>OY776254.1:425410-1625410 GCA_963675405.1 Cosmorhoe ocellata | reverse complement strand
ACGATGTTTTAGTATTTAGTACACACACTTTAATCCATTCACCACACTAGTTAGAAAAAAATAATGACACAATAAGAAAAACAGTGTTTTGTTGTACCTACTGAGTAAATACTTGGTCTTTCAGTTAATACTTTCAAAAGAAGACTGGCGAAGTTGTTTGAAGTTGAGACCCAAGTATCAAAGGCGTCGTTCAGGGATGAAATCAACCAAGATTTGTACAACATAACACTGCAAAAAAAATGATACTAAAACTTACCCTCTAAAAGTTGGGATTATAGAGATATAAAAAAATAATTAATGAGGTTAGGTTAAGACGAGTTTTTGTTATTTCCTGTAATATGCATCAAAATACAATGATTTTGTGACTAGAACTTGACTCCTAAGATTTTTTCATTCAAATATGACCCTAGAGTAGCTAGGTAATCTTAAATAATGAGTTTACCTTCATATACCTTCTTTTAAAATAGGCGCGAGAGCGAAATCGAAGTGTACAAATACAATGCACGCAGTCAGTCTGACTTTGACATTTGACACATTTTGACGTTTGAACGTTCCATTACTGGCATTTATTTTATCTCTTCTGCTGTTTCTCTTGCTATTTAAAAAAAAACCTTTCAAGAAGATTCAAAACTGACTAATAATCTGATATTTTTCTGTAATAAATTCACCATTAATCTAATTATAACAATGTGAAAGATAGTTTTGCACCAAAATTAAGAAACCACAATAAGTGTGTGCCTATAACGAAACGTTTCTCAGCAGATTTTGTTATTAATTTATTTTTTTATTCCCAGCTTTAAAAATTACCAGTTTTTAGGATGAAAGTCTAACAATAAAAGAGTATTCAAATATTACGTTTTTCACCGTGAACGGTTCCTTAAAATATTGGGTCCACTTTCGCCTATCTTCTTTCCTCGTCGTTTTTATGTACAATTAGATAATGAATTACTATCTTCGTGCTCCTACCAGTAAGAAAATTTAGTAGGAGTTTACTCATTCATGCATTTTATATTTATTTATTTATTTATTTGTAGGAAAACCAACAGCTTTTACAATAAAATTAATAACTGCTTAGTGCTTGATAGCCAATATTATTTTGACTGTCTTTCAGAACAGGACACTATAAAGAGTGAGATAAATGTTTTAAGTTAAAAAATGAAGTTTTTGGTAAAGAATCAAAGAGTGGTCGTGAGTATGTCATTGATAAGTAATTATAAAGGATGACGTCAACTTTCAGTGAAAACAGATAACAACCAACGTAGGAATAAAGATCGCTGTCGCAATGGCCTTACGAGTCATCCTTTCCGGTCAGTGTCCCGTATCAATTACACCGGACTGGGTAAATAAGAATTGATCCTGATTGTCTCCCGGGCACATTTCACCCACTGTGTGCTTATTATTTATTTTATTTGTTTTCACATTTCATTCTTGGAGCGAGAAAGTCTCGTGTAGATACTTATTCATCGTCATCTCATACTTATCATTATCACGCTCATCATCAGATAATTGATTCAGATGTTACTTTGCGGAAACCCGTTACAGAATGATGAAAAAGATAAATAAGAGAATATTTTTTTTTTTATTACACTCGTAATTATTATATTATTGAGAAAATAACAAATTTTTTTTTTCAACCAATCTTTTTATACTTAATCTTTAAGACGAGCTCTAAAATCAAGGTTAAAAAAAATTCTACGACAAAAATATAAATTGAGAAAAAGCACAATATAATTAGTATATCATCATTCACATAATTATCCATCGATCTTTTTAGCCACCATGCATCCACATTTAGATCTGACACTAATTTTTAGATAAAGTAGGCTTGCCCAGCAAAATTCTCGCAGCTTAGTCGGATTTATCCACAGATTTGTTTGGATACTAGTTGTAAAAACTTGTAGTCCAATGAATTATGTGGGTGGCCCGCTTTACAAAATTAACCTTCATAATAACTACCACTATTTATGTTTATAAGAAAGTAAGTTCAGCAAGGCTGTACAATTTATATTTATTTTATTTAGTTCAGTTTGCTGGGCGTTTCCGAGTAATTTGATTATTAAGCAAACCTCGTTTTTTGTTGTCGCCCTTTTTCATGAACCTTCAGGTGATGTTTGAAAATGTTATTAAATTCGTTTATTAAAACCGTGAAGTATTCATTCTCTTTATTTTTTCTCGACTGCGAAGCGAAAAAGGAGGGAATATTGTGTTTGGGGTATATATGTATACAGGCTGTTACCAGACTACTTCAGGGGTTTAAATACCCATCAATATAAACAACTTTTTGAAGAAACCAACACCGTGAGCGCGAAAAAATGTTCACAGCTGTTTCATACATAAGTAAGTATAGAACTTTTCCATAGAACGCGCTCAGAGTATTTGTTTCTTAGAAAAAGTTGTTAAACACAAAGAATATATTATTTTAATTATATCAGGGTTTGCTCTTACGCGACCGGAAGTGCTCCCGTTAGACGGAACCGGAAGTCAAGGCGGTATCGCGTCAAGCATGCGCCAAGTCTCAACTACCCCATTACCGATAAATTGATTTATGATTCCTCCATTCGGGGGACTTAAATAGGGTAAATGGGGTTGCAATAGTTAGTATGTTAGTTATGCTAAGACGTTGAAATTGAACTTTGGAGAGCACGGGGCCTTACCATAAGCTCTTTGAGCAATATCAAAGCAATGTAACTTCGATATTTCGTACCTATAAACATTGTATTGAAGCAGTCCTGGATTTATAAATAGGCCGTATAGGCCGCGGCCTAGGGGCGGCGGCGTCCTAGGGGCGGCAGATTTCAGAGGATGGTCACTTGATTTCATTCGTTTATTTAAATAATAATTTTCCATTTGTAGTAAGGCCCCTTTACGACAAATGGAAATTATTATTTTAGAAAGGTATGTTCATGGGGCGGCAGAAATAAAATGGCCTAAACTCATAAAAAATATAAATCCGGCACTGTATTGAAGTAGTGTTATTTCAATCTTGAAACGTGACGGTGTGTAAGAGCTAGTGGTAAAGCCCCTGGTGGATTATTGGTAGGCTAGGACCAAGACGAGTTTTTTGTCTGTTCTTCTCGGACTTGGGTTAGGCTACAATGGGCACTTAAAATTCACCGCATGTAAGACATTTCAATGTGATCTTTGTGATTTTATTAAATAACTAGCTTCCGCTCGCGGCGTCGCCCGCGAAGTACCTACATAAAATATAGCCTATGTTCATCCTGAAAGTTTATTCTACACATTGGTGAAAGAATTTTTCAAATCGTTACAGTAGTTTCGGAGCCTATTCGTTTCAAACCAACAAACAAACAAACAATCAAAGTTTTCCTTTTTATAATATTAGTATAGACATAGACTACATTTTGACTTTGACTTTGACTTTACTTTCCGATTTTATGGTTGTGGGTTAGAAACCAGTCGTTCACCAATGGATTTTTCTGTTTTAGAAATTTTGATTTCCCGTTGTCCCCGTCCCCAAATCTACGCTACGGGGACAACGGGAAAGGAATTATACTTCATCCCGCTGTCCCCGTGAAGGGGACAGAGCGTACGGGGACAACGGGAATACACGGTAAAATGTATGTGCGCTTTACAGTTCTCTCAAAAATATCGTAGAAGCAAAAAAGTACAAACATCGTCTAATGCACGAAAAAAAGCTCTAACTTTAAGCCTTTCACCACACTGGTTCGAATAAATAGTAACTATAAAAAAGATGAAGAAAAAAATAAGATATATTCAAAACAAAAACAAACTTCCAATTCATCATCATCATCTTCCTGCCCTTATCCCACTAGGTGGGGTAGGCACAACAGGTTCTCTTCCTCCACTCTCCCCTATCATCCGTCATCTCAGTAGTCACTCCCTTCTTACACATATCGTCTTTCACACAGTCCATCCATCTTTTCTTAGGTCTACCTCTACTCTTGTATCCATCACCCTTCTTGTAACATGGCTTTCCTCTCGCCGCATAACATGCCCATACCACGCCAACCTATTGCTCTTCATCTTTTCTGTCACAGGCGCTACTTTCAAACTTCCTCTAATATGCTCATTCCTTATCTTATCCATTCTCGTCACTCCACACATCCATCTCAACATTCGCATCTCCGTCGCATGCACTTTTCTTTCATCCGTCGCCTTAGTTGTCCAACATTCAGATCCATACAATACGATAGGTCTAATGATGGTCTTGTAGATTTTCCCCTTAAGCTTAAGGGGCATCCGCGGATCTTCTTTTCAACAAACAAACTTCCAATTCGATAGATAAAAAACAAAACTAAATAAATGAGAAACTTAAAACTGAATAAGTTGGGAGTGGAGCATGAACGAGTAGTATTTGAAGATTCAATCTCACGTTATGTGATAAACTCGAAGACAAAGTGCTGCCAGTAGTTTCTGGCGCTATCGAATAGCTAGCGAGTCCGTCTATGTGGACTGGTGCTAGTGGCGCTAGGGCCCAGCGAGTTTCTTGTCAGTTCTTCTCGGACTGGGGATAGGACTGGAATTGGCACCTAGACTCACCTAGTATGTAAGACGATTCAAAATGATCCTTGTGATATAACTGAATAAGGATTATTGACTATTGACTATTGGCTTTCTAATAATTCAGCATATAAACCTCTGAGATGCACTTTAAATCTTTTCACTTCACTGCTCCGATAAATATAAAAAAAATATATTGTTGGACATTTCACACAACGCCATCTAGCCCCAAACTAAGCAAAGCTTGAAGGTACTATGGAAACCAGATAACTGATAGACTAGTTATATTCTTTTTTTGGTAAACACATACATAAATACATAGAAAACACCCAAATTAGAACAAACATCTGTATTCATCACACAAATTTTAGTCATGGGTGGGGATCGAACCCACAACCTGCAGCGTAGAAGGCAGAGCTACTACCAACTGAGCTGTGAGGCCAGACAAAATAATATTCAACAATATTTTTCACATTTTGGCTGTTGCGATCTGAAAATATCTTAACTTGTGCTAAGGGCACGTGCATTGTTATGAAACTCCTAGCGCCCTCTCGCGCTGGTTAATTGTAAACTTGGGAATTAAGCCACAAGCTTAAACCTACAATCTAAATTACTATAACATTTTACGTAGGTACAAATTTTATATAGCTTTTATACCTAGCCAGCTAGCTAGCAATGATGGAATTCGTGTTTCTACACTAGGTATTTATATACCCATTCGTGATTTTACAAAAAAACAGTGTACTTAGGTGTGTTGAGAAATAAGTAGAATTCATACAAATTATAAATGCGAAAGTAACTTTGCTTGACTGTTTGTTTGTTACCTTTTCACAACTAAGTGATTGAACGGATCGTAATGAAATTTGGCATGGAGATAGACTATAATATCGTGTAGACGAACATAGACTATCTTTTGTCTCAAAAAATAAACTTGAATGCGCTGAAATAGGGGTTGAAAGTTTGTATGGGGAACGCGTGTTGTACTTGGGTTAGGTTGGAATTGGCACCTAGTATTTAAGACGTTTCAGTGATTTTATTGAGTATTTAAAAAAAATATTATGGTTAAGCAACGCACACTAAGTTTTTGGACCGGTGACCGCCTCTTTTTGCACACCATAGAAATAATTTAAGAATTAATTATGTTATATTGATGGACTTTTGCTGACGAAGTCGTGAATCCACAGCAAAGCCACAGGTAGGAGCTAGTTGGGAATAAACATAAGATACTTAGCCTTCTTCTGTGATGCCTCGATATCTAGCATGAATCGCTGTTCTCTCGTCACTTGCGTCGTGCAATAAGCGAGAGATAGTGAACTGGGACACCTAGGATTGCTTCAGCGATCGTAGATCCGAGATGTGTGTTCTTACTGTGGAGATATAATGGTGCAACCGGATACATTGTGGTAACGCAAATATTATAATACAAATTTATTTTTACGGTTGCGAAATTCATTTTCCGCATTATAGACAGCATTTTTCTATGCATACATTATTATTGTTATTACTAGTTGATACCTTTAGTAACTATTACAATTCACTGGTTGATACCGCGACTACGAACGCGTTAGAAAGTCGCTATCTACAAACGAAACTCTGCGTAAATACATTTTTAAAAACGAAATTTGTATTTTATTTACTAGCCGGGCTACCATAGCAGTAACTGTTACTGAAAAGATGAGGAGTGCTAGATTAGCATGGTATGGACACGTGATGAGGAGGAATGAAAACCATGTCACCAAAAGAGTTATGAGTATGAGTGTGGATGGGTGCGCAAGTAGAGTAAGGCCGAAGAAGAAGTGGTTTGATTGTGTGAAGGATGATATGAATGTAAGAGGAGTTGATTCAGAGTTGACGAATGATAGGAGTGAGTGGAAGAAGAAAACATGTTGTGCCGACCCCACTTAGTGTGGGATAAGGGCAGGAGAATGATGATGCTAACATAGCAGTAACATTTGACGCTTTTATCGCGTTTCCTAATTGCACAAGAAAGAGCGAAACAAGCACGAAAAGAAGCGTGACAAAACAGTCTACCAATTTTTGAGCTTCACAATTTCGTTAGTCAGTCATCCGGCTCACGCACGCCGGTATTTTTAAAACATACGCAACCCTAATAAAAACTAAAAGACTGCAATAGATCACGCTCCGAGAGGTCTACCATATCTATTTCATTTTCGAAACTCGTTGACCAAACATAAATATCCGTTGATACGGGTTAGGAATCGATTCCACGATACCGGATAAGAACTTTGGATAGTTACGAGTTCAATAATGTGTTGGTTCAATACATATAGTGAGCTCGTAACACGCATTGCTGGATAGGCATTTACAAAGCAGTTAGTATTTCGTACGAGACAAGTAGCAAGTCAATCGCTAAAATTTACAAAAAAAAATTAAATGAATCAAGGAACTTGTGAGTCAATTTTTGTCAAAATCGGTTGAAAAATGCGACTTGTAGGCATCGATATAAATATTACTCGACGCCTGTAGGTGAGATCCAGACAAACTGACAGAAGGATCAAAGCATTTTCTCGAAACAGACTATGATGATTAAGAATTGCATAATTAAAATACGTGTTTTTTTTTAATTACTTTTGAAAAGGTTACTAAAATATAATACTGTAACAGTCTTCTTCATTACTGCCTGCGAATGTGATTTCATGCATAGCGAAACTAAGGTATTTTACGAGTCGAGTATAGCGAGACTAGTACATAGAGGGATATACACCGACGAAATCTTTGACACACCTTGAGTTTTTTTTTTCTGGAATATGCCCATTTTTTTATGTCCTGGATTCTGCGTCCTTTTAGCCTTCTCACACTTTTTCAGAATATGTCCATTTTCTAAAATGTTGCCAGTGCTAAAATAAAAAAATCCAAAACTATCCAGTCCTATCTACTCCAGAACTATCATCCAACCAAGATTGATATCTCGGTTCCCTACCGGGTGCGATTCACGCCTACTACACTTCAATTTTCCTCTAATTTCCTTCAATCTCATTCAAAACTGCATCCTAAGCTGTACCGTTACGGTTGAGTATCAAATGTAAGCGGAAACGGTCATGCGTGTTCAGGGCCAGTAGTGGGATATTGAGGCCCATTTTAAAAGAACGATAGTAATTTTTCTCATGTAACTATTTGCGATTTATCTTATGAATTCGGTATCCAAGATAAAGTTAGAGGAACGAATGGACTCTCGGTGAATTAAACCATATTATTACATGTACTAAGAGCAACGACAGTAAAAGTTTTATCTGTCCGTTGTAAAAATGGGGTCAGATAGACATTTTTATTCCCAATTGTCCCCCCAGGGGGATAGCAGGGGGACAGATGCGAATAATTAATATAAAAGACGTCTTTATTGTTAAAATGAAAACATTATACCAACATGTTTCTTGCTCAGGGCCCTAACCACTTACTAACTATCATGTTTCAGGAACGTCAAGTTTCAAGATTGATGTAACACTACTGCAAATATTCAGTACAATTTTCACAGGTCATGGTACGAAAATATAATCAAAGTTATACTTTGATATTGCCCAAGATATTGCCCCAGGTCAAACAAAACACGAGTATAAATTCAAGATACATAGAACCAAGGCCTTTAAAGCACTAGTGTGGCGAAAGGATCGCACGATAGAAACCTACGTTTCTTTCGTGAACAATTTTTCCCTAAGCTCCACTATTCAGACGAGACAAATCCATCACTCCGTTATCGCCTGTTAGATTGAAAGTGCCTTTTCACATGCCACTGTAAGGGCCTAAGAACTGTAATACCCAGGCTCGGTAGATACCTCCTCGGATCCTTGGTTACTTAAATCTGTGAGGATATCTAAAGGGTAGTCAGAGGTACGCCCAAACATGATATTTAGCAAATGCCCACATTTGGACAATAGTTATTATTGCGTACGTGACAGGTTGCAAGGTTGAAAAACAGCGCTGCTTGCGCTTTTGCCTTAAATTGTTTGTTTTTTTTTATTTAGATAGGTACCTACTTAAGTCTAAATTTTTATTCTGTGTGTTTTTGGCAATAAACTATTTTCTATTCTATTCTATTCTATCACCGCTTAAGAATACTTACTAGTGTGCAAGTACAATAATGTGTAAATACACTAGTGTGTATGTACACCAGTACTACTTCTTGTGGTGATGCAATAATCGGAAAAAAACATCCAGCTTAAAACTACTCAATCACTATAGTTAATGTAATTATACCTAGTTTACAATTATTTTTAGAATCTACATTATTATTAATATAAAAAGGGTATATTTCGTCTCTATTTAGGAGGTAATCTCAGAAACTACTCATTTGGTTTCAAAAATTCTTTCACCAAATTTTCATGTTGGTACTTGCGAGCGAAGCCGCAGACGGAAGCTAGTAAATACTACTGTACGTTATGTCGAATACAAATATGGTGATACTCTTAGAATGAGAAGAACACTGCGAAAGTAAGTGTTATTAGTTTTCAATGTAGGTACGACTTATCAAACAAAAAAAGTAGTCATCATAATCCGTTCATAATTGGCGGAGTAATCTAGTAACAAACATACAAAAAAACTAAACGAATCGAAAACCTCTTCTTTTTCAAAGACGTTTAAAAAATGCGCCATTTAAGTAACTAGGTACTGTATGCATGTGTAAAGAGCGCAAGCGATTTTTTGTGAAATCCGCGATTTATCTCCTGAATGTGTTCAATTTGAGGAGATAGGATCCGACTGATAGTGGAATTGGATCCGAAGAAGACGGGGCTTTTAATTGCTGATAGTGGAGCTTGAAACCGGTTAATAAATGCCCGAAAAAACCGTTATTAACCGGTATTTTGATAATACTTTCCATAATACCATTCACCACTGGAAACTAGAAGCTGTTAGTAATAATGTTCTGTTAGTAACAGAATTACATAATCGCAGTCCTGGTGATTTGGTATTAAATAATAAGTATTGTTTCAATCATTTCATTATCAAGTATCATCATGTTTTTTTTTACCATATTTAGAACAACCACACTCCGACACTTTTTCAAATAAAAGCCAATATAAATTCAACTCAAATATTCAAATCTCTTTCGAATATTGAAAAGTATAAAATGTCATGTGAACATGACAACTATTACCCTAAACCGGAAGCAACACATGTCAGATGCACGCCGCCGGAAGTTGCGCGAATATTATAAATTCACCCGGAAGCGGCCCCATGTTAAATCACGAGGAAACATCGAGGTGTAACACGTTAAATAAAATGTGGAATAGGAACGTCTTGAATTTTTATTTCCGTTTGGTTTGTGGAATCTAGTCGGAGAAGGAAAACAAGTAAGTTCTTGTGACTCACACGCAAAACATCCATTTTGCAAAGTGTCCATTGGTATAACCAACTTGTTATAGAAAAATCAGGAAAAATCTCTATTTTTCCTGATTTTTCTATAACAAGTTGGTTGACAACAGAAAGCATGCCTTGGTTCCTGTTCTCTCTCACTCTCTCATCAGGAAAAATTATTTCAAACATCAAAAAACGCTACGTGAATGTTTTAACCCTTTACCAGGCCTCGGACAAATCCTATCAATTTTTTTTTGTGGTCGTGGGGAATATTTTAATTTGGTCGTTTTTGACAGTTTGCGGTAGATACTTTACCAAAACCTGGTAATAACATCTTAAAATCAATGTGGGAGAGGCTCAATCCATAGCCTGGTTAAGGGTTAATGAAGGTATGAATGTTTATTACTCAACCACTACAATTTAAACTACAATTATTCCAAGTTTCCTCCAGATCGGCAGGCTTATTATGTTAAACTTTGCAGTAGCGACAGCAGAGCGACAGCAAAGCAAAAACGACCGCTACGCGATCAGTTGCAAGTTGTTACCATAAACGGTATCACGTAAGGCAGTCACCCGCCTATTGGTAAGTTGTTGCTGAATG
This sequence comes from Cosmorhoe ocellata, assembly GCA_963675405.1. Classification (NCBI taxonomy): domain Eukaryota; kingdom Metazoa; phylum Arthropoda; class Insecta; order Lepidoptera; family Geometridae; genus Cosmorhoe; species Cosmorhoe ocellata. The sequence continues at coordinate 1,615,017 of OY776254.1, read as the reverse complement.
CACATTGCATTTGAACACTAGCGCCACTAGCGACAGAACAGCAATTTGTGGAAACAAATATTGTTCACCGATTGTCCGGCAGAGAGAGACCTAGTGTTCAGTTGCTGTTGCCTGTTAGCTAATACAAAATTGACGTTTGACAGCGATAATTGCGAGATTTACGCCTGTTGCAAACCTGTCGCGAGTATCGTAATCAGCCTGCGGTTTAGTAATTTTTGCGTGATAGAGTAACAAACATACATCCATACATCCATTCTTACAAATTTACACGTAATAGTAGTATTTATAATGAGGGTACACCATTATAAACAAAAATCATAACAAAGTTCAGTGACAACAGTGTTTACCAATGATTGGTGGAGTAATCTCGTAACAAACATACAAAAAAAATCATACAGACGAATAGGGAACCTCGTTTTTTTGATGTCGTTTAAAAATTGTAGTGAACGGACCACGTCTGTCGCATGTCGGATGGATTATCGGATAACATAGGTTAAATAAAATCTGCTGTAAAACTGCCAATGTCAAAGCCGAGAATTTTCAATTCGTATTGAACAAACAATAAAGGAATTTACGCGATGCATGCGACTGTCAACTTTATCGCTCTAGTTTTTATATTTATTTTCGAGGGAGTTTATTGTATAATTCTGGTGATTATTCTCCAATAAAACCCAAGTTTTTAATCCGAGTATAAAATAATATGAATTAAAGTCAATCGTTCCTTTTTAAAGCCTTCGGAGGAAATCCCGAGAACTTTGAACAAAACAGTCATCTTTTGTTTAAAATTGACTATGACTTTGACATTGACAATACTAATTTAAACTTAACACTGACAAAATTGATCTCATAAAAGACAGATGCCATAAACAAAGAATAAAAAGAAGGTTTAACAAATTCTTGTCTTTGTTTTACGTCATGCCCTGCAACGTTTTATTTTTGAAAAATAAACTCATTTTACAAACAGCACTTTAAGTTTACTCTCGCGGCGTATGTTGATTCACGTCTTCACCGGAGGCAGAGGAAGAGGGTAAATCACTTGGAAACCACTAATGCCACAGTAGAAATATAACTTGAAAATATACGTTGCAAAGTGCCTTGTACAAACTTATGTAGTATCACTTAATGTACTGCTCAGTGCTCGTAGTCTCGTACATTATAATCATACATACATACATACATAAAATCACGCCTGTTTCCCAACGGGGTAGGCAGAGACCACGGATCTCCACTTGCTACGATCCTGACATAATTCTTCTTTCATTCATCATCTGACACACCTCGTTCAGTTTCTCTTCCATTCCTCCTGCTACATTATAATCAATCTATACTTATAGTTATAACTAGTATGTAGTTCGCCCCGAACTGAGATTTTGCGCGCGATGTCTACAATCCTCATTTGTATTCACGCCCTGAAGTTTTTGGACACACTTCATATACTACATACATAAGTGCCTAATAATACATATATTAATGTAGAGCGCTGGTGGTGTAGTGGTACCACCCCTGCCCCACGATCCGTAGGTCGTGGGTTCAAACCTGGTCGTGCACCAATGAGTTTTTCCATTCGAAATATTTATGTGCGCAATGCCAGTGCTCTTAAACGGTGAAGGAAAACATCGTGAGGAAACCGGCATACCCTAGAACCAAAAAATTCGAAGGTATGTGTCATAGGTTAGTATTCTTATAAGCGGCGATGGGCTTGCAACCTGTCACGTACGGAATACTAACTACTGTGCAAAATGTGGGCATGTACCAAATGTCATGTTTGGACTTGCCTCTGACTACCCCCTTTAGATATCCTCAAAGATCTAAGTAACTAAAGATCTGAGGAGATATCTACCAAGCCCGGGGATTACAGTCGTGATCATATATTATTATTATTATTATAATGTAACAGCTCAAATTCTGTACTTACATGTAACCGCATGATAGACTGGTGCGGTACACATAACCTCGTGAGAAGCCGCGGGGTGCAGCTAGGTAATAATATTAGCTAGAATCATTTTATATAACGTTATTTTAAGTAGTTTAAATAAATTTGCGAGTTCAATTCTCGGTATCATTGCGCCGGGAAGTTTGGTACTTCCGCTGCGGTCTGCGGTGCTCCCCTTGTTTCCTAATTACCAAATTCTGTTTAGCATTTGATCCTGTAGTTTCGGCACTATAATGTTGCGGGTAAGGTGCATTTTCCTTTGTCGATTTAACACGTTTTGCAACCAATTCATTGTTTAGTTAGCTAGTTGGAGAGCAAAAATTTATGGTAGGTATCAGTGTTGGTATCATGATTAAAATGTGCACCGGTCGTCTAGTGGTAGTGGTCTTTTCGATCTTAGGTCGTGAATTCTAATCCGGTCGAGGTCAAATTCTTTTTTTTTGTTCGAAAAATTAGCACTGGTGGTGTAGTGGGTTAAAACCTGGTCGTGCACCAATGAGTTTTTTCCTTTCGAAAAATTGATGTGCGCAATGCCAGTGCACGAAAACATCGTGAGGAAACCAGCATATCCTAAAACCAAAAATTCAAAGGTGTGTGTATAGGTTAATATTTTTACTAGAGGCAATGGGCTTACAACCTGTCATGTACGGAATACTAACAACTATGCAAAATGTAATGTTTGGACGTACCTCTGACTACCCTCATTAGATATAGTAGATATATATTAGTATATTCGTATAATAATATAGATTTTAGTGCCAACTTAAATACTAAATTATATTATGCTTTTAGTTATAAAACGCAGTGTCAGCATTCTGTACCTAGATATATTAATTTGCATAATGTTTGCATAATATCATTCCAACGAACAAAATTTTACTATTCTCGAGAACAATGCTTAAGCCTTTTCATTTATAATACAAAATTCTCTTGACAAGAAAATAAAAATGGCTTCCCAGTCCGAGTGTGTGCTTTTAGTTTGATTATATTCTAATAGGCCATTCTACTTAACATTTTCGTCATTGTTCTCAATTTCGTCTATCCTAAGTCCTTTTTCAAGCTCTAGTCTATCTTTGTACTAAATTTCATTAAAATCGGTTCAGTAGTTTAGGCGTGATTGCGTAACACACAGACAGTGTTACCTTCACATTAATAGTAAGGATTATGATTGTAATTTTTTTGTGGTTTAACAAATTTATATAAAGACTGTGATCTGGAATAGGGTAAAGGTATTATTATTAATATTTGTAAATTATATATTGTAAATACCAAGCGAAGCCGCGGGAAAGTGCTAGTATTTTAATAAATATCACAGCCTTCAAACTTACCCGTCTACGTAAGCTCTGCGTTTTATGAACTTTTATGCAAGAAAAGTTTTCATAACAGCATTAAAGTTACTTTAAATTCCACTATGGATAAAGTGTTGGTTTTTTTATATATGGTTATAGATATTGCACTATTTGATAAATTAGATCCAAGATTGCACCAACACCGAAAAATATTTCCGCTCGCGAAAACTTTGTCTGCAGATCAAACCGCGCCATGAGTAAAAACTTTAGTTAAAATATACATTTTATAAGCTGTTATTAAACAACTTATCATCCTTGCTTATTAACCTTGATATTTTAAAAACGTACATTTTATAAGCTGTTTTGTAAAACTTGTCATCCTTGCTTATTAACCTTGATATTTTAAAAACGTACATTTTATAAGCTGTTTTGTAAAACTTGTCATCCTTGCTTACTTGCTGTTTTTTTTTTCAATATTAAGACGCAGGCAAAAACTAGTCACTGTTCTAAAAGGCTGCACATGCACAAAATAGATAGCCTCGATGCTATCACGTAGAAGGTGTTAAACTATTCAAAAAGATTGACGTTATCCACGTTCAAAGTTCATTGAATTCTCTAACATATTTTAAAAATTGATATTCCTATAACATGTGCAGATTCCGAAGCGATGGAAAACATTTTTAAAATATAAAAGGCTATAAAACTTCCAAGTTCTTATAAAGCAAATAATATTTTATGCTGAAAAATTTAATCAGTGTGTCCGAGAACGGATTGAAATTCAGTGCCTTTGGGACGCATAAATCTTGCTCTACGCAGTCTAGGGGGAATAGGCTTTGGAAACAGTGGCAGCTATAGGCGATGACAGAATTAATCATGATAATTTTTTTAAGAAATTAAAAATCTTAAAATTATTAGTAAGCTTATTCAAAAATTTGCAACACTGTGGGCATAATGCCAAATGAACTGTATAAAAGTATGAACGTGCGATAGGGAACTGGTGGTGTAGTGGTACTACCCTCACGATCCGATGGTCGTGCATCAAAAGTATTTCTATTCAAAAAAAATATGTGCGCAATGTCAGTGCTTTCAAGCGGTGAAGGAAAACATCGTGGGGAAACTGGCGTATCTTAGAACCAAAAATTCGGAGGTGTAGGCTTGCAACTCGTCACGTACGGAATACAAACTACTGTGCAAAATGTGGGCATGTACCAAATTTTTTCAAAAGAACTCTCTAAAAATTTACCTCTGAGTAATTCCAAAAAGATATAATTATACGTATCAAGTCAAGTCAAACCTTCAAGATTTTGAAAATCTTCAAAATCTTCGTAATTAGTGAAAAATACTTGAACATGGTATCATAAGACCCTAGTTCCAAAAAAAGCGGCTTCCGCTAGTTATAATTACGGACGTCAATAAGGTTGTTTGCGTACTATAATATTTTAGACTCAGACGTAACTGAGACGACACCTAGCCTTGTAATTCCGTCTCATTCGCACACATGCTTTATCTAGACACAGATCAGTTGGTAGTAGCTTCGCTTTTTACGCTGTAGGTTGTAGGTTCAATTCCAACCCAGAAAGAGCATTTGTGTGATGAAATTAGATATTTATAGTGTCTAAACAAATATACGATGGAAGCGGCGATGTGCTTGCAACCTGTCACGTACGGAATACTTATCCCTGTGCAAAATGTGGTCATGTGCCAAATATCATGTTTGGACGTGCCTCTGACTACCCCCTTTATCATCGATCATGTTTTTTTTAAACAAATAATTATGTAGTCTGTCGGTCATCTGGATTTTATAATACAGTCAACTGCATCTGATTTTCTTTAACAAACTTATCCACATTTTTGTTTGATGACATTTGTCGATAAAATTAGCCTTAATCCATTGTTTTTGGAAATAAGTTTTAAATTTTGTAATTTTATCATCATGAGAAGGCATTTCGTTTGGCCTAGTATAAGTAGTTCGGTTATTTATTAGTCCAGTTGACCGAACTAGTGAACTAATAACCAGATACCAGGATAGCAGAAACGATGGAGAGCTATTTTACTGTAGATTCACAAAGAGCCAAACGATCACGGGTTGCGAAAACCTCTTCATGGTAAGTACTTGGACTTCTACATGTTGACTGTACTCTGACGATTTGAAAGGGTGACGATTAGAAAGAGCGACTATTTGAAAATCTGACCATTTGAAAGTCTGACCTTGTGAAAATAAAGGAAAGTTTCACTTAGCTTAGAGCTAGATGGCGCTGTACGAAAATCCATCAATATTGATATTCGGCGAATTATCATTATTCTTTTACCGTACACAGGAAAGTCGCCTATCAAGTATCAACTATAATGTCGTTTGTCGCTTGTTAGAAACCCTCAGCTCCCGTGTGTTGTAGAGTTCATTAAAATGTCGCGGCATGCGGCTGGTGTGGAGTGGCCCAGTGTCCGTTCTCACAGGACTTGTGGCCTCCGAGAGGCGGTAGACTGAGGAATGTATAGAACAGACTCCGTACCCTGGACGTCTACGGACCGAGACGAGTTCCTTGCCTGTTCTTCTCGTACTTGGGTTAGGTTGGAATTGGCACATAGATTCACCTAGCATGTAAGACGTTTCAAAGTGATCTTTCTGATTTTACTGAATAAATATTTTTCAATTTCAATTTCTACCCTGCAAAAGGATCAACGATGCATCGGCACAATAATCGTGCAAAGTCTACTTTAACTTACATCGTTTCGACTATAATTTGAACGATAGAAGACTGACATTATTTTTGACAAGTGATCTGTAGTGCGATTATGGAACTCTGATATATTATAATCAACACTAGTTGTCAAAAAGGCTCAAATAGAAGTGAAGTGAAGTGAAGTGAATAAACACTCTTATGTAATACCAAATCACTTGATTACAATGAAAACGTATTGACATTATTGTAAGTAGGTAGAGATCCATAATCGCCCCACTGATTATGTAGAGACATTCTTAACTCACCCATCAGAAATATGGCATTGCCGCACTAAACGTTGTTTAGCTTATATCCTACTAATATTATAAACGCGAAAGTTTGTAAGAATTTATGGATGGATGGATGGATGGATGGATGGATGGATGGATGTATGTTTGTTACTCTTTCACGCTAAAACGGCTGAACGGAACTGAATGAAATTTAGCACAGATATAGATTATGGTCTGGAATAACACATACATTTTATCCCGAAAAATGTACGATTTGGGAACCGTAGCCCATCCCGTGGGCGGGATAGATGTTTTGGTTTTTCACGCGGGCAAAGCCGCGGGCAGAAGCTAGTGTATCTATAATATAGCTGAAATTGAAAAATATTTATTCAGTACAATCACAAAGATCACTTTGAAACGATTCACCTAGCATGTAAGACGTTTCAAAGTGATCCTCGTGATTGTACTGAATAAATATTTTTCAATTTCAATTACAATTTAGCTCTACATAGCGAAATTAAAAGCTATATTCTAAGATAAAAACATCATATGTCTAGTTCGAGCACATTCTAAAGGCTACAGTTCTGTGTTGCATCATTAAAATGTAGTAAGGTGCACTTGGGAGTGGCTGAACAGTCCCCTCAGAGCTAACAACGTTATTATTCTGCATTATTTTCTCTTTTCGGGATAAAAACGGCGTGCCGGATGAAAATTGAAATCGTTTCAACTTTGTATTTCAAAGTTGCGATGTGGCGCCTTAACAAATGCAACTAAAAGCTTCTTTACGATGTCAAACTTTTTTTTTATCATTGAAATCTATAAAAATATTATTTGCATGTCTTCTGGCTAATTAACGCGTGAGCATTCGATTCCACCTCTATAAAAAAAAATACAAAATATAATGCAAAAACCAAATGGAAAGAAAAATTATATTCGATTGCGCAATGGACTGTGAGATATAATTTCAAAAAGAAGGCTAATTATTATTATGCCTAAGAAAAGTGAACTTTGCCTAAGCATAATAATTAGGGGAAGGTGTTCTAAAATGATCCCGGGATTATTTTGCCCTTATATTTTTCAAAGTGACTTTTTAGTAGACCTCCACAAAAACCTAAATAAATAATTTTCTATCAGCTTTATGCTGTAAAATACGAAACAAAATTTGTAGTTTGATATTATCGGTAACCTTTAAACACTTTAAGTCAAATAAAAAGCAATAAACATTCGAGTTACAGCAGTTTTCCCTTAGGGGGATCATTTTAAACCACCTTCCCCTACCATCAAAATCTATTGTATACCAATAGAGCTCAAAACTAATATTTATTCAACTTCCACAACAGTTTGTTGATCATAAATCATTATTACCCGACCATAAAACAGATCGTTGTCGAGCAAAGTCCAAACAAGCGGGAGATTTTATCCAAAGCAATTCATTATTGGAGGCGGAGAAATTAATTTCTGTTGGAATCGAAAGGCGGAACCACTTTTAGTCATTATAGCAATAATCTCTTTGATTTCTGAAATAACGGTTCAAAAGAAACCTTTAATAAAGGAATCTTTGAATGACAAACTGCTTAAACGCAAGCCAGGTAGAGGCTTAAGGCCCAGAATTTTGAAAATTGCAAGTATTACAACCCTAATCATTCTATTACCGCTTAATAGATTACATTGAAATTGAACTACACGATACTCAAGAATATAAGTGATAAATCAAACAGAGCTAAAACACGAATTAGTTAGAAAACCTTGGTTAAAAATCATGTCAAAAACACCTCTGAAAATTCAGAAATTCCCTAATTTATCCAGAACAGTAAGGTATTTTGAATTTCTATTTCACATGAATGTAAATCAGTTGATTTGAAAAAAATCAACCCAGCCCTTTTATTGAAATAAGCTATTTACTTGAACATATTTATGTTTTTTATAAATTGTCGCTTTCGTTATATAATTTAGAGCAGCCATATTATCATGCCGCACTCTACTTACTTATCTACATACTTGTCATTTGGGTATTTCGCTTCGTGCTATGTCTGATTCCGCGGAGATCCGCGTTTTTATACGGACCTATGTCACTTTTTTTTGTAACTTTTACGTAAGGAATAGTGTGACGAGTATTCTGGGCCTTAAGACAAGGAGACATCGCCTTCAACAGTGGGGGTGTCTGAAGTATCGAAGTATCGCACTTTTTGACATTTAAACGTCAAATTTTGACACGAAGGTTATTACTTCTGAAGAGAAATAATATGTACCTACCCCGGATTTTCTGCATTGCATTCCACTGTCAACTTTGTCGCTCTAGTTTTTATATTTTTTCTCGTGTTATTTTGAGTTATAAGTACGAGTTTTTGACACGAGTGTGAGATATGCGAATTAAAGTGTGAAAGTTCTTTTCTAAATCCATCACAAAATTTCCAAGAGTTTTAGACAAAACAGCCATCTTTTGTTTAAAATTGACTTGACTATGAGACGTCGACAACATTTTATATAAAAATACATTTTGACATTGACTATTGTTCTCTAAAAGACAGATGACATGAATAAAGAAGAAGAAGAAAATTGCTAGGCTCGTATAATTTCGATGGGTCGGAAGAATTTTTGGAGTCAGCAGAAATAAGCTAATTTAATTTGTACGTTCTGATAAAAAATCTGGCAGTCTTGGAAATATTTCAGCTACTTTAATCGTCAAAATATTCATAGAATTTGAAATGTCATAGATTACCCTTGTAATTTTCAATTGCCATTCTCTATTACGATTCGAGAACACTCATTCTTGCTCTATGCATAACAATGAGCTGTGTGATTTGTTTTATTGGGTGCTATGACTTAGCTATTTTATTTCTTTTTGGATTATAATTTAGAGATCAAGGGTAGGATGAGATTTTGTAGTTAACTTTACGTAGTTTTTTACTGTAGTTTTGTTTGGGATATTCAAATAAAGACGTGTGTGTGGAAGATGACATGGGTAAGAAAAGAGTGAGTACTGAGATGACGAATGATAGAGGGAAATGGAAAAAGATTACTTGTTGTGGTGCCAACCCCACATAACGTGAGAAAAGGGCAGAAGATGATGATGATTCAAATAATGTACGTTTCTAAAGTATCTAGTAGGTACTCAAAATCTAACAAAAACCAATTTAAGTCTACACCTCCGTCTAGTGTGCTATGACTTGAGTTTAGTGTTGTTAGAATATAACGTTAGATGGCGTACCTACGATACGAGTAAACTAAATCAAAACTAAGTACCGCAGTAGCAAGCAAGGCACGTCCGGTACCTATAGATAAAACAAAATGTAAAGCGTTTAGTATAAATTCAGAGTGTTTGGAGCGGAGCATAGTTTACCGTTGCACTAAACTGACCACAAAATGGCTTTGAGATGGTACCCATTACTTGACTACTAATAATGTATAAAAATAAACATGATCAGGATTGTAATTCCCTGACTGTGTACTTAGATCTTTGGGACCACATCGTCATTCTCCTGCTCTTATCCCACGCGTGGAGTCGGCACAAATTTTCTTCTTCACTTATCATTCGTCAACTCTGAGTCTACTCCTCTTACATTCATATCATCTTTCACACAATCAAACCACTTTTACGTTACTCGTTACTTCTGAAACCTCATACATAACGTGCTGTTATGTATGAAGTATCAGTATCGTACGTAATACGACTCGTTTCGGTGTAGAGCATCGTTATGTATGAGGTATCAGAAGTAACGAGTAACGTAAAATTGGTTTGATACTACTCGATTCGGTGTAGAGCACCGAATCGAGTCTTATTGCGTACGTACTGATATACAGTATACAGTATGACGTCTCGCGGCGTTGCGACATTTAAGTAAGGTAACAGAAAGGTGCATTTTTTCACTTGTCCGTATTTTGAACCTTTTTTTTCGCACTAAACAAATGCTTTGTCTGACAAACCAACACTAGGTTCATACTACAAAAGATGCGAGTAACGAGATGCATTTGGGTGTAACGACTCGATACTCGGTTCGAAATGGCGTAGCCGTTACTCAGTACCGAATACATACGGTTTGCTACAGCTTTACACTCATACCGCATATGAAATTTGTTTCTATGCGCATAGGTCATCCTTTGAGCAACGAAAATGAATTTATCGGTTGACTAAAGGAGCAGAGTGAGGAAGGATCACAGCACACTGTAAAACAATTAAGACGCTAGCGCCGGAAGACGCAGGAGAGTTTGTGAATACCCTATGTGACGGGCTACGAAACATACGGAGCAAGGCGAAATGCGAAAGACATTGTTCCCTGAAACTAAAACTTCACACATTGAATCCCAAGCAATGCGATATTTTAGGCTGATTTTAGTCTCACGCTGACGACACGCGCACCGTCAGCGCTGATGGGAACTTGTAGGAAGCGTGCGCGCTGATAGCTACGCGTCATTCCAAAACGCTTCCTACAAGTTCATTATATCTCGGGCCATCAGCGCTGACGGTGCGCGTGCCGTCAGCGTGAGACTAAAATCAGCCTTAAACTTACTAATACAATAGTTCTACTAATATCTATACATATAAAAAAATTGTAGGGAAGCCGTGTCTGTACTTTTAATATTTTCAAATAAAAATTAGTGCTACCTAAAGAGGACATGCTACTTAGCTATAAATAACAGTTTTTGAAAAAAATGTCTGTTTGTTTATGCGTAACGGCTGAACCAAATCCAATGCAGTAGGTATTGACTCATTTATTGAAATAAACTTGGATTAAAACTTAGGCTTTATTTCATCGAAATCGTTTGACAAATAAAGAAGATGTGTTTATTTTACTTATTTTTAGCGCTCGCTGGACGCTACGCGTAATTATATATAATTACTAGCTTCTGCCCACGGCTTCACTCGCGTCACTACCTTGAAAAACAAAAACAAATCTATCTCGCGGGAACCGTACATTTTCTCGGGATAAAATGTAGCCTATGTGCTATTCCAGACTATAATATATATCTGTAAAATTTCATCCAGATCCTTGCAGCCGTTTCAGTGTGAAAGTGTAACAAACATACATCCAGACATCCAATAGATCCACACTTTCTTACAAACTTGCGAGTTAATAATATTAGTAGGGTGGTAGCTTGCACATGTTACAAGCTATAATAGCTAACAGCTATTTTAGTTTCATAGCCAAGCATCCTTCAAGTATCCCCTGCCGCGCCGGCCATATTAACGCAGGACAGGCAATGATGGCGAACTATTTGTTACCAACTCACTCCTACTGGCTAAGAAAATTACTACTTTCAACACAGGATTAACACTAAACAGGATTAACTATTACATTATTTTTTACAAAAATCTTAAAACAAAATTTTTATGTACACCCTGAATGTTCTTCAATTATGGTATCTTAGAGAACAATTTTGTCAGTGTCAAGTGTATCTTTATTTAAGTATTGTCAACGTCACAGAGTCATTCAAGTTGTCAAGTCAGTTTTAAATAAAAGATGGCTGTTTTGTTCAAAATTCTCGGGATTTCCTCCGATAGATTTAGAAAGGAACTTTTCACTTTAACATATTTTTACATATTTTACACTCGCGTCAAGAACTCGGGTTTTATTGGAAAAATAACCACCAAAATTACACAATAAAACTCAAAATAACACGAGAAAAAAATATAAATACTAGAGCGACAATGTTGACAGTCAAAATGCATCGCAAGAAACCACCCTTAATGTTTAGAACCTCAAAAAATACTTCGGCAAGTAGTTAGACAGTTGAAATTTCCCTGGATTTTCTTAACGCCGCATATCATACCTTTGCATTTTTTAAACATGGTTTGAAGTTCTATCGACTCTTATATCTGTGGATTGCACTAAAGGTAATCGACTACCGCTAGACCGAAATGATTCGCATTTGTAAAGTTTTTGTTAAGCCTTAGTAATTACGCCCCTTTATTTATTACTATTGTTCGAATTACTTATTTACCGAGCGAAGGAGATTCAAGGGCGTGTCTAGGGGTCGAGTAAGATAAAATTGAAGTTAGATCCTTTGTAACTAGTCAAAGGGCAGTATTAGTACTAATTGTTCTAATTGTACCAGTCCTAATTGGTTTTCAGTAAAGTTCTATTATACGATCAAAACAATACAACTACGATAATACCGGCCTCACAGCTTAGATGGTAGTAGCTCTGCGTTATGCGCTGTAAGTAGTGGGTTCGATTCCCACCCAGGATAAACATTTTTGTCATGAACGCAGATTTGTTCTGTGTCTGGATTTTATGCATGTGTTTGCTTAGTTTAGGGCTAAATGGCGTTTTGTGAATTGTCCACCAATATTTATTTATTTATTCCTACTAAGTAGACAAAAGTCTACGAAGTTTAATTTTAAAACAATTTTGACTGAAATTTTGGTCGATTTTCTGTTGTATCCACTTTGGTGGATTCGCGGCTTTAGCTATAGCTTTATGAATTTAAATAAAAGCCTTGTCCCGGCGCGGCGCTTGGAAACTCTTTCGCCTCCAGCAATCTCGACTTACAAAAACGGATATCGTAATATAGCAGCCGTAAAGTATGTGCCGTGAACACATCATTTTTTTTATTTCTTTAGCTATGAGCATAAATATTAATAAATCATTTAAACCCCGGCAAAAAAAATATAGCCTAAAGATAGATAGGTACCTACTTTAAACACTATTATACATTTCAGAAACAAAGTTATTTCGACCTAGCTATTACCCGCGACCTTGTCCGCAAAATCCATCAATGTAACAATTCAGAAATTATTGATATTGGGAAATTTCTATAGTGCAAAAAGAGGCGGTCACCCATCCAAAAACTGAATGCGCCCAGCGTTGCAGAACCGTGCGTTCCCTATACAAACTTTCAACCCTTATTTCAGCGCCTTCAAGATTATTTTTTGAGACAAAAAATAGTCTATGTCCGTGTCCAGGATATAATCTATCTCCTTGCTAAATTTCATCACGATCCGCTCAGCCGTTATGTCGTGAAAAGGTAACAAACAAACTTTTCTTTTTACAATAATAGTATGGATAAGCATATAGCAAGCTATATAAGCTATAAAGCAGCATCAGTTTTTATAGAACCAGGACTATATTGACACAAACGTTGTGTTATCATGAATTTATTCATAAGCAAACTTCAACCTTCTCCCCAAGATAATAATAACGAAATAAATACAATTTAATACACGACACGGATTTTTTTTTGAACCTCAAACGTGTCGTAAGTACAAAGGGGAGGTTGGGGAAATGAAGTTATTCATTTCGCGACATAATTCGCGGCATATTTTAATAAAAATGTCGCTACATTGCTGCTTTTGGCGGTAAAAATTTGATCTTACGATCTTACTTAGTCGGGAGCTAGTGATGAAAAATTTTACGACGAATTGAGATTTTTTATGTAATTAAGTTTAGATGATTGGACACGTATTTATGGCCAGATATTACCATAAACTGTAAGCCTACTAGTTGGAAAAAAGTGACTCAGAAATAATTAATAGTTCAATAGTGAAAGTACCTACAGGTTTTTTTGTAATCGAAACGCTATATTTACATTACGTACTATTTTACAAAAAAATAATTGTATATTAAATAGAAACATTATGTAAAAAACAGGTAATACGTGATACATTTTTATATAGATGATAAGTACCTTTAATTTATACATGATAAATTCAGCTCTTATTCTTCCATAAAATAGCTTATATTAAAAATTACTTAAATTAATTAAATGATTTAATTATTAAATTAAATTAATTTAAAATGGTTTAAATTGGGTTAAATAATTAATCAATTATTTAATAAAATAATTAAATAATTGGTTATCAGCAGTTATTATTAATGCAATTATTATTATGCATAATTATAGTTATGTTAGCTCTCGGGCTATAGCGTATTTTTGACGTTAAAATGCTAAATTTACACAAAATTGTAACATGTATTCTATATATTCTTGCCATACCCTTGTGGTGTATATAATGTGCATTAATTATTAGATGTAAAACCATAGTAGTAGTACGTTCATTTTGTGTTAGTTATTAAACAAAGTCTGAAGGTAGAGCTGACTGGCCACCTAATAGGCCTCTATTAGTACCCAAGTGTAAATTTTCTTTAAAAACTTTTTTAAATATTTATTCAATAAAATAACACGGATCCGCTTTCAAACGTCTTACATGCGGTGAATTTAAGTGCCAATTCCAGCCTAACCCAAGACCGAAAAAAATCAGTCATAAACTCGTCTCTTTACCACAAAGTGTGAGTTTTCCCTGACAAACTTTACCCCAGCCTACTCAAGAACAAGTCACTCAAACCAAATCAATAACGGGCAAGCGTTAAAATATTCAACGAACTATCTCCAACCGAAAGAGGAGGTGGGCAAAAAGCGGGCATCAAACATTAATGTTATCATTCCAAGTCCCACAAAGATGCTGAGCAACGGTTGATGGCCGATAGAGCGCAGTTAAGGGGGCTATAATGGGAATATTATACAGTCACCACTTTCCCCATTCTCCCCCGACCGCGAGATAAGGCGTTTTTTACCATGGTAAGTGATAACGATACTTTCTTTATTACTTTAGGCAAGTCCTTTTCGAGTACTTATAACGTGGGCACATCAAGTCGCTATCATTTTTTCAGAAGTTTTTCAAGACTGAGTCTTCTTAGCGCGCTTATTTGAACCAGTGTGGTGAAAGAAATAAAATGTAAATAAAAACTTACGCGATCTACACATTATTATTAGTATTAAAAACGAGTCTCCCCGTGACCACGACAGCGTGTAAACCTGTCGAAACGTCGGGAAAATAAATAGGTAATTAGAACGCAATAAATACCAAATATTTAAATCGTATGTAGATATGCCCGTACGGTACTGAGACCGCGCCGTTTTGTTGCCACACGAAATGAGATAGCTCGCTCATTTGGCACACCAAATATTTTCAATTACAGGGTACAAAAGGGATAAGTATATTTTTTTACGAAAGATCGTGCAATATAATTGCACAATAAATGGTGAAATAAGTGTTTGGTTCATTTTCTACTAATCATTAGTGTCCGTGCGTCGGCGTTTTGTTAACACACACAAGTAAAAACAGTGCCACAGTTTTTGGCGTCCGGGCATATCTACGATTTAAATCTTTGATAAATACCCGTTTAATACTAATAATAATGCTCTTAAAACGCACTTTATTTCTTTACACTAGTTCGGCTTTTTTCGTGCACTTGAAATATTTTCCGCCTTTTTATATTTTACGAGATACCGATTTCCTCGCCATGTTTTCCTTCACTGTTCGAGATCGCTCGTAATTTTTTCGAACAAAAAATGGATGAGTTGACCGATTCAAAAATGCTTTAGGTCAACTCATCCCGTGGGATAAGTTGACAGCGGCCTCAGTTGACTAAGGAGCCAAAAATCCATTAGGGTACGACCAGGTTTGAACAAAACAAACAATATGATCACGACTGCAATCCTAATCTTAGTATATATATCCTCAAATCTCTTGTTACTAACACCTTTGTGAATAATGACTCCATTTTAATCATATCCTACTAATGTTATAAACGCGAAAGTTTGTAAGAATGTATGGATGGATGTATGTTTGTTACTCTTTCACGCTAAAACGGCTGAACGGATCTGAATGAAATTTAGCACAGCTGTAGATTATGGTCTGGAATAACACATAGGCTACATTTTATCCCGGAAAAATATAAGGTTCCCGCGGAATAGATTTGTTTTTGTTTTTTAAAGTACCACGCGGGTGAAGCCGTGGGCGGAAGCTAGTACCTTATAAAGGCATGTCCAAATATTATACACATGCATGCTCAAATTGCAAAACAGTTGACAGGTTGCAAATCCATGATCATTTTTCTGTTCTTATCCCACGCGTGGGGTCGGCAAAATATGTTTTTTTCTTCCACTCACTCAATTCTGAGACTACTCCATCTCTTTCACACATTCAAACCACTTTAGCTTGGGCCTTCTACTTGCGTACCCAGATACCACCGATTAATTTGCTTTTAAAAAGAGCTTAAGTACTTTTTAAGCCAATAAATACTTAGGCAAACGTGATTTACCTTATTTACGTAGATAGTATCTGCTATAAATCCTTCTTTGCATTTTAAATTCCACGCTGCCTTGAAATACGGTAATGTAATGCGATCTTAGGCTTTCGCTGATTCAATTGTTGAGGAAAACGCTTGCTTTTAATATTAGGGTCAAGCTTCGTAGAATGAAAATAAAGAAATGAAAAAATATTCATTTAAGAAATCTAAAAATCTAGATACATTTTAGCAACGGCCATCACAAGCAAGCCTATATCGCCGAGACTAGTCTTTAATTATTTCCAAAGCACCATTATTTTTATTAGTATTATCGTTAGTAATGTTCCAGACTTCCAGTTCAACTGTTTCACATCTATCCTACTTCCTACTATCTTATTTCCTATCCTATTTCTTATCCCATTTCCTATCCTACTTCCTACTATCCTACTATTCAATTAATACTTATTCGTGCAAAAATTTGGATGGAGAGATATTTGTTTTTACCTAACCACGCTGAAACGGCTGAAAGGATCTGGATGAAACTTGAACATTTTATCCGGGTAGGTACCACGCGCGGTCGCTAGTTTTTTATAAAACTTGTGTGTACTTATATTAAGATTGATCTGTAGTAAGATAACAGTAAAATATTAATCTTATTATATACCATTACTTTTATAAAACAAACCACATGCAAGGCATTCCGTGTCCATTCCCCACATTAGTTTAAGCTCAGTTAATAAGACCCAGATGGTCGACCGACAGTGAAACGCAATCCATTCACCAGACTATATTATCTACTTAAAAGGCCCCCAAATCCCCCAAAAGCTACAATACTTCAGCACTCCGGAATTCGTCAAGATAATTTTTCAATTAACTAAGTAAATATTTATTTATGCAGACGCCGGCGAAGAGACAATTTGAATAAAGTTAATTTTTCTTATTAAAACAAGCTAAACGGGAGAGTAGATTCAAACGAGTTTCGGATTGAGTTGCCCTTTTGTTTGATGCTACTAGCTCTCGCCCGCAAGCTTACTCGGAAGCATAATATAAAAAAAGGCTCAAGAACGTTCGATAAATCAATTTGTTAAAGATTATAACACAATCTCGGGCGATAACACGTGAGACAGTATTACTGATGATTAACAGACGAGTCTTCTGAAACTCATACCTGAATGAATATTACCTACTTATTTTCATTTCGGATCAGGAGGTTTTGGAAGCTAAATGTTCTTGGTTGCACATCGACTGTAATATAAAATGCTCTGACAGCAAAACGTCCTCAATTTAAAATGACTGCTAGTTTTCAGAGCACAAAGTTCATTTTTTAAGTCTTTGCAGAAATGTCACATCAAACAAACATACAAACAAACAACAATATTATTAGATATTAAAGTTGAAAATGAAAATTATTACGGAAAGATTTCAAAAGTCAATCAAAAGCTGAGTGAATGTAAATTGGTTCAACAAAGAAAACTATTGGTTGAACAAATCAATTAATCAAACTTCCATTATAATAGCTGGATTTATTTTTATTTCTCTTTGATTTTAGAAAAGAGTTGTAGATAACGTTTTTGTTAGAAACCTTCTTATAATTATTATTTTTATCAAAAAATATAAATAAAAAAATAAAAAATAAATATGATCACGACTGTAATCCCCAGGCTCGGTAGATATCTCCTCAGATCTTTAGTTACTTAGATCTTTGAGGATATCTAAAGAGGGTAGTCAGAGGCAAGTCCAAACATGACATTTGGTACATGCCCACATTTTGCACGGTAGTTAGTATTCCGTACGTGACAGGTTGCAAGCCCATCGCCGCTTATAAGAATACTAACCTATGACACATACCTTCGAATTTTTGATTCTAGGGTATGCCGGTTTCCTCACGATGTTTTCCTTCACCGTTTAAGAGCACTGGCATTGCGCACATAAATTTTTCGAATGGAAAAACTCATTGGTGAACGACCAGGTTTGAACCCAAGACCTTCGGATCGTGAGGCAGGGGTGCTGCTACCACTACACCACCAGCGCTCTTTGAGCTTATCAAAAGATATATAAAAAATACAATGTAGTCCTGTATGACCAGCAAAACTAACTTCCACATCATTGTATAACACTAATTTGAGTTTAACAAGCTCGCCCCCAGTCATTCAGCAACTTTGCCTATGCAGTTAACCTAATAGTTACTACGCTATAACACACAGCACACTAAATAGTTAGTGCGCCGTAATGCGAACTAATCTACCGAGCCTTCGAGTACATTTTGACCAAAGATTTAAATCGAAGATATGCCCGTACGGTACTGACACCGCGCCGTTTTGTTGTCACACGAAATGAGATAGCTCGCTCATTTGGCGCACCATATATTTTCAATTTCTGGGTACAAAAGGAATAGTATATTTTTTTTACGAAAGATTGTGCAATATAATTGCAAAATAAATGGTGAATAACTGTTTGGTTCATTTTTTACTAATCATTAGTGTGCGTGCATCGGCATTTTGTTAACACACACAAGTAAAAACAGTGCCACAGTTTTTGGCGTCCGGGCATATCTACGATTCAAGTCTTTGATTTTGACTCGTTTATTTGTTGAAAGTCGGCTAAATCGACCATAGTTTTCACACGTTTAACATACTAAAGCTTACCAACTTTGAAAAGGGACTTTTACCCTTGGAGATTTTGGATAAAACATGATCACGACTGTAATCCTAAAGCTTGGTAGATATCTCCTCAGATCTCTAGTTACTTAGATATTTGAGGATATCTAAAGAGGGTAGTCAGAGACACGTCCAAACATGATATTTGGTACATGCCCACATTTCGCAAAGTAGTTAGTATGCCGTACGTGACAAGTTGCAAGCCCATGGCCGCTTATAAGAATAATATATTAACCTTTGACACACACCTTCGAATTTTTAGTCCTAGGGTATGCCGGATTCCTCACGATGTTTTTCTTCACCGTTTAAGAGCACTAGCATTGCGAATTTTTTGAACAGATAAACTCATTGGTACACGACCAGGTTTAAACCCACGATCATGAGGCAGAGGAACCACTACACCACACTATCACGCACCTGAAAAAATATAAAAATATTTAACACGTTACACGTTTTCGTTTTATACTCGTGATGGAAGCACAAATCGCTTAAAGTCAGCTATAGTCAGATATTACCGTTAAAATATCGGTGTTATTTACAATTTATTAATAACTTGGGCCTTTTAATTTGGCTTCGGTCTACGGTAGTTCGCTTTTATAAGTATCATTTTACGCTCATTAATATCTCATTACTTTCGAAAGTGCGCGATAATTTGGCGGATTTTATCATTTAGGTTTCGAAATATCACGTTTAAAATTATCGCTAGCGTGTTAATTTTCGATCAATATTTAATAGCACTGGAGGCGTAGTGGTAGCAAGCCTGCCGTTCGACGAAATCATGGTTCTACAGGCATCAATAGTCTATTTGTTCGATTGTGATTGGCTTCATATAAGTATAATACAAGGTTTTTCTAAACAACATTGGAAAAGAAGTAAAAGAGGGTTTGCGATATTCAGTTCCACTGTGAATATTATCAAAACTCTAGTGCAATTTTATAAAACTATCATGAACTAGCAACCTACTACTCAGATTATCACTTTTAGTTTTGAAACGCGCAGACGAAGCAACCAACGTGTCTCCTAAGGACTGAATGCCGGAATTTAACACCGCATCTTCCATCACATTTTCGCCTAGTGATCTAGATGACTATCTCAAGTTATCGTCATAAAAAAAATGTAGCTAATTCATGCCAACCTAAGGATCATAAAAGAGAAATTTAAAAGTTATTGACTTGATCAACCATTAAACTACGTAGGTAGGTACTTATAAAAGTAAACTGACGCTTAAGAAGTAGAAGATATCAGCTAATCTTATATTTCTTATAGTTTGTAAATGTGTGGATGTATGAATGTCTGGATATATGGATATCTGGATGTATGTTTGTTACTCTTTCATGCTGAAACGGCTGAACGGATCTGAATGAAATTTGGCACAGATATAGATTATAGTCTGGATAGCACATAGGTTACTACTCGTATTTATATTATAGAAAAATATACCTACAGTTCCCGTGGGATAAATTGTTTTAGTTTTTCAAGATACCACGCGGGCGAAGTCGTGGGCGGAAGCTAGTACTAAATACTTAAATTTATCTTTATGAATATCTTTACAAATATCTTCATGAATATCCTTTATATCGCAGTCGCACGTTATAAAGGCTCCCACTCACGTCCCTTGGATTAAGTCGGAGTAATGAGGTGTAAAACCCTGTTGTTTAGTGAACTAGTTAGCGAGTCTATAGGACCATGAAGGGATCCAATGCTCCTTTTGCTCGGGACCTTAAGTGTAAGTACCTACATACGACCGAAAATTATCTGGAGATTGAAAACATAGTATTTTATTTGCATAGTCTAACTGAAACATATTTTCTAAGAAACATGTAGAATCCACTCTATTCGCTAAGTGGGGTCGCACAAAATGTTTTCTTCCATTTCCCTCTATCATCTGTCATGTAGAATCCACTTAATTACACTAATTATTATTACTATTGGAATCCGTTAACACATGCACCATGCGTCCTCTCCACTCCTCCCCCCAGTTTTTCAAAGTGACCCTTGTAATTTTACTGAATAAATGGTTTTCAATTTCAATTTCAATTTCAATTTTTTCTTCTTTATTCTTACGACCGAATTCGCACGACTGCTGAAATTTGTCATTAGTCTAGGGTTTGTATTATTTCAATTTTGCTTACTACCTGTGTTGGTTGGTAAATTTAGGTAAGTCCCAGACGTAATCAAGATTACCTACTTGAAGCGTCTAAACACAACATCAATTTCAATCAAGGACCTTATCACAAGTTCTTCGGTCAATATTAAAATAATATAACTTTGATATATCATACCATGACCAATAAAAATTTAATGAAAGTAGTGTTACTTCAAGATTGAAACTTGATGGTTTGTAATATCTTGTGGTAAGGCTCTAGAACAATCTTCGGCACATCGGCTGATCGGATCTTGATGAAATTTGACACAGAGCTAGAGTATAATCTAGAATGGCAGACTATAATTTAACAAGGTACCCCGAAGAGAAGCCGCGGGCGGAAGCTAGTATGAAACAAATTGAGATTATACAAAAATCAAGTATCTGAACTCCTATTTATGTAAAAGCGACTCTATTTCTTCGTGTGAAGCTTCAAGTGTACATTATTGCTTGACAAGTAGTAGAACTTCTGTTTCAGTATTCTACGCTATCATAAAGCAAGTGTAGCTTGCGTGCTAACAGTGGTTTAATGAGGCAGAAACACTGATGTAGTACGTAATGTACTCGACAACGAGTTTTTACAATGATGAAGTGAAGATAGTAACGTAATATCATTAAGGGTCAGTTTACAAGATGCGGTGAAAAACGCACGATGCCGTATGATCAAAGAAACTGATAACTGTCTAAAAGCGCTCACGCCAAACTTCACTTAAAAAACATAAACATGACCCTCATGATGATATGTCCTCAGATTTCTTGTTGCTTAAATATTTTGAGGATTTGTAAACAGGGTAGTCCGACCGAGGAACGTCCAAACATGACATTTGGCACATGCCCACATTTTGCACAGTATTCCGCACGTGACAGGTTGCAAGACTATCGCTACTCATAAAAATACAAACAAATCTTTCACTAACAAATATTACAGAGCACTGTTGGTATGATGGTAGTGGTTGTCACGATCAGGTCGTGAGTTCGAATACAGTCGTTTAACTGCAATGCAAAATGTGGGCATGTGACAAATATTCGGACGTGCTTCTGACTACCCTCTTTATTATATCCCCAAAAAGTAACTAGAAATCTGAAATGATCTTGATTTTGACGACCTCAGTGGCGCAGCGGACGAGAGTCCGCCTGTGACGCAAGAGGTTGCGGGTTCGATTCCCGCCGCGGAACAAATTTGTGTACGATCTCCAGAAATTTGTTCCGTTGGTCTGGGTGTTTTCTATGTATAATAAAATATATCTATCTATGTATATAATGTATTAAATATATCAGTTATCTAGTACCCATAACACAAGCTTTGAGTAGCTTACTTTGGGGCTAGATGATGCCGTGTGCATTGTCCAGCATTATTTATTTATCAAGCTACTTTACTAAGACCTACTCGTAACAAGCCTGGACATTACATCACACTAACTTTCACATTTATAATATAAGTAGAATATTACTCACTCGAAGCAGATATCACAACACAAAAACATTGCATACGTAAAACTTTTACTACATAGCAAAATGTCACCACAACTCGCCGTAAATTTACAGCAATCCCGCTTAATTTAAACACCAATTAAATTCTTCTACGTATTTCAAATGAGGACAATAAACTCCACAGATGTAAAGTACCTTCTATAAAAGGCTGCATTAGAGATAAAGCCGGCCATTCATTGCGCGACTTTAATTTTTATTACGGTCTAGAGATAAAATTATAGCGAGATAAAATTATTATGATTATGAAAATACTTGAATCTGGAAAATTATTAAAATTGAGAATTTTTAATAGGTTTCTGTGTATTCTCAAGGTTTGCTCTGATCTGTGTTATTTGTGTCTGTCAGATAAAAATGTTTTATTCTAATAAATTTTTAAATACCGTTAGAAAACAAAAATTACTGCAGTTGAAAGTATTAGGTATGCCTTTTACATAAGAAAACGATCTCATCGGGACCAACATTTATTTATGTTTTCGAAAACCGTTATTATGTTACTAAATAAGATTTTTTTTCTATTCCCATGAACGGCACAAAAAGTGATTTTGAGTTGTGTAGTAATGGAAATGAAAAGTGTGCCGTAAAAATTATGCAGAAGAAATTTGGTTCGTTCGTGGGAATACCTCAGTTTTTATATATTTTTAAACTTCCCGTAAGTTATCTAAAACATTATTATTAGTATTAAAAGGGTATTCAGTTACGAAAGTGTGTAAACCTGTTGAAACGTCGGGAAAAATAGGTAAATAAAACATGATAAATACCCGTTTCATACTAATAATAACCTCGATTTTTTTACTTTAACTTAAAAAAACGCTACATGAATAGCCGACCATATTATCACCCGTTTTATTCCCTGCACACACAGCTCCGACCTGTTGACATTTACGATTTCGCATATCCCCACGACTTCATTAACCTGTGTATATTCGCCTTTATATTTTGTTTTATGCTTTGAGGCGTTATTTCTATAGGTTTATGAGGTGAATTAGACCTTTTTATGTTCTTGAAATGGTGTTATGAATCTTTTGGGCTTAAAATGGGAATATTTGTAAGTGTATCTGAACCTCGATGCTTGATACCTGATGAATGGTATCGCGAAAGCACTAAGTTCCGCATAACGAAGGTCAGAAAGCAGTATTCAGTAATTGGAAAGTATTTTCAGTCACGGGAAAGATGGAATTTAAAAGTAAATTTTATTAGAGTAGTGAAAACGGCTTTCGCAATAGTGATTAGCGTGTAAACAGATGAACAGACAAACTTAGTAATGTACGTTTTTGATAGACAGTAATGTTTATCAAAAACGATTGCTTTAGGCTAAGTGACGTGTCTTCTATAAGTAGCACTAATTTTTATCATATCAGTACCTAGTGGGATAAGAGCAGGAAGAGATGATGATGAAAGTTGTTTTGTGTTCCACCATGAATATAATATTATTCTTCTTTTTTTTAACATACTTTTTCTATAAGTGGAAACTTTTAATTGGCCATCAGCAAACATGTACTTGCACTAAATAGGTACATGTTAATTTAATTGTTTATTTCTATGTTTTATCTAGCTGTAAGTTTTCCAAAAAATAATAAAATAAAATAAAAATAAAATAAAATAAAATAAATGAAATGACGTAAACTCGATAACGAATTTTGATGTCCAATCAGATAATGCCTTGTAAGCAGAAGTTTGGCTAGTGATTACTTACGATAGTTCTAAAGTCCATGACCATGTTTGGGATTGAAGCTCTTCTTCTTCTCAAGGGATTGAAGCCCATTCGTAAACCCGTACCCTTGTCAAACGACTCGAGACGATGAATCAAAGTCAAACGCCAAACAAAGTTGTCAACAAAGCAACTGTCTAAACTTACACTACCAGTACAAACCCAAAACTGGAACTTGCTATCGGAAACTTAACTTTAAGTGTGAGTAGTAAGGCTGGAAGTGGTGGAAGTGAGACTCAGAAAGTGAGACTTCATATTTCATAAGACAGGATATGGGAGTACTAAGGTTTGATTCGAGTTTCATTCGACGTTCTGTTTACTTATCGTCAAATTACTATAGAATTCTTAAAGACGTTTTTCGAATATATACATAAAGTAATTGAAAAAAGTTCGAAAACATGTTGTCAAGTGAACGAAAGGAGTCTCTGACACGCTAAGAAGATCGGATATAAAGGTAGAGGTAGACCTAAAAAAAAAAATAGACTGCGTGAAAGACGATAGGTGTAACATTAAATAAAATTTAAAATTTAAAAAGCCAGGACACAAATTTTGCCCTCTATTTTGTGAAGGCGGCCATCTTGGATTCGACATTTGTGTTTTTGCGTCAGGGGTTAAAAAGTGACTACTGAGATGACGGATGATAGGGGAGAGTGGAAGAAGAGAACCTGTTGTACCGACCTCACCTAGTGGGATAAGGGCAGGAAGATGATGATGATGACGCAAAGAAGATCGGAGGTACATATTTTGGCCATTAGTAAGGGTACAAAGTCAAACTTGAAGTTATAATTCCATCGTAAATCCTTTAGGACATTAAATTTATAAGTTTCAGAGCGCGACTCGGAAAGATAAGCGTCGCTGCATTTGTGATGAACTTCAATGTGTTCATTCGCCACATTACCGCCGGTTCACTCTCTGAATGAACTATTAGGATAAGAAATAATTAATATAAACATGTAATAAAATCGTTGAGATGCCGTGTCTGTACTATTGATATTTTCAAATAAAAATTAGTGCTACCTAAAGAAGACACGCCACTTACTATTATTAGTATTAAACGGGTATTTATCGCGTTCTAATTACCTTAATTTTTATTTTCCCGACGTTTCGACAGGTTTGCACGCTGTCGTGGTCACGGGTAGCCACTTACCCCAAAACAACCGTTTTCGAAAAAAATGACTGTTTATCTGTTTGTCTGTTTATCTGTGCGTTTGTGCACGCTATTCTCCGGAATGACAACCTAATCGAATGTAATTTTCACTAATATTATTGAGATAAGCTCAGATTAAAACAGGCTTTGTTTCATAGAAATCGTTTGACAAATAAACAAGATGACAATTTGTTATACATGTTTAGCCATGCCTTTGACTACCCTCTTTAGGTATCCTCAAAGATCTAAGTAACTAGAGATCTGAGGAGATATCTACCGAGCCTGGGGATATAAAATATAAATAAAATATAAATAATGCCGGACAACCCACACAGCATCATCCAGCCCCAAAGTAAGCTACTCAAAGCTTGTGTTATGGGTACTAGATAACTGATATATTTAATACAATAGATACATAGATAGATATTTTTTATTATACAAAGAAAACACCCAGACCAACGGAACAAATTTCTGCAGACCGTACACAAATTTGTTCCGCGGCGGGAATCGAACCCGCAACCTCTTGCGTCGCAGGCGAACTCACGCCCGCTGCGCCACTGAGGTCGTCAAACATCACAGTTGTGACCACGTTTTTTTAACTATTTGGAATTTCTCGTCCCGTTCGTTCAACTAGTGATGCAGGGTAAGATTCTATTGTACTATACTAATATATATCTACTGTTTAGTCAAACACCAGGGGATGGCGTGCCGCGGTAGCGAGGCAGCCAGTAAATATTTATCGGATATTAAGTCAGGTGGCTTGCAGAACGGCGGAACACTTGTGAGACATTCAATATTCATCGGCGATGGAGTCTAAAGTCTAGACATTTAGCAGAAGTTCAGGCATTACAAGAGAAAACTGTTTTTTGTAACTGTTCGTCTATTATTAACCTATTATTCTTAGTATAAACAGGTATTCATCGCTTTTTATTAACCTATTTTTCCCGATGTTTCAACAGGTTTACACACTGTCGTGGTCACGACAAATACCCGTTTAATACTAATAATAATGTGTTCAGATCGCGTACGTCTATTATAATTATATCATCGACAAAAACGCTTTACAAGAAAAACAACTGTTTTTGTGATTGTTTATTTATAATCATCGACAAAATAACATGCAAAAAGCAACAGCCAAATTAAATTACATTAGTTGATGGATTAATTAAATACTTTTTTTTGGTAAATACATACTTAGAATACATCACAGAACAAAAGTCTGCGTTCATCACACAAATGTTTATCCCGGGTGAGGATCGAACCCACAACCTGCAGCGCAGATGGCAGAGCTACTACCAACTGAGCTGTGAGGCCAGTCTCACGATACAAAGAAGTATTTTTATTACCCGCGACGGAACGGACACGGTATATGTATATCCGTTTGGGGTGCAAGGATATTTGTTTGTGCAAAAAAAAATGTTGCCATTTTTTTCCAAAACTACTAGTCAGATTTTATAGAAATAGAATAGAAATAGAAATAGAAATCATTTATTTTACGTCACGTTACAGATATCTTAAGTTTAATTTTTTCTTAGTAGTAACCCTGCACCAGAAAACTCAACTGGAATGCAAACGTTCTATCAAACGCTATTTGCAAAATTTAGGCTACTCTCAGGTAGAGCACTTGTTGGATATTCAATCTTAATTCTGGGTTATATTAATATTAATTATAATTTCTACATGTATTATCTTTATACTTTTGTTTTTATCTCTCATATTTCTGTAAGTAATTGATTAGGTTTAGGGTTTATTTCGAACTAGTTTATACAATATGTAATAGATATATCTTTTTCTCCAATTTCCACTACTGTAGCTACGTCCTTTTATGCAACTATCTATGTATATACCTATAAGAAGCCAGAGATTAGAGCCCCCGTGTCTTAATACAAGTTAGCAAACTTAGTAAGAGCGAGGTGTCGTTATCTTTGACCCTGAAAGGTTTATTACAAGTAGGCTTGTACGTATTAAACTAGCCTTACTACATCTAATATGTAATAGATTGTAAGTTCCTACTTTGTAAACCCAACTTTGAAAATAAATATTTTTATTATTATTATTATTAATTATAAAGCGTTGCCTAAGGTGACAATAAAACAGGCAACCATTCAGCATGAGCTGCAGCAGCACACATAGTGGCTGGTGCAGCGCTGATTTTGATGCCGTTTTCAGTTATGGGTTCGGGTTTGATAGGCACAGGTCATCCAACGGATCTAGGCATTCGTGAAATTAGCCACAGGTGCGAGTTTGCGCATATTTATTTCTTTACCCCCCTCCTCATACCTCCAATTGCTCCCGAAACGATACTGCGCAGCTCTAGCGGCTAACTTCACGAATGCCTAGATTCGTTGAGCGAGCTATACATGTTCTTAGATAGGTGTTACAGACAACTCACTAGGGGGCGCTGCAGCATACAAATTTTAAAATCAAAATGAAACAAAATCTTTTCAACTGTTGGCGTCGTGGGTTTTCCATTTTACTTATTGTGTAGAGTTGCCAGTTTAAAGGAAGTTTGTAACTTTAACGGATATCAGTTCCACAGACTGTGCTGACGCCACCGCACCCACTAACTAGTTCCATCTTGTTTCGAGTTCGGCTTGTTACTGCATAACTCCATCCGGTGTGGGTTCAGAACCACTCAATAGTAATCTATGTTTACCTAAAAAGTGTCTGTGACTTAAAAGTTAAATAAAATATTATATAAAATAATGTAATAAAATATTTATATTAAACAACTTATGTAAGTAAAAAAATATTATTCCCAGTCTGTTTGCTCTGGGGAGGCAGTTAGGAATTAAAAGTTCTATCTGTCCCATTATTCCCAGTCTGTTTGCTCTGGGGAGACATTTAGGAATTAAAAGTTCTATCTGTCCCTTTATTGCAACAGTAAAAAATTAGTTTATTAACAGGTTAGCTGTCCGATGAGGCACATGTGCCTCATGGGTGATTGCACTGGTACGTCCATGAGGCATATGTGCCTCATGGCCAATGATGTAGATAATGCAATCGATCTATCGATAATTTTTTTTAATAATTATATTATTTGTAGCATTAGTAAATTATACTACAACCAAATTCTACCAATCAATTTATTATTGAACTTAAACAAAAAATAAATTTCACTTAAAAATTAACATTAACCTTATTCAAACACAAAATTATTCTTTCACCGATGTTACTATTATTGTGAGACCCTTTGAACTAGGGTTGCCAACAAAAATTAGGAAACTAGCCTATTATCATCAAAACCGAAATGGCGATTGTAGACCTGCGATTATATTCCCTCATGTATGTTTTTCTTTAAAACATAGCATACAATATGAAATGTTACATATTGTACACTCAGTTGATACCATTTTAGATATTTTTCAGATGTCTAAAGTGTTACGAACATAAACGTACATTTTATCATTAAACGTAAATAATTAATTTCTTATCATACTCATCTAACATTAGCAATTATCGATATAATTAATTTCAATCACTAGGACACATAAAGTATCATAAAATACTTGAAGAGAATGACGTAACTTAATACGAAACTTAATGAGCGTTAGCTGTCATTATTTACTACGAGGACGTGTACAAAGAAGATCGAAACTTGCTTCGGGACAGCTAACCTGTTAAACTACCTAAGTATAGTAAAAATAAATTTTCCCATCTGTCTGTCCTGTCCCCCTGGGGAGACAGATGGGAATCAAAACTACTTTTGTAGAATAAGAATGAAATCTTCCCATCTGTCTGTTCTGTCCCTCTAGGGAGACAGTTGAGAGTTAAAAGTTCTATCTGTCCCTTTTTGCAACAGGTGGACAGATAGAACTTTTATCAATAAAAAAAATTATGACAAACGATGATCGCTACCTATAAACTATTAACATATAAATTTGTAAATTTGTTTTTTTTAGCCGTAAATATTTCTTCTGATATTAATGCGTTAGCTTAGCAATTTGTAATGTTATATTGAGTGTGAATAAATAAATCGAAAAATTTTAATTGAAATAACTTTCATATTTCGTATTTTTATTACCATGACCTTTATACTAATTAACAAATTGTATTGAAGTATTGTTATTTCAAGCTTGTAACTATGGCGACGGATGAAAGAAAAGTGCATGCGACGGAGATGCGAATGTTGAGATGGATGTGTGGAGTGACGAGAATGGATAAGATAAGGAATGGACATATAAGAGGAAGTTTGAAAGTAGCGCCGGTGACAGAAAAGATGAAGAGCAATAGGTTGGCTTGGTATGGGCATGTTATGCGGCGGGAGGAAAGCCATGTTACAAGAAGGGTAATGGATTTGAATGTGGATGGATACAAGAGTAGAGGTAGACCCAAGAAAAGAGATGGATGGACTGTGTGAAAGACGATATGTGTAAGAAGGGAGTGACTACTGAGATGACGGATGATAGGGGAGAGTGGAGGAAGAGAACCTGTTGTGCCGACATCACCTAGTGGGATAAGGGCAGGAAGATGATGATGATGATGATGAATGTAACGTTTCTGAAACATGATGGTTTGTAAAACCTTGTGGTAAGGCCCCCGGCTTCCTGAAAATTTATATTTGCAGTATTACAAAATTGTTAATTGAATTGAAAAATAAAAAACAATTACCAATAGCCGCATGAAGCTGTTCCATCCAATCACTCAGCTCAGAATTGAAAATCAATTCTATTTAAAACTATTACTATGCTTTTAAAGTAACGATTGGAACACAGAGAGATAATTTACTATAGAGCGTCGCCATTCACTTTTCTTGGTATGAACCATGTTACACTAGTAGTTCGCCCCGAACTGAGATCTCGCGCGCGATGTCCACAATCCTTATTTGTATTCATGCCCTAAACTTTTTGGATACGCTTTATTTACTATGCCACGTAACCTAATCACAAACAAATATTTGATTATCCTACCTAAGAAAGGAAAACTATCTCCCTACTGCTATTTATTTAACAAAGAAAATAAAATGTTGAGTATAAAGATAATATTATGTATCTATATTACAAATTAGTCCCTACCTATACTATTTACAGTGAATTAATAAAAATGAAACTGAGGCTAATAGAAATTTAAAGAGTTTAGATATAAAATACAGATAAACGATTGAGGACAATATTTAGGTAGTATTCTGTTTTAAATGTTATTCAGAGTCCAGGACCGTCTAGCAGGAGCATCTAGGATAGCTGTTGCTTCAAGGTCTCACGCCACTGGACCACAGAATATGAGCGGAATGGACTTTATCCGTCTCCAGAAGAACCTCGGGTAGATAATTTCACTCGCGAGAGTCCTTTAAGATTCTGTATGACTCTGTTGGTCGCGCTGGTAGAAACTAACCCAATTTACTGTGGTTCGTTCCTCAAGCTTTCCAAGCTTCGTGCTTAGGCTTTGTTCAAGATATTGGTTCCAGG
Source organism: Cosmorhoe ocellata (assembly GCA_963675405.1). Taxonomy (NCBI): domain Eukaryota; kingdom Metazoa; phylum Arthropoda; class Insecta; order Lepidoptera; family Geometridae; genus Cosmorhoe; species Cosmorhoe ocellata. Next base: position 1,584,284 of record OY776254.1, on the reverse strand, counting down.
ATTAGTTATGCTTTATAGTATTACAGTAGGTATCTGAAATTTAACGGGGTTAGCACTGGACTGGTTGTTGAGATAAAGAAATCCTCGGAAGACATTTTTCAGCGATTCCTCGTAGGATGGTTTCTTCACTCAGACCTTGAAATCAGACCAGCGTCCGATTTTTTATGTTTATCTTCCATTTTTACCATCGATGTAAATATTATACTTTTTCTACTCATTCCTTCAAATATGACGTTTTTTCTTTTGCTTTTTAGTTCGATATAACAGTAAAAAGGTTTTATTACAATAAGTTTTTATTTATAAATAGAAATAAATAGTAATACTACACCGATTAAGCTCATATGCTTCCCAGTAAATTTGATTAGCAGTATCTCTAAACCCTCCAAGTTTCACGCAGATTGGATGTACGGTTCTTAAGTTATGCTCTAACAAACATACACGCAAACATACAACGCCAAATCGCATAGCTGCCACTGAGATCTTCGCTCGCTCGATCAATGATTTACTCGTAAAGAGCACTGAGGACTTAAGGTTGTGGGTTCGAATCCAGTCGTGCAGCAATGGATTTGTAAAATTTATGTGCGCTATTCCAGTACACTCAAACGGTGAAGGAAAACATCGCGAGGATACCGGTATAGCCTAGCACTAAAAATTCGAAAGTGTGTGTCGTAGGTTAGTATTCTCTTATAAGCGGCGATGGGCTTGCAACCCTAAATATTTCTAACTTCTATGCAAAATGTGGGCACTTACCAAATGAATTGTATAGAATACCAATGAATTCCCATCTGTCCCCTGCTCTATAATAAAGCATGAAAGTTAAGTGCAAAATATAAATCATAAAAAAAATTAAATACTGCCTGAAGTAACTATTTCACGTAGACAAAGTTGTGGGCAAGCGCTAGTAAATTATAAATTTGATAAAAAGAAAAGTATATTTATTTATTTATACTTTGTACACAGATTATACATTATAAAACTTAAAACTAGTGGCATGTACACAGGCGAGCTTAACCCCTAAAAGAGTTCTCTTCCAGCAAACCTTGGGATATGGAGATTTTAACTATTGGTGGGTATATTGCGTAAAAAAAATGAGAAAAGAAAGAAATTAATAATTACTAACTCTAACACACACATATGAACACACAATAAATGAGAGGAAAAAAAAAACTAATTTAATATAATAAACTAAAAATACACTTATACTTGTAAAATTATTGACTCTTCAATATTTTTACTCTGACATTGGACCATTCAAGTTGGCAGTTTCATAACTGACTCGCTCCGGGCGCTGTGTTCCCATAAATTAACAACAGTTAAGCCACTCTTTACTGAACAAATTAGTCTGCCCCGATAGTTGGTGCTACTCTGTGGTGCTGGCTTAGTCATAGGCGAAGCGAGAGCGGATAATTATATTGCATATGCAAAGCGATGGAATTACTCACTGGGGATCTAAATAATGATCGCGACTGTAATCCCCATGCTCGATATCGTATGCGAGACGAGAGCGTTACGAAAAGTGTGATCGGGTGAGACGAACGGAAGTTGAGAGAGAGATATAAGTTAGTAAAGATAGAGAGTTACGTTTCGTATATCGTATACGTGTTCTTAGCTGTGTTTGATGGAAATCGATCCAAGATGGCCGCCGCCATTGGCGGATTACATATTTTTACACAACTCCCTCAATATAGGTATCAAATAAAAAAGCTCTAAATTTCGGTCGGAGGTTTTTTCAATATTTTATAATAATTTAACTTGTATAATAAAGATATATATAATAAAGGAAATAAAGATAAGACGGGGCGGGTCGCTGATAATGTTAATGCCCGCCTTCCACTAAAAAAGGGTAATGAGCGGAAACTGAGCTAATGATCTGAGCGGATTGAAATTGTATTAAAATCCGCTCATTCACAGTGGAAGCACTCCTATGAAGAAAGCCGTTGCGAGTTAAACGGAGTACTTAACCCGCTCCGCTGGCAGTGGAAGGCGGGCATAAAAATCGCTACGCTTAACACAGTGCACCCTACCGTCCGTCGATCAACATAAACTTTCACTGGAATTTCCAGATTTATTTTCTCCTTTATTTTCTTGCAGAAAGTTTTATTTTAATCTGGATTCAGTTGATTTCCACAATTTAATTTCATATTGAATCACTCAATATGTTCATATTGAATTACTCAATAGTTCAGTATTTGTTTCTATCGTGTCAAGAGTTTTAAACCAGTGTGGTGAAAGGCTCCTTTCGTGCACTGGTGGTGTAGTGGTAGCAACCCTGCCTCACGATCCGATGGTCGTGGGTTCAAACCTGGTCGTGCACCAATGAGTTATCATATTCGGTGAAGGAAAACATCGTGAGGAAACCGGCATACCCTAGAACTATCACTTCGAAGGTGTGTGTCATAGGTTATAACAAGCAGCGATGGGCTTTCAGCCTGTCACGTACGGAATACTAACTACTGTGCATAGTGGGCATGTGCCAAATATCATGTTTGGACGTGTTTCTGACTACCCTCTTTAGTTATCCTCAAAAATCTAAGTAACTAGAGATTTGAGGAAGATATCTACCGAGCCTGAGGATTACAGTCGAGATCATTTTTTCCTTTTAATTTTTCATGCGTCACCGAAAAACATGAGGCATTTTTGCAGAATCACTAAAAACAAATTATATACAACAATCAACATTTTTTAGGGCAGTGGCTTGCCGTGTCATGCCGCGGACAATATTCAACCTTTTAGGGTATCATCGTGCCCTCTTACACAGAGGGTCTACCATGAGTTTTCACAATCTACACTCGCTAGCGACTGTAGTTAAAAAAATGTATGAAAACTTGGTACAGCGCCTCTAGCGGATAGTTGGGTACTAAAACCTCACGTAGCTAACTATCCTACGTCAGAGCGTACTACAGCGACTGTAGTTTGCGCTCATTAATTTGCTTAGAATTTGGTACCACTATTTGGTATTACTATTACTACTGTAGTAACGTCAGCCAATTTAAATGTGACAACTCATGGTAGACCTACAGATATACACTAACAAATAAATCCTGATAAGTTAGCTGTCGGAGGAGAGAGGGTAAATCCCGACTCCAACGCCTAAATAATCAATTCGCTATATCTATTTTGTTCCCTTTTATTATTATCTGTTAATTAACTGTTGCCCGCGACTTTGTCTTCGTTTAATTCATTTTCTAATATTTTCAATAGTTATTCTGCTATTCGGGAGGCAAATACAATAAATCAAAAACCATGAAAATCGGTATAGCCGTACTAGAGTTATAAGTGTTCGAACAATCACAACTTTGTAGATAGCTAGCCTCACAGCTCAGTAGCTCTGCCTTCTGCGCTGTAGGTTGTGGGTTCGAACCCCACCCAGGACACACATTTTTGTGATGAACACAGATGTTTGTTCTGTGTCTGGGTATTATTATAATATACTCTATGTATGTATTTACAACAAAAAAAGTATTTCATTAATCTATCAACTATCTGGTTCCCATAATACAAGCTTTGCTTAGTTTGGGGCTATATGGCGTTGTGTGATCTGTCCACCAATATTTATTATTATTATTATTATTATGTTTGTTTGTAACCGACTTCTTTGGGCGCGATTTTGACCCACTTTAAACGGCCAGATTTCGTTCAAACTTTGTAGATTTATCGAGGACCGATGACAACACACTATTTTGATAAAAAAATTCCATTTTATCAATTTGAAAAAAAAATTTTTGATCGTAAAGCACTCTCTGATGCTTCGCATCATGAGTCGTGCAATAGTTTAAAATAAAAAAAACACGCTATTATAAAGAAACCAAACTAAAAAATATAAAATAAATAATAGTTTAAAAAAACTAAAAAACACGCTTTTTATAGAAACCGAACTAAAAAATAGAAAATAAATTTAAAAAAAAATATTTTAAAAAAAACGTGGGGTGCTTTTTAAGATATTATCGAAATGATAATCACTCTACTCATATCTGTCAATAAAATATTTATAACTATTGACACCATGCACCCCACACTTTTTTTAAAATATTTTTTTTTTAATTTATTTTCTATTTTTTAGTTCGGTTTCTATAAAAAGCGTGTTTTTTAGTTTTTTTAAACTATTATTTATTTATTTCTTATTTTAATAGTTTTATTATAAGTGTAGCATGTCCTGGTTTTAGAATATTTACTCTTACCAATGTTTATTAGAAATCCCAATTTCTTTTTTTCTAATGAAAAGATTCACGAATGCAGACCTGATCCATTTTCTGTTTGCACTCACGCCAGCGGAAAAATCAAATTGTTTGGAAATTACTTTCCGCTGGTGTGAACGAGAACAGAAAACGGATATTATGCTGGGTCTACATAACGTGCTCTTTAAAACGGTGAAGGAAAACATCATGAAAAAACCGGCATACCCTAGAACCAAAAATTCAAAGGTGTGTGTCATAGGTTTAGTATTCCTATAAGCGGCTATGAACTATAGGTACCTATAACCTGTCATGTACGGAATACTAACTACTGTACAAAATGTGGACATGTGTCAAATATCATGTTTGAATGTGCATCTGACTACCCCTTTCAGATATTCTTTTATTCACTGTTTTCAGTGAATAAAATAAGCTTTTAGAGGGGGAATGGTATAAACAAAGTTATTTTCGCATTTATAATAGTACCTGGATGACCGAGCTTTGCTCGTTTTTTTTGGGGTAAACGACGTTTTCTAAAAATGAAACCTAGCTAGATCGATTTATCGCCCCCGAAACCCTCTGTATACCAAATTTCACGAAAATCGTTGGAGCCGTTTCCGAGATTCCGATTATATATATAGATATATATATATGTGGGATTTGAAAGATGAAGTAGTAAGTAAGTCTGAGTGAAAGGGAACGTTGTGAACGAGGGAATGAACGATGTGAATGAGATGAATGAGGCAGAGAGGGCGAGGCATTATGGCCGCTACGTTGAGAAGGAAGAAGTTATATCTAAATGCTAATTAATAAGAAAAAATATAGAAGACTACTAGAACCTGTGTTTCTGTCCGCTATCCCATCCTACATATATATACAAGAATTGCTCGTTTAAAGGTATAAGATTAGTATGGTTAGTTAGATAACACCACTTTATACTAATGGCACTTTTTGCCTATTTTGTAACAATATACAATCTCTTGCTGCCAAGCAGATTATATTGTGAATAATGTATGCTTATGAAAGGTTGGACCTCTATTAATCATGCTGCGGCCAGGACCAATGGCCCCAGAAATCACAAATTAAGGGATTCACACGCGACTGACTGTAAACTAAATTATGGGATAGGGATCTTTAAAAGAATAGAGGAAAAAAAACAAGATCACGACTGTAATCCCAAGGCTCGGTAGAAATCTCCTCAGATTTCTAGTTAGTTACTTAAATCTATGAGGATATCTAGGAGAGTAGAGGGTAGTTAGAGGTACGTCCAAACATGATATTTAGCACATGCCCACATTTTGCATAGATGTTAGCATACTGTAGGTTGCAAGCCCATCGCCGCTTATAACAATACTAACTTATAACACACTTTTGGATTTATTATTCTAAGGTATGCCGGTTTCCTCAAGATTATTTTCCTTAACCGTTTAAAAGCATTAGCATTGCGCACAAATACTATGAAAAAAAAATTTGCAAACGGAGTCGCAGGGATCGATAGTATTAATACAAGATGCGAGTATTGTATACAACGGTTTCTGATAAGCTCTCCTAATCTTGGGCCATATTAATAAGACGTTTGAAATTACGAAACCTTCCCTACATAGCCTTCATTATCAACATATTAACGTCAGCCTTGGACTAAACAACATCTGGAGTTCGATTCCACTACGAGTTACTTGAGACTAACAATATTTAAATAAATAACAGGTAAGTGCGAGTCGGATTAGCGCATGAAGGGTACCGCACCAACACCACACATTCTTACAAACTTTCGCGTTTATATTAGTAGGATTCATTCTTCCTTTTTTATTCTTCTTTATATTCATTACTTTATAACTTTTTCATTAATTCGTTCATTAATTCATTCTTCATTCATTCGTTTATTCATTACTAGCTTCCGCCCACGGCTTCGCCCGCGAGGTATCTTGAAAAACAAAATCAAACTTTCATCCCCTATTTTATCCCCTTTAATCAATCGAAATCCTTTCTTAGCGGATGCCTACGTCTTATCATCTACCTGCATGCCAAATTTCAGCCTAATCCGTCCAGTGGTTTGGGCTGTGCGTTGATAGATCACTATGTCAGTCAGTCAGTTACCTTTGAGTTATATATATTTAAGATTTAATCTATGCATTCATTATTTTACGTTCATTAAAACATTGTTTTAGTCAATTAACTCATTCATTCATTCATTCATTAATTCATTAACCAACGGCACCTACTCTGTTTAGAGTCCAGAAACGGATACGTCTCCGTAATCATGCAGGGACCCGTTCGTCCTCATTTTAATATTACATTGGAGTTTAGGGATCCCTCCGGACCCGAAGGTCTGCGGTTACAGATGTCTGGGGTCCTCGTGCTTAGCTTAATTCTATTTCGTAAATTATGTGCCACGGTCAGATTGCTCGAGATTGTGGATCATTTAATTGTGGGACGGAGGCTGGAAGTGCTTGGAGGATTTTAAGTTATATACTTTATGTATAGGTACATGCTGGTGGTAATTCTGCAGACTATAGCTAGTAAGTATTTATTGCTAAAATTAAAAAACCTACTTTTAAACTTACGCGATCTGAACACATTATTATTAGTATTAAACGGATAGACCGGGTATACGTAGGTATAGGGTAAACGTCGGGAAAATAAATACATAGGTAATTGGAACGCGATAAATACCCGTTTAATACCATAATAATAATTTAAAAACCTGACTGAATGTAATTGGAATTAGCTTTTTCTTCTAATGAGCATGTTTAGCAAATTATCATCCGTTTGGACTACAGCGACCGTCAAGGGAACTCGTAACACTTAAATAATCCTACTAATATTATAAACGCGAAAGTTTGTAATGATGTCTGGATGTGTTTGTTATTCTATTACGCTAAGACGGCTGAACGGATCTGGATGAAATTTGGCACAAATATAGATTATAGTCTGGCATAGCACATAAGCTACTTTTTATCCCGGAAAATCTACGGTTAGATTTGTTTTTGTTTTTCAAGGTACCACGCGGGCGAAGCCGTGGGCGGAAGCTAGTTTAACATACTTTTTGAAGTAAAAACCTCTTTAGCATCGTTGTGATTTGAAAGTCGGTGAAACAAAAAAGCGACAGTAAAAAGAGACAGACACATAACTTCATAAGATTTAACGTGGGAGAAAATGAGATAGAAAGCATAACACAGTTAGTTCCACCATTTGCCACATGAGGCGCTGGAAAAGCGAAACAAGTAACATCTATGGGCGAAACAGCGCCATCTATCGGACAGCCAACAAAGTACAATCGTGAACTACCTACTTCGCTAATTTTGAGGTATTATCTTAAAGCCAAATTTTTTTTTAACTTTATTTATATTAGAGAACACTGGTGGTGCAGTGGTAGTACCCCTGCCTTTCGATCTGAAGGTCGTGGGTCGTGCACCAATTAGTTTTTCCATTTGTAAAATTACTGTGCACAATGCCAGTGCTCTTAAAAAACGATGAAGGAAAACATCGTAAGGAAACCGGCATACCTTAAAACCAAAAATTCGAAGGTGTGTGTCATAGGTTAATTCTTATAAGCGGCGATGTGCTTGCAACATGTTACATACATACCTACGGAAAAGGTACTAACTAGGTAGGTACTGTTCAAAGCTTGGTCATGTGCCAAATATCATGTTTGACTACACACCTTATAATAATTTGGTTCTAAGGTATGTAAGTATCCTCACGATGTTATCCTTCATCGTAGGGTTTTTTTTTTGAACTAAACCCTAGCTGTACCTACTACGTAGGTACGGTAGGCCAAGAAAGTGGTGTCCCAGTTTTGATTTAGTTTCCTAGTCATCAAAAATTACAAAAAGGTTCAGTACATTACTAAAAAAATAGAAGTTGTCAGATAGATCTGCAAGCGAAACTAATCTTTATCACCTATGAATCTGCAAGCGGCAGTCAACCTTAGGGTGGTAAACCAATTTTTTGGTCGACCGTACCTACACAGTTGTTCGTCTTTTCGACGGTACAAATAAAAGTTTCTAAATCCGGCAACACACGATCATACGAAGCGAACATCGCACAAAGGCCAGAAGTACGGTCCGGTTGAAAGCCACAAAGTACCCGGTAATCTCCATAGAGCCGGCGTTCACCGACGATTTACGAGAAAACCCGCCGGCTTACGTCACACATGCTTCGCGAACCAAGTAACTGTAGGTATTATTTGGCCTTTGATAGAAAACAATAAATGTTTTTGTATTTATTTATTGACTTGAGGCGGATTATTCATAAGGGAAATTAGGCACATCTAGGGCGCGAGGTTACGAAAGGGCGCACGTGGAAATGTTTAAACAAAGAAAAAATAATACTCATTTCACGTGAAATTCAACTTCAAGAGCGCTGGTGGCGTAGTGGTAGCACCCCTATGCCTCACGATCCGAAAGTCGTGAATTCAAACCTGGTAGTGCACCTATGAGTTTTTCTATTCGAAAATGTATGTGCGCAATGCCAGTGCTCTTAAACGGTTAAGGAAAATATCGTAAAGAAACCGGCATACCCTAGAACCAAAAATTCGATGGTGTGTGTCATACGTTAGTATTCTTATAAGCCGTGATAAGCTTGCAACCTGATAGGTACGGAATACTAACTACAGTGCGAAATGTGGGCATGTGCCAAATGTCACATTCCGACGAGCCTCTGACTCTCTTTAGATATCCTCAAATATCACAGTAACTAGAGGACATATTTACCGAGCCTGGGGGACAGTCGTGATCATGTTTCAAAGTAGATTTGGTGAAAGTACAAAAAGGTGGATTTGACATTTTAGGCTATGCGTTGCAATCAGCGCTCGCAATTTCCAATTTCACAGTACATTTGACATTATCTTTGACTGGCTGTCGAATCATGCAATGCTTTGAACAGTTTCAAAGCGGTCCCTGAGTTTCTTTGAGTTTCAATAGAATACAGAATGTTTCTTCAAGTTTCGAAATAGCTTCCAGCAGCCTCTAACTTGACGTCGCGAGAAATCCTTTGAATTTTGAATTGGTTTGGCTTTTTAACTTTTCACTGCTTTGCCGTTGCAACAACTATTAGTACTAACTTCACTGGCCTCACAGCTCAGTTGGTAGTAGCCTTGCTTTCTGCGCTGTAGGTTGTGGGTTCGATCCTCACCCAGGATAAACATTTGTGTAATGAACGCAGATGTTTGTTCAGTGTCTGGGTGTTAATATCTATTCTATGTACATATATATTTTAGTCTGCTTAGTTTGGGGCTACATGATGCTGTGTGATAGTGTCCAGCATTATTATTATTATTATTATTCTACTAAAAAAATGTATATATTAGTCTATTAGTTATCTTTCTTCGATTCTTAAGAATAATTATCTATCAATGGCAGAAGTCAGAGGCACATCCACTGTTTGTACTGTAATTAGTATTCCGTAGGTACAAACTGCAATCCTACCCGCCAAAAACACAAGCAAATATAACAAATTAGAAAACTTACGAGCAATAACAGCAATCAAATTTGCTGAGCCGTTTTTGAAATAAGCACACAGCCAACCATAAAGCCGTGATCCCATGCTCACATGAATTACGCGCCGCTGTGGATGAAAAATTGTAAAAAATGCTATGCACTTTTCATTAAACCAATGCCAATATTGTCTGTCGTTCGAAATCCAATATCTTCTAGGCGCTTCCGTTGGATACATTCAGCTAGGCTTCAAATAAACCCGAACCTCGTGCCCTCTGATCACGTACGTACAGATGTGATAATTTACTATTTGAAGTAGGTTCAAAGCCTCAGTGAAGACTTTTGATTAAGAAAAGAAGATTTAAGAAAATATTACTGATTATTTGATGCAACATTTTTGAATGATGCTCCGCTGCTATTGACCGTAGCGTGTCTTATCGTCACTCTTTTACATCCCTTAAGAGTGGAATTTCCAAAAATCCCGGTTTTGTTGTAAAAGAAAGCCACCTTCCAAATTTCAGCTTTCTAGCTTCAGCGGCTACGGCCGGCGATGAAAAATCAGTCAGTCAGTCAGATTTAGCTCTTATATGGTATACTCTTATATGGTATAGATATAGTAGCTTGGTATACAATATATCGTCTGGCCCTGTAAACTCTTTGGCACACTATTGATAAATTGAGCAATCGAGTGGTGCGCAGAGAGAGACTTCTGCGAGCGACATAATAATTTCCAAGAGCGAAGATGAGAAATTGAATGCACGGGTCGCCCGCGCATTTTTCTGTGACTTAATTACGAAGTTCAATATCTGCAGCTGGCATTTCAACTAAAACGAACTAAAAGTGGATAAATAATTTCTTCAACCGTCGCGTACAGGGATGTTCTTATACCTTTATAGGATGATCTTATACCTTTAAACGAGCAATTCTTGTATAATCCTACTAATATTATAAACGAGAAAGTTTGTAAGAATGTGTGGATGTATGGATGTCTGGATGGATGTTTGTTACTCTTTAACGTTAAAACGGCTTAACGGATCTGAATGAAATTTGGCACAGATATAGATTATAGTCTGGAAGAACACATAGGCTACATTTTATCCCAAAAAATGTAAGGTTCCCGCGGGATAGATTTGTTTTTGTTTTTCAAGGTATCAGCGGGCGAAGCCGCGGGCGGAAGTTAGTTGTATAATATAGGTACCTATAATCAAACGGCTGCAACGATTTTCATACTTAATTTAAATAATAATATTGAAATAAGGAGCGCTGGTGGTGTAGTGGTTGCACCCCACCCTCATGATCCGAAGGTCATGGGTTCAAACCTGATCGTGCACCAATGAGTTTTTCCATTCGAAAAATTTATGTGCGCAATGCCAGTGCTCTTGAACGGTGAAGGAAAACATCGTGAGGAAACTGATATACCCTAGAACAGCGGTCGGCAACACGCGGCCCGCGGACGTCTTGCTGGCGGCCCGTGAATGTTTTTTATATAAGTTAAATATCAAGATAAATGCATGAACGAACCACGACCGACCGTATATTGTGGACCCAGACTTAAAACGCGCTTCGCTCTGCCCGCAAACGAACAAATGAGCGAAGCGCGAGTTTATTACAATTTTTGGCAGCACTTATAATTTTTGCGAACAAACTTTTTCAATAGTCAATTATAGAAAAAATAAAATGCTTCTTGTCTCGGAGATGGGCATTTAAGAGCCATGTTTTGAGCTTCTAGGGTTAATATCACAAGTGCGGCCCGGCCCGCCTTTAGTTTATTTTGCCACTTCGCGGCCCTTGCCTGCCAAAAGGTTGCCGACCCCTGCCCTAGAACCAAAAATTCGAAGGTACATAATATGTGTCATAGGTTAGTATATAAGCGGCGATGGGCTTGCAACTTGTCACGTACGGAATACTAACTACTATGCAAAATGTAGGAATGTGCCAAATATCATATTCGGACGTGCCTCTGACTACCCTCTTTATATATCCTCAAAGATCTAAGTCACTAGAGGTTTGAGGAGATATCTACCGAGCCTGGGGATTACAGTCGTGATCATGTTTTGTTTGTTTATAAACAGGGTTATAGGTATGTAATCAATAACCTTGAAAAGGCGATTTGGGTAAATCAAGACTAACAACTTTTGTTCTACGATTTTTTCTAATTCAATGATTTTTTTTCCCATACAAAAAAAATAAATAGGCAAATTTCCAGTTCTAATCTTCTTAGCTCTTTCTAGGCGGTCACAGATTAAGACAAGTCGGTACATGCTGTGTGTGTAGCACACTCGGCCGAGCGATTGCGTAAAAGTCGTAGCACTCAGCGTGACTCAGCTGACTGCGCATACGTCAGAATCGAATAAATGAAACATAGGTAGGTATTTACGAGACATAGAGCTAACAATTGATAGAAATTCTCACAAAAACTAAAAAAAATTAAAACTTGAGATCTATTACGTTTTGGCAAAAGTCATAGAACAAAAGTTGTTAGACTTGATTTACCCAAGTTGCCTTTAAGAGGTTATTGATTAGATACCTATAACCCTGTATAATATATACCATGATAATTATGAAAAAAAAAATATATTGAAGTAGTGGTACTCCAAGCTTGAAACTTTGATGTTTCTGAATCATGATGTAATCATGATGTAAGAGATTGTGGTAAGGCCTCTCGTCTGATAATACCAAATTTTATATATTCGGCATTTTTTTTACTTTTTTATTGCAAGAACATGATAAACTTGACAAAAATATTGCATCTTCTCCAATACCAGAGACGACAAAATGTTGGAATTTTCCATTAAACTTAGCGTTATTAAACCATGGATGTGGACATGGCCGCTAAACAAAATAATATCGGTGACGAAAACGAAACTTTAAGGCGTTGTCCTAATAGAACGCGAATGCGCGATCATCGTAAGTTCACGCGAATTTTACTCGTACGAACGCCCGATCAAACATATTGAACTCTAATAGGTGTCCTAACTGACAATCGCACGACGCGGTCGCGCGACTCAAATGTTTGAAACTCTATTCGCGCGAACTTAGTTCGTACGAACGCGCGATCAAACATATTGAATTTGAATAGAACGAATTTCAATTAGGACACCTAATTGAAATTCGTGCGAAAACGTCGGCGTGGTACCGCTTACCGCGCCCGCGCCCCTCGCCTATTCGCGTTCTATTAGGACACCCAGTTTTTGACGTCGCGCGAACACGCGATGGTCGCATCGCTCGCATCGCGCATTCGCGTTCTATTAGGACAACGCCTACGGAGTTGCATGTAGCTTACTATTGATCATAACCTCGCCAAATGCAGTGTTCTACAATCTTGCATCTTGCTCTTGCAATATAACGCGAAAATCCAAAACGAAAAAATGCAATATAACCCAAGATTATTGTAATACTAGCTTACCTGATAGACACTGTCCTGTCCAAATGTCAATAAAAACCTCACAGAAAAAGGTCCTTCACTTTTTTCCAATTTTCCGGACAAGTTTCATAAAATTTCTTTCCCTAAAAACAGCATCCAACTTTTACTAGGCAAAAAAAAATTTTAAAAAAATAAGAATATTAATATTAGCACTAGAGCAGTAGTAACACCGCTGCCTTCCAATCTTAAGGTGGTGGGTTCGAGTCTGATCGTGGATTTTTTCAATGCCGGTCGCACTCCCATACATTCACGTCAGATTTCGTTTCCAATATCCGTTTATCTAGGGCTGAATAGAATTTATCGAGCAGAAATTGCAATCGCCATTTGCCCTCAATACCGGATATCGTGATTAATATCGATATTCAAATGCGATTCGATATCGGCTGAAGTTCGCTGTAATTACTGTTAATGTAAAATTACTAGACTCGGAGATCTCTATCAACGCTTTTTCTAACGTAATCAATGAAATTTTGCGAAATTAAAGTGGCTATTACGAAGCTCTTGTAGCAATCAATTACAATGAATGTCTATCAGCAACTGTGCTGTAATTATGTAATTTCTGATACTTACAAACAATATAATATCTAAAGCAATTAACCAATCTAATCTCATCTTACTATTAAATTATAATGCGAAAGTTTGGATGGATGTTTGTTACTCAATCACGCTGAAAAGGCTAAACCGATCTGGATGAAATTTGCCACTGAGATACTAATATAATTAAAATTACTGACTTTGGTCATACAAATCAAGTCTTCCCCACCAATCACGACCTATCATCAATATCCACTGAATTACGCATCGCAAACAAACATGTTACGGTATCGAATAATAAATTATTCGCCTGTGTACTCCGCGCTAGTGATGTGCAAATAGTAGTTTCCGTATCCGTACTTTGTAATTTCCGTATGATTGTTATGACTTTCAAATCAGCGAAAAGCCTTTGTAGTAATAGGCGCTTAGTATCCGCCGCCGTTAGAAATACATCTTTACAAAGAAACCACCATGATTTTGTAAATGCCTATTGATAAAAAAAATATGTCATCGAAAAACACTGGTAAGTAGGCACCTATTGCACTGGTTGTAGAGTTCGTTGCCCACTTTTCTCTCACTAGGGTTAATCTGACATTTAAAGTCACCTAGCACTCTTAGCATTTAAGACGTCATAAAATGGTCCTTGTGATTTTATTGAACAAATATATTTTTCAATTTGACGTTGAATTAGTTGGAACCAAATCATTTTCGCTCATAAGAGATTAACAGACCTGTTTCTTCCCATTGTTGGCCCCCAAATTACGCCAACCATCTCTATCCTTCGAGGTTTTTCACCATATTCACACCCAAAATATTAATTTACACATTCGAAATATACGTATGTAATGGTTTTTTCCGTATCCGTAACACGGAGTTCTTATTGTGCACATCACTAGCCCGTGTACCCAGCTCTATGCAATCGTAATTTGTACCGGAATATCGGCATCCGGACTCGTATATCGCAGCGCTGACCGGAAAAAATGTTTTTGTGCATTTTTCAGGCGTTTGTGTTTTTTACGTTGAAATCCGGGTTATTTTTAGTGTACCAACTTCGGATTGAGCATTTAAATAATAGAGCATGGTGGGTTTGCGGTATTGGTTTTTAGACTTTCGATTCTAATACCATGGTTGCGAATCCAGTTGTGGACTAATGGATTATTAAATTAAATCTTACTAATAATAATAATAATAATAATAATAATAAATAATGCTGGACACTATCACACAGCATCATGTAGCCCCAAACTAAGCAGAGCTTGTATTATGGGAACCAATGACTGATAAACTACATAGATATACTTTTTTTTTTGGTAAATACATACATATTATACATAGAAAACACCCAGACCTGAGACAAATATCTGCAAATAATGCAAACATTTGTCCCACGGCGGGAATCGAACCCGCAACCTTCTGCGTCTCAGGTGGACCTTCGCCCGCTGCGCCACAGAGGCCGTCTGTGGCGCAGCGGAAATATATATAAATATATAGAAATATCTGTTTAGAATACTCGTATTATAAACGCGAAACGCGAAAGTTTGTAAGAATGTACATATATCCATACATTCTTACAAACTTTCGCGTTTATAATACCTACGAGTATTAGTAGGATTTAATTTAATAATCCATTAGTCCACAACTGGATTCATCCATACATCAGTATGGATGTGTTTTTGTTACTCTTTTACGCTGAAACGGCTGAACGGATGTAGATGAAATTTATCACAAATTTAGATTATAGTCTGGAATAGCACATAGACTACTTTCCCGCGGGATAGATTAGTTTATGTTTTTCAAGGTACCACGTGGGCGAAGCCGTTGGCGGAAGCTAGTAAATAAATAAAAATAAATATGATCACGACTGTAATCCCCGGGCTCGGTAGATATCTTCCTCAGATCTTTAGTTACTTAGATCTTTGAGGATATCTAAAGAGGGTAGTCGGAGGCACGTTCAAACACGACATGTGACACATGCCCATATTTTGCACAGTAGTTAGTATTCCGTACGTGACAGGTTGCAAGCCCATCGCCACTCATAAGAATACTAAACACACACCTTCGAACTTTTGGTTCTAGGGTAGGTATGCCGGTTTCCTCACGATGTTTTCCTTCATCGTTCAAGAGCACTGGAACTGAAATTTTGTAAGGTTACTAAAATGTAATTCTACTATATTCAAATTCTGTGCCAAAACACCCGTTTTACGTATTATAATGTTTGCGTAAATTTTTATTTCCCGTCGTAAACAAGTCATTATTTATTTAATGTCATTACTTTGTTACGGAGTTTATCATCGAGTTTCACTTCTAGATTACAACCTTATTGGCTTTGAAGTTGCTATATTATTAAGTTGATGAAGATATCATTTTATAAACGCTGTAAAAAGTTAATTACATTTAAAGTCTACTCTAATATAATTCACTTTTTACAGCGTGTATGTGACTGCTCTAATAATAGCAAGTACCTTGGTGACCAAGCTTTGCTCGTTTTTTTGGGGTAAACGATGTTTTCCAAAAATGAAACCTAGCTATATCGATTTATCACCCCCGAAACCCTCTGCATACTAAATTTCATGGAAATCGTTGGAGCCGTTTCCGAGATTCAGATTATATATATATATATATATATATACAAGAATTGCTCGTTTAATTAGAGGTATAAGATTAGATCAAAAAAATAAAATAAAAATAAATAAATATGATCACGACTGTAATCCCCAGGCTCGGTAGATATCTCCACAGATCTTTAGTTACTTAGATCTTTGAGGATATCTAAAGGGGGTAGTCAGAGGCAAGTCCAAATATGACATTGATACATGCCCACATTTTGCACAGTAGTCAGTATTCCGTACGTGGCAGGTTACATTTTTCCTGCCTATTACTGCTTATAAGAATACGAACCTTCTAATTTTTGGTTCTAGGGTAAGTCGGTTTCCTCACGATGTTTTCTTTCACCGTTTAAGAGCACTGGCATTGCACACATATTTTTTTCGAATAGAAAAACTCATTGGTGCTGCACGACCAGGTCTGAACCCACGACCTTCGGATCGTGAGGCAAGGGGTGCTACCACTACACCAGCGCTCTTATTATTAAAATACTTTATTTTACATACACTCATAGTAAATCAAAATAAAACAGAAACGGAAAGACATAAATAAATTTTATATTTAGCTAGTTCATCATTATGACGGTCACCGCTTTCCAGGCAACCAAAGCTTCTGTTCCCGAATTTCAGAATTCTTTTCTCCTAAGCCATCGTCTGAATGAACAAAGGAAAAGTTTAATTTGTTTTTATCCATTGATATTTTCCAATCAAGCGGTAATCCGCGCACGGCTGAACCGAAACAAGTGAAACTTTTTGTGTAAACAAACTTCCACGATCTAAATATAGTAAACAATAAAAGTTGCTCATTGTTTAAAGCAAATATTTGCTACAAGCTGTCTCGGTATTCAAAAAATAAATCTATATCTTTACTAATATTATAAAGAGGGAAGTTTTGTATTTTTGTTTGTAACGAATTAACTCAAAAACTACTGGTCCGATTTAAAAAATTCTTTCACCGTTGGAATGTTACGTTATCCCTGTGTAACATGGATATATTTTGTGTAGGTACCTCGGGAGCAAAGCCGCGAACGGAAGCTAGTTAAAAATAAATAAATAATGCGATAAATAAGTAAGAAAATGATAGAATCACGTACCGCCTCATCTGAATAATAAAAAATCAATATTTGTGGACAGTTCACACAACGCCATCTAGCCCAAAACTAAGCAAAGCTTGTAGGTACTATGGGAACCAGATATATGTACATAGAATATAATAACACCCAGATACAGAACAAACACCTGCGTTCATCACACAAAAGTTTATCCTGGGTGAGGATCGAACCTACAACCTACAGCGCAGAAGGCAGAGCTACTACCAACTGAGCTGTGAGGCCAGTCATAGGAATAACTTTAAGAATAAGAATAATTTATTGTAAAAACTGTGTTAGCTAGGTACAGATGATACAAAATGAAAATACTAAGACATTACAAAATCTGGATGTATTTGAGGACTTTTGCTCAGGTGCTTTACCACAAGCTTTTCAAGCAATATCAAAGTAATATAACTTTGATATTTCGTACCATGACCTATTTATATTGTATTGAAGTAGTGTTACTTCAAGCTTGAAATGTGACGTTACTGAAACGACTGAAACATGATGATTTAGTAAGGCCCTAGGAGTGAGACATTACACGTTAAAAAAAACATAACCAGCTTATGACTTGCACCAACCATTAAGCCCGGGTTAGAGTTGCGTTTAAAAAGTTGAAGGATTTCCACGAGCCGCGACGAAATGAGAGAAGTTGTGAAGCTTGTAAACCCTATGTATATTGTTCACGTTAAATGTTTTAACTTCTTCTTCTTCTTTATCGTGTCACTAGTTTTTTTTAACCCCCGACGCAAATCGACGGGGTGTTAAAGTTTGAAGAGGGTGTGTTTGTTTTAAGTACCATCCGAGGACATGCGTATGAATACACAAGGCACGACCGAGGACATTTTCAAAGCGAGGACATTTTCGAGGGTCCTCGGTTTGACTTGACCGAAGATTCGTATTCTGCGAACGATTTTGAGTCATTCTGTATACGTAATCCGAAAAAGTGGCCTCGGTTTGATCAAAAATATTCATAATCTTACATTTACACTTTTTATTCACTTCTGGCGCCACTATCGCTTTATACACAGCTTTTTTACATTCATATCACGTTTGTTGTATTATCCGAGGACCTATGTGTTAGATTTTAACACATAGGTCCTCGGATAGGTAGCTTTTCTAAACAATGTGTATGTAAGACCTCGGTATGCTATATTTTCCAGTGTGTAAAAGTTAAGTCCTCACTTTGACGGTTTTTCTTGTGTATTGTTCATCTATCAATTACAATAAAATTATATCTGAAAAGGTGGACTGAATCCTCAAAAAATCTCTAGTAGCTACTAGGTGCAAGATGAGAAAGTGCTACTTCTGCAGTGATAAGTACCTACTTAGGTTTGCTTAGGTTAAGCTTAAGGTAAGTAATTATTGGTGCAAATCTTTTGATTCGTATTTAAATGGGTAGTTTTCAATGTCTGTATCGATACTTTAATCGTTTGGATACCCGGAATGCAAAACTAAATTAACAAGACTAGTGTTTCAGGGTTTCTCAAAGTAGCTTAATTGGAGGGATTTAAATTTGTGTGGAAACTGTGGTGCGATAATATATGAAGTAAACGTTATCATCAAAACAAAAAATTACAGTGTCTAAAGCAAGTTTAAGGTCAAATGTTCCTGTGGAAATATTACCACCCCTGTAGTCTACACCCCGTTTAGGGGTAGCTTTGAAATAATTTAATCATAGATTTTTATCTATCCATATCTATATAAAGAGCTTGACCTGACTGACTGATTGATCATCTCCGAGCCGAAACCGCTGAAGCTAGAAAGCTAAAATTTGGAAAGTGGTTTCCTTTTATAACAAAACTACCCACTAAGGCAGATTTTTGGAAATTCCACCTCTAAGGGGGTGAAAACGTTAGTATGAAACTTTTTAACGCGTGGAGCGATTTTCGTGAAACTTTGTTTGTGCACTATAAATGCAAAATTAATGGCTATGTGTTTCAGGATTTTTCAATATAAGCATCAAAAAGGGGTCAAATGTGGTGTCAATTTTTGTATGGGAACTTTTTAACGGGTGGTGCGATTGGTCTGAAACTTTGTTTGTGTACTGTAAATGCAAAATGAATGAATACGTGTTTCAGGATTTTTCAATATAACATTCAAAAAGGGGTCAAATGTGGGGTCAATGTTTATATGGGAACTTTTTAACGGGTGGTGCGATTGGTCTGAAACTTTGTTCCGTGTTTCAGGATTTTTCAATATAACTCTAAAAAAGGGGTAAAATGGGGGGGGGGGGGTCAATGTTTGTATGGGAACTTTTTGACGGGTGATGCGATTGGCCTGAAACTTTGTTTCCTGTTTTAGGATTTTTCAATATAGCTCTAAAAAAGGGGTCAATGTTTGTATGGGATTTTTTTAACGGGAGGTGCGATTGGTCTGAAACTTTATGTACTGTAAATAAAAAATGAAGGGACACGTGTTTCAGGATTTTTCAATATAACCTTCAAAAAGGGGTCAAATGGGGGGTTAATGTTTCTATGGGTACTTTTTAAAGGGTGGTGCAATTGGTCCGAATTTTGGTTTGGATACTTTAAATGCAAAATAAATGGAAACGCAAACCTGAATATTTCAAAATAGCCCTCTAAAATGGGTAAAATTGGGTGTCAATGTTATTTATGAGATTTTTTTATTAGTGTGATTTGTTTGAAACTCAGACTAGATACTCTGAGTGAACGAAGTCGCGGGCGGGACAACTAGTATATTATAGAGCACTGGCTGTGTAGTGGTAGCACCCCTGCCCCGCGATCCAAAAGTCTTGGGTTCAACGCAAAATGAGAGCATGGTGCCAAATAATAATGTATGGACTTGCCCCTGACTACCATTTAAATCTAAGTACGCTATATATCTGAGAAGATATAATATTCCAAGCTTGGGGATTAGAGTCGTGATCATGTTTGTTTTTGTTTTGAAGAATATTTATCACAAGTTTCAAGCAAATAGAATCTTGAATGAAAAATCTAATAATGTTACCATACAAAATTTAACATCACAATGCACCAAGTTTTAAGGGTAGTTTGTGGGAATATAAATTCAGTCTTTAATTATTGTTTTAAAAGTACTTTTCCTAAGTTTCTAGATTGTTTAGATTTTTTTGATTCGATTTCGTTGACGATATTTTATTAAAACGTCCCTTTTTGGTTGATTTTCAAACAAAAAAAAATATTAGTTTCTACAACTATCAGTTTAGGTTGTGCGTTTTGAATATTTCGATGAGAACTTTGATTCTTAAAGTAATAGAAGGTATCATACGTTACATGATTGATGGTGATTAACATGATGATGAACACGACTGTAATCCCAGGCTCTTAGAGAATCGCCTTAGATCTCTAGTTGCTTAGATCTTTTGTGCGTATCTAAAGAGGGTGTTCTTAGGCACGTCCGAACATGACATTTGCCACAGAACCATATTTTGCACAGTAGTTAGTGTTCCGTACGTGACAGCTTGCAAGCATATCGCCGCTTATAAGAATACTAACTGACCTACGAATTTTTGTTCTAGGGTATACCGGTTTTCTTACAATGTTTTCCTTCACCATTTGAAAGCATTGCGCTCATAATTTTTCGAATGGAAAAAATCATTGGTGCATGACCAGGTTTGAACCTCGTGGGTTCCTTCGTGAAGCAGGGGTGCTACGACTACACCACCAAATACTCTCGTATAAAAACTAAATACCGATGGTGGACCATAATTTTTTTCTCTTTTGTTTACTTACGTCAAAAACAACTGAGAGAACTATATAAATACGTGTTATGACTATTATATAAAGTAGTGACTTTCAAATCTTTGACAATAATTGAGAGCACTGACAAGTGGTGACAAACGTCAAGACACCGACTTGTCCTCGCTTGGTACTTCATTTTTGAAAATGTGTGTAAGTAAATGTGTAAGTAACAAATCGAAAAAATTTTAATTATTAGATTATCCTACACGTAAAATGGTTTAGGTAAATTTTCCATGTCCTCGCTTTATACAAGTTCTACTAGTGAAACTGTCCTCGGTTTGGTTAAGTAAAGTCTAACACAGCGTCCTCACTTTGTATAACACATAAGAGATATTGTGTATAAATACGTCCTCGGAAGGGTGTCGCACAGCTCACGTAAGAGGTCCTCGGTTGGCTTTACACAAAGTCCTCGTATGTGCATCGCTGGTCACGTTTGGCTGTGTATTTCGCGTCCTCAGTATGAAAGCGGCAATTCACACGAAAAAATGTTGAGATAGCATTATCTGGATAAGCTCATCACTCTAGATTTGATTTCCCGTCTCATTCTATCTCATTCTCAAAGGTCAACGACGTCATTAAACATGTTTTTCGGAGGGTCCTCGGTTTGGTCAAAAATTTACAAGGTCCTCGTAAGGGTGTCTGTACAAACAAGGGTGTGTTTGTCTGTGGCATCGTAGCTCCCGAACGCATGAAACGATTTAGATTTTTTTTTATTTAAAAGGTGAACTAAAAAATTTTCTTAGCTATGTTTGATGAAAATCGGTCCAAGATGGCCGCCGCCTCAAAATGGCGGAAATAGCGTGAGGAAACCGGCATATTCTAAAACGAGTTTTGCAAATTCGAAGATGTGTGTCATAGGTTAGTATTCTTATAAGCGTCGATGGGCTTGCAACCTATTACGTACGGAATACTAATTACTGTGCAAAATGTGTCAAATGTCATGTTTGGACGTACCTCTGACTCTTTAGAGACCTCAAAAGATCTTAGTTAGAGATCTGAGGAGATATCTACCGAGCCTGGGGATTACAGTCGTGATCATAATTTTTTTGTTACTTTATATTGCAATATCACAAAAAGCGCTTACAAAGAGCAAAGTAATTTTCTCGTAAATTGTATCAGACGCTGTCATTAAATTAGAAGCAGCATTTGCTCCTCAGTCAACCATCGTTTATCATTCAGTACAGACAAATATAAATTTTTGATGCGTCACGGAGCAAGTAAAGCTTTTTTATACGACAAAGTAGAGGTGTTGATAATTTATCAAAATACACTGCAGACAAAAGAAACAAAAATAGCAACAAAGAGGTGTCAAGGAGCTTTTAAAATGAGGTTTTATTTACATTATCCGCAAGCTACGTCGCGTGATATCCACACTTTTTTTAAATATTAAATTGTCTCATTGTATTGTCATAAACATTGTAACTTATGTCATACCTGGTTAATTTGAATAAGTTATTGGAAATTATTAACTTGCGTAGAATATTAAGGTAAGTACTAAGTACAATACAATACTAAAAATATAATAAATAGTTTTTTTTTGTCTCCCGAACACGTACAAGTACATTTATGTAATTATAAATCTAAATATTGTTGTTTAATTAAATCACAAGAATCATTTTGAAACTTCTTTCATGCTAAGTGAATTTATGTGCCAATTCCAGCCTAACCAAAGTCCGAGAAGAAAGGCAAGACCAGAAAATTACCTTTTGATATTGCAATTATAAAAAAACTCCTTAAAGTAAAAATTTGATCACGACTAATCCTCCTTACTATTAATTACTCTATAAAGAGTACTCGTAGATATTGGACATTAACGCAAAGCGCATCTCTATGTTAAATAGGTATATTTTCCAACATAACTCTGCGTCTTGTATCTCAAAATTAAAATGAAAATTAAACTCACGTCAGCGAGGAATGGTAAATAAAATTAATTGAAAATTTGGAAAATTTCGACACGACTTTTGTTTATAAAATTTAAAAATTCGTGGAAAACCCTCCAGTGAATATTTCATGACAAAACCTGCAAGCCCACTAACAAAAGCCTTTGAATATTTTAAAAGGTAGATGTAGCCAGCTAACACTATCCTGATATTTCTATTAAATTCGAGACTTAATCATCGTATTTTTTATTTTTATTCAACGTCACACTCAAAGATATTTATAGGTTTTCATATTAATACGTTTTGCGTAGATTTTACTAACTAGTATTCTCTGGTAACTTCTGGTACATTTTTCTTAGAATAATGTAATGTGAAATACAAGTAAAATGTCAGTTTACTATTCAATAACCACGATTTATTCTGGGGATAGTGCTATAGTGTAGAGTCCGCGCTAAGTACTTACCTAAACTTTAGGCCTAGAATAGAAATATAATACCTCAAGCATATCTATATTAATTTTAATAAGGTAATATTTAACAGAAACTGATTATTTAACCTATTATGGTTTCTAAAAAAAAAAAAAAAAAAAAAAAAAAAGCGCTAGGGCTCAGCGAGTTTCTTGCCAGTTCTTCTCGTACTGGGGATAGGACTGGAATTGGCACCTAGATTCACCTAGTATGTAAGACGATTCAAAATGATCCTTGTGATATTACTGAATAAAGATTATTGACTATTGACTATTGACTATCTTTTAATGAATACAAAAATACTCAAGTACTTGGCTACAGAGTAACTCTAGGCGTGACCCGTACATGTAGGTAAATCCCTATGGAAATGTGTAGTTATAAAAAAATTAAATAGGCAAGTGCGAGCTAGACTCGCGACTTGAACGTTCCATAGTGGTTAAATCTTTTAAATATTTTAATGGTTGCCAATAGCATGCAGTTCTTATTCAGGCATATGCCTCTTTTGAGATCTTCTTCTTCTTCTTCAATTATGGCATCTGTCAGTGTATTTATTTACAAGTATTGTCAACGTCACACAGTCATAGTCAAGTAGTCAAGTCAATTTTAAACAAAAGATGGCTGGTTTCACTCTTATTCACATACTTTACACTCGCGTCAAGAAAATTTTGCCATTGCCAAATGTATAAATTAAAAAAATAGTATTGTCAATGTCACAAAGTTGTCAACTTTTCACTCAAATTCGACTGTCAACTTTGTCGCTCTAGTTTTTTTAGCTAGCTAGTATTTTTTCTCGTGTCATTTTGAGTTTAATTGTGGAATTTTGGTAAAGCCTAAAATCTCGACGCGAGTGTAAAATATGTGAATTAAAGTGAATAGTTTCTTTCTAAACCCATCAAAGAGAATTGGGAACAAAACAGCCATCTTTTGTTTAAAATTCACTTGACAATTTTACTGACTTTGTGACAATGACAATACTAATAATTTAAACACCTGTCACTGGCAAAATTGATTTCGAAAGATACAGATGCCATAAACAAAGAAAAAGAAGAGTAATTTAAGCGTGTTTTTTTTTTTGTTTTGATGTCTTTTAATGTCAGATTTCTGGCAAAATTGTTCTCTAAGAGACAGATGCCATAATTGAAGAAGAAGAAGAAGAATATCAGATTTATAGATATACCATGTAATTTTCTAGATATACCATGTAAGTTTTTCCTCTTTTCGTGTATCATTCAAACCAGTGTCGTAAAGAAAAATGAGTCTCAGAATTTTTTTCGAACTCTTTCTTTTGAAGAAAAGTGCGTCTCAGAAACTTCTCTTCACTTTTTTTTTTTGAGATACGGATCCCTAAAAATACCTAAAGCCAATGATTTTTGATGCGCCAACGTCCATTTCCATCACGTTTGGAAAAAATTGGAGCATGGCGGAAATAACGCCGGCATCCGTCCACTCTTATGAATAAATGAGACGACCAGTGATTGTGACTGAATTATTCAAAGGGTTTCGTGGACGCACTCAGGTTTTAGGTACCCCCAATTTTATTGAAAAAAAATATTATCTCGAGTGTAAAGTCGATATATATTGTTTTCCCCAGGCTTGGTAGATATCTCCTCATATCTCTAGATACTTAGATCTTTGAAGATATCTAAAGTCAGAGGCACGTTCAAACTTGGCACCTGCACACATTTTGCACAGTCTAGGCTAGGCCCTTGGTTTTTTAAGTTAGATCCAAACACAATTCACACATAGCGCATAATTGCTATTGCCAAAAAGATATAGGTACTACGTAGGTACGAAATTAAAAAAAATATAAAAAAATGTACACTTAGCTAAAAAAAAAATCTGAGCTTTTCCAAGAAATGTCCAATGCTGATTTCATTGTGCAAAAGTTTGAGTTAGCAATTTAAAACGATAAGCTCTAAGTATCCTCTCTGCGGTGGCGAGTGTACTTTGCCTATTTTGACACGAGTTCGGTCATGAGTAAATGTTAGTCCTCGTAGCCTAATCAGTTAGGCGAAATAGTTAGGTCATGAGGAAAAAGCCGAGAAATCACACGCTTGTTGTCTGCCCCAAGAGCAGACACCTCAAATGAGGACCCTGAAAGTTTTTTCCTCTCACAGTAATACCACGTAATACTCATTTGCTATTCAATATTTTAATAATACTGTTGGATATAATCCTATTAATAGAATAATCCTATTAACATTATTAAGCACTGTTGGTCTAGTGGTAGTGGCCGCCTTCAGATCCAAAGATCGTAGGTTCGAATGCAATCGTGCACCAATGGATTTTTCTGCTCAAAAAAATGTGTGCACTATAGCAGTACTCTAAAACGGTGAAGGAAAACATCGTGAGGAAACCGGCATAACCTAGAATTAAATTAAGCACTGTTGGTCTAGTGATCATGGCTCTGCCTTCCGATCCAAAGGTCGTGTGTTCGAATGCAATCGTGCACCAATGGATTTTTCTGCTCAAAAAAATGTGTGCACTATAGGAGTTCTCTTAAACGGTGAAGGAAAACATCGTGAGGAAACCGGCATAACCTAGAACCAAAAATTCGAAGGTGTGTCATAGGTGAATGTTCTTATAAGCGGCGATGGGCTTGCACACGTACGGAATACTAACTACTGTGCAAAATGTGGGCATGTCCCAAAAATCACATTTGGACTCTGACTACACTCTTTATATATCCTCAAAGATCTAAGTAACTAGTGATGAGGAAATATACCGAGCCTGGGGATTACAGTCTTGATCATGTTTGTTTAGTCAAAGAGCGCTGGTGGTGTAGTGGTAGCACCCCTGCCTCGCGATCCGTAGGTCGTGGGCTCAAACCTGGTCGTGCAATGAGTTTTTCCATTCGAAAAATTTATGTGCGCAATGCCAGTGTTCTTAAACGGTGAAGGAATACATCGTGAGGAAACCGGCATACCCTAGAACCAAAAATTCGAAGGTATGTGTCATAGGTTAGTATTCTTATAAGCGGCGATGGGCTTGCAACCTGTCACGTACGGAATACTAACTACTGTGCAAAATGTGGGCATGTACCAAATGTCATGTTTGGACTTGCCTCTGACTACCCCCTTTAGATATCCTAAAAGATCTAAGTAACTAAAAATCTGAGGAGTTATCTACCGAGCCCGGGGATTACAGTCGTGATCATATTTATTTATTTTTTCATGTTTGTTTTTTTGTAAAATTGGGTTGAATCGAAAAAATATTGACTGGGTTGAGAGGTTATGGGTTAAATCGGGAACACAATAAATACTAAGCATAACCGTGACCCAAATGTGTATCCACCATTACGGAGAGCCTACGAGGAAGTGACGGCATCCGGTACTACAAACAGTGGTTCTATGCTGCGGAAACATGCTTCTATCCCAACGCTTGTTGACCTTTTTCCCGCTTCTTTCGATTCAATAAATCTTTAGCAATAATACGCGGCCATTACTTGAGCTTTGGTGATATGAAATAAGCAATTGCTGCGATGCGTGGTCACGATATTCAGTCAGTACGTCTACCATGAGTTATCACATTTATATCGGCTGACGTTACTACCAGTAGTAGTACGTTACTATGACATCCGTCAAAATTGTTACTCATGGTACCAAATTCTAAGCAAATGAATGAAGCGCAAACTACAGTCGCTGTAGTACGCTGTGACGTGGGATAGTTAACTACGTGACGTTTTAGTACCCAACTATCCGCTAGAGGCGCTGTACAAGTTTTCATACAATTTTTTAACTACAGTCGCTAGCGAGTGTAGATTGTGAAAACTCATGGTAGACCTACTGAAAAAAACTCATTGGTGCACGACCAGGATTAAACAAACAACCTTCGGATCGTGAGGCAAGGAGCTAGAGGCTACCACTACACCACCAGGTACATAAAATACATAAATAAATTTGAATTTACGAGTTTCTGGTTTGCTGAATAACTTTCAGATACGATACACTATCACACTAATAAAGTAGGAGACCCGGAGGTGACGTCATAAAGTTTTACAGCACTTTTACACCGTGTCTAGAAGTCGATCAATGCGCTCGTAAATATCTCGATACGGTTTTAATGCGTCAAGGGAATACTCGTTCTGGAAGATTACAACAGTTTTATGTGCTGCCACACCTCCGTTTTACAACGGATTGCGTTTTTAATAGACTTCAAAAAAGATAATGTGTATGTAACTATATGTACTATACAAGGTATTACCAGACTACTTCCAAAAACTTCAGGGGGTTAAAAGTACCCATCAATATAAAAAAAAAATCTAAGAAACCAACACTGTGACTGCGAAAAAAAAACAGCTGTTCCATGCAAAAGTTCAATACCTGCTTGGCTAAAATATAGAAATAATTTGAATCCCTTCGCTGATGAGATTTTACGCAGACGAAGCTAGTTTTATATAATTAGATGTCATAGACAACGAGTGAACAGCTTCACAAAACTATTTAGAAAAAAACACAAAAGAACATTTCTTTCGAACTAACTACTTAAGAATTTGAAATTCTCAACAACCCGAGATCTATTCGAGTGTCGGCATAAATCAGAGCAGTTGGTGATTGGAGACCGCACAATTCGGCTAGCTATAAATAAAATCCGCAATAACCTTGCTGAAACAAGTGAAAATTGCTTATACAAAACTTGCAAAGTGTGAAAAACTGAAAAATAAGTTTTCTTATTTGAAACAAAACATGTTTAAACTCTTTTTGTTGTTTATAAAGTTACGGATAACTGGTTATTTCAAAACTAGTTAAGTGCAAATTTACACATCGGAAAAAAGGGACAGATGTATTACACCCGTTTGACGGTAAAACTCCCTCTTTTTAACACGTGAAATGAAAATCCTTAATTATATCCGTATTTGTCGGTTATTCAGTGAGATTACAAGCGGTCCAGAATCGCACCCTCCCTTCACTTCGGTGCTCGCTCCCATTCACAGGAGGAGATTGAATTATGGTCGGATGGCAATTTTCGGAATTAGTACACACGGCATTGTAAGTGTTACAGTGAGAAATACGTTCCAATGTTTGGCAGAAAGTGATTGATACTATTGTACTGCACAGTGTGCCAATTGGGACCTGTAAAGAATCAGATAGTCATCATATCCCTGCCCTTATCTCACTAGATGAGGCCCCAACAGGTTCTCTTCCTCCACTCTCCCTATCGTCCATCCCCTCAATAGTCACTTCTTTCTTACACATATCGTCTTTCACACAGTTCATCCATCTTTTCTTAAGTCTACCTCTACCCTTAAATCCATCCACATTCAAATTGTCTTGTAACATGACTTTCTTCTCTCCGTATGCCCATTTAATTAGTGAAGATGTATGTTTTCACCAGCCCTTTTATATTGGTAGGCATTATGATTTAAATCAAAATATATTGTAATGAGAGGAAGAGGTTTGTTGGTTTGTTACCTTTTCAATATTCGTTTAGCCTTGGCGAGAATATAATTTGTATATGATGAAGGATATACCTTTTGTCTCAAAAACAAAATAATAAAAATCAATGCGTACGAAGACACGGGCAACAGCTTGTAAACGAATAAATTAATAATAATTACTTATTGCGAAAACGGTGGGTAATATAAGCATCAATGACATTGTTAACTATCTTCCGCTAGCGGCTTTTTCCGAGTGGTACTTTGAAAAACAAAAACAAATCTATCAATTTTTCCGGGATAAAAAGTAACCTATGTGCTATTTCAGACTATAATCTATCTTTGTGTCAAATTTCATCTAGATCCGTTCACTCGTTTCAGCGTGATTGGGTCACAAACAATCATTCCTAACATTCTTATTTATAATATTAGTAAGATTAGATTAGATTAGATTTACCCACATAGATCTACTTTTTGTACTTATATAAAATGAATATCCAGTCCAAACAATACGCGAAAAAGATGGTAATTTGGTGGCGAAACGGTTGGCCTTTGCTCAAACTCCTTACATTTAGCGGGAATAAATCAAAAAATAATATAAACTGCGGGCCATTAGTGCCGCCGTTGAATTACATCACTGCAACACAAACCGCCGTTCAAATGGCTCAGCGCAAACTTAACGAATGGGATTGGATGGTTGCGTTGCGTTGCTATGTTTGGTTCAAGTTCATTGTGTCACTGTTCTGTCACTATACGAGCACTGACATTTATTTTTCATCATTTTCCTGCCCTTAGCCCACGCGTGGGGTCGGCAAAACATGTTTTCTTTTTCCAATCCCTCCTATCATTCGTCAACTCTGAATCTATTTTATATTATTTTTTCGTCAAATTTTCCAATGTTTTTAATTTGTTAATTTTCATTTATTTAGAAATTTTAAATATGTTTTTACTATTCCCACGAACGGCACAAAATGTTGTTACTTGTGCAGAGATGGGAATAAAAAATGTGCAGAAAATTGTGCCGTTCGTGGGAATACCACGCAACACCGGCAAGACACAGCGAAGCTTTGTCTCCAGCAACAAGAGTTGAAAGTTTCCATCGATGCATCACAGCCCGCAATACACACGCCACCCGCAGGATCTTGTAGCATTACCCACGGCTATTGCCCGCGGCTTTTCACGCACATTCAACAATTCAAGTGATTTATAATGGCAGTAAACTAAGCCGGCCGCCGGCTATTGGCCAGAACACAGCCACGACATGGCGTGGTAACGTTTCACGACGCGACACCGTGGAATCAAACTATGTCGTGTCGTGTCTACAAAACTTTAAGGTCAAAACACATAGCTAAGACACAGAGTCACGTGGCTCGATACGACACCATGAAATAACCGTAAAACCTTGAAAAAAGCTGGACTGACTTGATTTTATAGAGGGTTTTTGAGGATGTCGTAGATTTTCACGCTGTCACATCGTGTCACGTGACTCTGTGTCTAGCTATGTGTTTTGGTCGTAAAGTTTTGTAGACAACGTGATGCCTAAATGCTACATTGCCTTCATACAGAAGAAAGCCGTTACTTGGTAAAGTTGTTTTTTGGATAATTGAAGTTTTGAACTGAAGTTAACTACTGTGCAAAATGTGGGTTGTTCCAAACACGATGTTTAGACGTGGCTCTGACTACTCAGATACCCTCTTTAGATATTCTCAAAGATCTGAAGAGATATCTAAGTACTTACCGAGCCTTGGGATTACAGTCGTGATCATGTATTTTTTTTTTAAGTTTTGCCTAAAATGAAGGCCAGCAATTTAGTATGCTTTCAGTTTTCAAAACTTTGTATTAGGAAAATTAAAAATAGCTTTATTTTAAATCTTATTTGGTTTTGGCCAAACAAAAATGAAACTTCAAAATGTTCTTCTTTATAATATATGCATAATAAGCTAAGTAGAGCTCATACAACTTCTAAAAATGCACATTAAAAAAATTAATGGACTTTTATCAAAATAGAAATGAGAAAATATAATATCTTATCACTAGTTTAATAGCTAGTAATAACAACACTTTAATTCACAGACTCTACATAATATTCCGCCATTATAAGCGCTACAGAAGCTCCCTACAGCAATATACGGCCATTATAACACTTTACTGTAATATCTTGGAACAATATACTAGCTTAGCTACTATATTATCGTAGTAACACCTTACTTTATTAAGTAGTCATTTGAGTCCGGGCACAGGAAGGCTCTACATTTATTGGTTTCTAAAGGAAATTCCCGCAACTTCGCTTGTAAAATATTATTTTCATACCAACTCTATAATGGTATAATTTTTGCAGTGCTCGACAAGGGTGAGTAAGTTTTAAGTGCAGTATTACATTTAAAATCAACCCATGTGACACTTATTTAGCAAATAAACATTCTTGATTCTATAACCAGAGATGAATATCATGTGACAAGAAGTGTTAGGTATAAAATGTGGATGGATACAGGGGTAGAGGTAGGACAAAGAAAAGATGGATGGACTGTGTAAAAGATGACATGGGTAAGAAAGGAGTGAATACTGAGATGACGAATGATAGAGAGAAATGGAAGGAAATCACATGTTGTGCCAACCCCACATAACGTGGGAAAACGAGAAAGATGATCATGACAAACTTTGAAATCTCTGTTTTACCCTTAGGAGGTCAAATGCATATAAATATATTTATAAAATGAATAAAGCCTCCAAGTTTCATGCGTCTAGGACTTATAATTTGGACTGTTTTGACTATTTGTTATTCAGTCAGTCAGTTTCACAATTGTTTTATATATATAGCTACAGCTTAGCACCATGCTGCTCCAAATATATTAAAGTGCACAAATAATGTACAAAACTCGTCTCGCCTCAGATAGAGACAACTTCAATAAAAAACCAAGAAGTCGTTTCTTCATAAACTAAAGGTTTATTTGGACGTCTCGACTGTTTGCATGCGAGCTCTTTGTATGATGCTGAAATAAAGTCTGAGAAGGGTACACTGGGAAACTGTCTCGGAAAGCTTATTATACGAGTAGAATATCAGTCTTCTTAGAAGACATAAAAGCTTGGGACGAATCAGCTCCAACTCTGCTAGGTATCCCTTACAAAATTAACAAGGATCATACATAAATAGCGCTAAGGCCCAGCGAGTTTCTTGTCAGTTCTTCTCGGACTGGAGATAAGACTGGAATTGACACCTAAACTCATCTAGTATGTAAGACGATTCAAATGATCCCTGTGATTTTAATGAATAAAGATTAATTGCTTTGATTTATGATAAGAAACAAAGTGTTGAATAGTTTCGCTAACGCATCGTACTTAGTTCACCGCTATCAAAGAGTTACATTTTCATTGGTCTGTGGTATCATCTTTAACGATACCTAAATTACATTATAATGGATTTTGTAAGTATGGGTTAATGACACAAAAGCGGGTTAGTTCATTAAAGCTTTAGCGTATGAGCTGTTATCAGATTAAATTGCTTAAAGCAAAACGGGTCGTTCCAAAAAGTAACTAATGTCGATTCCAATTAAAGTAATAATTGCTTGAATGCTGCATCATTTTTACCCTATCCCCACTTCAACCCACTCTCTTTTATCAATCGCTAATCACTTTTTCTCTATCTCTTCGATTCTAAAAAATGCTATCTTCGATGCTCATTTTGGGGCAGGCAGTACATAATGATGGGAAGTGGCTTTTAGGCCCTATTTAGTTATCCTAACGGTCAGTCCTGACGTCAGTCATCCGTACATATCGCCATGGAAACGTTCAGAAAGGCACTGACCGCGTCCGCATACGTAACTGACAGTGACCAGTACAAGTGGCAAGGGTCAGTGGGTTACGCACTGACCGTCAAGATAGCACCAAATAGAGCCTTAATCAACTCAGCCGGTCAGCAACACCAACTCATCAAATTTACATCAGGCTGATACATTTTAAGGTGTTGTTCTCGATAACGCGACAGTAGGCAATACGGCAAAAGCAGACAGCAAGCAAACAGTACGGCAAGAACAGACAGCAAGCAGACAATACGGCAAGAGCAGATAGCAAGCAGAAAGCAAGCAAACAGTACGGCAAGAACAGACAGCAAGCAGACAATACGGCAAGAGCAGATAGCAAGCAGAAAGCAAGCAAACAGTACGGCAAGAACAGACAGCAAGCAGACAATACGGCAAGAGCAGATAGCAAGCAGAAAGCAAGCAAACAGTATGGCAAGAACAGACAGCAAGCAGACAATACGGCAAGAGCAGATAGCAAGCAGAAAGCAAGCAAACAGTACGGCAAGAACAGACAGCAAGCAGACAATACGGCAAGAGCAGATAGCAAGCAGAAAGCAAGCAAACAGTACGGCAAGAACAGACAGCAAGCAGACAATACGGCAAGAGCAGATAGCAAGCAGAAAGCAAGCAAACAGTATGGCAAGGTCAATGGTATTGACAAACATTTCATCGACGAACAGTGAAAACCTCATAAAATTATATCGGTAAATAATCAAATTACAAGATGTTTACTATGCGCCAACTTATATCTTGAGTACCTAGTATTTTGAGAAAAGGTTTTTATGAGTTGTTGCTCATTAGCAATGAGAATGCAAGAAGTACAGATTTTTAACTATCATCATCACCTTCCTGCCTTTTTCCCACGTTATGTGGGGTCGGCACAACATGTGATCTTCTTTCATTTCCCTCTGTCATTCGAGATATAGACTTGGAAACACATTCTGATCTTCTTCCATTTCCTTCTATAATTCGCGATATAAACCCGTTATAGTTTATTATATGAACGTGTGACAATCGCGAAAGTTTAAGATACTACTGATTCACTTTTTTCGTGCTTCGTTACTAGACATATCAGCTTCGGTATTTTAGGTAGCTGTGTCTAGTCGCGTTGGTCGAAGCGCGGTTTAAAAGTGAATAATATAAAAAGCACAAGTGGAATCCGCCGCCCGCTCAATGTTTCAACACAATCACTGGCGACTCAGTTATTCATGAAGTGACGAGGCCGAACACTGAGCTAAGAGCGCTGGAATGACGCAGCTCATAACTTACAAGTTATTTAAGTGCATAAAAGAAAAAATCTGTTCACAAATGAAAATTTTATTTAGAAAACTTACTGAAAAAATACGTACGTTTTTCATTTCCAGCAAGTTTTGAATAAAACTTGTTTTAGAATAAACAATATTGAAAAGTCTCATAATATCGAATACATTTTTCATACTGATTCTACCATCGTGCCTCTTTTATTGTCGAGTGTATTTCAAAGCTTTTTATTGGTCTGAAAAATCTCTACACTACATTCAGTCCTCACTCATGGTTGCAACTATAAAAACAGTCCAGCCAAACAAGACTCCCGGGCGCTCTTCATCCATACACTCTCGCTTCACAAATTGCGAATAAACTAGACTCGAGAGGTCCACTTAAGCTGGTGTTTTCATATAGGCTTTGAGGTCAACAGAACAGGTCGTTATATGAGATTTTTGCAGCAATAAACCAAACATCACCACAGTTTCAAACAAATTGCCTTTTTGGGAGACAAATGTGTTTAAAAAGGCTTTATTATTTATAGAACCTTTGTACGGAACCGCCAATGAACCAAGGTAAGGACATAATTCGGAAAATACGATATATGTAATAATAAACCATCTACTAGTGACCTACCCCGGCTTCGCACGGGTGCAATGTAGATACTAATGTGGTGTATAAACATTCCTCTTGAATCACTTTATCTATTGATGAAAATCGCATTAAAATCCGTTGCGTAGTAAGATCTAAGCGTACAAACAGATACTTACTATATTTATAAAAATATTAATTTTTTACTAGAATACGATGCGTTACATCGTTTAGTACCAAATTTAAAATTAGATGGCAATGCTAATTTTTTGTACTCATGTAACTATTAGCACCTGGGTGACCGAGCTTTGCTCGTTTTTTGGGATAAACGACTTTTTCTAAAAATGAAACCTAGCTAGATCGATTTATCGCCCCCGAAACCCCCTGCATACTAAATTTCATGAAAATCGCTGGAGCCGTTTCCGAGATTTCGATTATTGATCGAGCGAGCGAAGCGAGCGAAGATCTCAGTGGCAGCTATGCGATTTGGCGTTGTATGTATGCATATATGTTTGTTAGAGCATAACTTGAGAACCGTACATCCAATCTGTATGAAACTTGGAGGGCTTAGAGATACTGCTAATAAAATTTACTGGGAAGCATATGAGCTTAATCGGTGTAGTTTTTTTATTTTTATTTTTATTTGTAAATAAAAACTTATTTTAATAAAACCTTTTTACTGTTATCTTGAACTAAAAAGCAAAGGAAAAAACGTCATATTTGAAGGAAGGAGCAGAAAAAGTATAATATTTACATCGATGGAAAAAATGGAAGATAAACATATAAAAAATCGGACGCTGGTCTGATCTCAAGGTCTGAGTGAAGAAACCATCCTACATAACTACCTACCATCCACCTTTATCTCAACAACTCAAGTCCTGGAAAATATTTTAAAACCTTGACCAGTCCAGTGCTAACCCCGTTAAATTTCAGATATAAAAGATTCAGATTATAAAGCATAACTAATCCTGGGACCAATATCTTGAACAAAGCCTGGTGAGGCCCTGAAGACGAAGCTTGGAAAGCTTGAGGAACGAACCATAGTAAATTGGGTTAGTTTCTACCAGCGCGACCAACAGAGTCATACAGAATCTTAAGGAACTCTCGCGAGTCAAATTATCTACCCCGAGGTTCTTCTGGAGACAGATAAAGTCCACTCCGCTCATATTCTGTGGTCCAGTGGCGTGAGACCTAGAAAGCAACAGCTATCCTAGATGCTCCTGCTAGACAGTCCTGGACTCTGAATAACATTTAAAATAGAAGACTAGGTACCTAAATATTGTCCACAATCGATTATCTGTATTTCATATCTAAACTCTTTAATTTCTATTAGCCTCAGTTTCATTTTTATTAATTCACTGTACATAGTTTATAGGTAGGGAATAATCTATCTATCTATAACTATATAAGAGCTTAACCTGACTGACTGGATTGAAATTACATATTAAATTTTTCAAAGTAACACTTTTAGTGGACCAAGATTGTACCTACTGTGTCGCAAACGCTGAAAAACTACTAGCGAGACCCACCGGTCACTTATTTTTCACAGTTTTGTGCATTTTGGACCCTAACTTAGAGATTTTCTAAAGTTTTGACACTAAATAAATTCATAAAAAATTTTCTATCGTGTGGATTCTTCCTCTGCTGCACCTAAAACGCTGCCCTTCAGCACCCCTGCAAGCACCTGTAACAAAAAGGGAACAATTAGCACATAGAAAATCAAAAAATCGACGCGCTCTATCACTCCACCTTCGTCCTCCTATAAATCGTGGGAGTCGATGGCTGGAATAGACTCAAAGTTTATGAAGCAAGAAGCACGCAAGTTCTACCAAAGCGCCAAGGACCAACTGGAACTGTCAGGGAACCTCAAAAAATCCATCAAGGAACAATTACTCGATGACTTGTATGGCCTAAATTCTATCATTACGTCGTGTCTGGAGTCTCGTCACAATGTAGCGCTACAAGTAGAAAAATTAAGGGCCCAGCACTACGAAGAAAGACTAGAGTGTGAGAAAGAACATAATAAGAGGATAGACGAACTAAGAGCAAGCAAAGAAAAAGAAGAGGGACCTACACCTATGGAAGTGATGACGGAACTAGTGGCGTTGCGCCAGATGGTCGAGGCGAATGTCGCCGAGAGCCGCAAACCGGACCCTAGACTCCGCACATCCGGCCCTAGCCCAACCGAGATCATGGGGGAAATCAAGGCCCTACGGCAGCTGGTAGTGATGGAGAGCCGCAAGAACAGCCACCTGGAGTGCTCAGCCCAACCAAACCCAGACACGGCCCAGCTCCAGGCAGACATCCAGCAGCTTGGCGCAACGCTGTCCACCACCCAGGCGCAGTTGGAGAAGATTGCGTCAGAAAGCGAACGCATACCTCCAAAACTCTCTTACGCTGAAATGGCACGGAGGCCCGTAGCCCAGTCGCCGCGCCACTCCCTTATCGTGTCCTCTTCAGACCCGCAAGACACTAGCGCTGTGGTCTTGGACAAAATAAGAGGCGCGGTAGACGCAAGGTCAACGGGTATCCGTGTCGATAGCGTAAGAAAGGCACGTGACCAAAAAATCGTCATAAGCTGTAGGACCCCTGAAGACATAACCCAAATCCAGACACGCATTAAATCAAAAGCCGTAGGACTCACCGTGGTCGAAGCGCAGGCCAAGGATCCACTGGTGGTCATCCAGGACGTCCTCTCGTACAACACCGACGAGGATATCATTGGCTCACTCAAGAGCCAAAAC
Source organism: Cosmorhoe ocellata (assembly GCA_963675405.1). Lineage (NCBI taxonomy): Eukaryota > Metazoa > Arthropoda > Insecta > Lepidoptera > Geometridae > Cosmorhoe > Cosmorhoe ocellata. Next base: position 1,547,205 of record OY776254.1, on the reverse strand, counting down.
CCCAACATCTTTCGTGATATCCTCGACTCTGAAAACAGGGTGTCGGTGAAGTACAGGAGGAGGGCCCGGAATCGCATGGAATCCCACATAGTCCTGCAAGTCTCGACAAAGCTCTGGCAGAGGCTCACGTCGGCGGGTGAGGTCCACATAGACCTTCAGCGGCGTCCAGTATACGACCAGAGTCCACTGATTCAGTGCACACGATGCTTAGGCTTCGGCCACGGGCGGAAACTGTGCAAAGAATCAGTGGACAAATGCAGTCACTGCGGAGAACCGCACCTCCGAAAAGACTGCCCCACCTGGACAGCTGGTGGCCCGCCGACGTGCGCAAACTGCAAAACGGCCAAGGCAGAGCGAAACGACCACGGAGCGTTCAATTTAGACTGCCCCATACGCCGTCGTTGGGACTCCATCGCGAGATCCAGCGTGGCGTACCACTGAAGACCCATTTCCAAAACCTGTAAACAAAAACTTTGAAACTACAAAAACAAACATAAAACACATTAGAAGAAATAACAAAACAATAAATAAAACATACAAACATAAAAACATAGATGAAAATATATACAAAAACATTTCTAAAAACAATAATAAAAATTAATTGAAAACAATTAAAACAATCTTGGTAAATAAACATAGAAACAACAAAGTGATAATAATTTACATAGCAATTTATGTAAAATAAATGGAAACATGTCAAATAATTATGAGAAATGAAAAATTAAACTTCGTATATAAACTATGAATAATATATATTTGAAAATATATTAATTTTCATAGGCAAAAAGGGAAATATAATCAAAAAAAATGACAGTTTTATTGCAGCAATAAAATAAACCTACCTGAGATTGTAAAATAAAAAAGGGAACATTAAAGAAACAAGAAAAATTTAAATAGTTTGGAAATTTTTGGAAAATAAGAAAGTTAAAAACAGTAAGAAATATATAACATAACATTAAAGAAATAAGTAAGTTAAATATAGTTAGAAATATTATATAAAAAGTAAGATAAAAATGAAAAGATAGTAATATATCATTATAAAAATAAGCAAGATAACAGTGCAAATAAAAATAATGATATATAAGACAATAGGAAAAGCAAGATGAAAATAGTAAGTAAGATTATAAAAATAAGCAAGATAAAAATGAAAACAAAAATAAAAATTAAAATAAACGAAAAAATTCATACAAAAATAAAAGTAGCAAGTAAATTTAGTAAGTAAGATTAGAATAATAAGCAAGGTACAAAAGTTAATAAAGATAAGAGTAGTAAGTAAGATTAAATTAATAAACATGATTACAATAAAGTAAGATAAACAACAGTAAAAAAGATAAACGGTAAAGTAAGATAAAATTACTGAGTAAGATTAAATAAATAAGTAAAAATAAATAGAAAGATAAAAATTAGTAATTAAGATTAGATTAATAACAAGATAAAAATGAAAATATGAACAAAAAACTAAAAACACGATTAATATGAAAATAATGATAAAAGTAGTAAGTAGGATTAAAATTATAAACAAGATTACAGAAAAGTAAGATAAACAAATAGATAAACAGAAAAATAAGATTAAAGTACTATGTAAGATTAAACATATAAGTATGATTAATACACAAGATTAAATCAAGAAGTAAATAATTTAGCCCATTGCGGCAAACAGAGCATAAATGTAGCATCCCGAGTATATAAAACTCGGGACGTGAACACATTTATAAATATGTGTGTACGAATAAAAAAGGCTCTGACTTAAGTTAGAGGTGTGAACGTCAAAAAAAAAAAAAAAAAAAAAAAAAAAAACCTGACTGACTGACTGACTGATTGATCATCGCCGAGCCGAAACCGCAGAAGATAGAAAGCTGAAATTTGGAAGGTGGCTTCCTTTAATTAAACATTAACAATAAAATAATTAACCAAGATACTGATGTAGCACAGGCATTTGAAACATTCTTTACTGATATTCCAGTCTCTACTACTAAATCTTTAAAATCTTCACCTGTAATAGCTCAATCTATATTAAAAGATAGTTTACCGGAATGTGATGTAACATTTCATTTTGATTATGTGAACAATAACGACATCATTAAAGCATTTAAACAGATTAATGTAAAAAAAACCACTGACCTCTGGGGCATTTCTGTTAGCGTTGTAAAATCATTGATTGAAATTATTGCACCTGACTTAGCTTTCATATTTAACAAATGTATTGACAGTGGTGTCTTTCCTAACTTAATGAAACATAGCAAGATTACACCTCTGTTCAAATCTGGTAGTCATTCAGATCCTTGTAATTTTCGACCAATATCAGTGTTACCTACACTTAGTAAAATATTTGAAAAACTTATTCTTCATCAATTACAAAAACACTTTAACAGTAATAATATACTTGATAAAAAACAATTCGGATTTACAAAGGGCCGCTCAACAACTGATGCCGGTGTTGAGTTGGTATCACATATCTTCGATAACTGGGAGGAATCTCTCGATACCTTAGGTATTTTTTGTGATCTGTCTAAAGCATTTGATTGTGTTCACCATGAAACATTAATCATGAAACTCCATCACTATGGTGTAAGGGGAGTTGCACTTAATCTTTTAAAATCTTACCTCAGTGACAGACTTCAACGAGTTGACGTAAATGGGAAACGTTCTCCGGGGTCAGTGGTAACAATGGGTGTACCACAAGGATCAATATTAGGACCATTTTTGTTTTTAATATATATAAACGATCTACCCAAACTTGTCAGGGATGATCAGGAGATTGTACTGTTTGCTGATGACACGTCACTTTTATTTAAACAAAAGCGGCGTATGACTAATTTTGACGAAGTGAATAATGCAATCTCTAAAATTGTAAAATGGTTTAATGTAAACAACTTATTACTAAATGAAAAGAAAACGAAATGTGTTCGTTTTGTACTACCAAATGTTCGACATTTAGATACGAATATAAAAATAAATAACGAAAATATAGATCTTGTAGACACCACAGTATTCTTGGGCATAACTTTAGATAATAAGCTTCAATGGGGCCCGCACATTGATAAATTGTCGAAGAGACTTAGCTCTGCAGCATATGCAGTTAAAAAGATCCGTCATTTCACCGACGTAGAAACTGCTAGACTTGTATATTTCAGCTACTTTCATAGCATTATGTCTTACGGCATTTTGTTATGGGGGAGTGCTGCAGATATTAATACTATATTTGTGTTGCAGAAGAGGGCTGTTCGTGCAATTTATAACATGGGTCCTAGAGAATCTCTTAGAGATAAGTTTAAAGAAATAAACGTCATGACAATGCCATGTCAGTATATATATGGAAACTTGATGTATGTTCACAAAAACATTAATTTATTTAGGAAAAATAGTGATAATCATAATGTTAATACTAGACTTAAAAATAAACTCGCTGTTCCCACGGTTAGGCTCACTAAAGTAAGTAAATCCTTTAAAGGGCAATGTGTACGCTTCTATAACAAGATCCCAAGTGACATGCTTGATTTATCAATTGGAAAATTCAAAAATGTAATTAAACAGAAACTGTCTAGAAAAGCTTATTATAAAATATCAGAGTATTTAGATGATAAAAAAGCTTGGGATGAATCAGCTCCAACTCTGCTAGGTATTCCTTACAAAATTAACAAGGATCATACAAAAAAAGCGCTAGGGCCCAGCGAGTTTCTTGCCAGTTCTTCTCGCACTGGGGATAGGACTGGAACTGGCACTTAGACTCACCTAGTATGTAAGACGTTTCAAAGTGATCCCTGTGATTCTATTGAAAATAAACATATTTTGTTTTTTTTTTTTTTTTTTTTTTATAACAAAACCACCCACTAAGGCGGGATATTTGGAAATTCCACCTCTAAGAGGGTGAAAAAGGGTGAAAACGTTAGTATGAAACTTTTTAACGCGTGGAGCGATTTTCATGAAACTTTGTTTGTGCACTGTGAATACAAAATAAATGAACACGTGTTTCAGGATTTTTCAATATAATCTTCAAAAAGGGGTCAAATGTGGGGTCAATGTTTGTATGGGAACTTTTTAACGGGTGGTGCGATTGGTCTGAAATTTTGTTTGTGTACTTTAAATGCAAAATAAATGAATACGTGTGCAAATTTCAATTAATTGTAAAAGTACGATAAAAATATAAAAATTTACAAGTTTCAGATTTTTCCTTTGTATCCACCCCACTACCTACCTGGATGCCAAATTTGAACGTTCTAGGTCATCGGAAACTGGGCTATAATTAACGTCTATAGGTCAGTCAGTGATAATTTTTTTCATAAAATACCATTTTCGGACGTTTATATCTAAATAACCGTTTGAGGTGTGTTTATGAAATTCGGAGTACATATTTTACTCGCAAGTGGCAATAGATTAGCCAAATTTGATTTGTTTATGTGAAATAGTTTTTGAGTTACGAGGGGGTGAAAATGGCTCCAAATGGTTCGTGTAATATTACACACGGTGCGCGCCTCGCCCGTTCGCTTGAACTTGGCTTGACACGCTGCCGCGTGTCTAGATATACTAGTAGTTCGCCCCGAACTGAGATCTCGCGCGCGATGTCCACAATCCTTATTTGTATTCATGCCCTAAAGTTTTTGGATACGCTTTATGTACTATGCCACGTAACCTAATCACAAATATTTGATTATCCTACCTAAGAAAGGAAAACTATCTACCTACTGCTATTTATCTAACAAAGAAAAGAAAATGTTGAGTATAAAGATATATTATGTATCTATGTATATTACAAACTAGCTGTCCCGCCCGCGACTTCGTTCACATAAAATATCTAAACTGAGTTTTAAACACATCACACTCAACTCATACTAATCCCATACTACTTTGACACCCCATTTTACCCCTTTTTGAAGGATATATTGAAAAATCCTGAAACATGTGTCCATTTATTTTACATTTACAGTACACAAACAAAGTTTCAAACCAATCGCACCACCCGTTAAAAATCCTAATTTGAATCCTAAGTCTGACTTGGCTAGTTTTCTTAAGAGTACGAATTATATTAGGTATAGCCTTTGCAAGTTCTTATTTTATTCTTCTAAAAATTTGGCTTGCTGGTAGAAACTAGCGATCGGACATAGTAGGTAAGTAGTTAATAATAGGTAGGTTATTCGTATAATGAGAACTAGCCAAGTTAGACCTTAGGCTTCAATATAATATCCTAAGTTATGAGATGAAATGATATTTTAAAGTTGTTAAAAATATTTCATATTGTTATAAATAAGTTTCAAGACTGACCATTGTACTTGGCACCCGTTTAGATCTCACTTCTTTTGTCGCTGAAGTCAACGACTAAAACATACTTATTGAACTTGGCTCTCATTTCACATTTATGTTTTTGATGGGATATATATATACAAGAATTGCTCGTTTAAAGGTATAAGATAAAATGAAAATTCCTTATTTCATGCAACTATAGACACGGAAAAGGTCCTTATTTTCATAGCTGTTATATTTAGTAAGTGATACTCATAATTATTACGTTATATGTAGGTACGTGGGGTTTCCTCGGCGTTTTCTTTCACCGCTAGCTAATAATGACGTATTAGATTACTAATGACATCGGCCAAGTGCCAATATACTTACTACGAGTATTAGGTAGTAATCAGTCATAATTAATCACAACATAGAAGTCACATGAGAGAGAAAAATTCTAAGTGGATGTCGTCATGGTGAGTTGCAAATAGTCTGGATATTTTTATGTAGGATCACATAACAACATACGATAGTAACTATCCTACTAATATTATAAACGCGAAAGTTTGTAAGAATGTGTGGATGTCTGTATGTCTGGATGTATGTTTGTTACTCTTTCACGCTAAAACGGCTGAACAGATCTGAATGAAATTTGGTACAGATATAGATTATGGTCTGGAATAATACATAGCGGACATAGTGGGATAGCGATGTTTTTGTTTTTCGAGGTATCACGCGGGCGAAGCTGCAGGCGGAAGCTAGGAGTAAGATATTTTTATGTAGGATCAAAGAATACGATACTAACTATAATATATCAATGACAACATAGCATTGCGATCTATCGGTGTGGAAGTAGCTTTAGCCGGTCGGTTGGAAAAGCTTTATGTCAATGTCATCCGATTCTTCTTCTTCTTTTTATATGGCATCCATCTTTTTTGAAATCAATTCCGCCAGTGTTGTGTTTTCCAAAATAATAAGTAGTATTGTCAATGTCACAAAGTCACAGTCAAATTGTCAAGTCAACTTCTTCTTCTTCTTCTTCTTCAATTATGGCATCTGTCTCTTAGAGAACAATTTTGCCAGTGTCAAGTGTATTTATTTATAAGTATTGTCAACGTCACAGAGTCATAGTCAAGTTGTCAAGTCAATTTTAAACAAAAGATGGCTGTTTTGTTGAAAATTTTCGGGATTTCCTCCGATAGAATTTGAAGAGAACTATTCACTCTAATTCACATACTTTACACTCGCGTCAAGAACCCGGGCTTTATTGGCAAAATAACCACCAAAATTACTCAATAAAACTCAAAATAACACGAGAAAACATAAAAACCAGAGCGACGTAGTTGTCAGGCAAATGCACCGCAGAAAATCCCAAGTCAACTTTAAACAAAAAGTGGCTATTTTGTTTAAAATTTAGGGCTAGTTTCACCATGTTGATGCTCCGTTAATTAAACTAACATCTTGTTAGCCTTTTAATCGCCTGTAAAAGTGTTCCAACATGTCTAGACAAAGGATTTTCTTTTGTAAAATGAAATTACGCAAAAATGATAACGATACTAACATTCTTGTTACTTTTGATGCCTGATTAGGTAGTGCTTTGTTAACAAAAGTTTGGTGAAATTGGACCTTAGTATGTTGTCTATTTGACCAGTTGTTAAAATACAAATAAAATAAAGCCACGAACAAAGATGCTAAGTTTCGGTAGGTACTCGTTACCACCCTCATCCATTCACAAACTCGCTCAAGTTTAAACTCAAGTTAAGCTGAAGTTTACTAACGATACGTGATCGTATACGGTTGTCAAAAAAGTTTGCTCAGAATTACAATATACAATGGGGTGAACATTTAAAATGAAATAATGCTCAATTTTCATATTGGTGGATATTTCACACAATGCCATCTAGCCCCAAACTAAGCAAAACTTGTACTATCATAATAGGAATCAGATGGTTGATAGATTAATTATTGACGGCCTCTGTGGCGCAGCGGGCGAAGGTCCGCCTGAGACGCAGAAGGTTGCGGGTTCGATTCCCGCCGTGGGACAAATGTTTGCATTATTTGCAGATATTTGTCTCAGGTCTGGGTGTTTTCTATGTATAATATGTATGGTATTTACAAAAAAAAAGTATATCTATGTAGTTTATCAGTCATGTGGTTCCCATAATACAAGCTCTACTTAGTTTGGGGCTACATGATGCTGTGTGATAGTGTCCAGCATTATTTATTTATTTATTTATTTATTTATTTATACATACTTTTTTTGTAAATACATACATAGAATACATAATACCACCCAGACTCAGAACAAACATTTGTGTTCATCAAGCAAATGTTTATCCTGGGATCGAACCCACAACCTACAGCGCAGAAGGAAGAGCTACTACCAACTGAGCTGTGAGGAGAGTCAAAACCTATAAATATAGGATAGCTACAAATATTTACAAATCTAATATTTTCAGCCGATTTCAAATAGAAGAGCGCCTTTACTATGACGTCACTCAAATGTCAGAAGCTCAGACACATCGAAATGATAATTTCAACATTTGACGCGAGACTGAAGTTCTGATATTTTGCTATTGGCTTTGTTTGGGATGCTAGCAGGAGATAGGTTTGTCATTGTGGATAAAACCAATGAAACAAATAATATAATTGTTTGTTTTTTTAATATAATTCGAAGGTATGTGTCATGGGTTAGTATTCTTATAAGCGGCGATGGGCTTGCAACCTGTCACGTACGGAATACTAACTACTGTGCAAAATGTGGGCATGTACCAAATGTCATGTTTGGACTTGCCTCTGACTACCCCCTTTAGATATCCTCAAAGATCTAAGTAACTAAAAGATCTTAGGAGATATCTACCGAGCCCGGGGATTACAGTCGTGATCATATATTTTTTTTTTTTTATAAATAAACGATATTTCTTTTTTTTCTACAATAATTTACTAGAAGAATGCTTAAAATATTAAAAGCTTATCTCAATTTTCAACAAAAGATCTGCGGGGCTTGCTTCCATCTTTTGTTTCATTAATTAAAAATTATTACATTGCCATCAGTACACAAGAACAAACATTTTATATACATACGTATTTAATGTTTAGAACATTATTTTCAATTAAACCGTAGATCTAATTAAATCGCGAAAGAACCTGTTTTCGACTTGTACAACTTTGTCGCAACACGCACGACGAGACCAGCATAGCCAGAGCCCGCCTTACCCTTTCACCCTCTAACAAAACAGGCTTCAAATGAGCAAATTAACGAGACATCAAAGCTCATCGAGGCTGGTGGGGCCACGATTTGGTGTGAATATAAATGATTCTACTTAAAAGTTTCATGGTTTTCTGTATAAATTCCATTAGCGTTTTGCGGTTTTACATTTTAACCAGATGGTTGAATGAAAACTGAAAGAGGGTTAAGCTATTTGTATGTACACAATCTTTGCTCATAGAATTAGAAATATTTTTGCGTAAATTTGTTTAAGGCTTGTATTTGTTAAGCTTAGCCATCTCAGAACAGACCCGACCACTACAAGGTCTTGTAAGTGAGTAAAATTAAGACACAAATGACGCTGTTTTTATCATCTAGAAAAGATTCAAATGCTTGTTTACTTCTGAAACTTTTTGCTGATTAGCAAACTCTAAAGTGCCTTCAAATAAAAGCGACGTTTTAATAGCTCAACTGTTTTATTTGTATTTTATATTTATTAAGATCTAACCAAATGTGGGCATGTAACAAATGTCATGATTGGATGTGCGCTTTTTAGATACCCTCAAAAGATCTAAGTAACTAGAGATCTAACTAGAGATACCTACCGAGCTTAGGGATTCAGTCGTGGCCATGTTTTTTTTTATTTTTATCTTGATATTTTTGTAATAAAGTTTTTTTTCATCAAATAATAAATCTTGCACTTTATTTTATAGCTATCATAGAAAATTGTTGTAAAAGTTAAGCGCTTGCCTCATTCAAACATAGTCCCCATTACACATATAGGTATTTAGTCTACATACAAATGTTTAAAAAAGTATTTAAGCGTGGAAAGAGTTTTGATAATGACGTATCTGATTTGGTGAACGTAACAGTTTGTATACTCGTTTAGCAGACAACGTATCCTGAATATTTTTACTCAAGGGCTGAACCGTGAACCGATTTAAGAGCGGTTTTTTGCAAACCTGTTCGTTCCCAGAAATGCTCTTACAAACTATCTATTTGAAGGTAAAAGAATTCTCACAATTTCATTTGTTTACCTGCGTCTTGGCCATTGTCTTCGGAACGCATTGAAATCGCACATTATTTAGTAAATATCCAGATTACTGTCAAGGCGTAGATACAATCACGCGCACAGTGTTCGACGGAAAACTAAGAAAGATGGTCAAGTGCTGGATTGTTCTTGTTTTATTTATATCACCAATTGTCCATGTAAGTTTTCAAATGACCGTTATAATTTCAATTATTGGTATCTGAAGTAAATCGTTTTGTGACGTGGGATAAATATTTTTTGTGAATATTTCTATAATTTTTAATATTCCGTCTTGATACTGCTCGTTTTTTGTAAACGTTGCGCGCGTGTGCTTAATAAGTTCAACAAGTTTCATAAATTCATAATAACCTTTCTAATTTACCAGGCCTGGAAGTCATCAAAAGAGGAACACAGAGACCCAACAGAGTACCGCAGAGGTCCAGCGCCAGACCTCAAATATCCGACAGATTACCTCAGAGAACCGGCCAAAGAACGCAGATTAGTACCAAAAGAACGAAGATTACTGACAAAAGAACGCGTAGACCCGACAGAAGATCGCAAAGACCCAACAGAGTACCGTAAAGATGGGACACAAGAGCGCGGAGAAACGACAGAAGAACGTAAAGAGCAGAGACAGTACCGTAGAGAAAAACGAAGAGACACAACTGGATATCGGAGAGAACCAAGAGAGCTCCGAATGACTCATTTGCAGACCAAGCGACACATGTTACCAGATCCTGAGCTCAAAAAGAGGGTTACCACGCAAAAACCGATAAGAGATATCAGGAAAAAGGTCTATTAGCACTTAGACTTTAGCTACTTTAGAGTTGCAAATTGTATGTAACATGGTACTCAGGCATAAACTAGGGTATAGGACCTATAATATTCAATCCAGATTCAAACATAGCTCGTATTATCTTCTAATCGTGTCATAAGTTCTTTCGAGCCAGAGTGGTGTACCGAGAACTTCACTGACTGTAGTATTTTTATTACATTACATGATAAGAAGCACTGGTGGTGTAGTGGTAGCACCCCTGCCTCACGATCCGAAGGTCGTGGGTTCAAACCTGGTCATGCTCTAATGAGTTTTCATATTCGGTGAAGGAAAATATCGTGAGGAAACCGGCATACTCTAGAACTATAATTTCGAAGGTGTGTGTCATAGGTTAGTATTAGTATAACAAGCAGCGATGGGCTTGCTGCCTGTCACGTACCTACGGAATAATAAACTACTGTGCAAAAGGTGGGCATGTGCCAAATATCATGTTTGGAAAAGATCTCAAAGATCTAAGTAACTAGAGATCTGAGGAAGATATCTACCGTTAAGGATTACAGTCGTGATCATTTTTTTCAATTTTTCATGCGTCATCGAAAAACATGGGGCATTTTTGCAAAACAAACCTGGTCGTGCACCAGTGAGTTCCTCCATTCGAAAAATGTATGTGCGCAATGCCAGTGCTCCTAAACGGTGAAGGAAAACATCGTGAGGAAACCGGCATATCCTAGAACCAAAATTTCAAAGGTGTGTGTCATAGGCTAGTATTATTATAAGCGGCGATGGGCTTGCAACCTGTCACGTACGGAATACTAACTACTGTGCAAAATGTAGGCATGTTTTCTTGTCATGTTTGGACGTGCCTCTGACTACCCTCTTTAGATATCCTCAAAAGATCTAAGTAACTAAAAAGATCTGAGGAGATATCTACCGAGCCCGGGGATTACAGTCGTGATCATATTTTTATTCATTTTATTTTTACAGCCATCTGGCCACCTGACACCTCTCGAAGACGACGACATGGAAAACGACGAGGTGGTCTCCGTGGCGATCGGCCCTCCACCTCTCCGGGGCAAGTACGAGAAGCCTCGCAAGAAGCACGTCCCCAAACCGGTCCTGCCCACTTCTCCCTCCGCAATCACTTTAGTAAAGGACCTCTTCACGCAAATAACCAAGGAGTTTTTATCGAGGGATGTTGACGAAAACTTTGTTTTTGGACAGTATTTAGGTATGTTTAATGTAATACTTATACCCTGTCACATCATTGCTGAGAGATTGCATCGAATGGTGGACTTTAATAGCTCTATTCGATAGCCATTCCATGATTAGCAGTCTTCAAAATCTAAGCTAAAATAAGTTTTATGACTATAGACCACAAGACCCATTTTGAAACATTTTACGAGTCTGGTGAATTTATTATGCCAGTTCCAGCCTAACTCAAGTCCAAGGGCAATTTTCATAAATGATTTTCCACTGCAAAATGTGTGGAATGTAAAAATCAAAGACAAATTTTAAGATAACTATAAATTGTTATTTTTCTCAGGTAACGCTATGAAAAATTTGACCAGCGAGCTAAGATTGAGTATGCAACATGAGGTCTTGGAGTTGATAGTGAAGTATCAGAAGGCGAACCGAGGGGAATTGAAGACAGATGCAGAGACGAAGAGTCCTCAGGTAGTGCAGATGTTGAAGGAAATGAAAGATATAAAGACCGAAAAGAAGTTCAATAACACTAACGACACAGAGGAGTCTTGGCCAGACTTTACGAATTTAGCAAAGATCGTCGGTTGATTGTTGAAATGTTTAATTTTTAAGAAATCAATAATGTAGTTGCAGCTGAAATTCTGGTGCCACACCAAGAGTTCTTACACACAGCTAAATTAAAAACATACTTCAAAATTAACTGAGTCGATCAGCTCTGCCAACATTGCAGGTGGAACTAGACAAATACCTCTTAATAACAAACTGCACGTAATGTCCTAGGGGACATTACTTTTGCACTGTTATTTTAAATTGTGAAGCTAGCATGTCCTTACCAATTTAAAACATCCATTCTATCTATCATAATACTAAGTTCTTCACAGATAGACTCCTTATAATTTTTTTGTTACCCAAGCACACACATTCAATACAAAGGAAAAATCCAAGAGAGGTAAAAATCCAAAAGATTGGACTGGCTATGAAAGTATTTTTATGATCTAGTTGACTTATTTCAAATGATATGAAAGGAGGGTACAATTATCTCGTAGATGCAAAAAAGAAATTTATTAGCAAGAGTGGATAAAAAAAACCTCACGATACCATGTTGTAGGTACTACATCCAAGAACACAGGTGTACATTTTAAAGAGTATTATTTTACGATCAGTTTCATTCGCCATGTTCAACTATTTCAAGATGTCTCAACTCCTGTTTTACGAAAACTTAGCTAGTTCGATAAACATTGTGACATTTTACAACAGTATTATCATCTCATTACTTATTAAGTTAGCTATAAATAAACCTTGATTGTAGCTTAATGCACAATCATGTAGTACCGTATTTTCTACATGTAATTTACGGAGCGAGTGAAATTCTTTCAAGCGACTGAATTTTCGGCGAGAGCATAATGACATGAAGCAAATTTAATTATTTCAAGCATTTTCCTTTTGCAATTTATGGCAGTCTCTTAGCGTAATGCTTTTTCACATAAATTCTTGGTAGCTATATTTATTTATCCGCTTCTTAGCAACGAGGCTGCCTGTTGGGAATGTTAGAACGCGGCTTTGTCGAAAATTTAAAGCATCTCGGGTGCATAATTTGTATGATTTATAAGACAGATTTACGTCAGCCTGTAAAAATCTAAATTCAGGCGGCCTAACAGAATTGGCCAATCGCTTAAGCGAACTCACTTTTTAGGGCTCTGAAGTCTAATGAACCCTTATAGTTCGCTATAACCGTCTGTTTGTCTGACCCAAATCAGAGCCATTACGCCATTACTCGCAGACTCGTATTAAGTAGTAAATACAACCATACTAAACTATCTGAGGTAATATCTGTAATTATCAGTGTCTATCAATGTCGCTTGCAAAGTTATGAAATAAAACATTTGGAAAGATACTTTTGTAACCTACCCGATGAAATATGGTTTAATTTTTTTATTTTTCTATCCTTTCGTATACGATCTCATTAGATAGGTAATGAGTAGCACAGAAGGTGTCAAATTATTTTAGGACGCTAACCACGAATTTTAACGACAATTTTTAACTTCAGTAACCTTCAATTAGCTTGGTCGAGTACGCGCCTAACCATTTATCTTATACCTTTAAACGAACAATTCTTTTAAATAGGTAAATAAGGATATTAAATATTCTGAGTCTCGGAAACGGCTCCAACGATTTTCATGAAATTTAGTAAGCAGTTTCGGAACGATAAATCAATCTAGCTTCATTTTCCAAAAAACAAGATTTACCAAAAAAACCAAGTAAGGCTCGGTCAACCAGGTACTATTGAAATACTTTGAAAGAGTTGTAGCTCGTATCTCGTGGGTTCCACAAAACCCCAGCGGAAAGAACCTCCATTACCAGATTAAGGACAGCTTTTAGCACTTTGGAGCCAACAAAGGAGCGCTGACTTCGTTACGGGACTCCGACCGTGTGGCTTTGTTTTCAAAAATATCGTTACCGAACGCCAACATGGGGTTGATGTTGTTGTGCAAACGTAGGCTTCTTGGGTAACACTCGCCGTCATCTGTCGGACGAAATCGTATGAACACGATTTTTACCCAAATCATGGATTAGAGCCGGTTTCAGCATTGAACTTTGGAACAGTTTGAAAATCGCACTTGACATAAACGATCAATATTCGCATCAATCAGTTTCATTCACGTTTGCATTTAATATTGACGTTCACAATCTTAATCTATACATTAACTTTTTTGTGGAAAATATAGAGGAAGCAAATCTCTTATTGTAGGAAGCAGAGAGAAGTACATTTACGTACGTACATGAGATACGTACGTACGTACGTACAGAGAGGAGTACGTTCATTTTGAGAAAAAAATTAATGCCCAAGTTTCCTACCTGTCTTCTACAGCCAGACACCATTACAATAACAGAATAATTCTCTGCTAACGAGAGAAAAGTTCCTAAATTACCAAATTCGCAAAAAGATTCCGACAAGAAATTACAAAGTAAAATTCGTAATAATTTTTCTTAATTCAAAAGCAATTAGTGGCTATGTCACAGCACATCCGGATGCTAATTAGTAACTTCAAAAGTTACTTATCGAGGCCCACGTTCAAAACGGTGAAATAACTTGGAAGCGCGACTGATTTGCTTTCAGGTTGATAAATGAACGAATTAGCCGATTTCGGACTATTTATCTTTCAAGTTCGTGGTTTGCATTGGAGTTTTCTATTAAAAAAAATATATTATCATCATCATCATCTCTCTGCCCTTTTCCCACGTTATGCGGGGTCTGCACGACATGTGATCTTCTTCCATTTCCCTCTGTTATTCGTCATCTCAGTACTCACTCCTTTCTTATACCCACGTCATCTTTCACACAGTCCATCCATCTCTTCTTTGGTCTACCTCTTCCCCTGTATCCATCCACATTCATACCTAACACACTCCTCGCCACATGACATTCATCTCTTTTCAAAACAAAATATGATCATGGAAAACACGTGATAAAACTGGTCCTAGAAAAAATAGTATGATATATTAAAATATCTTACTAATACGTTTTCTAGTCTGGAATTATTCAAGCATGGGAGTAGCAAAGATGAGATACACTTAACATAATTTATTTATCGAGTCAATGGAATACAAAAGAATAGAACAGAAAATATTTTATTTGAGACACAATATGTCATATTACTAGTAAATAACAGAGCCGGATATTTCCGGCTCTGTTTATATAAATTTATTTTTATTTATCTATTGATCAATAAATTTTAGGTAAGTACTTATACTACTTTAAGGTACCTAAAGGTACATAAAAAAGACAAAAAATCATTCACACAAGAGACTAAATGACGCATACCTAACTCCCTATCCCTTTTAAAACATATTAAATTAATGCATGCAATGGAACAATGTTACAAACTCGATTTTTTTTCCATTTATCCCGATACTCACTTTACAAGCTAAAATAATGTCTATAAAACCCTGGTGTTGGTACAAGATAATATAATTTTATAAGGCTGCGAGCAAAGGCTTGTGGGGTACATAATTGCCGGAGGGGTGTACTATAAAATTGAGCCTAAAAGCAAACAGTAATAAAAAGAACGAAAATCATCGTTTAGTGAGAAAGGCTCAGGCTTGGGATTGAGGCGCGGTGCTACATACCGCTAGATTTTAATGTTACTGTTTATTTTCTTACCAGAGTAGATTACAATGTGGTAACAAAAATGGCTACCACACAGCATGTTCTCTGGCAAGACACTGTTATAAAACCATCAGTAACTATTACAATTCACTGTCTAAAACAATACAAATAATGCGTATTCCGACCCACATGGCTAAAATTCGGAGTAATTGAAAATCGTTTCTTAGAGCTTCCATATTGGATTTAGACATAAGCCTGTCACTCTTATGATCCAGACAGATGAATCTTGTGGAAAACTGTGGAAAACTCAACCACAGACGCCATAATCTAAAAAAGAAGAAGAAAGAAGAAAAATCAAACCTCATTTGTCAAAATCTGTCTAACCGTTTAAGCTACAGCGACAGCCAAAAGAACTCATACATACACCCCAAATAACCCTCCTTTCAGCCGGATAAAAATAATTCACTATATCCTGAATCCGCCATTTTGGACGCACCGGTCGTGGACAACAGCCACTATTGATGACGTCATTGTGCCAGCTCTAACTAGATGCACTTTGTTCTCCGAAGCTGCGATTCCGCTGACGTGTGATGTGTTTCATCAGGACACCAGGTTATCCAGACCCTTCATATGGAAGTCCGTCGGAGCTAGTGCTCGAGTCGATGGAGTAATGACAGTTCAGGTTTAACTGGATGTGTTGGTACCAGTTCGCAATATATTAGAGGTTCTATTTGGTTGAATCTTATTGTGTCAGGTTAAGGTTGGTTTTTGAGTGGGAATCGGCTATTATTTTCGTCACTATTTGAGAATAGTCTTTCGATGGTGACGTATGTAGGCTTTACTGCGTTCGGTGGCAATTTGATGGAAATTCTGTGGATTTTAACAGATATGCAATAGATACACCGCTGCTCCAAGATCATTTAATAAATGTTTTACAAGTCTACATTATAACGTGACCCTTAGGTAAGTTAGGCATTGACCTATTTTTATGCTAGATATTTATCTTGTAAACTAACCACAGAATAAATAACACATCAACAGAATATTTTCTCTATTGTCTTTACATTATGTTATTTAACTGGATTCTGCCCGTATTTTCGCACGATCATAACATTTGCGCTAGACTAAAACTCTCCAAACAGTGAAGGAAAACATCGAGGAAACCGGCATGTCGAACCTAAGAAGTTTGAAGATGTAAATAAATCAAAAATAAATATAATCATGACTGTAATACCTGGGCTCGGTAGATATCGCCTCAGATCTTTAGTTACTTAGATCTTTGAGGATATCTAAATAAACCTATTCAAATTCAAATTCATTTTATTAAACTCAAAATAACATAACAGGTAATAATTATCCTATGACACACAACTTCTAATTTTTTGTTCTAGGGTATGCCGGTTTCCTCAAGATGTTTTCCTTCACCGTTGAAGAACACTGGCATTGCGCACATAATTTTTTCGAACGGAAATCTCATTGGTTTACGACCAAGTTTGAACCCACAACGTTCGGATCGTTAGGGGTGCTACCACTGCACCACCAGTCTCTAGGTGAACTTTAATCCTTTCACCACAGAGGTCTGATAGAACTGTCACGCGATATGAAGAAGCAATAAAAGTTTAATGACGTTGACACAGCGAGCAATAGTGCCATAGTTTATTGCACAGCCTCAGAGCTTCCACAAACACTCCGAGACAAAGCCGGGCAATATCGCCAGTTCTTTTTGCTTCCAACTGCTAACTGTAAAGTTAGCTGTACACTGTAATTACTTTATCGATTGAGAATACTCGTGCACTAGTGGTGGCCTCGCTTTCTGATCTTAAGGTTCGAATCTGGTCGTGCACTAACTTCCTGCCCTTTTCCCGCGTTATGTGGGGTCGGCACAACGTGTGATCTTCTTCCATTTCCCTCTGTCATTCGTCATCTCAGTACTCACTCCTTTCTTACCCATGTCATCTTTCACACAGTCCATCCATCTTTTCTTTGGCCTACCTCTACCCCTGTAACATTCACTTTCGAATGGAAAAACTCATTGGTGCTCGACCAGGTATAAACCCACGACCTACGGATTGTGAGGCAGGGTTGCTACCGGTACATGGTACCGGTGATTTCATTGGGATTTAAATTGTCTTATATTTGTATGCTTACACACTTTTGGATTCAAAAATATTCAAGTGGTTTGCCTACTTGCCCAATAGACATTGTTAATAGATAGTTTTTTTTATAATAAAATCGCGTAGATTTAAAACGAGTTTTTTTTAGATGTTGGAAGTTTTCCTGAGTGTGAACTCGCCTTAGATGGCGAAGACTTAAAAATAAGAAGCTCTATTGAAAAGTATTTGTTCCGTGTTCCGTTCTGAAAAATCGTACAAGAACTATTCTACTTTTTTCGATCACTAGTTTCTAACCAGTATGCTGAAAAGGTTAAGATAAAAAACAGGGGTTTTCAAGTTCTTGAACTAAATGAAGTGGATTTTTTTGCTGAAATTGACGTGATATTTTTGGTTCCTAGTGCACTTATTACTAGTATAATATTTAGTATAAACTGAGTCTAAAGTTTCATCACCCGTTTGCCCAAATTGAATGAGGAAGCTGGCCTCACATTACTTCAGTATAAACACAGTCAAAGGATTATTATATTACCAAAATTTTGGATAAATTGCACTGATTATCGTCATTTACATAATTCTTATCATCATCATCTTCCTGCCCTTTTCGAAGGTTATGTGTGGTCAGCACAACATGTAATCTTCTTCCATTTCCCTCTATCATTCGTCATCTCAGTACTCTTAACAGAATAATAATTCTTTAAATGTAAAAATAGAAATAGTATATAGTGGTATATAAACTTGTATACGTGTTATTGTAAAATTCATGACTGTAAATTGCCAAAACGACAAATTTAAATCATACTAGGAGCGCTGGTGGTGTAGTGGTAGCACCCCTGCCTCACGATCCGAAGGTCGTGGGTTCAAACCTGGTGGTGCACCAATGAGTTTTGCCATTCGAAAAATGTATGTGCGCAATGCCAGTGCTCTTAAACGGTGAAGGAAAACATCGTGAGGAAACCGGCATACCCTAGAACCAAAAATTCGAAGGTATGTGTCATAGGTTAGTATTCTTATAAGCGTCGATGGGCTTGCAACCTGTCACGTACGGAATACTAACTACTGTGCAAAATGTGGGCATGTACCAAATGTCATGTTTGGACTTGCCTCTGACTACCCCCTTTAGATATCCTCAAAGATCTAAGTAACTAAAGATCTGAGGAAATATCTACCGAGCCTGGGGATTACAGTCGTGATCATATTTATATAGGTACCGTAAAGTACAGTAATAAGAAAATAAATCCAAATTAAAGAACACAATCACGACTGTAATCCCCAGGCTCGGTAGATATCTCTTCAGATCTCTTGTTACTTAAATGTGTGAGTATATCTAAAGGGGGTAGTCAGTGGCACGTCCTAACATGATATTTGGCACATGCCCATATATTCCGTACGTGACAGACTGCAAGCTTCTCACCGTACAAAATAAACCGACTAATTATAACCATGCAATCATAATATGAGGTAAACCTACACTATTAGAAATCAACATTGTTCTCCAGACTAAGTGAGATAAGATAAAGACTTTCAAACCACATCAAGCACTATCAAGTAACCACGCGCTATCAAACAAACAACTAACGGAATACGATACTCATTAAAACTTGCAAACTCTTCAGCTTGTCACAGCTCCGGCTCTTGAGAAAGTCGAGGGTCTCACTGGCACTGCGGGGTTGGTCCAAGAGTTTGTGTGGAAGTTTGGTAGTGATATCTATGTGACACTTGACGTTTATCTGGTATCTACAGCCTAATTGTCCACCTATGACATCAGTGGCATCATCGGCCATTATTTATTCCAGGATCATATCCCAAAGTGTTTATTTATTTTATTTTTTCTTATGAATAGTCGACCTGATAGACACTGTACTAATTTTAATAGCTCAAGTTCATAAAAAAAACCCATAGAAAAAAAACATTTTCAGTATTTTCCAATTTTACGGGCAACTCTATATTTTTATCTTTTTTCAATTTTTTTACTGATCACTAAGTACGAACATAAAAAATAGCCTATCGGTCAAACAGTTCCTATAATTATGCGCTTGCCAATGAACAGCATTTTGATTACGTACATAGATAGATTTAAAAGACAAAACCTTCTCTAGGCACGTGCTAAACTCTATACAGAGTGTATAGAGATGAGACTGCGTGGGCACATTAGTTAACTGAGTCACGAGTAGATAAGGACGTTTCAGCGATTGGACGATATTCTGAGATAAACGGTGTAGACTGTGGCTAATTGAATATAATGAATGCGAGCATCGTGAGGTAGGAGGGAATGTAGAGTAACGTTTTTTGTTAACCAATTATCTATGTTTTACAGATTCAATATCTTAAAACTCTCAGAAAACAATCTCGCCAATCAAATAGTTCTATAGAAAGTATTATTATGTTTGTTACTAATAGTTGAAAATATGATGCGGTTATGACATCCTTATGGTTTTGGTTATTGACGCGTTATTATTTTTCAACGTAGTTCTTTGTATTACACAATTGGCATGACGTTCGAATACGCTGACGTGTCACTATTTACCTTTTAGTTTTACCAACTGTTTCCCCGATGCTACGTAAAATGACACGCAAGTTTCTACAATGATTAATAACTAGTTTAAATTCATATAAAACAGGATACTATGGTCCAAATAGTTAGTCAGTCGTCACCGCTTGAACGGATCTCACAAGAGGAAAATATCCTTTAGTTTCATTTAAAATGATTGTGAAAATATTTGTGTTTGCTTGTTTGGTAGGGTGTGGGCTCGCCTTAGGGCAAGGTGACCTCGAAAAGTATGGACCCTTCAGAATGATGCTCAACTCACCGATCATAAAGTGTGTCCAAAACAGAAGTCATAATTTGGATGTGGACGAGACAATCCTTTACTTCTACGATTTCGCTAAGGGCTTTAATGTATCCTTCCCCATTCATGACGCGGCAGAAGGTATCTTGAACATAACAAGTCTTGAAAAGACACGTCAGTTCGTCATGTTCGTCGGTGGCTTTACCTCCGCCATCTACAAAGACATCGAAGAGCAGATGCGTGACGCTTACAAAACCTTCCCCAACAGCTATTTCATGATCCCTGATCATGCAGCGTACACCTACAACGCCGGGGGCAGTGGAATCAAGAGCTACGAGCGATCAGTTAGATATGCACACGTCATCGGCAAAGCCATTGGTCAAATGCTGGCAGTTCTGAAGAACGGAGGACTCAATCCGAAGAACCTACACTTAGTAGGCCACAGTTTAGGAGGGCAGATTCTCGGTCATGCTGGTGCCACGTTCATGAACGCCACCGGTAAGAAAGTCGCCAGGATCACTGCCTTAGACCCGGCTGGTCCTTGTTTCTCCTCGAGCAGTGTCGAAGACCAAGTGCGGTCAGGTTTAGCTGATCACGTGGATATTTACCACTGCAACTCAGGAGCACTAGGATCCTCAAGCTTGCTGGGTGATGTCGACTTTGTTATCAACAAACGGGGTGAGGTTCAGCCGAATTGCGATACTCCAGTCATCCCTATGCTTTTTGACTCTTCTAGAGCAGCTTCCTGCAATCATAGGTACTGCGTCGACGTATGGACAGCTTCGGTGAAGAATCCGAAACTCTTCACGGCCTACAGATGTAACCCAGAGGACAAGAAATTAGATAAATGTGTACAGGAGACAACCATCCCTGGGTTGGCTAATTCTGGAACTAAAAAAGGAGTTTTCTACTTCTCAACTGAGGAGCTTGACATACCAAAGCTCAGATAATCAGAAATTTATTTTTGCTTTCAAAAAAATAGGGCTGGTACACTTATCCCTACCAAGCTATCCCTACTGGTAGGGATAAGTGCACCTTTGTGTAGATCTATTTCTACCGGTAGGGATAATACACGTCTACTTGAGAAACTCTTCTTTGTTTTCGTCGGTCGAAAAGCAAAATTGATGATTTCTACAAGTTAAATTGAAAGGATGGTCATTGTTCCTATCCAAAAAAAATACTTTAATTATCCTTAACAAAGTTCCTATTAGGATATTTTAAGCTGCCGCTATCAGTTCCATGATAACATTGGCTATATAACTACATTTAATATTATAATAGGTATAATATCAAATGTAATAAAATGAAATTAAAACTAATAATAATTCACTGGCCTCACAGGTTGTAGATTCCTGTGAGGCCAGACAAGGACAAACATTTTATGCGATGAAACATGTGTCTGTGTTATATAATTATATTAAGTATTATTTGTATTTAATATAAAAAAAATGTATTTAGTATTAAAACAGTCAAATGGTTCACATTGTACAATCTTTGCAATGTGACATTTTACAAAGTTCGGGGCTAGATGGCGCTTTGTGAAATGTCTACTTTTTTACCTGTTTCAATGTCTACAAATATTTTAAAAAATAACAATAATAATGTAATCACGCGAAATAAGACTGTTAGCTTAGGTTATAGATAAAAGATAAGTGACTTTAAGTGTATAAAATATGTAATTTTAAGATAATACCTAAGAAATAAATGCATATTACAAATATAATTGAATGCCTTGATTATCCTTATTTATAGCTAATGATAACTGCATTGGAGACTTGGTAACATCGTTGTCTTCCGATCTTAAAGTCGTGGGTTCGAACCTAGTCTTGCACCAATATATTTTTATTTTTATTTTATTTTTTTATTTTATTTATTTATTTTCCATATTTACATTGTCATTACAGTATGGCACCAAAGCGACAAAGAAATATAAAAAAAAATACAGAATACACATTATATACATATTAAAAAGTTTAGACCTACTAGCTATAACAGCTTAAAATAAATAACTTTAATTATTCCTATGAGTCTTATCTAGAAAATTTAAAACCGCATCCCTGAATTTAGGCAAGGACATATAAAATATATCAACATCCTCATCTGCACATAAACTGTTAATAGTGCGAAGGGCCCTTGTGAACGGGGACTTGCTCAGGAGGTTAGTTCGTGCCCTCGGGATCGCAAGTAGTCTAGGTCTTCGGCGCGCGTATACATATTTATGTATCTATGTTTGCAAATTCAGTGCTAAAAACAGTGTGAGCAAACCATCAGGAATACACCTAAAGATCTGAGGAGATGTCCACCAACCCTGGATTGTTTACGTGAGTCTACGTTGTGATCTACCCGAGATAAAACTTATACTTTAGTTAGAGGGATAGAACTTAAATATAACATCTTATCTTATTGTAACCCTCCATTGATTTTATGCTCTCCGGCATTCAGCCGAATACCATGTAATTCCGGCCGGACACCAGACAGCAAAAAACGGCTAGATATGCCAGATACCGAATAGTAACTGGATATCAGTTGCATCTTTATTTTAAATCTCAATAATTTGTAATAAGACGTAAAATTAATGATTTCTACTCTATTTTACAATCCTCATTTTGCACAATGGACGAGCCCAACACTAAATGCACTTAGGGGGATTTACCTAACATGTGTAGTTAGGCCTTGCTTGGACGATTTTCTTATGATACTTTAAATTCATTTGAAATACAGTGACAATAAGTATAGGTACCTACAAATACGTATCATAAAGGAGAACGCTTGGCCTCGTTTTGTCATTATACAGGCGCACCTCATATAGACATACCACTTTCATGTTTAGTGAAGAAACAGTGCAAGCCATTTTGATTGAAAGTTACAAAAAATAATGTTGCTAAAAATCTGTGTTGTGTCGTGTTTTGTGAGGTGTGCTTTGGCAGTCGCTTGGGGCCGAGGAGATTTTGAAAAATATGGTCCTTTTAGAATGGTATTAAATTCGCCAATGATAAAATGTAAGTTTAAATTTTTGTTTTGTTGTTGACGCATTCGCCGCCAAACCTATTAGTAGATTAAAGATAAATAATCCCATGCCTTTTCATAAATGTGGCTTATTTGGGATACCAATTCATGTACCAAAAATACTGATGATATTAATGGTGATAATAGTGATACAAAACATTAATATTCAATGATTTTTATTAGTGTACATAATGTATGTACAAATAGATAAATACATACTAATTCAGGGTCAGTACTTAGTTATAAATTATTATGAAGTATGATTCATACATGCCTGAATACTTAAAGTTACAGCTGTCTGCAGGTACTTTAAAAAAACCAGATTTCCAAATGAAATGTGGATTGCGGGGTCTTTGAACTCTAAAGCCTTACTTTTGCTTCGATTCCAAAGAAGTGATTTTCGCGCGTCGTAAAACCAAGATTGAAACTTTCGTTTCCATCTTATTGAAATATAATGGCTCTAGTTTTTGATCACTGTGATCAAAGAAATGATCAAAATGATCAATACAACAACCATGCCGCATGGGCCATTATTCCTCCTAGGGCTAACATGTTTGCAATAGCTGCAAATATTATCAGGATTGAGGTAGCTTTGGAACCATGGAATTGAATGTTGATAATAAATATGTATATTGAAACTATAAAAAAAACTTATATTATAAAATAAACTGCCGTTCAATTTACTGATAGTGAACTGGTAGCTAAGTGCAATACCTACATGTTTCGCAGTAAACGAAGAAATGTAAACATACGCTATCAGTAAGATTGATTTATGCTAAACATACTGTGATCTAGTTACAGATTCACTCACTCAAAATATTTATTATAAATTACGCAGGTCCTTAGGTACTAATTCCTACAAAATTCGCCTCCGTCTTGTAGCCAATACGAGTACTTTAATAGTATTTTTGCCTTATCTGTTTTAACGTCGTCAATGCGTCATCATCATGACAAGATCAAATCTCGGAAATTACCGTTAGTTTGTAATCAAGAAACCGAACCTAAATACTTTGTGGTCACACTATCATTGTTTTTAAATCATTATTTACTTACCGATGCCTCTTTATCACATCGCGTTAAACTACAATTGCGAGCTTTAAACTGGAATCGTTTCATGGCGAGTTGTTCAAGACTATTTTTTACAATATCTATGCAGTCAACTATGAACTGTGGTATATCATATGAAAGGTAATTTTGTAGTATGGCGTTCGTTTGTCTAACTTCATTGTAATTTCGACAGGTGTACAAAACAGGAGCTTAGACCTCGACATCAGTGGAACCTATATCTACTTCTACGACTTCTCTAGAAACTTCTCAGAATTCTACCCGATCGCTGACTCAGCAAGATACATTCTAGACATCAAGAATCTGGACAAAAATAGAAAGTTCGTCCTATTTGTTGGTGGCTTCAAATCGCAAATCCTAAAGAAAACTGAAACACAAATCCGCGAAGCTTACAAAACGTATCCAAACAGTTACCTGATCATCCCAGATCATTCTCCATACACCAGCAATAAAGATGGTAACATGAAAGGGTATAAAACTGCAGTCATGCATGTACACTACATCGGGAAAGCCTTGGGAGAGCTACTAGCTGAGCTAAGGAACGGAGGAGTCAGTCCAAAGAATATTCACTGCGTAGGACACAGCTTGGGAGGCCAAATGCTAGGACATACTGGTACTACATTTTACAATATCACAGGCGAAAAAATTGCTAGAATAACAGCTCTAGATCCCGCGGGTCCTTGCTTCACGAAAAACTTTATACACGAGCAAGTGAGATCAGGAGTTGCTCAATACGTTGAAGTATACCACTGTAATTCAGGTGGTTTAGGATCTTCCAGCATTCTTGGAGACGTAGACTTCATAATCAACAGAAAAGGGGAATCACAACCGAATTGTGGGACACCGTTCATTCCAGGTATATTTGATTCTCCGAAAGCCGCGACTTGTGCTCACAGGACCTGCATTGATGTATGGACAGCGTCTGTGAAGGACAAGGAACTGTTCCCAGCATATAGCTGCGACTCTTACAAGAACTTCAAGAATGGTAAATGCAGTATAGAAAAGACTCTGGCTGGTGCGTGGAATCCTGGGACTGCCAGAGGGATATACTACTTCGCAACTAAAGATTATGACTTGAAAGCTATAAGATAAAATAACGGTTACTGATCAGTGAATAGAGATCAAGTTACTCTAGCAATTATACTCCAGATATCTGGGTTGTGTATTTGCATATAGTGCCATTTCTACATAAGTAATAACAAGTCGATAAGAGGTCCTTTACGCAATTAAAGCGGCTTTTAATGAAAAGCCCGATTAGTACGATGAAGAATTATAAATAATCACCTCTGAGTAATTTGTTTTATTATCAGCCGTCTTCTTTCTATTGTGTCACAAATGCTTTTGAATCAGTGAAAAGATTAAAATGCACTTCAGAGCCTCCTTTCACGCACTTGACACGTGGGAATAAATATATAGAAATGATTAATTAGTAGCCGTAAAGCGTAGCTGTATTAAGCGTAGCTAATATTATGATAAGAGCGCTGGTGGTGTAGTGGTAGCACCCCTGCCTCACGATCCGAAGGTCGTGGGTTCAAACCTGATCGTGCACCAATGAGTTTTTCAATGCCAATGCCAGTGCTCTTAAACGGTGAAGGAAAACATCGTGAGGAAACCGGCATGCCCTAGAACCAAAAATTCGAAGGTATGTGTCATAGGTTAGTATTCTCATAAGCGGCGATGGGCTTGCAACCTGTCACGTACGGAGTACTAACTATTGTGCAAAATGTGGGCATGTACCAAATTTCATGTTTGGACTTGCCTCTGACCACCCTCTTTAGATATCCTCAAAGATCTAAGTAACTAAATATCTAAGGAGATATCTACCGAGCCTGGGGATTACAGTCGTGATGATATTTATTTATTTTATTTTTAATATTATGATTGTCCTTCAAACTTCAAGGATCAAATAAATCCACGTAATTTCCACTGTAATTTATTCTAAAAGCATTGTGTAACATTTCATTACAATTAAACCAAAAAGCGGTGGCTCACCCTTTGTTCTTAACACAATTAAACAACGAAATGAAATTAATGTGAAATATTTGCAGTTAATTAACTCGCTGCGAGCGTTTCAACAACAATAGGATGCCAGGAGCCGATGCGCTTCCTTGAGGAGCGGCGCAAGAGCACGCTGATAGCGGATTTCCACTTCAGTCTTGAGTAGAGCATAAGTTATCTTTAATGCCTTAGGGGCATTCCATTAATCACGTGAGGCTCGAAAGTGGGAGAGGGGGTTCGGCAAAAATCACGAAATACCACAAGGGGATAAAAGATAAGATAAGTAAGATATCACGTGTATTTAAAAAATGCTAAAAAAACATTGCTTTCGTGCATCTTTTTTTGCTTTTTCGAATTTGATTTTCTCTCGATGTTTTACCATTTGAGAGAACTATAATAAAAACTTACCTTATGAAAAAGTGATCTTCCCAATTTCAAATTTTCAATTAAATTGGCCAACGCATTACCAACTATTATACCACCATTCGGCTAGCCGACGTTTTGGAAGGTCTTGAAAAAAACAGTTACATTAGTACCTGGTTGGTGCTAACGGGAAGGAAAAGAGAATAAGAAATTATCGTTACAAGTGTTTTCATGAAATAAAAAAAACAATTGGATCAAGATCCACCTGTACCTATAATTTTCTAGATTTTACCAACAACTGTACAAAGAAATCTTGTGAAATCTTTCTTGTGATACTTGCACGCTTACGACCGGGTAGCCAGCCCATACGGAAATCAGGACAACAATGTTATTGTTTACTGTACTTTTTCACTGGCAACGCCAACTTTACAAAGGAATCTTGTGATTCTTTCTTGCGGTAAGTAGGTACCTACTTTAATTTTGATTTAAATTTTTTCTTTCTTTTTTTGTTACCAAAATTTTCTTTCACTTACGTGTTTCTATGTCGCGCGCTCTTATGCTTTTGCGCCGCTGTTTCCATCGAATCGATGTTTCCCTCCGTACCGATGGAAAGCAGCTATTTCATTAAAATACTCGACAGATAGTTGGGGACGAGCTACATTATCAGACTTACTGCATGTTGCTAAACTTCGTGTTGCTTTTCATGACCTGTGACCTGTCTTGAGTTGAAGATACGATTCGGTCCGAACCGATACCGAATCTTGATGACGGTCAAGTTCCGAGGCCATTAAGGAATACTAACATAAATCCATTTGGCAAATCCATTCGAACTGGCATACTTACATCTTATACCTTGAAACGAGCAATTCTAGTATATTATAAATTTGTAAATATTAATACATATAATCTGAATCTCGGAAATAGCTCCAACGATTTTCATGAAATTTAGTATGCGAAGCCGGTTTCATTTTTAGAAAACATCGTTTTGTCCGTGTTTTCAGGCAATGAAAAACTGCTACCGTTTTACCGACACAGCAACACTAAAGCTATTTGACAATAGATGGCGTTGTATGCAAACGTCGTAAACAAAAAAAAAATATGAGCCCTTACTGACGATGCCCTGTCCAAACAATAAACCCGATAGATAAAACCACTTTCATTTTTTTTTTCGTTTTTTCCAATTTTCCGGGCAATTTTTTTGCCCTAATCAAATATAAATATAACCAACATTACAAAATCAATCCATCCGTTCTAGTGTTATCAACTTAATTTGTTGTTTTTTTTTCCACACATCGCTCCTCCGCGCAGCTTAAGCGATTAGGGACTTAAAAGTTCTTATCTTTCTACCTCCCTGAGTTCCTTAAGTGCACAAGAAAGTGACTTCGCGTCACTCATGTTTTTATAATGTTACAGCGTGCTCAGTATTCTGTAATGTTTCCGTCACGAGAACACAGCGTACAACTAACATTGGAAAGTAGAACCAGAAACGCAAGTTTGAAAATAAAGAGTGAAAGAAAAACGGTACAATAAATAAAAAAACATGTAGGTAACACTTTTCAATTTATATGCCTGTATCAACGATCTTAAAACTAGTTTTACAAACTAAAGTGATACATTATTATAGGTAGATACATAATACACAATTGTGTTACTTTATGACACAGGTAGTCGATTATTTGCTTTGCAGCATAGGCATAGCATCATCTTCCTGCCCTTATCCCACGTTATGTGGGGTCGGCACAACATGTGATCTTCTTCCATTTCTCTCTGTCATTCGTCATTTCAGTACTCACTCCTTTCTTACCCATGTCATCTTTCACACAGTCCATCCATCTTTTCTTTGGCCTACCTCTACCCCTGTATCCAAACATTATAATATCTACATTCATACCTAACACTCTCCTTGTCACATGGCATTCATCTCTTCTCATAACATGTCCATACCACGCTAACCTATAACTCCAGCATAGGCATAGCAAAATTTAAATAAAAAATAACAATATGTATTACTTATTTTTTACAGTTTAGTTACAAATATGAGAGTGGATTTGATATAAAATTGTCATAAATCAAATGTGAATTTTCATATCACCTGTGTTTTACGAATTATACATTTTTATTGCTTACCTACGTACGACTTCACATCCAAAACGATTTAAACTTATTATTATCTTCTATTGTATGTAAAAAAAAAATCTATTCCCATGAACGGCACAAAATGTGATTTTGACTTGTGCAGAAATGGGAATTATAAGTGTTCAGAAGAAATTTGTGCTATTCGTGGGAATCCCTCAATGCAACACTGTATTTCCTCTGTATACTATGTAACATGGCAGTGAAGGAAGCTCACGGTTCGTAATGCAGTAAGATGCACTTAGCGCGGCGGGACTTGACAGCTTTTGTTGCAAAAATTTGTATACGTCAGGCTACCGGGGACAAAGGCTTTGAGAAACTGTCGCGTCGAGCTAGTAGTTTGAGTGTTTTTAAAAATGTATTATACCCGTCAGGCAGAGTAGGGCCTCGTTGTTAATTTTCATCATTCAAGTTTGATTTGTGTGTGCCATTTTTTTTCCAAAAACATAGCATTAAAATAATTGTCTGCGAGAATAAAATACGCCGTGTGCTAGGCTCTTAGTAATTGACCAGCGCAATCTATGGGCGCTTGCAAGAGGTATCAACGTACGCACTGTTAGACTGGGTCCCAGACTTGTCTTAAAAAAAACAAGATTTAAAGAGACACACAGATTTATTTAACTATTAAATACTTTTACACTTCAACTTCGATCTTTATTGGATCGACCGGGTTTAAAATGCCGCGCACGGGACTTCTCGTCAGGAATACTCTGGAGCTCTGATGCAGCCGGCGGGCAAATGTACCAGGTCCGTAGCTGGGGAGAGGCAGAGTAACCTTCTAAGAACTGACTGAGACGAATTATTGAAAAAATGGGTTTATAAAGTAAAATATATAGCTGGCTTGCTGAAATGCATTGACGTCAATCAACAATGTGTGAGTGCAGCCATAATATTATGCATGATCAGCACAAGATCAGCAGATATTTAGGGTTGTAATAGCACGTTGCCAACTTAAATCCGGCTCGTAGAAATGGCCCCAATGTAAAAATGATAATGTAATTTAAGGAAAGGTCTTTATCCTGTTGTTACTGATGGAGGAATACCATTATTATGTAATCATTAGGTACATAATGATCTTTATTTTCCTGTTTATAAAGTGATGTTGATAATACATTTTATCGAAATGAGTCTGTCATAAGACAATTAACTACGTCAAGTGCATTTATAAATAATATCACGGAGTCAGTGAACGGAACATACCTACATGGAAGCATTCTTTGAGCTAAAAAATGACCCCTCAAAATGTTCTGTGGTAGGCGGGGCTTGTCAATTATGCCAAAAAATTAATCAAGAATTCACATAAGCAATCAAATAATTGTATGGATCTGAATGTTGGACAACTAAGGCGACGGATGAAAGAAAAGTGCATGCAACGGAGATGCGAATGTTAAGATGGATGTGTGGAGTGACGAGGATGGATAAAATAAGGAATGAGCATATTAGAGGAAGTTTGAAAGTAGCGCCGTGACAGAAAAGTTGAAGAGTAGATAGATTGGCGTGGTATGGGCATGTCATGCGGCGGGAGGAAAGTCATGTTACAAGAAGGGTTATGGATTTGAATGTGGATGGATATAAGAGTAGAGGTAGACGTAAGAAAAGATGGATGGACTGTGTGAAAGACGATATGTGTAGGAAGGGAGTGACTACTGAGATGACGGATGATAGGGGAGAGTGGAGGAAGAGAACCTGTTGTGCCGACCCCACCTAGTGGGATAAGGGCAGGAAGATGATGATGACATAAGCAAAGCAAGCAACACAAGCTACACGTTACACGAAAATTTAAACCAGCCATTAAAATACAGCCAGCCAATAACGCCATCTAGCAAACTTATACACCAAACTTCGACTCGGGCTAAAATTGAAAAATCAACAGAGCGCCTTCAGACGTTGTTTGGGATTGGCATTTTCATAAAATCTAGATGCGATCGGAATCTGCAACGAGTTCTTGGCTAGTCTAGAAAGTCTAGACTTTTTAAAACCTTTTTTTCTCTTTATTTTAAAGATAGGAACCACACTAATATCTGTTTATTACTATACCATCTTTTTTTCAATTCACTAAACATATACACCGCAAGAAGGGAAATATGTGTCAAATTTCTTTTTGAGGTTTTATATGCGGTTTGTGTGTGCTAATTTGGGTTTAGTTCGTATGACTGTTTATTTGCATAGTTTAGCTTATAGGTAAATTAGGTATTATGATAGAAAAACCACTCTATAAAGCTAAACAACAAACAAACAAACAACCTTAGGCAATCAACATATATGAATCCATAGGTCGCTGATTCAATCCGGCTCGAAGGACCAATCACTTTTTGTTTGGCTGATATATTATACTTAATTACACGCGTGGGGTCGGCACAAAATGTTTTATTCTAACACTCACTCCTATCATTCGGCAACTCTCGAGTCCACTCCTCTTACATTCATATCATCTTTCACACAAAACCACTTTTTCTTCGGCTTTCCTTTACTTGCGTACCCAGATACACTCACGCATGCCTAATGTTAAAACTATGTAATATATTTATATTACCTAGTACATACACTGTACTTCAGGTAGGTAAGTAGGTACTTCTATTTTGCACTGTTCCGCCATTTTTGCAGCTCAATCATGCAACACTTATGTCAAGCACGTGTCCCGGCACAAGTGAGCGTTTATTCGTAAAATAAATCCGGTGAAACTCCACAATTTACGGTAGATTTAATTCGATCGCGGCGGCGCGAAATATTTGCGTTCCGCCTGGCAACACCAAAGCAGGTCATAGAGAACTGCTCGTTCACTAAAATTCCATGTCACAAAAATGAAATAAAAGAAACTTAACGAAAGTGATCTCAGGCTTTACGAGTAGTAGGTAATAGATCTTGTCAGATTTTTAGTTAGAGGAGGCCTTAAGAAAGGTCCTAGTCAAAGGCACTACCAAACACCATGCCCAAGTCTTGCACAGTAGTTAAATAAAATATTAGAACCTAGCTTCTGCACGCGGCGTCGCCCGCGAAGTACCTACATAAAATATAGCCTATGTTCATCCTGAAAGTTCATTCTACACATTGGTGAAAGAATTTTTCAAATCGGTTCAGTAGTTTCGGAGCCTATTCATTTCAAACAAACAAACAAACAAACAATCAAAGTTTTCCTCTTTATAATATTAGTATAGATAAAATGTTTGTTAATACATTACATCAATATGAAGCTTCTTTCCCAACGGGGCAGTGACCCCGGATTTCCATTTGCTACGATCCTGACCTAGCTCTTTTAATTCATTTATCTTCATATACGAGTACCTACCTACTTAATAAGTTCTCATAGTGGCGACAATAGTCACTAGGTACCTAATTTGAACTTTTTCTAGAAAAAATATCTTGTCTAGTCGCCCTGTTGTCCTCGGTTCTCAGGTCTCAAGTTCCCAGGTACCAGCTGGTTCTCGGTGTCAGCATGTGCCCAGCTCAAGCATGTGATATGGATCCAGCTCAGCTGTTCTCTATAAAGCTGTGACCTGGGAAATACACCGGAGCGGCAAATTGAGCGGACTCCCCTCGGCGAAAAGGCCAGCGGAGCCCGCAGCGCGGCGGAGTTTTGTTTTTAATGGCATGTTCAATATGGTGAGTGCAAATGTTTTGAATGTAGGGAGAACCTATTGATTTTATGGGTAACCACCTGACCAGACAGACGCCGTCCCGTTTTTCTAGACGATAAACAAAATATTTTAATATATAATAATTTTTTTTTAAATGCTTAATCGCCAATCATTACAAAGAAATACGTTTCAGCATTAGGTACGAGTATATTTTTATTTGCATAGATATTTTTGTTTGATACGTTGAGCCAAATAGGAGGTTACATTTGGAATACCTAGGTACTTAAGAGGTAAAATTTCTAAAGTTTCTTCGTAAACATCAAAAGTTTATTTTATTAATTAGGTGTCTATTGAGACTTCTTCTTTTTCCTGTCCTTTTCCCACGCTATGTGGGGTCGGCACAACACGTTTTCTTCTTCCATTTCCCTCTATCATCCATCATCTCAGTACTCACACCTTGACACCTTACTCATATTATATTTCACACAGTCCATCCATCTTTTATTTGGTCTACCTCTATCCCTAATCCATAATCAATAGGTACCCTTTGAGATTAAAAATATATAAATAAACAGGTACCTACCTAAATTAGCATAACTAAAATGGCAACACTGAGCGCGGTGGTTCGAATCGTCAACATTTTACCCAACAGTCGGTAAAGGTACCTTAGAAACTTGGAGACATTACCTACTCGAGTTGCATTTACATTTCCAATTTCCCCACACAGTTGCAATCCTAGTTGCACAGCTATGAGAATAACAAACAATTCTAAATTCTATTCCACCTGGCGCCCGGTTTGCTAATTTGTACCAACATACCCGTAATTTGGGGAAAGGTACACATAGGTAGGTTTACTTTTATACCTATTTTTACACGACTACGAAGCTACGTGCTTGAGGTATATAACTATACTGTATATTTAAACTAATAAGGTATATTTAAACAGAAACTGTCTAGAAAAGCTTATTATAAAATATCAGAGTATTTAGATGATAAAAAAGCTTGGGATGAATCAGCTCCAACTCTGCTAGGTATTCCTTACAAAATTAACAAGGATCATACAAAAAAAGCGCTAGGGCCCAGCGAGTTTCTTGCCAGTTCTTCTCGCACTGGGGATAGGACTGGAACTGGCACTTAGACTCACCTAGTATGTAAGACGTTTCAAAGTGATCCCTGTGATTCTATTGAAAATAAACATATTTTGATTTTGATTTTTGATTTTGAATATGTATGTGAAACTTTGGCTTTCCCTGTAGCTGAAACGGCTGAGATTTTGACAAATGAGTTTCGTTAGATTCGTCTGAATTGAGAGAACGACATAGTGTATACTACTTACTAAATGTTAAAAAATATAATATGGCTGCTAATATTTTGCACTTTGTGTTTTGTACAAGTAGATTATTTGAGGCGTTGCCTCAGTATTTTTTGAAGTTGACTGTGATTTAATACAAGAAGATAATCAAACCTGTCACGAATTCGCGTTGTATGGATCAGAATGTTGGGCAATGAAGAAGACGGATGAAAGAAGAGTGCATGCTACTGAGATGCGGATGAGATGGATGTGTGGGGTGACACGGTTGGAACAAGATAAGGAATGAGTATGTCAGGGGATGTTTGAAAGTGACACCTGTTACTGAAAAGATGAAGAGTGCTAGATTAACATGGTATGGACACGTGATGAGGAGGGATGAAAACCATGTCACCAAAAAATTTATGGGTTAGAGTGTATCTGAGTGGATACGCAAGTAGAGAAAGGCCGAAAAAAAAAAATGGTTTGTGTGAAAGGTGATATTATGAATATAAGAGGAGTTGATTCAGATTCGACGAATGATAGGAGTGAGTGGAAGAAGAAAGCATGTTGTGCCGACCCCACGCGTGGGATAAGGGCAGGAGAATGATGATGTGCTTGGTAATAAATAGGCTTGTAAATAACAGCACGCAAATAGAATTGTATTTAGTCGCAAATAACGCTCATTACCTTAGATGGTGAACGGTACGTAGATTATTTCCCGAAACACATTAGCCGAATGTGCACTGCAATTTATGGTGCTGTCTTGCTGCCACTGCGGGTTTTAGGTACATGCATAAAGTTCAGGAGACGTCAGACTGAAGTCTAGAATAGATATTTTAACTAGCTTCCGCCTTCTTCTACCTTGAAAACAAAACCTAATCTATACAGCGGGAACCGTAGGTACATTTTTTCGGAATAAAAGTAGCCTATATGCTACGTATTCCAGATTATAATCTATATCTGTGCCAACTTTCATCCAGATCCGTTCAGCCGTTTCAGCGTGAAAGAGCAACAAACATACTTCCATACATTCTTTCAAACTTTCGCGTTTATATCCACAAAAAAATCAAGAAATTCATGCTTGCTTTTTCTTGGCGGTAATTTTTTCTATTTAAAGCGAGTATAGAAAATATATTCAATAAGTACTGTTATTTTGTGTTCAATCTTTCATGATAATATCAATATGTAAAAGTAATATGTAGAGAATCATAGCAGTAGATACTTAGGTAGGTACTAAGCCTATGAATGGTCTGCGAACGAAAGAGTTAGATTTTCAAAAGATCACTTTTTCTCACAATTAAGAAACTTTTGGTCTATTTTTTCATAGATAACAAGTATCTTACAGCCACCATAACAACCAATTTGCACAACAACTAAAAAAACACAGAAATACGAATAAAATAAAGTTGCATTCTGAACTTACCCTAACATAGTTTCCTCAGAACTAGTGTGCTGTGAATTCTCTCGTTATAATGAAACATTTCGCTGGCCGCGCAAATGAATATGAGTTGAAGCTATCTGTTTATTTCTTGAATTTAATTTCCTAATGGAAAGGTACTTATGAAATGTATTTTCTAAAATCCTGTCTTATAAATGCTTAGCTAAAATTTCCGCGACTTGATCACAGGTTTAGGTACAGGGACCTTACCACAAGCTCTTACAAACCATTATGTTTCAGAAACGATAGTTTCGAGCTTGAAATAACACTACTTCCATACAATTTTAATAGGTCATGATACGAAACATCAAAGTTTTATTACTTCGATATTGCCCGAAGATCTTGTGGTAAGGTCTGAGGTTTTACTTACGGGTAGGTTACAAAAAATGCAAAATAGTGTAGCAACATACATGCACAACGTACCTACTTACGTTTGCTAATTCAGCAAACCAAGGTGGGTCGCTTGTCGCGTTAAACGGGTATTAGACTACACTTTATTCAGGGCCCGGTAGTAAGGGACCCTAACGCCTAGCCTCTACGCATTACGCCCTGACTCTTATTACACCACTCTTATTTAGGGTAAGGGTCCCTGAATTCAGGGTAGTGTAATAAGTGCTTTAGTGATCACTCCACCAGCACGTAGAGAGCATGTCTTAATATTGATTAACTTACGTCCTAATTGTGATTTTATATAAAACCTGTGACTTTATAATAAATCTCAGTTATATCACCAGTTGTCGTTTCAACTTGATATCCTTTTATATACCTGTGATCAGAGATGTGTTATAGTTACAGTGCCTGTGATATATGAACAATAGACAGATTATGTAATAAGTAAAATAGTTATAATAGTTAAGGCCAAAACACACATAGACACGACACGGGGTCATGAAAAACGATGTTGTATCGTGAAAATCTACGGTGTACTTTACGGGCCATCGTAAAATCTCACGACACGATGTCGCAAAATGCACTACTTCCCTTTGGCACTACAAATGATACAAGTACAATGTTTTACTTAGGGTTAGTAAATTGTAAAATGTAAACTTAATTTTGCTATAGAAATGTATTAGAAGATAATATAAATTTTTGGAACAAATAAATATTTAGAAGTAGAAGCATTGCTTAGTTTGGGGCCGGATGATGCTGTGTGAAAAAACCAGCATTATTTAATTTTATATATATATAAATAATATATATCAGAGTAGAATAAATGCAGTGGAAATGAGAGCTTTGAGAAGTATGTGTGGTTTAACTTTGAATGATAGAGTAAAGAACAGTGTGATAAGAGAACGTTGTGGAGTGAAAGAAGACGTAGTGATGAAAATTGAGAAGGGTATGCTAAGATGGTTTGGGCATGTAGAAAGGATGGATGAAAGGAGAATGACGAAACAGTTGTATAAGGAGAGTGTGAATGGAACAGTTGGAAGGGGAAGACCACGGCGTACGTACCTCGATCAAATTGGGGACGTACTAGAGAAAGGCCAGGTCCAGAGTACCCTTAACCGACGCGCATGTATGAAGAATGTAATGAGAGTGAATGAAGCAAAAGAAGTATGTCAGGATCGTAGCAAGTGGAGATCCGTGGTCTCTGCCTACCCCGTTGGGAAACAGGCGTGATTTTATGTATGTATGTATGTATATATACGGACTTAGTATCAGTAGTGCCATTGCTAATGAGGTAATCCACGGACGATTTTATAATATGCGTTTAATCAGCCATTAAGAATGATAGTGTCGCGGGAAAGTAAAATTTCCCTTCACTCTACTAGTAGAGCCAAGCGGTAGTGCCAAAGGGAAGTAGTGGCAAAATGGCAACATGCGACGCAGTGTCGTGTCTAGATGTGTTTTGGCCGTAAGTTACAATCCACCAGGAGACTGCAATTTTCCATTTGGAAGAAACCGGCTCCTAAAAACTATGATGGTGTACCTACATGGTTAGTTATTGACTATGTTAATCAGAACATTTTACCATCTGCCGCCATAGGCCACCCTCAACTGACCCCCAACAGCCTGAGAATCTTTCAAGAAAATCACACTCCCTATTTAATATTCTAAGGAATCACCTTCGCTCATTTGTTTGAGTCGCGAAGCATACTACAGGAAGCACGGGAGGCACGTATTATATAACGTCCCATGAGCGACAATAACTCTCTTCGCACCATGCCCTGACGGAGACATAATAATGAGGTTGGATGAAACTGGTATAATGAGGTTGGATAAAAATGGAAGCGTTCATAATAAACCTTCATCATACGAACGATGTGCGCTCTATATGTTGTTTCAACTAAGTGATTTGTGTAGGTAGGTACCCTAGAACCAGAAATTCGAAACTGTTGAAATTGGAACTGGTTAGTATTCTTATAAGCGGCGATGGACTCACAACTTGACAGGTATGATAATTATTGTGCAAAACGCAGGCATATTGTGCTAAATAGTAATGTTTTGACGTGCCTCTGTCTACCCCTTTTCGAAATACAAAGTAACAAGAAATCTGAGATGTATTCCAAGCCTGGAGATTACAGTCGCGATCGTATTTGTTTGTTCTAAACTTAGGGTTAAAGACATTTT
The DNA here is from genome assembly GCA_963675405.1 of Cosmorhoe ocellata. NCBI lineage: Eukaryota > Metazoa > Arthropoda > Insecta > Lepidoptera > Geometridae > Cosmorhoe > Cosmorhoe ocellata. The sequence continues at coordinate 1,509,324 of OY776254.1, read as the reverse complement.
AAGCAGGCTCTTTAATATTTACAATCCATTCCTTAAGTTTCTGTGCAGATCTAAGATAAAGGTGAAGGACAAGCAACAAGCAAGATTTAAAATGATTTCAACCTGATTTCAGCCCTATTTATGCCGTTATTCTTGCTTTATTGACATTTACAACTCTTAAATGTGGGACAAATGTTTGCATTATTTGCAGATATTTGTCTCAGGTCTGGGTGTTTTCTATGTATAATATGTATGTATTTACAAAAAAAAAGTATATCTATGTAGTTTATCAGTCATGTGGTTCCCATAATACAAGCTCTGCTTAGTTTGGGGCTAGATGATGCTGTGTGATAGTGTCCAGCATTATTTATTTATTTTATTTATTTAAATGATCCGGTGACGTGCGAAACTGGTGCCAATAATCCCGGCTCAGAGGTAAGACAGGTATACAGTACCTGTGATTCAGAGCTCTGAGGGTCGTTGACCACAACCACTTATCAAACAGACAGGCAGTAAGTGTGTAATCGTATAGCATTGTTTAGGCGTTAGTTTACGTTTCCTAGCCAAGTAGGCTTACCATATTGTGAAGGTCTTATTGCTCTGAGGGTCTGAGTTATGGATGCCATCACTTCTTCTTATTCGGAATGTCTTTATGGAAGTATATAAATGGTTACGATACGTCACGGGAATATTTATGCTAAGTTTATGTTGCTTTGATATTTGCGTAATACTGAGATTGTGACGAAAATACTGCCGTTTTTAATAAGCAACTTGCTAAATGTGTAGGTATTTATTATCTAAGCAGTTAATTATCCAAAGTTTATTAAGAAGGCATAGAATAGCGAGTTTCTTGTCAGTTCTTCTCGGCCTGTAAGATGTAAGACGATTCAAAGTGATCCCTGTGATTTTATTGAATAAAGATGATGATGAAAGAAATTTTGAATTTTCTATATACCTACATTCTATATTAGATCATGGTAATGTTCTATACAGCAATGACCTACCTAATCAGACATTATCAACAAAATGTTGTAGAAAATAGAACAAACTTGAACATAAAACCAAATTTCGCACTTCTAAAGATATACCTAGGTAGGTACCTATAAAAGTAAGTACCTACCTATCTAAGTAAAATTTATAAATAAGGTAGGTACCAAAAAACAGGACTTAATTCGCGTTCAAATTACCTTATATTTTCCCGACGTTACCCGTACGACGTCGAAAATATAAGGTAATTTGAACGCGATAAATACCCGTCTAATACTAATAATAATGTGTTCAAATCGCGGAAGTTTAAAAGTACATAGGACTTAATTTATATTCTAAGTCATTCAATCGTATGATAATGAAGTTGTAAATATTTGGACTACTAAAATGTGTACCAGCCTGACTGTCAGCCAGCCAAGGTTTAGTTTGCATCTAACAACGTGTCAATAAAAATAATAAGTCAATAGAGTCATTACATTCTCTAGAATAGGTAAGATCACAATCTCAGCAGATACAACTGGAATTCCCCACAATTTTACAAGCTTTGACGTTTCACATTTCCATTAGGAAAACGTTGTTTTACGGGACACTGTCTTATGTTTTAATCCGAGTCATAATCCATCTGTAGGTACATGAAGTTTCATCTAAACTGCTTCAGCTGCTACGACGCGATTGAGTAGGTACTTAACAAACATCTTCCGAACGTTTGCAGTTAAATTAGTGAGATAAATGTGATGAAGGTTGATGCAATACCAAATCAAATGGCGAATTTGCAGGTGTTTGTAACATAGGTTGGTGGAAAGTCAAAGCAGCCAGGTGTAAGCTCTCATTTCCAGCTTCACAATGCTCCGTAAGCATCAGTGGACACATAAAACATCCCTGTAGCATTCCCAGGGTTATGATACCCTGCTATCGTGACCTCATTACCCGAGCACCTCCCGTCGGAGTAGTTATCGTAAGAGTTGCACTTCCAGGCCAGGAACCATTGAGGATGGTGAACCGTTTCCATATAATACCGCAAGCATGCCTTATGGCTGCATTTCGCCGCATCAGACCCTCCTTTACCAGGTATAAGGCCTTCGTGACATGACGGCTGCTTCTCCCCTTTCTTGTTGAAAAAGAAGTCTGTGTCAGCAAGAACTGCTGTGGTCCCCAAGCCTCCTGCATTACAATGGTATACGTCCACGTACTCTGCAACACCTGATCGGATCTGGTCTTCGACGAAGCTGTTGGAAAAGCACGGACCGGCAGGATCTATACCTGTTATCCTCCATATCTTTTCATTCGTCAACTCTGTGTATGAGGTACCGACATATCCTAACATCTGGCTTCCTAAACTATGCCCTATGCAATGTATGTTCTTTGATGGAAAGCCGTCAGCTCGTAGACCTGCTAAAAACCTTCCCAGAGCCCTTCCAATGTAATAGACGTATGTCACTGATCTCTCATAGCTAGCGATTTTCCCACCGCGAGCCGATGTGTACAATGAATGGTCTATGATGATCAGATAGGTATTCGGGATGTCTTTGAACGTTTGTCGAACTAGCTCTTCAGTTTTTTTGCTGATGTGTGACTTGTAGCCGGGTACGAAGAAGATAATTCGTCTGGTCACGTCTAGATTGTAATTAGAGGTGATGCCTTCGACCGCCAAATCGATGGGGTAGGTAATGTTGAAGTTGTTTTGGAAGTCGTAGAAGTAAACTTGGATACCGCTGACGTCGGAATTCAGAGTTTTTTTGTGGTCACCTGAAACGAGGGTTTGGTGGTTAGAGCTGTTTAATTTTAAGATTTATTATTATTCTATTGCATGATATAAGATTTTACTGCTTATTGTTTGTGATAATAGGTGCCTACTTGCTTTCAGGGTCTTGATGGGCCATCAGTTTACAAATTGACGTCATCTTTTGCTAATTAACAAACGTTGTATAATGACGCGCAATTAGTTCGCATGTGCTACACAGACTCACAAAAATTGGTCCCGTCATTTGTAAATATTCTACAATTATAGGTACTATGCTCTGAAAGGCCATAGGTAGGTAGGTACCTAATACCAAAGTGAATAGGTACTAGATTTCAATAGCTATTTTCTACAATGCAGGTTTGTGTTTGCGTTTGTGGAAATACCTACCAACGACCTTAGGATAGGAACGTGGCGGCCACTACCCCTACTACCATAATTATACTTCTGTATACCTACCAAGACGTAAGTGCCTATGTTTTCAAGGAAACTTATTCCATTCTAATATATTATTTAAGTAGATAGTTAGATCTACACACAACTAGTTTGGCAAAATGTTACCAACAGATTATATTTCTTTATCTTTAGAGTTCAGCGATATGTCAGTCTACTCTTGACTTGACTGATATCTTATAAATATTTATTGAGTTACTGGCCATGGTCGAAATAATATTTTATATTATCAAATAACAACCAACTTAGAAGGAGTAATTCCTATTAGGTATTTCATTTTTTTTAATCTTTTTACTAACCTATTCGATTTGCATAATATATTGGGCCTGGCTGTCCTTTATTTAATGTTGGTAGGTACCTATGTAACCTATGTTATAAATGTCATGTCACAACAGTTTACGTCGTCTTGATAAACTGATAAATAAACAGTGATAGGTACCTACAGGATTTAACAACACAAACACAACACCATCAATCCATAAGCAAATCCTCATAAGTACAATTAATAAGTAGATAGGTACATATATATAGGATAAATATAGGTACCTACTCACATGTTATCCAATCGGAATACAGCAAGGTCTGAAAAGGTCCCTTAACACCACGAATATTGTGAATTATTGATAAACCGACAATAAACACCACAAAAAACTTCATGTTCGACACGTCTGACCTCGTTGTTGGTCAGGCCATGAATGACGCATGATTGCATACCTACATACAGAATCACCTATGCGTAGGCGCAGGTCACGGGTAAGGCTAATCCACTGAGAAGACGACCCCGAGTCATTTTGACGCTAGATTTTTTCATACGGTGGACAAAGAAAGCCAGGATTCAGATCTATTAGCTACTGAAGTCAGACCTTGGTAAATCACAATTTCTAAGCTGTACCTAGTAGGTACCTAAGTAATTTAAATTCTTGGGTAGGTATGTTTTAAGTAGGTAGGTACACACCTACCTACTTAGAACACCTACCTATTTAAGATTAAAAAAGAAGACACCCTTTAAATTTTCAACGCACTGGTGCGAAAGAATTAATGACAGGATGGTAAGAAGTAGATTTATAATAAAAACGTAGGTACACTTCCTTCAAAATTCTAATAAACTTCTGAGAGATTCAACAAACAAAGGCAGCGGGTAACTCACCTTAATGATCGGATAGCCTGCTAAAGTTTTTAATTGACTTCGCGCGATCTTCTCAGCTTCATAAAACTGCTTTCTTTAAGGAGCCCACAGACTGGTGGAGTGGTACCCACCTCCGACGCTTCAACTGGTGCTACAGTGGTTGCAGCTTTATGGGCTCATCATATTTTAATTCTGAGAATCCAGAAAGTGGAAGATATAACCATCTTTTAGAAGAATGGTAAGAAAAACTTCCAGATAGATCTAAAGATTGTAAAATCAAAAAGTTCTTCTTGCGTATTTTTATATATTTGCGGTACTTAATAGGTACCTAAGCATAGTAACTCGTAGTTCTAGTATATTTATTTATCTAAGAATCTTTCTACATGTCATATTTTTCGTACCTAAACGCATTTTGATCTATAAGTTTCACGGATTTGAAAACAAAGATCACTAAACTATGAACACAAGAAAAAAATGCGCAATATAAACGGCCCGACCTACAAATTCAAATTATATTCAAAATGTTTTAATTCAATCAAACCCTAAGCACCATTTTGAAACTTCTTACATGCTAGAAAAGGTAGGAAAAAAATCCAACCTAACCAAGCAAGAACAAGCAAGAAACCCGCTTTTTTGTATGATGATCCTTCTTACAAAAAAAAATAGAGTTACTGACTTTTAACAAGGCAACAATTAGCAAATTGGAAAATTACTTAGGTGTACGAGAGCAGAGCGACAACGGGCCACGAGTTCTAATAAACAACTAGCTGTCTCGCCCGCGACTTCGTTCACATAAAATATCTACACTGAGTTTTAAACACATCAACCAACTTATAAAAATCCCATACTACTTTGACACCCCATTTTACCCCTTTTTGAAGGTTATATTGAAAAATCCTGAAACACGTGTCCATTTATTTTGTATTTACAGTACACAAACAAAGTTTCAGACCAATCGCACCACCCGTTAAAAAGTTCCCATACAAACATTGACCCCACATTTGACCCCTTTTTGAAGATTATATTGAAAAATCCTGAAACATGTGTTCATTCATTTTGTATTTACAGTACACAAACAAAGTTTCATGAAAATCGCTCCACGCGTTAAAAAGTTTCATACTAACGTTTTCACCCTTTTTCACCCTCTTAGAGGTGGAATTTCCAAAAATCCCGCCTTAGTGGGTGGTTTTGTTATAAAAGGAAGCCACCTTCCAAATTTCAACTTTCTATCTTCAGCGGTTTCGGCTCGGCGATGATCAATCAGTCAGTCAGTCAGTCAGTCAGTCAGGTTAAGCTCTTATATAGATATAAATATATAGATGTAGTCATTGTAAATAGACTACGTATAGGTAAAGAACCACGTGCAATGGACAATCACACGTCATTGTAAAAGACCTTTAGACAATGCTGATAATTTGCTGACGGTGACGACCCGTGATGGCTCTGTCGCGAGCTGAATGCCGACGCGCGAATCTCATTGAAGTTTTCCCTAATTGGATTAAAGCGTTCAACCGTATCGTTTGGTGTGGAAAACAGATTTCAAAATTTTGGCACCACTAAATTATATAGCTTGCCTTCTAGTCAATGAACAAAACGAGCGTTTTATGACTACAAATTGACTTTATGAACAATTTCTTGTTCATAATCTTATGTAAAAATCTAGACGAGGAAGTCGAAAAATATCACACAACGCCTTCTAGCCCATGAGCAAAGCTTAAACTTAACAAAGTACTTAGGTATAAGCGGCCATGGGCTTGCAAACTGTCAGAAGCAACTGCCGTAAGGAAAACTAATTACCTACTGTACAAAATGTGGGCATGTGCCTTTAAATATCCTCAAAGATGTAACTACAGATCTGAGGAGATATCTACAAAGCTTGGGGATTACAATCGTGATCATACTACTGAAATTACGATAAACTCTTTTCTAGATTTCAAACTATCAGAAAATCTGCTTTTCGATCCAAGTCTTAATGTTCTGGAAGATACGGTTTTAACAGAAAATCGTGAATTTTTATTTCCATAAGTTTGGGCCTGTGATGAATAGCTCTCATAATAAATTCCTACTGAAATATTCGGCTGTACGCAATTTCTTAGTAATGCTCTACATTTCCTGCGACTTCCACGACAAAACCTTTGCCCATTATAAAAAGCGTGGCTGTCTCATCCATTACGGAACTCACAGTACGTACCTACCTACGCAATATTTCATAGAGATACGTAGGTAACGTGCTTAATTTCCTGGGATTGTGACATTTTTTATTATGTTCGTAAAATGTAAGAAATTCTTTACTGAAATGTAAATAAATGAATGAAAACTGTACTAAATTCCCAGAAGCCATACAAATCATCATGTTTCCGAAACGTCAAAGTTTCAAGCTTGATGTAGCTGCTTCCATACAATTTTTATGTCTCGAAATATCAAAGTTGTATTACTTTGATATTGCCCGAAGAGCTTGTGGTAAGGCCCCAGGTTTGGTAGAATTATTGACAGATCTCTAGTTACTTAAACTTTGAGGATATTCAATAGGAAGGAGGCAGAAGCACGTTCAAGTTCTATAATTGACACCACGTTTCGTACAGTTGCTAGTATTACGACACGAAAAAAGCGTTTAAGTTATCTACGGATACAAACGACGTTAGCTTTATTGATCTAGATCACTAACAAAAGCTGGTTATGGCAGTAAGTAAGTAACTGCCGATGGCAGAGATATTTCAGGATATTTCAGGTAGGTAAAAGCATTTGTGCGAGAGCGTTCCCGTGGCCCCGTCACTAGGCGGCGAGGCGGAAGACGGGGGATTTTTAGTGGGTATACCGTGGGTCTCATTAGCCTATACGGGGAGTCCCACATTACTACTCGGGTGCCCCCTGCGTCCGGGTGGTATGCGTAATGCATTTCCCCCCCGGAAAAAAAAAAAAAAAGGTAGGTAAAAGCAAATTTTCACATCAATATTTTTAATACAACATCATAAAGTGCATAACTCACATTGAATAATACAAGTAGGTAATAATAACATTTCTAAAACACTGTATATTACTAGTCAGAATTATTTATGATTATATACCTTATATACTTATATTTTAAGAGATAAATATAAGAGACGGACATTTTTGATATATATATCAACCTAAATAATAGTAAATAAATAATCAAACTGGAAAGATAATTATACTAAATACATAATACCAAACTTGGCCAACACTGCCGTGTCTAAATTAGACTAGGTTTTATTTAATTAGTACGTATTTTTTAAATGAAACGATTATGTAATTACTACATAGTAATGTAGAAGATAGAAATTTTTGGACGCTCAATTTTTAATAGTTAAAAAAAAATATAAACAAAAATATCTTTATAAGATTTTGGTCAAAGAATATAGGATTTTTATCGAAAAAATTTGAGGTATACATGTATAATTGGTCTTTTAGAAAAGACGAGAGTAAATATTTATTTATACATGCTTAAGCCCGATTCTACAGGATTTTACCCAAATCTACATAAATAAGTGATGTAATCTTAGATTAAGAAAATCTTAACTCGAATTAGGCCTACTTGCGCGAGTATTCTTAATTACTGATTTCAATTAGTGAAAAGAACATTATTTAGGTTTCAATAGGTGTGGCCATGTTTGAAAAGTTAGTCTAGAGTATTTTTCATTAGCGCACCAAGTCTCAACAAACATTCCTTCAGTTAATTTTTTAAGGTTGAAATATTCCATATATTTTATTAAATGGCGGGCACTTTGACATTTTGAGCCTAAAATGAAAGACAGGAGGTCCTTATTGTTATTAATAAAATCTATAAGTACCTACTAAAATTATCGAGGTAATGTTTTAGAATATTTATACGAAACTATTACACCAATTCTAAAAAATATTATACGAGTATAACTTAGCTAGATTGTCTCAGTTTGACGAGTACGATTTATTGTCATATCTTTTGAAATAAAGGAACAAAGTCACCGAAGGATTAGTTAATAGACAAATATTTTTTTGCAATCACAAGTGCATAAAATTTCGGTAAAGTATATAAATCGATTAATCTTTGATATGCCGGAATGTGGATCCACGCGAGACATAGATTTCCTATTTTTTTACTTACACAAGATAAATACCTACTCGGCTAAAATGTATGAAACAGATGTTATTTTTTCGCGTTCAGTTTTGATTTCTTAGAAAAAGTTGTTTATATTGACGAGTACTATAACCCCCTGAAGTTTTCGGAAGTAGTCTAGTAACACCCTGTATAACGAATAAGTTCGCATTTGACCTCACCGCCTGATGTTTAGCATCAGTGAAAATGCTTACCTAGAAACCTATTGACCCTCGATTTGAAGATACCCATATTTCTCTGGAAATACTGATTGTGAGGCTATTGTATCTGGAATCTAGGCAAACCAGATTAATCCTAATTGTGATTAAGGATGCCCGCGCAAATGGCCTTTACTTCTAGACACATACAAACATACAAGGACCTATTAAGAAGTTAGTATAACTACATAAGGATCTTGAGCATGGTTAGTGATCATTATCAATAATGATTTACTAAATACAGTGATAATTCCTTAAATTTTAACTGCAACACTGAAACTCCATTTAAAATATAAGTAGGCTTATTTACTTTTCAGTTTTAATTTATTATTTATCATACCTATGCTATGTTTGGTGGACAGTTTACACAACGCCATCTAGCCTCAAACTAAGCAAAGCTTGTGCTATGGGAACCAGATAGTTTATAGATTAATGTATAAATTAATAACGGGTCTATATCACGTGATTTTTGATTGCATGGATTTGTCACATTAAAACATTTGAAATTAATTAAATGCGGACAAAGTCACAGGCAATAGCTAATTATTTATACTTATTTGAAAATATTTTCACATCTTATCAGTGTTCGGTTGTAGATTCCTTATTTTATAATAAATATTGGCAAAAGCATTTTATAATAGGCGATAGTATATATTAATAGTAACAGTATTAGGCCTATAGTTTTACAGAACTATATGTAAATGCATTTTTTATATGATGTCTGACCTCCTCTTTTTTGAGTCGGTTAAAATAATTCTGCTGATATAGGAACTTTTTACAAAATAGTTTTTGGCACAGCTCAGACAAAATTAATAACACTACAAAAGAGATCATCATTTCCAGCTGCGTAAGCGCACACACTCGATACTTATTCACTATGCTCACAAAACTAAGCGAATAATAAGGATTAGAATGTTTTAATTTTCAAAACATGGCCACTGTTTTTGGGTTAAAACTTATTTATATATTTAAAAAGTATACATGTTTCTTTAGTTTATTTATAGAAGAATAAAAACGGGTCATTGTCAGTACAATTTGTAGCTGTCAAATCATTGTCTGTCACTTTTTGACATCATGAAAATTACTCATTTGACAGCTCATGAAACTAATTGAGACAATCTTCTTTCTCCTTCACTTCGAAAATAAACGAAAGAGAAGATTTATTTCGTGCCCAATTGGGACATTTTATTTCCAGTACTTATACAGAACTAGTAAGAAAAATATTTTTCTCACTAGTTCTGTGTACAGAAGTAACGATACAAAAAATCGCACTTCGGTGCACGGAAATAGTGGAAATATTTTCCCCCTAGTAGTAGTTTTGTACACAGAACTAGTAGGGATTTTTTTTATTTTTATAACAAACTAAAGAGACAAGTTATAATGTAAAACTAGCTTCAGCAACGGCTATTTATAATCAGGGCCAACTAGTGCTTACATACCCTTTCCAACCCACCCTGTCCTATCCTCATTATATCCCCGTATTGGCAAAAAACGCCCCAATGTTCTATAAAGACAATATCCTATCACTCTGTTCATTCCCGATGTAGCACCTTATTTCACATTTTCTCATATCCCTAGTCAGTCGCCTAAAAGTTTTGAGCAATTGAACTGAATTTTTATTCTTTTTTTTTAGTCACAACACCGTGCTGTGAATCTAAAAAACTATTTGAAGGACTTAGCATAATACTCGTACTAAGACAGGTTTACACTTTGTTAAGTGCAAGATATGCTGCAAAAACATTGCTGCCTTAGCACCAAGCTGAGTGCTTTTTTTTTCTTTAAAGTGCGAATGTTGCCAATTTATTTTTGCTATACTTGTTCTTTTTATGTGTAATAATATGTTTTTATTGCCATTTTAGGTAAGTATTTTTTTTCTAAATGCGAATGTTAATTGATTAGTCATGTTTTGTGATGTCATGTGTTAAGTGTATTTAGTGAACGTTCTGGGAGCTTACCACAAGCTCTCCGGGCAAAATCAAAGTATTTGTTATTTTGTAGCATGACCCATCAAATTTGTTTTGAAGTAATGTTACATCAAGCTTAAAACTTTGACGTTTCTGAAACATGATGGTTTGTAAGAGCTTGTGGTAAGCCCCCTGAATACACTTAACACAATGACATCCCAATAATGTATTCAGTGAACGTTCTGAATACACTTTACATTAGACACGGTAATAAACGTCTTACAGCCTGCGTATCTGATTGCACGGTAATTCTACTAATAAATTTACACTTGCACATGATACTTAACAACGTGTAAACCAGGCCTACGGTTATGTTACTCGTATGACACAGTTACTAACGACATTATGTAATAACCTTTTAAAAATGTAGACTTTTCGTTGATTACAAAGAGTATTGAATTTTCATTGTTTTTTTTTTCGTTCTGTCTTTTTTATGATCATTTTTGCCAGTGGAAAGTTTAGTTACAGTTTTAAAGTGAAGTCAACTTTAAAGATGGCGTTCAGTTTTTTTTTTCAGGAAATCTTCAGACTAATCAAATATTCAAATCACTTTAATTCCAATTTTCCACACCCGTGCCAGGAGTTCAGCCTTAATTGGAAATATACCAACAAGATTACACAATAATTATCTAAATAACTTAAGAAACACTATTAAAATAATAGTGAAATGCTTGCTTCATAACGGCCGAAAAAATCCTGTTTCAGCTTATAATTGACACATCAAAATATCATCAAAAATGGGAATATATTCTAAATTTTCGCGGAACTCGAACCCCCGTCTGCCTCGAGCCGGCCAACGCACTACTACGTGTTCGACTACCCAGCCCCTTACGGATATCCCGAAGCATAGATCTATGTTTATCGGATTTTTTCCCGACAACGAAATCTAACATCGAAATAGGTTATTAAACACATCAAATACTAACCTAACAATAAACACAGATTTTTTCTTAGTATTATGCGAATGTAGAACATTTAACCTGAACGAATTTCTAAGAATTCAACAGGCAAGCGTGAAAACACAGTAATCTAACACATAAAACAGTTTGAGAACCTCTGACGCACTACGTATAAGCAAATCCCGGACCCCTTGGAGATAAAAAAATTGAGAGCCGCTGTCTGACGAGAAAGGTCCTATCAATCTATCATCCCAGTATCCTAAACCTCTTATAGCCTCTGACGCAATAGGTATAAACTATAAAGTAGGTACTAACTGGGGCCCTTATGGGACAAAAAGTTTGAGAGCCTCTGTGAGACCTCTAGGTACCTTAAAGTATCTTATTATAAATTTGAGGCATCTTACGAGACAAAAAAGATTAGTCTCGGACGCGTTAAGTAAAAGTACTTAATCGTAAAAGTACTTGCAGTAAATGCCTCTTGGGCATTAAGCCTTTCTTTTGTTAGTTTCTTTTACATTAAAGCAGTGAACGCAGTAAACGCATATAAACTTGACACTAATTTCACACTCCTTCGTGGATTTGCCATAAATTTATTAATATTTGAGACGCACCGTTAAAAGTCAACATTATCCCTTGACGTTTGGGCTTAAATTGCCGTGTACCGTGTCGATAGCTTATATCAATTTCTTCATCAAAGAATGCTTCCATGTACATGCGTTCACTGAATTAAAATAATTAAATATGAGAAGAATTCCAATCTTATGCGCCCCACGGCCATTTGAGACCCAAATATCCTTGCTCGGGATAAGGTCCGAACAAACTAGGGATATTTCTATCAGATAACTGCCGCTGACTATCCGAATATAATCCATCTTGTGGTGGGGCCTGGTAGCTAACCGGTGTTGCCAGCAAACTAGGATAACCTCGATCTGATTGATGCCAAGAATCGCTTGAATGCGAACTTACGTAGTTGGCTCGATGTTGTGGTAAATTTTGGTGACTATGTGTATTTCTTAGCGGTAATTGTTGGTTTTCACTTGTAAATCGCTCATATTTCAGTAATATTTGGTTACCGCCAGATGTGGTATGCGGGCTATGTGGTAACTTTTGGTAACGGTCTGGCGTATTTTTTTGCGGTGTTCTTGGTCTGTTATTTCTTTTATACGAACTTGCGTAACTAGATCTGTGACTTTGTAGTAATTGCTGGTTACCGTCTGGGGTAACCAGTATTCTAGAACGATAACTTCGCGGTGATTGCGGTCTATAACCTCTATTAGACATACTTGCATAGCTGGATGGATATTTTTGATTATTTTCTGGAGTAACAAGTATCCTAGAATGAGTTTTTTTAATGAACTCCTGCTTATTACCTCTTTTATATGTACTTACATATCTGGATCGGTGATTTTGCGGTAAGTTTTGGTTACGCTCTGACTTAACAAGTGTCCCAGTACGATAATCTCGTGGTGATTTCTGTCTATTACCTCTTCTATAGGTACTTGAATATCTAGATCGGTTACTTTGCGGTAAATTTTGGTTACGCTCTGACTTAACAAGTGTCCCAGTACGATAATCTTGTGATGATCTCTGTCTATTACCTCTTCCATAGGTACTTGAATATTTTGAGCGGTGATTTTGCGGTAATTTTTGGTTACCAGGTTGGTAATGACTTGAGGCGCTTGTATTACTAGACTGGGAACTTCTATTACCAGCGTGCCTGCTACGAGATCGATAACTATATCTCTTTTGGTATCTTTTATCATTATCGTTAGATGATTGATAACTTTTAGGCGGTTTTTTAACAGATCTTGAACGACTCTTGGGTTTAGGTGACCGATGCCTTCGGGATTGTCGGTGGAATTCACTTTTTATATGCGTCACTCGTGTCTCCTCAGTTTGGTAGCGACTACCCGACCTAGCGTGATCGTAGCGTTTATGGTGTCGGTGTCTGTGTTTGATTTCTGGCCTCTCATGCCTTCGTGATAGCAATAGATTGTCATCATCTGACGTTGATGTCAAATCGATCGGTGCAGGAAGGCTTACATCCAGAACATCATCATCATCATCGATAACTACAACTTGCTCTGTGGCTGTGGCCGCTGGCTGCGCGCGGGTGGATGGGGCACGTCCATAATGTTTCCTCGCCTCCTCTGCTAGAAACGTATGGACATGCCGTGTTGTCTGCCCTCAGCTTTCCGACTCTCTTTCCTGAATTATTCTGAAAAGAAATATATAATATGACTAGCTGATCCGGTGAACTTCGGATCACCTACTATTCTTCGCAATTTTTTTTATTTTCTCACCATTTAAACCTTCCCTGAAATCGAACGAAAATTTCAAACCCGAAATTACCCAAATCAGTCCAGCCGTTCACGAGTTTTAGCGAGACTAACGAACAGCAATTCATTTTTATATATATAGATATAGATGGTGGGGTACATACACGGCGGGCACGACGGACGCCTGCAGCTGGCACCGCTCGGCCGCCACGTCGGCGAGGCGCTGCACGGCGTCGGCGGCCGGCTGCACGTTGGACAGCAGCCACTCCTGCGCCGAGCGCGGGCCCGTCAGCGAGTGCAGGTGTGCGGACAACTCTTCGCGGATCACGTTCACCTCTTGCATCAATCTATAACAAAATAAAATAAAAAATATGATCACGACTGTAATCCCCGGGCTCGGTAGATACCTTCTCAGATCTTTAGTTACTTAGATCTTTGAGGATATCTAAAGAGGGTAGTCAGAGGCACGTCCAAACATGACATTTGGTACATGCCCACATTTTGCACAGTAGTTAGTGTTCCGTACGTGACAGGTTGCAAGCCCATCGCCGCTTATAAGAATACTAACCTATGACACACACCTTCGATATTTTTTTTTATGTATTCTAGGGTATGCCGGTTTCCTTACGATGTTTTCCTTCACCGTTTAAGAGCACTGGCATTGCGCACATACATTTTTCGAATGGAAAAACTCATTGGTGCACGACCAGGTTTGAACCCACGACCTTCGGATCATGAGGCAGAGGTGCTACCACTACACCACCAGCGCTCTGGTGGTGTATACAAAATACTATTAAAAGAGAACATGGTTTCGACTGTACCCCAGGCGCGGTAGATATCTCCTCAGGGGCCTCACCACGAATTAAATAAATAAATAAAATATTGCTGGACAATCCACACAGCATCATCTAGTCCCAAAGTAAGCTATTCAAAGCTTGTGTTGTGGGTACTAGATAACTGATATATTTAATACATTATATAGGTATATACTCGTAGATACATACTTTTTAGTATACATACACACCCAGACCAACGGAACAAATTTCTGCAGATCGTACACAAATTTGTTCCGAGGCGGGAATCGAACCCGCAACCTCTTGCGTCGCAGGCGGACTCTTGCCCGCTGCGCCACTGAGGTCGTCATATTCATAATAAATTACCGAATTAATATTACATAGTTATTTTGTATCATGACCTATGCAAATTGACTTCAAGCTTCAAATATGACGTTTCTAAAACGGAATCGTTCTGGAAGACCTCGTGGTAAGGCCCGAGGTCTATCTCAAGTCTCTCTTGGTACTTACAGCTTGGCATTGTTAGCGATGGGCAGCAGCTGCATAGCGGTGGTGTAGCCGTGAGCCAGTTGCCACGGGTTCATCCACGTGTTCACCCTGGAAGCGGACATCGGAATTAAAAAACAGTCAGTTCATATTGAACGTAGCTTCTTCAATACATTTGCATAACATTAGCATCGGCATTAGCGGGCGCAAGATATTGATATTAACATTAGATTATTCAGTATTCATCAACAAACAAATCACACAACTCATAAAGAAATCCCAAATTAACTTTGCCACCCCATTTCAACTTTTTGGAGGGTTATTTTGAAATACCCAGAAATACGTATCCATTTATTTTGCATTTAAAGTATCCATACCAAAATTCAGACCAATCGAACAACCCGTTAAATAGATCCCGTAATGACTCTCAAACTCTCGACCCCTTTTTGAAGGTTATATTGAAAAATCCTGAAACAAATGTTCATTTATTTTGCATTTACAGTACACAAACAAAGTTTCATGAAAATCGCTCCACGCATTAAAAAGTTTCATACTAAAGTTTTCACCCTTTTTCACCCCCTTAAAGGTGGAATTTCCAAAAATCCCGCCTTAGTGAGTTGTTTTGTCATAAAAGAAAGCCACCCAATAAGCAATTTGTAAACGGCTGTACCAATTTCGACCAAACAGAGAGTACAATCTTTTGCTATCCACTCTCGCATTCGCGAAGAACTTCCGTCTGTCCCTCTGCGTCAACGGGGCATCATTACTAGGAAGGACCTATTTTAAATCGGATTCTTTAAGCGAGAAATTTTATCGGTTATTTTCCCGCAGCGAAATGGTTTTGTCTTGATAATACAATCGTTGGATAAACAAATTAAATATTAGAAACAAAAAATACAGATTATACCATTGTGAAAATTTAATTCGAAAGCGACCACGAACCAATAGTAATTCATCCCGATACCTACGCGAAGGCGGCCGGCGGCGCGTGCGATTCGAATAGGACCTACAAGTTACGTCTAATGTTACTATCGTTCCTCACGTTTTCGAGTTGATGAATATTTTTAAATTATTTTAGAACAAAAACATCTTTATTTTTTTAATTTTACTCTATGTTTCGAAAGTACTCCTTATGGCAAGTTGTTCTGCTGCGGGAAAGCAACCTGTTTCGTTTCCGCATCATCAGAATGTTCATAGTTTCAAAACATCGATCACATCGCTCTATTTATTTTTCGTATCAAATACCGCTCGATGTTCACGTCAGTCTGAGCTTTTCATCAGTATGAATCAGTTCTTGTTCTGAGCTGTCATGCGATAATAATCTGTCAAAGCTCAGAGTGAAAGCAGTTGCATTTTGAATCGCACCCACATCGGTCGCGCGCGCGCATTGAACAATCGAGAAGGCAGCCCCGCTTTCATCACCCTCGTGCGTGTGCTCATCATCTTGGTGTGACTTCTGATGTACTCAACAACCATCCTGGTAGCTTGTGAGAATCGTGAACCTACGGTGGAATTTCAACGCTCTGCAGATCATCACAGTCTGAGGTTAGTGTCGTATGATATTCTATTGGTGATTTGCAGCTCTGACATGAACATCGTAAATTATCAAAAGTAAACTCGTTAGACCTTTAGAAGGTCCCCCAGAGTAGCAGAAAGCCAACGACTCAATTCTTTCGGCGGGTCAGTTGCGTATGCTACACAACCATTAAAATTTGACGGTGTATACTCACGCGTCGCCATCCAGGAAGGCGCGGCAGCGCGCGCGGCACGCGTGCCAGTCGCGCACGGCGCGCGCCGCCGCCGCGCCCGGCCACGCGCCCGCGCGCACCACTGGAAATACCAATACATCATCATTCTCCTGCCCTTATCCCACGCGTGGAGTCGGCACAACATGTTTTCTTCTTCCGCTCACTCCTATCATTCGTCAACTCTGAGTCTACTCCTCTTACATTCGTATCATCCTTCACACGATCAAACCACTTTTTTTTGGAAGTAAAAAAACATGACCACGACTGTAATCTCCGGGCTCGGTAGATATCTTCCTCAGATCTTTTCAGTTACTTAGATCTTTAAGGATATCTAAAGAGGGTAGTCAGAGGCACGTCCAAACATGACATTTGGTACATGCCCACATTTTGCACAGTAGTTAGTATTCCGTACGTATTATTTAGAAACGAAAATAGTATAATAAAATAGAACAGTTGGAAGGGGAAGACCACGGCGTACGTACCTCGATCAAATTGGGGACGTACTAGAGAAAGGCCAGGTCCAGAGTACCCTTAACCGACGCGCATGTATGAAGAATGTAATGAGAGTGAATGAAGCAAAAGAAGTATGTCAGGATCGTAGCAAGTGGAGATCCGTGGTCTCTGCCTACCCCGTTGGGAAACAGGCGTGATTTTATGTATGTATGTATGTATGAAAATAGTATAAAGGTGCTTACCGCTGCTTCCGGCGTCCGATTGAGTCCATACCCTGAGGCAGTTGGCGAGGCTGGGCAGAGACACCGGCAGCAACTCGCAAAGTGTGGCGTAGTGGTCAAATCTACAACATTAAAATAATTAGAGGTGTAAAAGTAACGACAAAAAGCATACCCATATGTACCCGTTACTATTGACGACCTCAGTGGCGCAGCGGGCGTGAGTCCGCCTGCGACGCAAGAGGTTGCGGGTTCGATTCCCGCCGCGGAACAAATTTGTGTACGATCTGGAGAAATTTGTTCCGTTGGTCTGGGTGTTTTCTATGTATAATAAAAAATATCTATCTTTGTATAAAATGTATTAAATATATCAGTTATCTAGTACCCATAACACAAGCTTTGAGTAGCTTACTTTGGGGCTAGATGATGCTGTGTGGATTGTCCAGCATTATTATTAACAACTGGCAGACCCGGCCACGCGTTGCTATAGCTAAGGTTTTTGTTATATTACATTGTAGTAAACAGTTTAAAAGGAAAGGTAGTAGAAAATCTGTCATGGAGGTCCCCGTGACTAATGTTCTTCTAATAATATTGCGGCTATAAATTAAGATGTAAGCTATCCTATCTTTCAAGTTGGATCAAACTGCACACGATGTGCTTATTTAATTTAAAATCGGTTAAGTAGTTTAGGAGTCCATCGCGGACAAACAACGTGACACGTGATTTATCTTATCTTATTTACACCTTTAAACGAGCAATTCTTGTATACATACATATATATTATATATTATCTGAATCTCGGAAACGGCTCCAACGATTTTCATGAAATTTTGTATGCAGGGAGTTTTGGGGGCGATAAATCGATCTAGTTAGGTTTCATTTTCCAAAAACCAAGATTTACCAAAAAAAAACCGAGCAAAGCTCGGTCAACCAGGTACTATAAGACTAGCTTCCGCCCGCGGGTTCGCCCGCGTGATACCTTGAAAAACCAAAACAAAAGTATCCCGCGGGAACCTTATATTTTTTCGGGATAAAGTGTAGCCCATGTGTTATTCCAGACCATAATCTATATCTGTGTCAAACTTCATTCAGATCCGTTCAGCCGTTTTAGCGTGAAAGAGTAACAAACATCCAGACATCCAAACAAACTTTCGCGTTTACAATATTAGTAGGATGAGTAGTCGTTACTATCGTATCGAACACGTTACTCGTTACTTCTGATACATAAAATGCTACACACCTAGACCAGCCGGTAAGGATGAGGCCGGAGATAAGCATGCCTCTGGCTTCCAGCAGCCGAATCTGTTGCAACCAAGCGTTCTGATTGCTGACGTAGTGATCTACCGAGGACAGCATCTGTGATGAGTTAAAGAAATAGTTAACACCAAAGATTTAAATCGTAGATATGCCCGTACGGTACTGAGACTGCGCCGTTTTGTTGCCACACGAAATGAGATAGCTCGCTCATTTGGCACACCAAATATTTTAAATTTCAGGGTACAAAAGGAATAAGTATTTTTTTTACGAAAGATCGTGCAATATAATAAACAAATATACAAAAACACAAAACTTTCCTCTTTATAATATTAGTATAGAAGTATAGATAATAAATGCTTTATAATTTAGACTCTAATCCCCATGCTCGGTAGATATCTCCTCAGTAGGTCTACCATGAGTTGTCACATTTAGATTAGCTGACGTTACTACAGTAGTAATAGTACGTTACTATGACATTTGTCAAAACTGTTACTCATGGTACCAAATTGTAAGCAAATTATGAGCGCAAACTACAGTCGCTGTAGTACGCTGTGACGTAGGATAGTTAGCTACGTGAGGTTTTAGTACCCAACTATCCGCTAGAGGCGCTGTAGGCAAGTTTTAATACATTTTTTTAACTACAGTCGCTAGCGTGTGTAGATTGTGAAAACTCATGGTAGACCTACAGATCTCTAGTTACTTGGATCTTTGAGGATATCTAAAAGTAGTTAGAGACCAAACATGTAGCACATACCCACAGTTTACAAAATGGTGGTTGCAAGAAAGTATTTTTAATGAATTATTACTTTGTTGGGTTTTTGGTTTTTAAAATAAATACCTGTTAGTGTTATACCATAAGCACTTATTACACTACCCTGAATTCAGGGACCCTTACCTTAAATAAGAGTGGTGTAATAAGAGTCAGGGCGTAAGGCGTAGAGGCTAGGAGTTAAGCACTTATTACACTACACTTTCTCCAGGGACCCTTACCCTGAATAAGTGTGGTGTAATAAGAGTTAGGGAGCAAGGGACCCTTGCTAGGGTGTCAGGGAGTACCCGGCAAGCCTTGCTCCCTTGCAAGGGGCCACGCCCACCCTTGCTACAGGGCCCTGCCAACCGTGTAGTGTAATAGGGCTTTTAGGCTCCCTTACTACCGGGCCCTGAATACCGTGTAGTGTAATAAGTGCTATAGTGAAGTTAGCAGCATATAGACTATTTTAAGCTTACAATAGTGAGTTATAGAAGAGAGTGGAACAAATTTTTTTGCCAACCATACATGAAGTAGGATAACAGCAGGGTGATGATGATATGACATTAATGTATGGGAGTGAAAGTTGGGTATGGCAGAAGAAGCATCAAAGTAGAATAAATACAGTGGAAATGAGAGCTTTAAGAACTATGTGTGGTTTAACTTTGAATGATAGAGTGAAAAATAGTGTGATAAGAGAATGTTGTGGAGAGAAAGATGACGTAGTGATGAAAATTGAGAAGGGTATGTTAAGATGGTTTGGGCATGTAGAAAGGATGAAAGGAGATTGACGAAACAGGTGCATAAGGAGAGTGTGAATGGGACAGTTGGAAGGGGAAGACCTCGGCGTACGTACCTCGATCAAATTGGGGACGTTTTAGAGAAAGGCCAGGTCAAGAGTACCCTAAACCGACGCGCATGTATGAAGAATTAATGAGAGTGAATGAAGCAAAAGAGGTGTGTCAGGATCGTAGCAAGTGGAGATCCGTGATCTCTGCCTACCCCGTCGGGAAACAGGCGTGATTTTATGTATGTATGTATGATGATGATGATAATGATGGAGATGTTGATGATGAAAAAGAACAACATATTTTTTCGTACCTGGCAACTGCCATTAGCGCCCTTGAAGGCCGAAGCGACCCAGAGCTCGCAGAAGCATTTTTCATATTTGAGCCACATTTCGGCGTTCAGCGCGAAGCCACCCTCGGGCCCGTAGTGCCACACCACTGGGATCACAAATTCGGACATTCCTCCAGCTGGAATAAAACAATAAATAAATTCTACTAATCTTATAAAGAGGAAAGTTTTGTATTTTTATATTTTTGTTTGTAAAGGCGATATCAGACGGTTCACTCGAGAGAACATTCACACGAATGAATGCTTCATTTCAGTGACTCACTTCAAGACAGTGAGTCTTCAAAAGACAGTGAATAGGAGTGAAAGATGCCGAATGAAAAAATCTGTCATCGTCGGATCGGTTCATTAGTGAATTCATTCGGCACTCTTGTTTCATTTGGGGTTTCAGACGAATCATTTCGAGTGAAAGATGCCGAATAAAAGACAAAGATGAACGAAAAGTGAACCGTCTGATATCGCATTTACGAATAAACTCAAAAACCACTGGCCCGATTTCAAAAATTCTTTCACCGTTAGAATGCTACGTTATCCCTGAGTAACATAAGGCATTATTTTATGTAGGTACCTCGCGAGCAAACCGCGAACGGAAGCTAGTTTTTTTATATTTTTAGAGGCCTTTTTGCCCAGAAGTGGGAAACTATAATAACAATAATAATATAATATTTGTTTTGGTTCTAGCAGTGATCTGTAATAGTTATTAAAGGATTCTAGGGTATGCCGGTTTCCTCACGATGTTTTCCTTCACCGTTTAAGAGCACTTGCATTGCGCATAAACATTTTTCGAGTGGAAAAACTTATGGTGCACGGCCAGTTCGAACCCACGATCGGATCTTAAGGCAGGGGTGCTACCACTACACTACCAAAGTGTGTATCATTGGTTAGTATTCTTATAATCGGCGATGGGTTTGCAACCTGTCACGGACGGGATACTAACTACTGTGCAAAATGTGTGCCAAATATCATGTTTGGACGTGCCTCTGACTACCCTCTAGACAAATATTGCTGGCCACACAGCGCCATCTAGCGCCGAACTAAGCAAAACTTCTACTACTAGAAAAATGGATGGAATATTTATATTTTTTTGTAATGGTCTTAGATAATAAAACACTTTCTAGATTACTAGCATCCGCGCGCGGCTTTACATAAAATATAGCCTATGTTACTCAGGGATAAATTAGCATTCTAATGGTAAATTAATTTTTGAAATCAGACCAGTAGTTTTTGAGTTAATTCGTTACAAACAAAAATACAAAAATACAAAACTTTCCTCTTTAGAATATAAGTATAGATAGGTACATACCTATAAGGGACTCTTCTGGCATCCCTCTCATCATATCGTCCCATATCAGCACCTTGACGTGCGGGTAGACCTTACGGACCTCAGTTACAATCGCTTTAATATGCACAAAGAAAAGGGACTCCACTCCGAAGTCTCCACTGCTTGTTTTCTTAATGCATTCTGAACACTTATTCAAATGCCAAGCCTGCAAAAGAAATAAATAGTAATTGTACTTACTTACCCACTGTACATCTACCATGAGTTGTCACATTTAGATTGGCTGACGATACTACAGTAGTATCGTACGTAACTATGACATCTGTCGAAATTGTTACTCATGGTACCAAATTCTAAGCAAATTAATGAAGCGCAAACTACAGTCGCTGTAGCACAGCTGTAGTACGCTGTGACGTAGGATAGTTAACTACGTGACGTTTTAGTACCCAACTATCCGCTAGAGGCGCTGTACAAGTTTTCATACATTTTTTAACTACAGTCTACAGCTAGCGAGTGTATGTAGATTGTGAAAACTCATGGCAGACCATAGAGAAAAATAAGTAACTATAACAGATCACTGTGGCAGACCTAATGATTTGTCTTTGTCTTCTGCAGAATGTTTATTATAGCGCCATCTATATTCAATAATTATCACCTGAAATCATAGTTTTGTATTATACGGATAGATGACGCTACTAAGCATTGTTATTTCAGTAATCTACAAGCCGCTATTAGTTAGTTAGTATTCTTATAAGCGGCGATGGGCTTGCCACCTGTCACGCACGGGATACTAACTACTTCGCAAAATGTGGGCATGTGCCAAATATCATGTTTGGACGTGCGTCTGACTACCCCTTTTAGAAATCCTCAAGATCTAAGTAACTAGAGATCTGAATAGATTAGGTATCTACCTAAAATATCAAAGGTTACCTGGAAGAGATCTCTTTTAGCGATAAGGTCGCCCATTGTCACGTTAATTTTAAGTTTCGTTTCTCTTTTGTATTTCTTCATAAGATGTACAATAAAGTGATATTCTATTCTATTCTATTCTATTCTACCAAGCCTGAGGATTACTCGACTGTAATTCTCAGGCTTGGTAGAATAGACCATGTTTTTTTTTATAACTCAAGATTCTCTAGAGAAAATGCTCATACCTCATCTGCTCCAATGTGAATGAACTTGGCATCAGGCTGCTTTGCCAAGACTTGCTTGATCATGGCTACGACCAACTCCTTGCCCCCGGGCCGAGTCGGGCACAGCACGGACGGATAGAAGCGTAGTTCACGCATATGAGCAAACTCTTCATGTTTCAGAACAAACTCTAGGTGACCGAATGACTGGACTAGCTGTATCTGTGTAGGGAATGATATTTAGATTCTTGGGACGTCATTGATAGATTACCAAATAAACATTCCATGGAGATAATGTTTTGTAAAGAATATTCAAATCGAATCAAACCAAATCGAACCAAAGAAGTTAATTTTGTGTCACAAATACAGAACTTATTAAAATATAACTGAAACTTAATATTAACTAAAATTAATTATGACAGCAAAAAGGGTCGTCACTCAGCTGTATGCTATAGTAGCGCTAGCGTCTAGTGCTGCTATAGCGCTAATCTTCCGTGACGCCGCATACACAAAAAAAATATATTAAACACAGTTTATAAAAGAAATCTGTTTTTCTTATGTTAGCTTATTGGCTGACACATTGAAGGACTTTACTACCTAAGCTTACTAACCTAGCTTAATAGCTTAGCCTGCATAATGCCAGTGGTGAAAGCATCATGTATCATATAAGTAAGCTAAGCTGTCAATTTGTATGGGTTTTTTCAGCCCCTCAGCCTTCTTACTAATAACTTGTGATTTAGCCAAACAAAAATATCACTTTGCCAATACAAATATTGCTTTGTCTTCTCTTCTGCAGTGCATAAAATGAGCTCCTATACAAATTGACAGCTTACAATGCTTGAAAAACATAGCTTATTCATGCTTCGGCCTCCAGAGGGCACACTACACAAGTCGCAATGTGATACTGCCTATATTATATACCTAACCTTCCTCCTTCAACATTCTTACAGTTTGTAACAAAGCTTCTATAGAGTATTATGAACTAACTTCAAAGGAAATATAGGTAAAATACTCACAGGTTCCAATCCCATGTCTACAGTAAACTGCAGCAATTGCTGGATCTCTTCTTGGGAATAGAGGCCATCACGGCTGCTGCCTCCAAGGCTGCCTATTGAGATCAAGCGCCCTGTGTAGGGGAAAGAGTCTTCCCATTCGAACAGTATTCCTGTTGCACCCCATTGCTTTGCAACTGCTATCACCTGGAATCAATGTAAATGGATGTCATAATACAAAGAAAAACAAAGATAAATAGAAGGTAGAGTCAGGTACCTACTTAAATTACCATGGTTATTTGCAATTAAATAAGGTATAACAAAAACAAATGAAGAAGAGTACTAACCTCTTTTAGATAGGGAACCTTCCATGGAGCACCCTTCAGATCAAAATGGACGATTCTAGAAGAAAAGTAACTCCTATATAATATTTAAATATTTGAAAATGGATAAAGGAAATCAAAACATTTTCTTATTACAAAGAGGTAACAATCACTGTCACTGACCTATGGGCTAAGTTATTCATTGTTCTTCCTTCTTGCTAAAAATGCTGTGGTAGTAGGTAATAAATATGGTAAGTAAACTCTTTGCTGAATTCTTTGCTATCAAAGGTCAACATCAAGAAATTGGCCACAGTAAAGATTCTATTCAGCCAAACATAGTTGATGAATTGTGTTGCAGTTGCACCGAGATGGCGGAGTGAAGTTTTAAAATTAATTCCAGAAAGTGGAAGGAACCATGACTAATGTAATCAAAATCAATAGGTCATTCAAGGATACCTATCTGGAACCTACTGCCGCAGGTTTGATTGCGCATGCAATATGTACAGCGCAACGCAGTTTCATCGATTTTAAATAGCTTGTCATTAAAATTGAGTCCATCCAATCACAACAAAATACCTAGGTACCAGGTACAACTACTCAGTAATATGAACAAATATGACTGAAAACAAATCAAATTCTGTAGATAAACCCTATAAAAAGAAGCAGCCAGCTAGCCAACACTGCTTGCGGCAAAGAAAGACGTCAATTAAACATCATTACATCAAACAAAGAATAGAAATAGAATAAAACGAAACGAAATTAAAATGTGCGATGCGATACAATTTAATAAACCGTCTCATCTCCATCTGAGAGTGTTGCCCAGTGTTATTATCGTAAAAATCTGGGTTGCCGTATCTAAACTTTCAAATTGCCGTATTTATCCAAAAAAATTTCAAAATTGCCGTATATGCGATTTAATTTAATTACCTTTGAAAAAAAAAACACAGATTACACATTCGTACAAAAGGAAAAGTAAATACAATATAATATTTTGTAATTTACACACATATTATCAAATTTTAACAAAAAACACATTACAAAGAAAAAGTAAGGCCTCTCGCAGATGACGGACTTTTGTCCGCCAAAAAAAGAATAAGGCCGATAATAAACGAGAACTTGACCAATACTAGTCTATGGTTCATGCATAACACAGAGAAAAGGAACGTTCATATCGATCATTCCCCACGGGGATACCAAAGTTACGTTTCGTTTCATCATTTCTAATCAAAATGTCTGTTATTTCAGGCATTCTGAATTGCCGTATTATATGATACGGCAGTCAAAAAGCTGCCGTATACCGTATTTTCTAAAAAAATACATGAATTACCGTATATTACGGCAATTGCCGTATCGATAATAACGCTGGTGTTTCCAGTGGCAGATGATAGTCAAATATAACGTGAGACAGCTCAATAAGTAACATTTTCACGAGAAAAGTAACAATAAAAAAAAAAAAAAAACAATGTCACGACTGTAATCCTCAGGCTCTGTAGTATCTCCTCAGATCAGTGACATAGATCTTCGAGGATATCAAAAGAGGGTAGCCAGAGGCACGTCGGAACCGGCCCAGCATTTTGAAAATTGCAAGTATTGCAACCCTAATCATTCTATTACCGCTTAATAGATTACATTGAAATTGAACTACACGATACTCAAGGATATAAGTGATAAATCAACCGGAGCTAAAACACGAAAAAGTTAGAAAACCTTGGTTAAAAATCATGTCAAAAACACCTCTAAAAATTCAGAAATTCAGAAATTCCCTAATTTATCCAGAACATTTTGGTCCAGGTATTTTGAATTTATATTTCACAAGAATATAAATCAGTTAATTTGAAACAAATCAAACCAGCCCTTTTTTTGAAATAAGCTATTTACTTGAACATAATATATGTTTTTTATAAATTTTCGCTTTCGTTATATAATTCAGAGCAGCCATATTATCATGCTGCACTCTACTTACTTGTCATTTGGGTATTACGCTTCGTGCTATGTCAGATTCCGCGGAGATCCGCGTTGCTATACGGACCTATGTCACTTTTTTTTGTAACTTTTACGTAAAGAATAGTGTGACGAGTATTCTGGGCCTTAAGAGCACTGGCATTGTGCACATAAATTTTTCAAATAGAAAAATTGGTTGGTACACGACCAGGTTTCAACCCGAGACCTTCGGAGCGTGAAGCAGGGGTGCTACCACTACACCACTTTATTAATTACTTTAATACTAATCGTAATAATTGTTGATCGAACAATCTCTCGCCTAAGCGAGATGGAAGATTGAGAAATAATGCGAGTGAGTGAATACGAATGAGTGCATACGAATGAGCGCCAACATGACGAACAAAAACAAAAACATTCTTGCATACGTTCAGTTTCACAATGATATAATTACAAAAACATCATGGTCATTATGATTAAAAACTTTTCGATACCATCTGCAATGAATTAAAATGTTTGATAAATGGCTAGTTTTCGCCTCTATGAGATTAAGTTGGCATCACTTGCGCGAATCTTAATTGGATTTAAATTTTGTCACTGTCAGTGTCAACTTTGACAGTTTCTAGATAATGTTGCCGCAACTATACAATGCTCCCCTTCTCGGTGGAATTAAAAAACGTGCAGTAAGAAACGACCATGTAGTTACCAAGTACACCCTAATTTAAAAAATAAATTAAGTAGGTACACTATTTCCTTTGAAATTAAAAGAATGGGTGGTAGGTAATACACAAAATAAATATTTTTGCAATCATTTTATTAAAAACTGTTTATCATCGATCTGATTGTATAGATAACACTATGAAGTACAGAAATTAAGTAGAGAAACCAAATTAATACTAAAATACTTGAAAAACTATTTACCTAAGAAATTAAATAGATTCACCATTAGATAATAAATCTAATATTTATCATGGTTTCTTCAGGCGCGCAGTTAAACCTACGTACCTACCTACAGTTCAACTCAGTAATATTCGAATAAGAGTAAAAATAGGTATTTCCTACTTGATAATTTATACTACAACTGAAAAATGCTTTTAACTCTAAGTTAAATAACATCTAGATACGAATGCCTATTTTCATTAGCGATGATTAAATGAAAATTCAAACCTAAAATATTGCAGATAGCTAGCTAGTATATTTTAGCTATGGTGATATTTTTATGTTTGAAACTTCATACAATACACATAAAATATAAGATGTTCAGAATAAAAGTATACAATGCACACACATACATAAGTAAATTACAAATCAAGGCTTATTAAATGATTATAAACTTAGGTAGAAATAAATAAACGAGACCAAACATTCAATTTTTAAATAGATAAGTACTACGTACGTACTTATCTATGTAAATATATATAGGTATTTTAACAACATAAATCTAGCAAAAATGTAGGTAGATATAATAATCTAAAAAAATCCCAGATCGGATTCCAAAATCACTACGCCGAATAAGTAGATTCTCAAGTTTATCAAATAAAACATAATCTATAAAATCATTGTCTTTAACCAATTTCTCCCTGTCTTCAAAATTATAATAAAAACTTTAAGTAACTAATTACAAACCTATTGTTTGAAAATAATTAAAATTACTAAGTACTTATCTAGTAGTGTGAAAGATGACATGGGTAAGAAAGGAGTGAGTACTGAGATGACGAATGATAGAGGGAAATGGAAGAAGATCACATGTTGTTCCGACCCCACATAACGTGGGAAAAGGGCAGGAAGAAGAAGAAGTTGTGTTGATAAAATATCTATTGAAATGTCGTCTGTCAAATAATAAATAGCCTCTTAATGGCCGATAATGATCTTTATGTTTGGATCAGGTTCGCCAGCCGCATCCTTGGCTAGTGGCGCATCACCACAGATCCTGAAGTTCTTCGTATAGGGTATCACAGCAACTAAGACACCAGAAACCATGACCCACACGCCAGCCACATAAAACGCCGCATCCCAATATCCAGTATTATCTTTCAAGGCCCCTGAAAAATGATTTCACTATTATGACTTTTATCCTTTAGATAAACAAATTCATCAAAATACGTAACGCGGATGTTATCAACGTTACTGTTAAATATTGACATGCTTCCTAATTTTATGGACATAGAGTTAATTGTAGGTATAATAATATTTTCCATGAGGCCATTCATATAATCTTGTGTAAAGGTCAAGGCTTGCAAACTACGTTGACGCGTCGTATCGGTGCAAACCAGGTCACAGTATTGGATAATTTTTCTTTTCAATATATATTTAACGACTTTTTGCTTAGCACGCACAAACAATAACTTTAACAGTTACTGAATTGCTATTTTATTGAAGTACATAAACATGTTATTATGATAAATAATTTATATTATAGAAACCTACTTATGACTGTTTACAACATAGACTTAAATAATTTGTCATGCAAGCAAATGAAGGTGATAAAAAAAGATAACAATATTTATACTGACCCGCCATAGGAGGCCCAATGAGATGGCCAAGACCCTGACTCAACAGCACTAAACCGTAAGCCATCGTAAATCTCTCCAGCGCAATTAGTTCGACTAATATGCTAGGAGTGTAGGAGTAAGAGCTTGAAAACATCAGTCCAAATATAAAGGCATTAACAGCCAGTATGTAGAAGCTGTAAGATGATTTGGGGTCCATGATCCTGATGAGTACTGGGAACATTATTATAGTTCCACCGCAGAGGACAAGGCAGATCGCGTAGGTTTTTGTCACGTTGACCCAGCTGAAATCACCCATCCAACCGAGCCCTACCTGAAAACAAACGCAATTCTTAATGGAAATATGATGTGAGATGAGAGAGAACAAAATAATTTAGGCTTTTATAGCTAGCTAATAAATATGATGATTATTAGAACAACTATTATTTAGAAAGCTATAGTATTACTTACAATGCCTATGATTGTCGCAACTCCAAAGACACTCAACATCCAGCTACCTTGAATCTCCGAATAACCACTCGATTGCATAAAGTTCGAGATATAGAAATATGGCACGATAAACCAGATGAACAACACTAGAGTTGAGATGTTCATCATCAGGAAATGAAACTCGGTGAACATATTGAAGTCAAAAGTCTTGTTGACCACACCCAAGGCTCGTTTGCCCCAAGTCTGAAAAAGATGAGGTCCCCTTATAATACATAAAAACATAAGTTCAACAATGATCGACACTGTAATGAATACATTTCATTGTACCTTTTCCTCGTGATCTTCAACGGACCACATTGAGTTTTTGTAAATATCTGGACATGATGACGCCCGCAACTTATATTTGGCAATATTCATCATGGCTCCGCGATGCATAATTGAGTTCCTATGCACTCTGATATCCCTGAGGTAGTGATGATCTGCAGTGAAATTCCTTGTAATCCAATCTTGACGATCTGATCTGGGGACTATTGCAGCTGACTTGTTTTCTGGTATAGGCTGTAGAAGTTTTTCTCTAACGACATCCAATTTATTCTCAAAATCTTTCTTTTTCTTCTTATTTAATTTAAGCTTCATAGACATCGTGATTGGCTTATTCTTAGATCCCGTCGGTTCTGTGGGCAGTTTCTGTTCGGAGTTACTTTTCAAAGCTAACAGAGATGGGTAGTTCTGAAGAATAATATTGTAGAGTCGTTTGTTTGATGTAAGTTGGTCTAATACCTCTGCAGGCACCTGAAATACAAAGTTTTAGATCAACATCTGTTCATCGTTATAAAAACAACTAGTAGTCCGCCCCGGCTTCGCACGGGTATTTATATATACCTATAAATGGTCACGACTGTAATTCCTAGGCTCGGTAGATATCTCCCAGATTTCTAGTTACTTTCATCTTTGAGTAGGTACTCGTACATGACAGGATGCAAGCCCATCGCCACTTATAAGAATACTAACCTATGACACACACCTTCGAACTTTTGGTTCTAGGGTATGCCGGTTTCTTCACGCTGTTTTCCTTCACCGTTTAAGAACACAGGCATTGCGCACATAAATTGTTCGAATAGAAAAACACATTGGTGCATGACCAGGTTTGAACCCATGACCTTCAGGGGTGCTACCACTACACCACCAGTGCTCTCATATTTAACAAAAATTTCAAAATTCAATATTATAATACACACACGTCTAACCATACCCTGCGTCAGGTTACTAAAAAAAGAAAATTGTAAGTATAGAAAGTTTTAGTATTATTATTTTAATGAACTTTTTTTTTATTACAATGTATTTTTTTGTTTATATTTTTTATTTACTTTTTCACATTGACTCCATCCTGTACACATCCTGTACAGTACACCCAGTGACGCCTACAGTGCATAAGCTAGCGCGGCTCTCACGCAACTTTTTTCTATTGCTTACATTTTTAATATAATGGTATCTTTTGAATGGAATGTCCGAATTGAGTAATTCAAAAACTATATAAAGGTATTGAAGCAGTCTAGAATATGATGTGATTTATTTTGATAAGGATTAATACTAAGATACAAAAAAAGAGCATTTTTCTAAGAGTAGCCTTTCAATTAAAATTTTAAAATAAAAGAACTCTTATTGTGGCATAACTATAATAGTTGGACATATGATATTGCGACACTTTTTGTAAATAATGATGTGTTCTACAAAGTCGTAGTACATTATTTTATTCTATCGTCAATAGTTTTCGCATCGCACGCGATATAAAGAATATTTTAGGTAATTTTTTTACACCTTGGCTTACATTATTGAAGTTTTAGTAAGGATCCCTAATTTTTTTGAAAATATAATATAGCCTATGTCACCCGCTGATAGTGTAGCTTCCCAACAGTGAAAGAATTTTTCAAATCGGTTCAGTAGTTTCGGAGCCTATTCATTTCAAACAAACAAACAAACAATCAAAGTTTTCCTCTTTATAATATTAGTTTAGATTAGTTTAGATAGCTAACACACTGTTAAAAATGTATCAATCTGCTTATTACCTTTTCACTTTGTCTCAAAAACGTTGGTAAGTTGATAACAGAGCTGACTTTATGATTTCCTAAATCAGCATTTCTCTTTGTAGCTGCTTCCAAGTTTTCCGCTTCCGCTATTGAAGCTACTAAAGTCGTTAAAATATACTCTGGCGTTTCACCACTTTTTATCATCGTTTTCAATTCATCCATTCCAGGGTAGACTGATTCTCCACCTCCAGATTTGGCAGATCTCGCTGAGATAGATATAGAGCTCGATGCTCTCTTGGATTTACTTAATTTTTTTTGTTTCTTCTGTTCCAATATTAACCATTCCGGGTCTCTCATAACCATACCGCACACACACACATTAAGTACACTGCCAGCTAATAGTATTAAAGTTCCTCTCCATCCAAAATTGTCTAAGAGGTATGTAGTCAAAGGTGAGTATAAGAATGTGCCAAAACCAACTCCGCATGAACCTAAGCCAACAGCGAGATTGCGTCGTTTTTCAAACCAGAATGCTATCGACACTACTGCAGTAACATAAAGTAGGCCCATTCCTAATCCAGCCATCAATCCATATGTGATGTATAGAATTTCTACTGAGTTACTGAAAGCTGCCGCTATGAATCCAAAAGTTGAGGCTATGCTGCCGACTATTGTCATCCTTCTACATCCGTAACGGTCTACTAAAGCACTCATTATTGGTCCAGCAATAAGAGGAACAGATATAAATAAACTACCTATGATAGACGTTTTTGCTTCACTGGTATGGAAATAAATAACGAATTTGTCGTGGATCAAACCGTATGAGAAAGCAAGCCCATCGGCTACAGTAGCTACGAAGAAAGATGCAGCTACGACCACCCATCCCCAGCCGCCATCTGGTATCTGTGGTGCCGGCTCTGGTGGTGGCTCACTAGAGCAAATACTGTCATCGTCCCCAAGCCCGAAAAATTTAACACCCTCATTTGTCGATGTTGCATCTTCATCACTTTTCCCATCTTTGTGATAAGAAACAGCAAGCGTATCTAAACCTTTGCTATTATTATGATCTCTAGTCGAATGAACAGAATTAGAATGATTCAGTTGTTTCTCATCTGCGTGTTCATCATCATCATTAGCAGCATCTATGAACTTGATATCGTTCGTTCTACGTAGAAGTGGTGACGTAGTCTTCTCCTCTTCAGACGGTACTTCTTGTTCATATTTGGCAAGTTCTTTACCTGGTATTCCATTGGCATAGGCACTTTGAGTGTCCATTAGTCTTTAAACAGGACTCTTTATGTACGGTGCTATGTACGTACTTTTTCTGTTTCCGAATCCTGTCCTCTAAGGACGTCGACAACTACCGTAATTGGATGGCGATCCAATTGTGAAATCGTTTACGTCGATGATATACTAATTTCTTTTGACCAATGTCTTAACCTGGGATCTCTGGCTGAATAGCGACAGGGGCTTTTTGATACACAAAGTGTAAGAGCGAGGGGATTGTAGCTTGTCGAGTACATCAAGGACCGGCTAGTCCTCGATCTCAGATTGTTGAAAATATCACTTTCTACGTTGTAATGCTCGTGCCTCCCGAATGTAGTCTTCTTTGACATGTAGTTAAAGTTTTGAATATTGTCCTATGACCAACATTTCAAAATTTTCATAGACGCGTGCAAATCTGGAACAAAGAAAATGGATTGTATTTTACTTAATTAATATTAAACTACCTTCGAAATGAGACGAATTTGTGGAGTCGGTGACCTTCCTACTTATATTATTGAGTTGTGTATTGTATAACTCGGCGACATTATGCGTGAATTAATGTAGGTATGCTGTGCGCCTTTCAACCAATTTGAATGCTAATTTGTGACGTATTATAATTTGTATGATTTCGTTGTATGATTCCAGAACAGATTCGTAAGAGGTAAATTCTTTGTTTTTAATGGCAACACCTTATTATGGTGACAAGCGGGTTCGTTTGCTGCGTAGCTATTTATTGGCTTCATTAAAAAGCGCCCCTATCGTTTATTCCGGTAAACTTTTATTTATTTTTTAATTACATACAAACATAATACTAACTCGATTCAAGCAGACAGAAGGCCCATCGAGATAAACGCGCGCTTACATTTAATTATTATTAATCGATTCGAGGTAAATAGTATAAATACCTATTTACTAGAACCCTACCTTCTTATCCATAATATAGTGCATATTAGACCCTATCATAATTCAGTTCCCTAATACTTCTGTTTTTTCTAAATAAATAATTAAATTATATTTATTGGAGGATATTCTGTAACTGGGTCGATGACACCACGCTTTGCGTGTCAAGGTTGGATACCTACCTAGCCACTTTTATCTACTCTGTGTGTCGATCGTCCAACTATTATGTAGGTAGGTACAGGTAGATAGGTAGACTAGGTATTTACTAAACTATTGTGTGGGTGAGGCTGGCGCCAGTAGCAACGCTAGGTAGGCACTACCTACTTGGAAATTGTTGTGAAATTGGCAAAGGAAATTGTAGATAGGTAGTTATCCACCAACCCTACGTTAGGTAGGTTCCAAAAAATGTCCTACGTTACCTTTCTTACTGAACCTTGGCCTGTCATACCTTACCTATCTATCTAAATCTTATACCTTTAAACGAGCAATTCTATATATATATATATATATATAAACACCATCCTGCACAACCCTTCTAACTCCCTTCCTCTTCCATTCACCGTTCCTATATTCCAAGTAGCCATCCTCAATCTTACTTCCCGGACTCCATCTTACGTCGCACCCGTCCCTGATGCGACAACCCTTGTCCACTTCCCACATGCGACGGTTGCTGCGCTTGCGCGTCGCCTGGGGGGTACGCCCTAACATTATCGCGCATTCCGTATTTATTCCTATTCATGTTGTAGACATGGTTGACGTCAGGCATACTTGTCAAACCAGTAGTAGTAGTCGACGATCCCTGTAGGTAGACCCTATCGCCGATTTGCCTCGCCACCGTGGGTGGATTGCCAAAGGCCAAGGTTAATTGCACTGTACGGGGGTCAGCCGTCAGGACTTAGTGCCAAAGCAGTTAGTCCCCCCTCACCAGGTTTAGCCCACAAGCCGATGTGGTTACCAGGATGTGGCCGCTGCATGCAGGGCAGCTGCTGGGAGCCACTGGTGGGAGTTTGTGTTTTTTTATTTAAATCCTATTCCACCTCCTGTCAGACAAGCCGGCTGGTAGAATAGGTCGCATAACATCCCGCGACATCCCAGAGTAATTCTAAATTCAAGTTTCAGGGGTCTTTTACCAATTGTTATGGTTTGGTATGGATGGCAAACTAATATTGTCTAGTGATGAAGAAAATTTAGCGAATAGGTAATTCGGGGGTTTTATAATTTTTGTGAAATTAACTTTTAGATTACAATGATAATAATCAATACTCGATACATTTATTAATTTAACATCATGATGCATACATAAATCTTTTCTACTAATCAGTTCGAAACACAACAGTCTATCTCTATTTATGTATAGTATAGCAAGACCTAGCCAATGACAAAGTCCGTCACAAATGGTGCGCTCTCATTGGCTCATTTGAATTGGATCAACTTGTGCTAAAACGCAAAAAAGGTGGATTTGTATAAAAACAGCTTAATTATTATTATTACTCATGGTTACACTTCTGACTTCAATCAGAGTCACATATGTATGGTGAACTACAAATTGGATCAACAAATACTACCCGGATCAACAAGTGAAAACGGATCAACAAAATACTACTTATATGGCACGATGGAGCCACTAAGTGCCCGTAGGGATATCTATATATATATATAATCTGGATCTCGGAAACGGCTCCAACGATTTTCATGAAATTTAGTATGCAAAGGCTTTCGGGGGTGCTAAATCGATCTAGCTTGGTTTCATTTTTAGAAAACGTCGTTTATCCCAAAAAAAAACGAGCAAAGCTCGGTCACCCAGGTACTTATAA
Source organism: Cosmorhoe ocellata (assembly GCA_963675405.1). Classification (NCBI taxonomy): domain Eukaryota; kingdom Metazoa; phylum Arthropoda; class Insecta; order Lepidoptera; family Geometridae; genus Cosmorhoe; species Cosmorhoe ocellata. The sequence continues at coordinate 1,474,142 of OY776254.1, read as the reverse complement.
TTAACAAAGCTAGATAGGTACCTACCTACCCATCCTTAGAAAGAATAGATCAATTTATCGCCCCCGAAACCCCCTGCATACCTACCTACCTACCTACTAAATTTAATGAAAATCGTTTAATGAGAGTCGTTTCCGAGCTTCAGATTACATATACAGAAGTTTATATGTATGAATGAGTTATAATCTTAGTTCGGTGTTTAGATCATAAAGATCTGAGGTTATATTATAACAATGTAACGCTTAGGCTCAGAATGTTCTTTCTGTATTCTGAGCGCTTAGGTTACCTACCTATCTAGCGAAACTAGCCTACTATACAATACCTGAGCTCCTACTCCTTGACACAGATCTAGGTAAGCGCATCAAAGTAGGTACTAGGTAGGTCCGACAGCGACCTGGATTACCTACCCACTTCATTATGTGCCTAGGTAGGTCACAAATAAATACCTAGGTAGGTACGCTACATTTTGAAATTAGGTAGGTAGGTATGTCTAGGTAGTATGTATCTAGTTATTCTAATCTTATTCTTGTAGGTACCTAGGTAGGTACCTATATAAGTAAATAGTAGGTATGTATAGTATAATTATTATTATAATCTGAATCTTGGAAACGGCTCCAACGATTTTGAAATTTAATTCATGAAATTTAATACGTACCTACCTACCTATACAGGGGGTTTCAGGGGCGATAAATCGATCTAGCTAGGTAGGTAAGTATTTCATTTTCAGAAAATGTCGTTTACCAAAAAAAAAACCGAGCAAAGCTCGTTCATCCAGGTAAAATAGGGTCATTACGCCAGATAGCGACCGATTAGTGAGATGCCCAACTTTAAGTTAATTTAATAGTATAAAATATTGACTTGACATTTATTGAAAGTGTTTGATATGGTTCCATACATAATATAAAAAAATATAGAAAACATAGTTAGAAGTATTTTAAAATTATTTTTTATTGAAAAACAAGGCAAAATGCTAGTTTACGACCGTTTTTGTCAGTATACGACCAACCCGACCTAGTTTACGACCACAGTCTCTATTGGGTAATTAACTCTATATAAATTAAAAATAATACTACATTATCATGATATATTAGATACTATTTTTATTCATAAAAAATGTAGACAATTTTTCATCAAATTTTTGTAAGATCACTCATGTTGAGCTCAGTTAGTAGTTTAATTATTCATCACCTAAGTGATAAAAGATTGCGAAAAGTATTTTAATGAGTTATCTACCATATTACGATTTCAAAACAGCAACAATTCATCAGCTATACGAGAGCTAGAACAATGGGTATCATTTAAAACTATGTCAAATATATCAGTGCTTCTGTAAGTGCGAGCTCCTTGTGTTAGTTCAGTGGATTTATATATGACGCAGAATCATCGGTATCGAGAATGGCGCTCTTCAAACTTGTTTCACCATCCATCAACAAAGAAATTAATTGGTGAACTGTAGTTTGTTTGTCTTCAGATCCAGTTTCGTATACGACATAATTTGGCTCTTTAGGTTCTGTTTTTCTCAACATCTTTCAAAATAAATTTGACATCAATGTTTTTCTTGAGAAAATGACAAGGTAAACTGGAGAGTGTCAAATTGAATATCAGCAGGACAAATACTGAGCACTTGTTCTGCGACTTCGATGGTCCATCTAGTTTTGCCCCTATTTTCTTAGATGTTGTATCCCTACCAGTCTGTTCCGATTGTCGGTACCTAGGTTCAGTAGTACAGAATGATGGTGAGATTGATCGGGATCTGAAGAATAGAATAAATGCTTAATTTATGAAATGGCGACAGATCACAGGAACAACATGACGTGATCCACGAATGCCCCTAAACTGAAGGGGAAAATTTACAAAACGATCATTTAAGACCTGTCGTATTATTTGGATCTGAGTGTTGGGCCAAGGGAACGGATGAGAAAAGAGTTCATGCGGTGGAGATGAGAATGTTAAGATGAATGTGCGGAGTGACGAGAATGGATCAAATACGGAACCAGTATATTAGAGGAAGCCTAAAAGTACGCCGGTGACGGAAAAGTTGAGGATTAGCGTGGTATGGGCATGTTATGAAGAGAGATTGTCATGTGACGAGGCGCTTGTTAAGTATCAATGTGGATGGATACGGGGTTAGAGGTAGGCCGAAGAAAAGATGAATGGACTGTGTGAAAGATGATATTAGTAAGAAAGAAGTGAGTACTGAGATGACGGATGTTGAGCGCAATGGAAGAAGAAAACGTGTTGTGCCGACCCTATATAGCGTGGGAAAAGGTAACGATGAAGAAGTTTTTCTTTTTTAAAATTAGTATGGCATATACATTTTCGTGTCCCGAATGCTTTCGACAGATCGAACAGATAACTCAGGATGCCTTTTAAGGAAACCTACCAGGGCGCTCATTCCTAAAAGGGTTCGGTTTCACATGAACTTTTAAAATCTTATATACGGTATCTAGTAGTTCCTGTTTCTTTACAGGAAAGCCACATTTGGCAATGTTGATTAGCAACAGCTCAGCCACTTCTTTCTCCCGACATATCCCTTTATATTAGTTGTGTTCCTCAGCTCTTAAATTCGTGTGTTCTTTTGCCAACTCAATTTATCTTGTATTGTGGTCCTTCACTATGGGCCTCATGAGAAGGCTCAAGGTCGCTCAACGAGCTATGGAAAGGGCTATGCTTGGTGTTTCTCTACAAGATCGAATCAGAAATGATGAGATCCGTATACGAACTAAAGTCACCGACATAGCCCACAGGATTAGCAACTTGAAGTGGCAGTGGGCGGGGCATATAGCTCGTAGAACTGACGGCCGTTGGGGCAGAAAGGTTCTCGAGTGGAGACCACGCACTGGAAATCGCAGTAGAGGACGGCCCCCCACTAGATGGAAAGACGACCTAGTGAATATTGCTGGGAGCTGTTGGGTGCAGGCTACGCAAGATCGATCACTCCGGAAATCTATGGGGAAGGCTTATGTTCAGAAGTGGACGTTATGCGGCTTATATGATTTTGTCCTTGGAATTTCATACTTTCTTCACGTTTCTCCTTGATTTCCTTCTCTGATATCCTTGAGAGCTAATTCTAGAGATTTTTGTGAGTAGGTAATTATTCAGTTTTATTTTTCTTTTATTTAGAAAACATCTGCAACAAATACAGCAATATTTTTGAATAATTACTGGTATCATGGTCGTAAAACAAAACATCAAATTAAGATATTCAATAAGCGACAATTAAATTCCCATACATTTTAAGACGGTCGCAATCTGACGTTGACCACAATTAAGGGTATATTAGGCGACCATATAAAATCATTTTCACAGCATTTAAGAATATTTTGGCGTTCGCAAACCAACGGAAACAAATTAGCTAATAAGCAAATATAAAAAAGTCACAAAACTGTTACCATTACCATTAACAGTTAGTAAAGATGTCAAATCTAAATATGCATTCAAGCTGTCAGTAAGGCGACCACGCGGCCGTAAAGTCAAATATCATAAATAATTATATTTGGGTATGCGACCGCTCAATATTTTGTATATTTTAGTATATTTTCTTTATAAAAATTACGCAAATACGTTCTAATATTACTTTTCTAGCAATATAAACAATAACCACGTAGCCATACATAAAAAAATTCAAAAATACTCACGCTGCAGGCAGCACGTACTCACTAAAAAAAAATTAATTCTGCGAACTAATTCACGCGACAAGCGCGGGTGTCGGAATGAGGAACGATTTGCTCATAGTTGGGTAATACCAAGTCGCTAATTTTAGTAGTTTAGAACTTTATATCTATCCTACTCTGCATAGAGCCAAATATTGTTTGAAAAAGAGAGACTATATTGTTATTATCTTCGTTTATCTGCAGCAAGTCGCTGAAATGGTCGCAAAATAAAGGTGGTCGCGAAACCCGCGTAATGACCCTACATAAAAGAAAATTATTACCAAATGTCTTTAAAATGCACCAAAGGTGGCACCGAACTAAAAGTATTAAAATGTTATCTTTGTAGATGTATCTAAATCTAATCTATCGACAGATACGGTCTACTACCTATAATATCTTCCACTATTGCCACAAATTACTCCTCATGACCGTAATGATTGCTTCCTCGGGAAACACAGATCAGCAAAGTAGGTACACTAAGCAGTTAGATCTGCCTCAGTTCACCACTCAAAAGTGCAAAATGACCTAAGAACTAGGTAATAGATAGGTAAATGATATATACTGTAACTAAGTAGGAAGGTAGGTAGGTACCTATTCTGTGCCTCGGGAAGACTAAATACGGATAGGTAGCAAGTGTTTCCACTGAGGATTTTGGTTTTGCCCTAAATTCTTTGGAAATTATCCCTAAAAATCCTTATTTATTTTTCGTAATTCCCTTATTTAGGGCGCATGAATAATAATTTAAAAAATCACATATTTTTTGCACATTTTAATGCGAAAAAAAATTTGCAAAATTAATTAATTCGAAGACTCAGAAAAAAAGCATTTATCTAGGTAGCCCTAGTAACCTACCTACTTGCAACGAGTAGGTAAGTAAGTACCTACATCTGATAAGTAAGTAGGTACCTACCTAGATAGGTAGGTACTTGACCTAGCTAATGAACGATTGTGAAAGCAATAATTACTTTCACAATCGTTAAAACTAATCACAAACACTAATTATTAAAAATAACATCCATTTAAGTACTTACCTTATCTACCTATTAAATAGGTAGGTATAGATAAGTATGAAAATACATAAAAACTCGTTAGGTAGGTAGGTAGGTAGGTACCTCCTACCTACTAAACTCTTATTTTAATGCGATAAATAAATACCTATGTAAGAACAAATTTAAAAAAGTAGAGAAGTAGGTACACCTACCTTACCTTCCTAGGTACATGTACATACCTACATACCACAATGTTAGCATAAGTGACACGTACAGAAGTACAGAATAAATGTTAGTAAATACTCTGAAAATATTTCTGAAATTTTAAATTATTTATCAAAATAGAATGCTCTATATCAGTGGTTCCCAAACTCTTTTGTTTCATAGACCATTTTCAAAATTTTGCTGGATCCGGTGGACCCCCTGCATCTACATTACTACCAATATCTAAATCTTGAAAAAAAAGGGAAGATTAGATCTATCTAGGTATCTATGGAAACTTGCGTTGTGGCTGAGTTTCAACGACAATTTTTTGTCATAAAAAAATCTTTTCCATTTCCAAATTACCATTTTTTCTCAATTTATTTATAAATTGTCTTATTGAGAAGGTTTGATTTAGGTAAGTGTCATATTATTTAAAATAACAAGCCAACATTTTAGTTCTTCACTATCGAAACCAAATTTATTTTCATGCAACCCCCTGCTTACGATTGTAGACCCCCATTTTTTGTCACGTCCATCTTAGACTCCAGTCGAGTCTCCCGTGGACCCCTGGGGGTCCACCTGGACCACTTTGGGAATCACTGCTCTATATAATAGATATCATGTTTTTTTCTGAAGTTATATCGGTAAATATTACGAAGAAAAAAAAGGTTTTCAAAAAGGTCAATTCACATTATATCACCGTTTTTAAGCTAGAAATGCTATAACTACCAAATCTTTGATAACTACAACTCTCTGGGGGTCTACTCTGCAAAACGACAACGATACTATCGGAGTCGAATGTTCGTCGAATTCATTCGAATTAACAGTTGTTTCGTTGTCAAATTGGAAATTGGTTTACGAGATCGGTTATCAAAAGTAATGTCGGTCGTTCCATTGTTCAAATAATAGCATAAACAATGTTACTAAGAGTAAGTTTTGCACGATTATTGTGCCGATATATCGTTGATCGTTTTTCGGAGTAGACGGCTTGGTCCCTGTTGGCTTCTAAAAACTGTACCTACACACCTACCTAGTTTTAACACCCCTGACTGCTATTATTACAAAAAGGGTAAAGTTCCATTTCGGATAAATCGTAGCAAAAATCCGAACATTTGTAAAAAAGTCCGAAGTTGTATAGCGACAGATATCGACCAATTTTGAACTAATAAGAAATAAGTATCTGACTAAGCTGTGTGAGTGTGAAGATTCATAGCTCGAATACCTAGGTATGTTTACTAAAATGATTGTAAAATCGGTAAAGTAAAGTCCGTTGATATTAGAAACTTTTGTACGAAATGCAGCGGCAAAATCAAAAGTGTCAGTTGGCACTGTGTCCGAATAAATTTTGTCCGAATCGTCAGCAACTCAATGCATTTAGTTTGTAGGTACCTAACTCATAAATAAACCCGATTAAATCTTTGAATAAACCTACTAGACACAAATTGAGTACTACAAGAGAGAGATTACAGCAAATGCATTAATAAATCTCCGCAAAACGTCTGCGTAGGTAAATCTCATGTTTACGCGTCTGGAGGAGGCTGGTGCCAAATGCCGTCATCTGATGTCTCCCCGCTATTTCGGATTTTGCCTTGAAGTCACATGTCATGCTCCAGAACCCATAGTAACAGTTAACTAAACTGTAGACAGATGAACTTTGATTCTTCAAATCAGCTGCTTGCTTCACTTCAATCAGGCGAGTCCAGCCCAATTGAGTTTATTTACATAACATAAATAGCTGTTTTTATTGTAGGCACTGTGTTTGTATTGTATTGTATACGTATTCAGCAAGCTTTTTTATGATCGGAGTCAAATGTAGATAAACAAAATAAAGTCAGGTTTAAATGATTCAGCTAGGGTTTAGTAAAATCAGAGCACAAAGCAACATAATTATTTGAAATAATCGGGCTAATTCAAAGTTTTTGTTCTTGAACCTTTCAAGCGACATTGAATGAGTCGAAAATTCACTCTCACATAACAGCTAGCCTGTCACTGAGTTGAAACTTTAGTTTTTTCGTACAAAAACTCGTGCTCAAATCAAATTCTCAAAGAGGAGAGTATTGGAATAGCACACTAGTCTAGTTTAAATAATTGCAATCAAAGTCCAAACATATTTATTCAATAATATCACAAGGATCACGTCTTTGAAAGTTAAACCGTTCAAACCACCAAAAGCCAAACCTATGACGGATTTCTCGAAGTTTCATTAGTACAATGTTATAGGTATTGCGTACGACAGTGATTCAATGGCGAAATGACTGTGTGATAGAACGAGCAATGTAATGCCATTGTCTTTGTTCTGACGACTCTACTCAAAGTCATAATATTGACTGCCTTAGTTATTACAGAGAATTAAGTTGGTATGAGCTAACTACCAACTTATAGTTTATGGTATTTGATTTCAAAGATGCCTGAAATCTTCCATCGTGACATGATATTGCGACTTATTAATCCATGGTTGATTTCTAAAACACTCTCAAGTGTAGAAGAGCTGTTGTAAATTAAACGAATGCTGGGTGACGAAGGCACTTTATGTATGTCGATCTGGGACCTTACCACAACCTCTTCGAGCAATAAAAAAAAATTGTATTGAAGTACTCGTAGTGTTTCTTCAAGCTTAAATTGTGACGTTTCTGAAACATAATGGTTTGTAAGAGGCCCCTAACTGAATCAACTGAATGCCATATACCTACCTACCTACCATCTATAGAGTCGTTATGTTTTAATCTTCGAATTACCTCTTGTTAATTTTCCGTATTTAGATCGTGAAGTTGGTGAATACAGGGCCGAGCCGCCCCTATGGGCGAAGTGTGCGGCGCACACAGGCGCCAAGACAATAGAGGCGCCGCCATCGAAATTATTTTTGATACACTTACACAAGAACATATTCTTTGTAGTGGAGTATCGATAAGTAAAACCTAAAAAATGTACACAAGTGGTGTACGTTTTTTATAGACCAAATTTAAAATTTTTGCCGTATCAGGCGACACTAGGTACCTAAGTTGAAACATGAAAATTCGTGAAAAAAAGAGGCGTTTCATAGGTTTCGCACACAGGCGCTGTGGGGGGTCGGCGCGGCCCTGGGTGAATAGAAAAGTTTCAGTTCAAAATAAATTGAAAATACTCAAATTTCAACTACCTAAGCCTAAAGCGAACATTAATCCTTTTATCAAAATGATTCGAAAAGACTTAGGTACTAATGACTTAGTTTTCAAGCTGATGATGATAGTAATGAAAGCAACTGACCTATATAACTTCAAAAGTAATTTACGCACCATTACAGCCCCAGACGCCTCACTCAATGTACTGTAATGAATGAGTCACGCCGAGAGAACATTGGATCCCTTTACCTAAATATAGATTTTATTTTCCGACGCAGATCCGGTGCTATGACGTCTGTCTGGAGTGTATGATGCTGTTTGAAAAATCGAATTCATGCATTCATGTACAAACACAACTTTGGTATGAGCCAAGCTGAGGTAATACGGCTGTGCATGATTACCTAGCTTTGTTACCTAGGGCTTCACTGTCTAGAAATGAACCATATTTACATTTAAGTAGAAATATCTTCGATTCCCGATTCGTTGGAGACTGCCAACCTTGGAAGTTTCATTTTGCCTTACTCTATCTAGAGTAAGAAGAGTACCTTGTAGTACCTTGGTAGAAAATCCGAAATCTTATACCGACGACCTTTAAACGAGCAATTCTGCATACCTACTAAATTTCATGTAAATCGTGAATTTCGGAGGCAATAAATCGATATAACTAGGTTTCATTTTCCAAAAAACACGATTTACCAAAAAAATCCAGGTACTAAATACCTAATCTACAGAAAAGTCCGAATAGATTAACAAAAAGTCGAAAATGTCCGAATAAATTCGGACAGCTAGTAACACCATAACGCATAGCGCTTTGAAGGATTTAAAATTTTCAAAACTCATATCCGATCATTGCACGTTCATGTCTGGGTACGATTCTTTCTACCACCAATTAAAATAGAAAGGCGTCCAATAAAGGACTGACAATTCGAATAAACTGAACAACTCGTAGGAACTTTAATTATCTTGATACAGTCTTGATAGGACCGAGTGGACAAACAAATTGAATGGTGCTGACGTGCTGAGTTAAGTTTACATATTCTAACTATGTATTGTAGCTAGTAGTTATAAAAATTGAAGAAACACACTAAAGAGAGAGAAAGAGAGAATAATCATATCTCAAAGGTCAAAATCGCTTGCCACACTCCCAGATAGGAACCTAACTTACCTTATTATAGCTTTCCTATTTAATTAAGTTTAGGCACCTACTTTTTTGTCCTACCCAAGCAGACAGCCACCAAGTAGGTAAGTACAGTCAGCTACAAAAGGCCTAGCAGGTAAGATCTTCGTGTAAGGTAGAAGGTATCCGTTGCTATGCTATTTGTAAAAGGCGAAGTGGTTGCGGCATTTTTAAAGGTTCTATTTCATTTTGCAGATTGCAAGGCCTACAGGGCACTACCTAGGTAGTTATCTAATCTACTTAGGTAGGTACCTACCTACTTGCCGCCATAAATACAAAAGTCGAAGATTCGAAGAATGTCGAAGGTTTATTTTTACTTTGATAGTTAGGTACCTACCTTGGTAACAACTTACCTACCCATTACTCCAAGACTGGTTCTCGAGTGAAATACCATGGTTTTCTCAAGTAGACCATAGACAGCAATTTCAAACTTGATACCTACCTACCTCTGGCTAGATTGTGAAATCATAGAGCAAGATGTAGACGATTTTAAGCCCTATGAGTTGGATTTTAAAGATGTAAATATTTTGGTACTTACCTACCTACCTACCTACGAGTAGGTATGGTTATAAATAAGTAGGGAGGTAGGTAGTTAACGTCTAGAAAACGAGTTACAACAAATATAAATAGGTAGGTAGGTAGGTACCTACCTCCTACTTACTTATATATGCGATAAACTTGCTCGGTGCAAGAAAGGTCGTTAACCTGTGCTGCACCACTGGATGCCACAATGGTCTTTTTTGTTTGGTTAATCCCTTCAAAGCCATACACCCATATTGCTATCGCCATAGAGCTCAGATTCACTGACCAAAATGTTTTTGCTGACTCGATTACTAGTAAGTAGGTAGGTAGGTAGGTACTTAGATATTTTCAAGATTTCTCTATAACTTCTACTTCGGTGTAATCATGGCTGAGTTTGGTTGGACTACCTGACTGATTATCAACCTTACCAACATTCAAAAAGATTGCATCGTCGGTCGTCTGACCTTTTTCTTTTCCTTGCTTGTCTATGGCATCTGTCTTTATTGATAAATTTTGCCAGTGTCAAGTGTTAAAATTAGTAGTATTGTCAATGTCACAAAGTTAGATAATGTCAAATCAGTTTTAAACAAAAGATGGCCGCTTTGTTCAAAGTTCTCGGGATTTCCACCGAGCGATGGGTTTAGAAAGGAATTACATAGGTACTTTCCAAGAACTCAGCCTTATTGGAAAAATAACCACCAAAATTACACAATAATACTCAAATTTACCTACTCTTGAAAGGGTGCGTTCCTAATAACGCCAAAAAGCAAAAAGTTTCGCTACCAAATTTCCCCGATTCATTGTACGCAGAATATAATCCGAGAAGTTTTACCAGTTTACTCATAAATACACTGCTCACACCTCCATCCGATTTCTAATAATAAACAAAATCACGCATCTTCGTTCATGAGCGCAACTAAAATAAATGTGTGTTTGTGCAGTTAAAACTGTAGGTATAAAGTTTTTTGTCAGTGTTGTACGCGCGCATATGCGATTTAAAATCATTAAAAAAAATATCAGTAAGTTAGTCCATAGACTGAGAATTGGCTATTTGACAATAGTAACGATAACATATTTTATATATTAGATACGTTAGCTTATAGGTTCACAATACTCATACAATATGTGCTTTGCATTAAAATAAATTGTAAATGTATCGTTTTTGAAAAATTCATTTGAGTTTTTTCATCCGTGGATTTCAAAAGCCGAAACGCGGGCGGCCATGCTTGACCATCGCGTGACGTCACTTCTCTAAGTGTCACAATAAAATGCATCTCAATGGTAAAATGTCGTGTGTTTTATCGTTGGCAGTTTGCTGAAAAGATTTACTCTAAAATATTTTAATTTGTGTTTGTGAGAAGTTCCACAAAATGGAGCCAGGCTATATAAAAGCTGATAGTGCAAATCAGCCAAAAATCGATTCATTTAAGGTTGCAAATTTATTTGCATGTAATCCTAACTTTTGCTCAGCTGAGTTTCAGAATGTGAGTTTCGGGCATTTAGGAACGTGCATAAACAATTTGTCAGGATATTTAACTGTAGTACTTTTACACAAAGGCACGGCACAAGTTTTTTAGCTTGTCATTTTTATTAAATACTAGCTTTCGCTCGCGGCGTTGCCCGCGAAGTACCTACATTAAATATACCCTATGTTCATCCTGAAAGTTCATTCTACACATTGGTGAAATTTTTTTTGAAATCGTTCCCATATAACCATTGAGCCCCCATTTTACCCCTTTTTAAAGGTTATATTGAAAAATCTTGAAACACGTGTACATTTGTTTTGTATTTACATTACACAAACAAAGTTTCATGAAAATCGCACAACGCGTTAAAAAGTTTCATACAAACGTTTTTAGCCCTTTTCACCCCTTTAAAAGTGGAATTTCCGAAAATCCTGTCTTAGTGGGTGCCTACATACCAAGACAAACATACCCTCCAAATTTCAAGTCTGTACGACCAGCAGTGGTATCTATTCAAATCAGTGAGGTGAGGTGAGGACTTATCCTTTTATCTGTCCGAGACCCGTGACGTCACAGTCAGAAATGTCACGTGACCGGCTGTTTTCGCGCGAATTTCAAATCACTGGTGTAAAATATACATTTTTTCTGATAAATAACGCTTTTTTTGAGGAAAAGATAATTGTAAGAGGTTTAAAATAAACTTACGTATATTTTTAGGTATCTTTTTGAAAACTGTCAAATAGCCAATTGGTGATTCTCTATGTAAAAAATAAAAGCTAAGTAAGTAAAGGTTTGATATTATGTGATTTTGCTGACACAAACTTACTACCAAACGGTGAATTAATCATGAAAATCAACAAAGTAGTGAATTTGGTTCATTTCTTTTAATTTGTAAAGTAGGTAGGTACCTACCTACCTAACTTGATCAAACTACAATGTTATTCGCTAGGTAGGTAGCTACATCATAGCTAGGTAGATAGGTACCTATTTTCTGGTCAATGTCTGAATGCAACAAGTAGGTAGGTACACGCTAATTCTTGTTATAAAATACACCAGGAAACTTACTATGTAAAATAATTAGGTACCTACCTACTTAGCGTAGGTAAATATTTTACATACTTATTAAGTATATAATATAGGTAGATATAACATAATAGAACATAATTTTTTTTTTAAAGTAGGTAATGTTGCCTTTTTCTTTACACATAGTGTACATCATACTCGTAGAGTACCTACCTAGGTATGTAATGTAGGTAGGTACTTTCTTATCCTTGATTATAAACGTTATAAAGAAATGTAAATGATGTAGGTATAGGTAAGGAAAAAAAATACTAGACTACAAAGCTACCTAGTTGTTTTATAGGTACCTACCTTACCTACCCTTAGTAGGTATTCATTTGTTTTTCCACTGAGCGACAAGCCGAGCGTCATTTACCTACGCATAAATGATGCCCGTTAATTAAACTATAAATAAACTACCTAGGTACAAAGTTTCATGTAAATAGGACCAGTCAATGGTTCAAAATATTTTGAAACACAAACATCCTAGTAGGTAGTCGACCGTCATCACTAAAGATATAATATCTATCTTCTCGCTTCGCTCGTTCATTTTTGTATACTTATTACCTACCAACCAAAGACAAAATACATGTTTTTTTTTACAGTTCACTGCTCTCTTCGCTACAAAACGTTATCCCATTACACCAATGTAACCAACGAGTACTTCCAAGAACAAGCAGTCGCTTCTTCGTCCTTCAATTAATTAAAAAATAAAAGAGCGATGTACAAGCGAACGCTAAGACCATACTCTATCATGTCATCTGTGGAAATTTCCATAAGTTCCGAAGGAATGTGTTACGGATGATTTCAGATAATAATGCATTCATGCTTTATTTATAAAACAGGGACTAAGTAATATTTTTGTTTCGTGCAAAAGTTGAGGTATTACTGTCAGATATCCCCTTACGTATTTAGGTATTACAATTCATACTTTGTCCTATCTAAAAAAGTAAGCGCGCTTTTGAAACGGAGTTCCTTATCGCGCGTTGTGAAAGGGGGCTAGACGGAAAAAATTCTCACGAAAATGTGTAACGACTAACGACACTTTTTGCTATAGTTGTAGGTAAGCCGTGCGGCGGCGTGCGCATGTTTCTCTGACTGTCTCTCTCACAAATTAATCGAAAGGAACTTCGATCCATCCGGGTGTCCCTTGACACCTCTCAAGTCTTTTTGTTTTTTTTTCCTTTCTCGGTAAGTTACTTGTCTTAGCCCACTTAGTACCTACCTACTAGCTGATTCATGTTAGTTTTTTTCACCATAGTTGTCTAACGCCACCTGCTAAGTATTCGTAGATTGTCCTTGGTAACTTAGCTTGCTTCTCTACTCTATGATATTGATAACAAACTAAGACATACAAAAATACCAAGCTCAGTGATTCAAGTTCTGCAGATTATTTACAAAAGTCATTAATCGTGTCGCTCGGACCTCAATGGACAAAATATCGAACCGTATGTTGACAAACAATTTTGCCTATGTTTGAAGCTTGACAGCAAGAAATAACTCTACCTAACTATGTAGATAGTAGGGTAGGCTCGTACTTTCGTAGATAGGCAAGTACCTATCTAAGGTACCTACCTACTTCCATGTAGGTACGAGCTCTATCACGTCTTCGCTGTCACTTATAAGTAGGTAGCTCTGTACTATTGTTATTATAATAATTAACCGTACGTGTCATCCTTCATCCACATGACTATCTAGCTAGGTATCTAGTCTATCTACATAAATACTTGAAAACCTACTACTAAAAATGCGGTATTAATATTGGAAGCAGATAGATAGTTGCATACCTACATTCTAACCCTAGGTAACCTAGGCACCAAAAAAGTTGGTCACAACCATAATAGTATAACATCAACCATGTGCACTACAAAACAATTTGCAAAACCGTAATAGGTGGTAGGTAGTTATAATTTGTCCGACTCTATAATTACTTGCAGAGTTGCAGCGTTTAGTTTGGTTAGTTCCCGTGCGCTCTAATAGTTAGTCCCGTCCCGATCGCCAGAAAACAACTCTAGACCCAGACAGTATAATCAATGGTGTTATCATTTATTAAATACCTATTGTGTTTATTGCAAACATTTCTCTTAATCGACATCCGGTAATAAAGCATGACGTCACCCGCCGCCGATGGTTTATACTCAGACAAATTTAGCATTATTTCAACAAATAGGTAAGTAGGTAGGTATACTACTTAAGCAACAAGACTTCTGCTCGTATAAAATGCAGGTTAAAATTAGGTAGGTATCTAATATTTAATGTTCTTTGATTAATATGTTATTGGGTAACTTATGTACCTAACTATGTCACTTAGAAACTTGAGTAGGTAGGTACCTAAGTCGATTATGAGCCGGTAGCAAAAAACTGTCCATTTAAGTTCATGAGGTCATGACTTTGGACTTCCTATCAGTCAAGGTCTAAAGTTCAAAATCGAAAGCTGCAGAAGTATTTAGGCGCCCGTTTATTTATTGACATAATTAAATACAGTTAACCTAAATTCCGTACTGCGCCTAGTCCGCACAACAAAATAAATAAACACGAAAATAAAAGTTATTTTTGTCAATGAACATCGCACCATGCGAAATTAAACACGAGAGTAAAGTATCAATAAAATACACAATATAGTAAATTATCAAGCGGCTAAACAAGTTAGAATAAAGCTAACGACATTGCACAACACAGATTTACAATGAAACCATTCAGGATCATGTATGATGCTATCTGCTTCCACGCTCCGCAGATAGCCGCCGCCGGCGTCGTCATATTCACACAGCTAAAAACACTTTACCGTCTAAAGTTATTACGGAAAACGAACTCACCTGTAGGTATTTAGGGCCCCTAACGAACACAAAACTCAGTTTATAGTTCACAGAATCAGCTGGGCACTTTTAAATTCACGTGAAACGGAACGAAATAACGTCAGCGTCGTAGACACGTGCGTCCACCGAGACAAGCCAGGCACTTGTGTGTGTTCACTGAGTTGTTGACTTGTTGAGTCAAACTTGGTCAGAGCGAGTCGGGCTGGCCCGCATCTCGCCCCATGCTATATAGCCGCATTTTTGTAACAATTTCACTCTGTTTCCACTAAAACGGCACGTCTACTCCAGAATGGACCCAAGTAATGAATGCCAAACGCCAGTTATCACAGAGATAGCATTGTTTACATTTACAATAATTGCCTGTTTTATTTTACGATTACAAATCCGGAGCGAGATATGTACCTACTTACCTACAACTTCTCAAGTGGAATTTTACATCATTACAATAAAGGATAGTATGTAATTTTAGCTGGCAAATATTTTTTTATTGCTTGACGAGAGGGCAATGACATTGACTGTAGGTTAATCTGAATATGAAGGTCATCAACAATGCAGGTTTTATGGAAACCACTCATGCTTTTCCTGATAAGCCCGAGTATGGCGACTGCCTTTACCTACCTTTACGACTGCCTTTATGTCTCTAGGTATGATTCAGTTCTACACGTACCATGAATAAACCAATAACCTAGCTATGCCTATAACGTAGTGCTTTTTTCTCTATGACTAAAGGTACTTCAAAATAACTCAATAGGGAATTTCCATGTTACACTGAAATTGTTTTGCATGTAACCAACAATTTTCGCTTTCTTATCATGTCAGTAGTTATTTTGAAATAGTGTAGTGAAAGAATTAAAGAGCATCAGAAGCTTCTTTCGTGCACTTGAGTTCTTGAAAGTCTAGGTTGTTGCGGGTTCCTCACGATGTCTGTGGTGACTTCCTTTATGGTGCATTTAAATTTCTCTAACAAAACATCCATTGTTAAAGGCAGGCTTCTAACACTACACAGTTCTCTCTCACTCACTAGCTACTTGCTGAAATTGTAAAGGCCCTATAACCTACGTGTGTCTACTCTGTTTCAGTAAGTCAACCTTCGAACAACCAAAAAGTTGATTCAAGGTAAATAAACAGTCGATATTCAACAGCCGATTGGGACTGCGATTGTCCTAAGGGTATTGCCCGATTCGTACACTAACAATTAACAATACAATTCCCTAGAGGTCCATTGTTGCTTGCCAGTTGTATCTTTCACCGACTTATCCCAGGTACTTGCTACTCACTTTCGTCCTGTCTAGGAAGTAGCTAAGTAATAAGTGATCACGCCAGTAGCAAAACCGTTTTGGAAGAATATAACTTTGGAAAATCATGAACAGCTTAATTGGTCAAGAACCGCTTGAACGAAGCGAAGTAGAGAGCAGTAATTAGTCGTTTATAAGTGATACTGTTTTGTATTGTGTCATACACAGCGTGTATAAGGTTACAAATTTATTCGCAGAAGCAGACCCCATGTCTTGACTTGAATACTTAAGTAATTAATTGCCACATCACTTCGAGTGAGGGTATGGTAATACCTATGTATAATTCGTTCGTCGACAAGTTTGTATGAGCATCAAAGGTCGTTGTTTGTCTAAGTTTAGACGAAATAATACAACTGATTGGCTGAAATACTATTTTCTAGTGTGTTATAAAAATGATAGAGTTCCATGCGATTATTTAAAGCAGTATTGCATCCCGACTTTTTCGCTCATGACAATATATCTGAGTAGAATAGCAGAAATAATTTTCTTTTATCAAATAATCTGCTGGGTTGGTTCATCCTTAGTTCTCATTCAGTATTTACAAGAGGCTTGCTACAGTCATTCTTCAAAGATAAGATTACAAAGTGACATACGAAACCGTTTTCTGATGAATTGCGGCTACAGCATTCCAAAACAATAAGTTGTTCGCCAGTTTGTTTACTCATATTTTATTCTGGCAAAACTTTTGGATACCAGTAAACTCATATATTAGTAGGACTTTACAAAGCTAAAGTATTCTTTTGTTGTAAAATACATTTTTGTAACTAATTGCTTTTAGAAATCACGCCTGTCACGATTTAAATTTCTTAGAAACAAGTTCTTAGCAATATATCAGTTAAAAACCGTGCAAACTAGTCGACCGTATGTTTTGAAGGAACACAATAGTACTGCAATCATGTCACCTTGAAACTATATTTTGTCGTCAACTGGGATATCTCGGAAATCCAGACACACAGACGTCATGTCATGCCAGATATATTATATATATATTTTTTTTAACCTAAATTGTCCCACTGCTAAGCCAAAGTCTGCCCTAATTCCTTCCAATACTTCCACCCCCAGTCATTCTGAAGGGCATCGAGGTCGTTTCCAACGTCTCTTCGGCCTACCTCGGCTGCGTCGCCCTAGATAAATATATTAAAGTGCTTAATTTTAATAAAAAGAAGCTACAACAATTTTCCAGCCAATTCTATAGTATTTCATAGGCCATGATAGCTAGGTATGAAAACAGACTATGATTGCTTTATTTCTATAACCAGTTCGATGCGATTTATAAATTGAGTTTAATCTAGGTTTTAAATATATTTTATGATATTAAGCTTTTAAAGTATAGGTACTTACCTAAGAATTTTAAAAATATAAATATACTAGAGTATATATTAGAGTCACAGAATAACCTAAATGAGCACCAAGAGAAGAGAAACAAATTTATTGGGTAACAATTAAATTTATTAAAGTGGTTTACATTTTAAGCAGCTTAATATTTAATAAGGTACATAATTTAAATCACTTACGTGTTATAAAGTAAGGGTAAGTATAATATTGTATAATCTCTAAAACTAATTTTATATTTGCATAGAACGTAAAACCAATTGTATTGATAAGGTAGGTAGGTACTTAACTATCAGTTGTGCATCTACAGTAAACAGGCTAGATAAATATAGTGTAATACTTACTAAGATTATTATAAGTTAATTATTATTATTATTGCGAGTTTTTAATTATTATAATTACCTCTAATAATAAGAATTATTATTCAATAAAAACTTGGCTTCAAAACTAACACGCACTGTCGCATGACTTGACGGTCTGGTTAGGAATGACCCCAACAAAAACCTTGCTTAAAACCAGTGAAAGGGAAATACAGGGAAGCCTACCTCGAGCTATTAATAAATGACTTCAAAAAAATTCGCTCTGGCAGGCGGGGCTTGTCAATTATGCCTTGAACATCATCATCATTTGTAGTGAATAAATTTACCATGACTTTTAACTTCTAACGACTTTTAACGGTGCGTCCCAAATATTAATCAATTTTTGGAAAATCCACGAAGGAGTTTAGACGTGTGAATTTTTGTGTCAAGTTTCACGGATATTTCCCTTGAAGTAATGCTTCCATGTTTTTCCGTTCACTTTTTAAAACTGACACGTTTGGCGCATGATGGTCCGGTTAGGAATGACCCTCGGTCACATTTACTTTATTAAAGACTATGTAGGTACCTAAGTAAAAAGGTAGGATGCTAAAAAATATGTAGGTAAGGTAGGTAGGTACCTACTAGCATAGTGCAAGACTGTAGCCAGCCGGTTTGTGGATGCATAGCTACAGGTTGTCCCAGAACTAGTAACCAAGGTGATTCGGACCATGAAAAAGAATAGTGGTGGAAATTCATTTTCTATAATTTATAATGCAATTTTTTTCCATTTCATTAACTACAATAAAATGTACAACCCGTAGGTATATTTTGTCAACAATGTTTTTAAAATGGTAGGGTAGGTACCTACCTAGCTACATAAATGCACGCGAATTCATATTTTCTAGTTCATAAATAGGTATACATTTTTAGATAATTATCATGAAGTTAGTAAACTTAGCTCATTTGTTCAATGAAAATTATGGATTTCACAAAAGCCTAGAACAAGTACCGTTGGCGTACCTACTGTCGAGAATCGCCTGACCTCGTGATAACATACTAAATAACCAGTTCCGGGACAACCTGTATAAGGAGAGGTTTTTATGAAACTGTTGAACGATCATAAGTACAAAGTCCTTTTTTGTCAACTCTAAAAATAAACTTTTCCGTTCTAAAGCCTTCAGAAATAGACCCTTAAAAGACGGGTCCCTTCGATGTTTCTTCACGCCAAGCTAACGGTGCTCTTAGTATCATCTCTGCGTTCCTGGTACGCCTTAACGGGATGGATGAAGGCTATGAGCACTCCGGAGACTATGATCCAGCCGCCAGCCAGATAGAACGAGAGTTCCCAGGATAGAGTGAGATCGTAGATTAGACCTGGGAAAGAAATGGACCTGTAGGTACGCCGCATGCGTTTACGGATACCTAAAGTAAAACGTAGAGATAAAAGTCTTCGATCGAACTTCTTTACTAGAGAAATTGAAATTGAAAATTAATTTATTCAATAAAATCACAAGAATCACTTTGAAACTTCTTACATGCTAGGTGAATCTATGTGTCAATTACAACCTAACCCAAGTACGAGAAGAACAGGCAAGAAACTCGTCTCGGTCCTAGCGCTTTTTAGAGATGGATCTAAAGTTGCTCTATACAATGTGTTCAAAACAGTGCAGGAAAACATCGTCAGGAAACCAGCATGTCCAAGAACTGAGAATCAAAAGACATGCTGTGATGACATCTCATCATCCTACATTAAACCGGAAAAAAAATTAGTGTTTCAGCAGTTGAAAGGGTAATGACGATAAGGGAGAGCTAAATATTTAAATCAGTTTCGCTTACCCGATAGCGGTGGACCAATCAGATGACCAATACCCTGAGCAAGAAGCACCAATCCATAAGCAGATGTGAAATCATCCAATGACACCAGTTTCACCAGCAAACTTGGGGTGAAAGTGAACGAGGCGGCGAAAAGCAACCCAAAAGCACTAGCAATAGAGGCCAGGATCCAATAGTTGGAGGCAGCAGCTGGGATTGCAGCTACGGACGCCCCACAGAGGATGAGGCAGACGGCGTAAAGGTTGCCGATGGAGACATTGGGGAAGTCACCGATCCAGCCCAGGCCAACCTGGAAAGTCAAGAACCTAGGTGTAGAGAGCTGGTCAAACCTTCGAAGAGTGATATTTGGAGTGAACAGTCATCATCATTCTCCTGTCCTCATTCCACGCTAAGTGGGGTCGGCACATGTTTTCTTCTTCCACTCACTCCTATCATTCGTCAACTCTGGTCTACTCCTCTTACATTCATATCATCTTTCACAGTATGAGTGAACAGTAGGTATGGGCGCTATTTCTCTGGCCTGATAGTAGATGGAGTTTTGATGAGTTCTTTGTTTTATTTACTAAAGCGGATTATGCAAATACAACAGAAAAAATAGCGTGTCTATCGGGTAAATCGCGTTCAAACACTTTGATATAAAAATCAGAATCTATTCCATCATTTTTTGGTTCACATTGACAGGTCTTATCCGAATCGATCGATAGTAGAGGTAGATAACATCGATGAATTATCAGTTTGTTTGTTGTCATAGCCATGTAGTGGACTCTAAAACCAGAACTAAGAACTAACTAGAGAAACCACAGCAAATTGAAATCAAATGATTCATGATATTTTTTAACCATAATTTATTTTAACACTTAGGTCACTCCACTCGCTATATTAGGTTAGTTATTATGTAGGGTCAAGGAGGCAACAGTGGCTCAGTCGGACACAGTGACTCATTCATGTTACTACCCGAAAGAAGCGCTCGATATTGCTCTCCTTGTAACACAATACAAGCGTGTGAACCCCAAACACGTTCTAACCTGTCGGTCGGCAGGTCAAGCGCCGTACAGTTGTGTTACGGCGTTTTTTTGTTTTCGTACCCACAAAATTACTTTTTGAGGTAAAGTTTCTTTTGTTTTCATACATCAGGTTGTGATAATTTGTATTGCCTTTTATATTTGCCAATTAGTTGGTACTGTAGTGTTCTCATTCATGTAGTTGTTTATTGTAATTATTGTTTGACTCGAATGCTATGAGGAAATATTTTCAAAATGGCGTAGTTGTACACAGTGGCTCAATTTTAAAAAGTACACAGTGACTCATAGTCACTGTGTACCACTTATTTTTGATTCTTTTTTTTTTATTTTTCATTTTGAATTAGTAATGTTTTTTGAATTACCAATTATAGACAATACTTTTGATACTCAATAATTTGAAATTATTCATTTTATTCGTAGAATGCCACGACCACAAACTGCGTGAAAAATTGGAAATACTACCCACGAAAACATTAAAGAGGGCTTGAAGTTAATCAGAAAAGGGGAATCTATGCGAAAGGCGTCAAAGAGAGCTAAATGTTCCTTTTGCTACACTTAAGAGATATTATTGGAAAACCAAAGACAGTCCTTCACTGTGTACTGAGTCACTGTGTACTACGGGGTTGAGTCACTGTGTACAGCTAGGTGTACACAGTGGCTCAATTCTCGATGTTTAGTTTTTGCCCTCTCATTTTATTTTAGTAATATTTAGTGTAATTATAATAATGCAGTACTAAACTAGAATACCTAACTAACAATCTATGCATGTTTCAGATAAATCCAATAATAATTTTCTGAATTTTTAGCCTTTTGCAAAAATCCGAACCACTGTTGCCTCCTTGACCCTACATTTCATTATTTACTTTGGAAGTTATAAGATAGGTACCTACCTACACAAAAATCACTACCTACGCACTATCTTCTAAAACCACCTAAGCTTGGATTCGATCAAGCACTATTCCCAGAATAAACGAAGTTAACGGAGAATAAACTGAAATTCTACTTGCCTTATATTGAACTTATACCTACTCTACTTACCACAAATTGGTCAAATCGAACCTAGTCTCATAACCAGATAGGGTTGACTGGTACAAAATGCTCCTTTGGCATATTTATTTTAAAACGTTTGTGTAGGTACAACAGAGTACAGCTAAAGTAGGTATTCTTATAAAAACAAGCAATATTTTTTTGTAAAATCTCTTGCTGACTGGTTTCTGAACTCAAACTCCATTGACAGGGTTGAAAAACTCATGCCAGATTCACCAGTTTTATTAATAACCATGACTCAAGGTCTTCTAAAGGCTGTAACTATGTCATCAACTAAAAGTACATAACCAAGCAAGGGCTTTATCCCTACCTATCAACAATGTAATGATTCATTACTTATACCCCTTATACTAGTTTGGTGGAATTTAACATGATCACGACTGTAATCCCCAGGCTCGTTAGATATCTCCTCACACGTCTAGTGACTCAGATCTTTGAGAATATCTAAAGAGGGTAGTCAGAGGCACGTCCGAACATGACATTTGGCATATGCCCACATTTTGCACAGTAGTACCTAGGTAGTAGTTGGTCGAATTTACCCAGTCTTTAGTTTAAGATAGCGATAAATTATTTTAACGATGATAATAGTACCTACGCTTCAATGTGACTCTTCAGCTGAACAATCCAAAGAAAACCTAATTTCGCAGCTTCACTCAAAATAAATGTCCCTCTTGTAAAAACCTCGGCGCTAGGAATTTTGGCAAGCCGCGAAGATCCGTCGCCAGATATTTGGAAACTGGATATTATCTATTTTAGTATAGCCCGTGCTGGCTATTTCTCACAGTCATCACAAGGTTTATAACCTTGGCTAGACGTAAATCAGACTGTAGGTAAGATTCACGTGTGGAGAGTATTTTAATGAGCTCATAAACATTGATTGACTGCTCTTGAAGCTAGGACTTTGTGCTAGGTTTAGATGAATCTTAAATAAAATAAATATGATCACGACTGTAATCCCCAGGCTCGGTAGATATCTCCTCAGATCTTTAGTTACTTAGATCTTTGAGGATATCTAAAGGGTAGTCAGAGGCAAGTCCAAACATGACATTTGGTACATGCCCACATTTTGCACAGTAGTTAGTATTCCGTACGTGACAGGTTGCAAGCCCATCGCCGCTTATAAGAATACTAACCTATGACTCATACCTTCGAATTTTTGGTTCTAGGGTATGCCGGTTTCCTCACGATGTTTTCCTTCACCGTTTAAGAGCACTGGCATTGCGCACATAAATTTTTCGAATGGAAAAACTC
This sequence comes from Cosmorhoe ocellata, assembly GCA_963675405.1. Lineage (NCBI taxonomy): Eukaryota > Metazoa > Arthropoda > Insecta > Lepidoptera > Geometridae > Cosmorhoe > Cosmorhoe ocellata. The sequence continues at coordinate 1,451,084 of OY776254.1, read as the reverse complement.
ATTGGTGCACGACCAGGTTTGAACCCACGACCTTCGGATCGTGAGGCAGGGGTGCTACCACTACACCACCAGCGCTCTCTAGATGAATCTTAGGTAATCAAATAATGTTTTTGTCTGAGATTAGATGATTAAATATCAAAGATTTTTGCCTTTTTCGCTAGTTTATATTTTTAAGTTATATTTCAGTTATATTTTATCATAACAATTTGTTCTTTATAGGTAGGTACATCTAAACATAATTTAGTGCGCAATACCTACGTTGAAGGAAAACATCGTGAGAAAACTGACGATGATCAGTATCAGTTAAAAGACAAAATTAAGTCACTGAATCCTTTTGACGCCAACTTTATAATACCTACATCAATGTTTTGACGTAGGTTTTTTTCTATTAACATTCAAAAACCAAGCACAATTCAACCAATTCAGAGCTGCCAGATCTCAACAGTAACCTGCAGGGATAAACATAGTCATTGTGTAGAATAGGTTAGGCTTGAACTGGTCCATAAATTTGCATAACTGACGTTTAAAAAGGTCCCTGAATATTCTTACTTTAACCAGTTCTACTCACCATTCCAATGGTATTTGTGATGCCTATAAGACTGAGCATCATAGCGCCATCGTCGTCCGTGTACCCTCGGTGTATCATGTGCTCGGCCAAGTAGAAGTACGGCACGATGAACCACACAAACAGGATGATCGTGCCGAGACAGAGCAGGTTGAAGGTCATCTTCTTGAAGAGTTCCACGTTAAACATATCGGAGAGGCAATCCAAGCAGTCATCATACCAGTTCTGAAAGAAAAACATTAGGGAATAGCATCTTTGCAAACTGGGATACTTTTGGACTATAAGGTCTGATTAATTGAAGATTGAAAGACAAACAGACACGTACCTACTGCAAAGTGCAGCGTCGTAGAGTAATAATATTAGAAACTGTGAATTTCAAATATCACAATTGGAACATTATTAAAGCCTGGAAGTGGCGCGCGTGACGGAAAAGATGAGGAGTGATAGATTAGCGTGGTGTGGGCATGTTATGAGGGATGAATTTCATGTGACGAGAAGAGTGATAGATATGAATGTGGATAAATATAGGGATAGAGGTAGACCAAAGAAAACATGGATGGACTGTGTGAAAGATGATTGAGTACTGAGATGACGGATGATAGAGGGAATGGAAGAAAAAAAACGGGTTGTGCCAACTTCATATAGTGTGGGAAAAGGGCAGGAAGAAGAAGATTCCAAATATCACTACTGTGTCTTTGATACAAATCAAGTAATGTAGGTACCTACGAATCTACAAAAATAAAAAGTTGATAAAGTTATTTACCTCTTCTTTCTCATCGATCGTTATCATAGAGTTTTTATAAATATCTGGGCAGGACGATGCTTTCAATCGGTACCTTCCTATATTGAGCATAGCATTCCTGTGGCTTAAGGAGTTCTTTGGCATCTTTAGGTCTTTCAGGTAGTGGTGGTTAACCGATAGTTGTTTCTTGAGCCAGTCTCTTTTGTTCTCTTTACAATCTGGTTTTATTATCAGGTCCTTGTCATCTTTAGTTTCAGATTTGCACTTTCTAAACACGCGAACCTGTTTAGGATCCCTCAATACATAGTTCTGGAGCTTAGACGCCTCATCACTATCATATTTCTCTGAATTTGCTCTTTGTACTGCATTACTGTGGACTACTACTGGTGGATCATTCTCATCATTATTCACACTAAGAAGTGGGGTTTTGTGTGTTTTAGCATGATTTATAGCAAAAGATGGATATTTTATCTCGATTCCATAGTCTTTGCTGGTAGCTTTTACAATTTCATCCAATGTTTTCATTGATATCTGTAAGATAGACAATGGAAAGTTATCATAATTATACTCGATAAGGTGCATTCAATTTATAGCATTGCTGGATTATAAAGATTATTGGTCATGAGCCTATATTTTTGATAAAGTAAACAAGGTGACAATCGTGAGTCAATGTTACACTTACTGACCTTTTGTGAACCTTCCAAATATTAGGTAATTACGATAAGAAAATAATCTGTTTCTAAACAATTTATTATGTAAGAAATACCTACTTATCTTTGTACATAATGGACCTAGAGTTCCTACCTTATCACTGTAGGTAAGATAAGTTGGCAAATTAACCACAGACCGTGATCTCTGCCTTACTTTGTTCCTTTTCTTTGACGTCAGTAGATTCTGGTGACGCTTGATGCTGGCTGCTTCTTCCTTTATAACTTTCTCCGGAGCCACACCCCGCCGAATCAAACCTCCCATGCTCTTACCTCGTGTTGGAGCATCGAAATCAAATACATAAGGTGTTATAGAAGCTGAACTTGAATTCCTTGATTTGCTGTCAGATTTCTTTAGCTTACACTCTTCGTTTCTCTGTCTCTTCTGCTCCAATGTCCACCATTCAGGGTCTCGCATGACACAGCCGCATACGCATAGATTTAGTAAAGTTCCGGAGAGTAACAGTATAGTGCCTCTCCATCCATACTCCTCAATAAAGTATTGAGTCATAGGCGCATATATGAAGGTTCCAACACCGGTTCCACAAGCTCCTAACCCTGTGGCCAAATTCCTTTTCTTTTCAAACCAATATGCTATTGACACTACTGCTGTTACGTACACCAGTCCAAGCCCCATGCCGGCTATAACTCCAAAGGTGATCATCATCATTTCAAGGCTCGTAGAAACTGATGCAAGAACGAATCCTATAGTAGAAATTATACCACCAAGAATAGTCATGCTTCGGCAGCCATATCGATCGACCAAAGCGCTCATAACTGGTCCGGATAACAATGGAACAGCGATGAATAGGCTTCCAATCCAAGCTGTGGTCGACTTGCTAGCTTGGAACTCTTCAAGGAATTCAATATAGAGAAGTCCGAAAGAGAAACTGATTCCATCAGCTATCATGGAGATCACAAACGAAGATAGGACGACTACCCAGCCCCATCCCCCGTCAGGAATCGTTACTTCTCTCTCAATCTTTCCTGGAATGGCATCCTCTTCAAAGTCTGATTCTTCTTTATGTGATGGATTATGAGTAACATTGACATGATTGTTAGATTTAGCGTTATTGATGAGTACTTTCGTTTCATTTTCTGGCTTATCATTTTTACTGTCTAAATCTGGACTGGAAAAGGATGTGGTTCCAATACTAGATGAATCATCATCATTGCATATCCCCGAAGTCGAGTCTGAGAGGAGGGACTCTCTTGCTTTCCCATCTTTGACCTCCTTGCTATAGGGAGTCCTACTGTGCTTTAGAATTTTTGGTTCAAAGTCATGTTCCATTATATTTGTACTAAGAATACTGAAAAATACTGGCAGTGGTGGTTCGTAGGTGGGGTCGTGGAACTTATCTTAAGCGAGGGTCCCTTGCAGAGTAACGACTTGCTTCTCTAGCCACGCTGTTCAGCTTGAGAGTGTTGGGTTTGTTTTGACGGGAGACCATAAGTGTGGATGGTAGGGAGATACCGTCACCCATACACGCGGGCTGGCTGCGGGCGGCGCGAGAGGGCGCCACAATGAAAGTTACTGATAGAACCGATGCTGATGCGAATTGTGGTGAATCGATGAGGTTTGCATCTGAAAACAGATCGAAATAAGCAACTGTCAAGTTCGACGAAAGGTATATTTATTATGTCGGTACCTACCTACCTACTTATTAGATTTAAAATTTATTCTGTGCTACCTAAATTTACCTGCCTAGGTGTGTAACTATTTAATTTTTCGAAACAAACTCATAGTAGGTAACTACTCTACTCCACAATTACCTCCCTAAGTAAGTAGGTTAACTACCTACTTACATAAATAACTTTCCTTTTTACTACTATGTGGTACCTACCTACTAACGCCTGGAAATCCTAGAATAGCAACGTAGGCATATTGCTTACATTATTCTTATTTTATTACAAACCTAGGTACTTAAGTACTTACCTGCTTACTTAAAACACTTTCAAAACATACCTAAGTAGGTAAAGGTACTATTTTGTTTACTTACGAAGTACCTATGTAGGTACCTACACCTAATAGGCAGCAACCACTAACTAGGTAACCTCTAAATTTCTAAGTTACATTCCAATATTATTAGTCTTAAATAAAAGTACCTGATAAATCTTAAACTATAGGTAACTAGGGATAAATACTCACTTGCAAGTCTAGAGAAATCGACACTTCAGCTTCAAGGCACTGAAAACACTGTAGACCGATTCCGACTGAACCTTATAGAAGAAAATGGATCAATACACCACAGATGATTCAACAGTCATATTATGGGGTGGACAGCCAGGCGCCACCATCGCCAGATTCCCTAGAGCCCCATTTATTCCTTGTATAATCTCAAAAGCTAAGGAAGTAATGATCGATGTTGAGTGTTTAGGGGTCGGTGTGAACTGGCTGTGTCTGGCCTGAGAAGCCTTCTGACGTAGTAGACTGGATGACGTATTGCGTCATGGATGTTTTGATACTATGAGGCTTCTATTATCTAATGTGATGTTCTAACTATGCCAACCAAACATACCTAGTCGGTAGGTAATTTTCAAAATACCAAAAACCAAATAGCTATAATTCAGTATGGTAAGGTAAGGAAGGATGTTTGATGTTGTAAGTAAATCCTTATAATATTAGTAGGTAAGTAGGTAGATCAGTCTAAAAATGAACGCCCGTCCAATGTATTTCCAATGTACCTATTTGTTTACCTCTACATGCGGTACAAGTACAAGTGGAGGGGCATGCATTTTTAGACTGAATCATCTCTTTTTAAGTATGTAAGTTCATACTACATATTGAACTGTAGTAAGTATGGAATGTAAGCTGTAAGTAGGTATTTAGAATCTAAATATTTACCTAACAACCTAACTACCGTGAAACTGATGAAATAAATTATCTAAATTAGATCATTTATTTGTAGTACCTACTAAGTCTATCATTAACCTTTGTTTTACAAAGCGAAGTTATTACCACGCATCATAAAACTGGAAGAAAACTAGTTATGTCAGAGTTAACCTACCTACGTAAGTAAGTAAGTCGTAAGGGCCCCTACCTACCTAAGCGGAACTGAGACATACTATCTACCTACTGTTTTAGAATATCAAGTAATATATTGATTATACCTATTTTTAGTAGGTACCTAAGTATATTATATTAAATCAATCATGGTTGGTTTTGCTGCAAAACCAACCATGATTGATTTAATATAATATTTATGCAAATTTTTGGCAAACTTTGCAATCACTTTGTTCCACTTCAGTCGCAACGGTGCCCCTAAGGTTTCTTATATAATTCCGTGAAGTTTTTTGCTCTATTCAAAAGGTTAGGAGCCTAAAAACACCATCGTTTTGGCCTTCGCTTCGCTCGCTTGGCTGAGCCTGGCTGAAGTGGCTGAGCAAGGGCTGAGGGTAGGTAGGTATTAGACATGAATTGTCCCGAAATTTAACTATGATGAGGTATAGATAATAAGTATCGTATTATCTACTTAGTGTGCTTTAGTTAAATCATTAGATCAGAATATTTTTTTCAACCCGTACCAAAAAAGCGCCAGTCTGTGGGCGCTCTTCGTTCAATAATTTGTTAGAATGTGGCTAAGTTTTTCCTTAAATTTTAATAGACAATCTACCATTATTTCTAATATAATCTAATCTTATTTCTAAGAAAGCCTTGGTGTACCCAAAAAGAATAATCACTACGTTTAGTATATATTTAATCTGGGGTTTAGGTGTACCAAAATAAAATATGCGCAAACTAGCGACACAAATTTTGCAACGCTATTTTTTGAATTCTGAACGCAAAGTAAAAATTATTGAACGCAGTTTTATTTAGTGTTGCCAAAAATGAATCTACTAAAGTATTAAAATTCTGGTTGGCTACGCATAATAAGAATTAGCGTACAGGGTAAATAGGTACACTGATAAAAGTAAACTAGGTGAACAGGTAGTTATATTCACAAACTGTTTTTTTTGCCATTCTAAAAAAATTACACCTATTATGTACATAAAGTACTTTTATTGCAATAACTATGTGATTGGTAAACGTGGGTTTGACTTAAAAGTTGACGAGCGTCATCTTATCACCATTTTGTCTGTAAAAATAATATAAAATTATTCCATTGAAAACACCAAATTGGTCGATTTTTGGCAGAAAACGATATCTTAGTAATATTTTAATTTTTAAGTTGGCAACTCCTACACGTTCTTTCTTTTTCGTTTCGTAAAGTACGGACACGTGCGTACAAAGCGCCGAATTATTGCAAATAATTCAAAATGAGTGAAGGAACAGCGACAATTCGCACCCGCAAATTCATGACCAACAGGTAACGTGCAGTAGATCCATTTTTAGTCAATGATCGCTTCCATACAAATGCGTGAATGTGAATGACGCCTCGCTGTCAGGTTATGTGAAAACGTTTTGTGTTTTTCAGATTGTTGGCTCGCAAGCAAATGGTTTGCGATGTGCTACATCCAGGCAAGCCCACCGTCAGCAAGACGGAGATCAGGGAGAAGCTCGCAAAGATGTACAAAGTGACACCCGACGTTGTGTTCGTATTTGGTTTCAAGACGAACTTCGGAGGTGGTAAGTCCACCGGATTTGCCCTACTGTACGACACCCTGGATCTCGCTAAGAAGTTTGAGCCCAAGCACAGGCTCGCCCGCCACGGACTCTACGAGAAGAAGAGGCCGACACGTAAACAGCGTAAGGAAAGGAAGAATAGGATGAAGAAGGTGCGCGGTACCAAGAAATCTAAAGTAGGCGCGGCCGCCAAGAAGTGATGTGGTTAGTAACGTAAGCTATAATAAAAACCCAAAAAAATATTGTGCTGTTTTCATCATTGATCCTTGATGTAGGTATTACAAGGTTATGTTGTGATCTTGCGGTGAATAGCAAGTGCATAATGACGTGATGATGAAAGAGTAGATTCAGTGTAGTGTAGATGAAACCAGAACAGTGGCCATAGGTTATCGTTGAGTGCAGTGTGAAGGATTAATGAAGTAAAACATAGTTACGCTGTATGATAATTGAGAAATGAAGCAATATCATTTTATTGAGAGCACAGCTTCTGAGATTATGACTAAAAAACCAGCACTGGTGGTCTAGTGGTAGTGGCCCTGGCCCTTCTGATCCTAAGATCCCGGGTTCGCTTCTGGTTGTGTATGAAAAATGTACCTATGTGTGCTACAGTACAGTCACCAACAAAAGTCGCAGAACACATTAAAACTTCCATAACTCCTATACACCATAAACCTCAAAAGTAGCTGTTCAGTACAAGTCACAAAATATGCTGAACATTGTGAAGCATTGAAAGTGTTTAGCGGCTTTTGTTGGTGCCTATACCTGTTCCTTTAATCAAACAGTGATGGAAAACTTCTTGAGGAAACCAAAAATAAAACTAAAATTGCATGTTTTAAATTCTTATATTTAATTTTACATGTTCGGTGTATCTTAGTAAGGATTGATTTTAGATATTCTGGTATAACTATTCTCAGAATAATATGATGTCAAATGTAAGTAAAACATCTTACTGTAAGGAACCTACTTAGATCCTTGTAGTGATTCTATATTTTCTGTAACTTTTTGCACTTACACTCCAATAAGTCTGATTCTTTCAAATTTTAATTAAAACGAGTATTACACCAAACGGTATTCAGGGCCCGGTAGTAAAAAAAAAATAATAAAAACGCCTAGCCTCTACGCCTTACGCCCTAACTCTTATTACACCACTCTTATTTAGGGTAAGGGTCCCTTAATTTACGGTAATGTAATAAGTGCTTTAACTACTGCAAGTGCTCAGTCGTTGCCGTCCAATGGGGGTGGTGGATAGATACAAAGCGGGAGGCGTCCCCACGCCTGCTTCCCTCTATCCACCAAAATGGGGAGAGGAGACGACTGCAGCCGCCTTCTCCGCCTGTGCAGAGAGGCGAGAGGGTCCTCCCGCGCGCGCTCTGCCGCCTCCTGGGACATCACGTTCTCACAGGAAGAGGCGACCGCTGCCCAGGCCCCTGGCTTTCCAGCATGACCACGTTGGGAAGCGAAAGGTCCGGCCCGGCTGCCGCTACCAGACCGCGGCGCGGCTTGGACCACAGTCCACAACGGACACACTTCAATAGTCAATAGTCAATAATCTTTATTCAGTAATATCACAAGGATCATTTTGAATCGTTTTACATACTAGGTGAGTCTAGGTGCCAATTCCAGTCCTATCCCCAGTACGAGAAGAACTGGCAAGAAACTCGCTGGGCCCTAGCGCTTTTTTTGTATTATGAACCTTGTTAACATTGTTAGGGACACCTAGCAGAGTTGGAGCTGATTCGTCCCAAGCTTTTTTGTCATCTAAGTACTCTGATATTCTATAATAAGCTTCGAGGGTGTGCTGGCTGGGCCTCTTCGCTTCCGAGCCTCAGTGACTCTACGCCAACGTGTGGCGTATTATATTATTAACTAGCTTCCACCCACGGGTTCGCCCGCGTGGTACCTTGAAAAACAAAAATATCTATCCCACGGGAACCGTACATTATTTCTGGATAAAATGTAGCATAGCATAGGTGTTATTACAGACCATAATCTATATCTGTGCCAAATTTCATTCAGATACGTTCAGCCGTTTTAGCGTGAAAGAGTAACAAACATCCAGACATCCTCACAAACTTTCGCGGTTTATAATATTAGTAGGATAATAATAACTGTAAAATTTCAATGATTTGTAAACAGCGATCTGTTTGTAAAACGTTGAAGTGGCAGATAGTTGATTGACGTTCGAGTGAATGTTGTCTTGGATGTATTTGTATTTATTTTAAACATCTGCCAGTCCTACAACTTCCGTAATAAGAATTAGAAACTATAACAAGGGTGTTTCATATGTACTTTTAAACTTACGCGATCTGAACACATTATTATTAGGATTAGACGGGTATTTATCGCGTTCAAATTACCGCGTTGTACAAATCGCGTTGATATTAATAATAAAAGGTAATTTGAACGCTATATACCAGTCTAATACTTCAGGGTAATACGTATAATAATTAAGGGTGTTTCAATTCCCAAAATTATCTCCGTATGCGTTATAAACACTGGGACAGTATCTCCTAGCTAGTTCAGCGTATAGTGAAGTGTTGATTAGTTTGGTGTGTTGAGTGATGCGATTCCATGCATGGTATACATAGGGTGTTTCACTGATCTCCCCAGGTTCGAAATACAGGTTTGCATCCTCCCATCTTATCGGGTAGAACAGTTCTGGACTGTACACTTCAAATTCTGAAAGAAAGATGGAGTTCTATCATACTGGTAAACCTAAAAGATAGAATAGTTGGCTCAACGAATCTAGGCATTCGCGAAGTTAGTCGTAAGAGCTGCGCAGTATCGTTTTTCGGGAGCAATTGGAGGTATGAGGAGGGGAAAGGAACTACATGCGCAAACTCGCACCTGTGGCTAATTTCACGAATGCCTAGATCCGTTGGATGACCTGTTACTAAAGTGAAATTGCGGAATGGATAACAAAACAGATCTAAGTAACTAGGCTGCTGGTCCCGACCTTGAAGTCGTCACGGCGAGGTCATTTTGACAACATTCAAACTGCTTTAAAACTGTCAATAGCTTCTATAACTTGTTTTTAACCCCCGACCGACGAAACAGAGGGGAGTTTTAAGTTTAACGTGTCTGTGTGTGTATCTGTCTGTGGCATCGTAGCTCCCAAACGGATGAACCGATTTTCGTTTAGTTTTTTTAGTGTCATACATAATTTTATCCCGAGTGTTCTAAGCCATGTTTCATGAAAATCTGTTCAGCCGTTTGAAGATCATCTCTTTTTTCTAGTTGATGAGGGGATCTGACTAACTTCCTGTACGATCGGATCGATTCGAAATTTGGTACTTTACTTCAATGATATTGAAAGTATCTATATGGTAAGGTAACCATGACCTGATTAGCCGTTTGAAGATCATAAGGTACCTACCTATAGTTGATGAGGGCATCTGACTACCTTCCATATGTCCTATTGATTCGAAATTTGGTACCTGCCGTACCTATTACTGCAATGATATTAAAAGAACATGGTAAGATAACCATGACTTATAATATGACATGTAAGGTTAAGGTTTAGATGTCGGGGGCTTTTTAAAAAAAATAATTTTGTTTTATTTACAACTTCCTCTGACGGCCTCTGTGGCGCAGCGGGCGAAGGACCGCCTGAGACGCAGAAGGTTGTGGGTTCGATTCCCACCGCGGGACAAATGTTTGCATTATTTGCAGATATATTTGTCTCAGGTCTAGGTGTTTTCTATGTCTTGTTGTAAACTTCCGTCTCTCGAGAGGATATTCACTGACCTTGACAAATAGCAGCATTCATGGCGACCACGTCATTGGTGCCGCACTTCTCCTTCAGGATCCGAGTGATGACCCCCGGCCCGTTTTGACCCCAGGAGTCGCCTCTGAAGTTTTTAGCTAGATCGCTGAAAAGATAGTGATATACTACTAGATAGTGATATGCTACTGTGAGCTCGTAATGTCAGCGTTTTAGTAAAGTGTGATCGATCCTATTTTCACGGGTTATCGGATTTGGATCGGATGCAGTGCGTAACCGCTCTAAATGTGTGTACTACACACATTTAGAGCCCGTAACTCATTACAGCTCTACACACTGTGTAGAGCTGTAATGAGTTACGGGCTTCACACACAGCAGCTATAATGTAAAGATGTACATTATAGCACGATACATCTCATTACATCTTTCCATAGAAATCGTCATATAATCGTCGAATAATGTATATTAATGTACATTAGGTACATCCCGGGATGTAATGTACATTAATATACCTACATTATAGCTGCTGTGTGTGAAGCGCTTAACCTACTTAATCTTTAGTAACTATTAAAGATCACTGTAAGTACTTAGGTAATAAATAAGACGTTTCGAATATATCCATCGTGATTTGTTTCCTTCTTCTCAATTTTGGTTATCTTGTAAAATTTTACTTAATTTTAAATGTAGGTAAAAGTGAAATAACTTATTATCAGTGATCGGAATCGGGTGAGCTATAATATACCTGTTAGAGATGGGCGTTTTCGGATTTTTACGCAATCTGATACAAATTCGATTTCTAATTTGGAAATCGATTTCAAAATTCGATTTTATAAATCGATTTCAGAAGAGTATAATGGAGCAGATTGACCTTATTTTCGTTCGAAATTCCATGGTTTTAGATTTATTAGCCGCGTTTTGAATTTGCACACCCCTTGAGCGTCCAACCGATTTTTCGCAATTTGCACATAATGCATTTTTTCTATTTTGCATGATATCTCTTGCACGGACGCAGGAAAAAACAAAGGCCTATAGATAAACTTACATACATAAAACCTTTTTGGATTTACATAATATACCTACATCCTGCAGGATATAGGTACACCTCCTTGGTCCTACTTGACAGTTGATACTTATAAAAAGAAAACTAAACCACGTAGCTTGTCTCTGTAAAAAGTAACGTCATTTTGGGTATTTTATCTGTGCTCTAAGACACTAAAACAACCGAGAATGGCAACAATTTATTTTTACGAATGAACTCCCGACATCCATTGTTTTCGCTAGTCTATGACGTCATCCATGAATCATCTACACTTTTTACCAAAGTCACAAGGAGATATTTTAACGGCTTCTACAGACCAGAAATTTCCCTTGTTTGCTAACATAAACCCGTTCAAACAAAAGTAAACTCAAAAAACGTAAATTTAAAAAACGAATAATAAACAAGTATAATTGCAATTAATGCACTTGCACTCGCGATGACGTAATCGTAACGCAATCTTTTTGCTTACATATTTTTTTCTTAATTTTTTGTAGCTAAAATGTCACTGTTTTGGTGTTGACACTGACGTAAATATATCAAAGAACGAATGGGTAACAGTTGCCACAGTAGAAAATATTGTTGGAAACCAAGATTCCAACAAGTAGGATGGGCTGCTCTAGTCGCCCAGACGCTCCAGTGGCTATTCAACACAAACTAAGATAATCAATTCACACTCTACAGTCCCAATTATAATACCTTTAAAATCACAATACTTATTAAAACAATAATACGTCCCAAAACATGTACCTAATATTTTTAGTTTCTATTCACAACAAATTAACATTAGGTATTATTTATTACTTAGCACAAAAAGTTAAAAAAAAATATTACGCAACTCACACCGCGTGACCTCACCGTACTTGTTACCAAGGTCAAGTGAAAGCGAGCAACAATCAAAATTCAAAACTCTCCACTCCAAACATAAACAAACAACTATTGACTATAGGTAGTACCTGCCTAGTAAGTAGGTACTGCAATATATTATTGTTTTCTACTAAGTAGTTGCAAACTGAATTGGATCTTATTGCCTCGACATTAAGTTCTGTTTCGTTTCAATCTGCAATACAATTCAAAACCGCCAAAACACAAAACTGTCGACAATTTGCTTCATCTCTTTCACTCAGTCGACCGATCGCTAAGTTAGAATGAAATAAGGCGAGCGCCTAAATAATTCATAAATTCATGCTATCACTTTCACTCTGCCAAACAACTGCTGAGAATGAAGGAGATGAAGAGAATTTCAGACAGTTTTGCTGCAAGCAAACCGTTCGTTCGTTCGCAAGCGAACGAAATTGTAAGATTTCGTAAGTTTTCAGAAAACTACGAACGGTTTGCTTGCAGCAAAACTGTCTGAAATTCTCTTCATCTCCTTCATTCTCAGCAGTTGTTTGGCAGAGTGAAAGTGATAGCATGAATTTATGAAAATGTATCGGAGTTTTCAAAGAAAGATTTGGCTTTGGCTTGGTTTTGGTTTGCTTGCGTTTTCGTGGTAGATGTTGTTTTTAAGTTTTTTAAAATCAGTTTGTCTTTATTGGAAAATCAATACGATAAGATTTGTAGGTGAAATCGGCTTTCAGATTCGTTTTGATAAATCGGACTCATGCCTAATACCTGTACCCCTAGTATGAGTTTTGGATAGTTTACGAAAACTTTTTTCGAATAGGTAGTATCCTTTCATACATTTACCTCCATCGGAAATGTTAGGGAACTAAAATAAGGTCGATAATATCTAACCAGCAATGATTTTCAAACCAAGTTTTCACGATATCAACCTTATTTTAGTTCCTTAACATATCCTATGGAGGTAAATTTATGAAAGGATACTATTCGAAATAAGTTTTCGTAAACCATCAAAAACTCATACTGAACTACTGGGTACTGAAGTTCAAAGAAAGACAGAAAAAGTGGAGACTTCCTTAAGACTAAATCTTTTTTCCGGGTTTGAGGACATTACATAAGGACATTAGATGTATATTAATTTTATTAATATAGAAATAGGTTTTGTTTTTTAAACAATAAAAATCGTGAATATAATTTTTTTTAAGAAAAATAATAATTTATTCGATAATTCTTTTACTGTCATTTTAGTTTAGTACTGTTAATTTTAGTTTAGTAGGTACACTTATGTAGTATTTCGAACCCGAAAAAATGACCCGGATTTCTTTTTTATAAGAAAGTCTCCACTTTTGTAACTGTTCTTTGAAGTTTACGTAGGTATAGCTCACCCAATTCCGATCATGCTTATTATCAACTAATATTTTTTTGCTGCGATCTTGCTATCAGCTTGAAAGACGAGCTTTAATTTTTTTTTTAAATAACGGTAAAATATCAAATTGAGGAGATTCGCTACCTGCGTCTTCGAAGATTGATGTTTGTCTCCAATGCAATAGGAATCCAAAGGTGCATGTTTCCATGAAGATATCCATAGCAATGCTATAGAAGCAGTAGGGACCTAGGTAGGACCTATCGCTATAATTATGCGACAATTGAAAATCGATCCTCAGCAATTATTAATGCAGGCAGTGTTATTTTCAATGTCATTCTATTCTAGCTTGCAATGTTTAATTCAAGGACTACACAAAAAACAAAATAAACTAGTAAGTAGTACCTAGTTCGCCCCGAACTGAGATTTCGCGTGCGTTTGCAATCATCATTTGTAGGTATTCACGCCCTGAAGTTTTTGGAAACACTATCTAACTACTAAATACAATATTCGTAAGTAGGTTATGACTACGGAAGATAATCTAATCGATGACAAATATTTGATTATTTTTACCTAGGTGTAAGTACCTACCTACTTATACCCGTGTTATGACGTCAGCGGTTTTCTTAATTTTACTTATTTCGTTATATTTTTTATTATATTTATTTATCCAAGTTTTATGCAGATTGGATTAACGTTTCTTATGTTATGCTCTAACATATAGGTACCTATACCTACACAAACATACAACGCCAAATCACCCTACTTAAACTGAGATTTCGCTCGCTCAATCAATAATTAGTACCTACTCAATGAAAAAACTTTTGTGACATAAATACGGTGTCATTTTTAGACCTTGACTTGTGTCACTTGAAAGATGGAACTAGTGTGGTGAAAGGATTACAATCCGCCTCAAAGACACTCCTTTCGTGCACTTCACTACCAAGTTCTATGGATTTACGGCGGTTGATTTTGTTGTATACTTATCCCTATTCGAAAGACTAATACCTTAATTAATTTATTTAAAATATGGATGTATAGGGATAGGTACAATATCTTATCTACGTAGCACCCTAGACTTGGTGGATATCTTAACAGGGGTAGACAGGCACAGCCTAACATCATACGACTATTTGGCACATGCCCACATTTTGCCCAATGTATACCGTACGTGATAGATCGCAATCTTATCACCACTCGAAATACTGACGTATAACTTACTACGTAGACATAGGTAGTTAAAAATAAAGGCTTTTAGGAACTGACCTGACAGCTGCTTCAGCGAACATCATTCCCACGCGGTCTCTCGAAAACGCCATAGCGCCAGCCGCTACATTCAGATCACTTTCACGTGCTGACCAATTCTCCCCCAACACAGTAAGCGACTTCACCACCACAGTATCCAAGTCCAAATAAATCCCCCCCCATTTGTATAAAGTCAGATACCGCAACGCGTCCGAGGTGTGTGATATACGCCACTTGGTTCTATTCAACGCGCCCCCAGCTACAAGGGTTTCTAAAGGAGTGTTTTTTGCGTATTCCAGTACGTTTATCCGCGTGAATTTTATCCTTTCAAACTGCTGTAGCGCTTGGAAGCTTTTAGTTTTCAAGCTTCTGATTGGTGCTAGGAAAATCACGTATACGTCAAAATCTTTGTGAGCTCTTGAGGCCGCTTCGACCGCGCACGCTTGCCTGGAATTAAGATCTCCACTACACGATGTTTCGTGAAAGAAGATTGACTGAGCAGATGGATTAAACCCATCATATATCTGCGATTCGTTCCCGTCTTCCTGATAGCACGCCACATCCTCGAAACTAAAGCTAAGGAAGTACAAATCGGGGGATAGGGGAGAATTTAAAACGGTCACACAGCATACTAATGCTATAGCAATTACGAGGACTTTCGCCCGATTTCGGCGTATTTTATTATACATGTTGAGTTTCACATCCGTTCGTAACGGTGTCTAAAGCTAGACTGAGCGTTATCGTATCATACCGTATCGACGGTGGTATGATTGTTGCAAATCATTTATCTATCAGCTATCTGGTTCCCATAGTACAAGCTTTGCCTAATTTAGGGTTAGATAGCGTTGTGTGAACTGTCCACCAATATTTATTTAATATCACCCCGTCAAAGAATCGTATATTCTGAGCACCATGGTAAAATTTAAAATGAAATAAACTGCCTCAAGTTTTAGGGTAACATATACAGGTGTTTCCAGACTACTTCCGGAAACTTTAGGGGGTTAAAGTACCCATCAATATAAACAACTTTTTCTAAGAAACCGACACTTTAAGCGCGAAAACAAAACAGCTGTTCCATGCAAAAGATCAATACCTACTTGACTAAAATGTATGAAACGGCTGTTCTTTCGCGTTCACAGTGTTTCTTAAAAAAAGTTGTTTATATTGATGGGTACTTTAACCCCCTGAAGTTTTCGATATCAAATAACAAACCAATAAATTTTCAACATTGTATAATATTTTATTTTTGAATCATTCTATAACTTATATTAAATTAAAATGTTAATTTTATACAATTTATTTATTAACTTATCACTGGTAAATAAACGTTTGCAGCTCAGATAAACCTGAGGACCGACAATATCGCTCCAAGAATAAGCGACAAAAACAAATCTATGACCCGATAGTAGTAAGGCCACGAAAGCGAGTTCAGGAGCGTTACTCGGAAGCTTTATTTTAATACTAGTATCCGCCCGTACTCAGTTAAAAAGTCACAAACCCATTTACGACCATCAAACACGAATTTCCATACACATTTTAACCCCTTTTTCGTTTCCTTTTCAGTTTAATTCGGGATAGAAAGTGGCTAAGTGCAGGGTAAAATATTAATTATTTTATATCGCCGAATATTTAAAAAAAATATAAACATTTTTGTTGTCTTGAAGAAGAAGCGTAAAATCTACATTCGTACACATCCGAATCCATTCAAACACACAAACTTTCGCATTATTTAAAGTGTAACCTTTGATAGAATAATTGAACTTGTAATGAATAGTCCAATACTCGTTTGAATCACACGTTATTCATCGATAATTCAATTTACGTATGTTTTTTGAAGCTAACGACATTTTTTAGTTTATTTTACGCAGAATGTACAAAATTCTATATACTTAGTGCTCCGATCCTAAATAGCAGTAGCTAAAGCTAATTTCAACGTGTCTTTTTATTTATCTTTAGAGTAAGAGAGAAAGCAGATTGGCAATTTTATGAGCTGCCAAATTAGTAACTTTCGTTCCTTTTTATAGTTCTTTTAGTGTGATTCTTATTATCCTGTCACTGGTTCTTTCTAACTAATGTGGTGAAAGGCAAAGTGTACTTCAGAGACTCTTTTCGGACACTTGACACATATTATCTTCGAAATTTTTTAGATTAGTCTCTATTCTTATTAGAATAAACACTTTTTTAAATTTAAAATTAGTTTGTCCAACGAAACGAGCTAATATGGCGCCTTCTCCCTTGCACAATTGTATGAAAGTGACAAGGATGCAGCACTGACTCAAATTGTCAGGATTGGTCATTGGGCGTGACTTATTCAAGTAAAGGCTGCGTTTACATTGCTGATATTAATCACAAAAATTGAATATAATATTTTGTGAACGTAAAACCGAAGTGTTAATTTTAATTTAAATTAATTTTGTTACTGCGTTAAGTCGCGAAGATTGAAAGAAGGGACGGGAGGCATTTGCCCTGCAGTGGGACGATAATGGCTAAGTAAATAATAATAATACTTAATATGATAATAAGATAATTATTAATAATAATTATTATAATTATTATTAATAATAATAAGATAATTATAATAATTACTTAATAAGATGATGATGATGACTTAATAATAAAACCAGAATACTGACAACACACTGACACAGGCACCAAACACGTCCGGCTCACTCGAGAGACAGAATCGAACTCAAGGTGAACGCGCCCTGAGTTCCTTATCTCCAACCAATGATGGTCAGCGCTTGATTTCCCTATTAGTTCGTTTCGTTGGACAAACTATAGTTTTAGTTACTGCTACCCAAAATCAGGGCCAAAATGATACTTTTAGCTAATAAGATAATGTATATATACAAATGTAATATAGATACAATTATGGCCTGTTCACACTACGTTTGTAATTGTTTTAATCTAAACCAAAGTTGTATACTTATTTAACTAAAAATGCGGCAGTACAATTATAAGTACTTTGGTACCAGTCTATAACAGGGAGGCCTCCGGGCGGCCTAAGGCCTCCTTCCTACCAGCACATAATGAACTAACTTATTACTGAATACTATATAATAGTTTATTTAAATATTTTTTTATTAATTAAATTAAATATTACTTATTTTTAATATTTATACAGAATCGAACTTAAGGGATCCCCAACAATGCTAATTGAATTTAAGAGTTCATTAAAATGTTACTTTAGAATTTTTGGATGGATTTGTTGAATTTTTTGGAACATTTAGTTGAGAATCCAATAGAATAATGATAAAATAAATTAAATTAAATACAAATATGCGTGCATCTTTATATTGTGCTAAATAGATTCTAATAATCATTTAAATTGACAGCGACGTTTCAAAATTTACTTTTAAATAGCATTGTGTCCTTTTCTTTCCTATTTAGAATTTGCTTAGCTCGAAAGAGACAACATTCTAAACTATATAAATTTGCCAATAACTTAGGGCCTGACCAAATATTCAGAAAGCGTGATACAGTTTAACTCAACTTGGAAGCAGCATTGGCTAATTTAGTTCAGAACATTTATACAGACAGACAGAGAGATTTTCGTTTTTATTACAAAAGAATCCTTACATGTTATTTAATGCTAATCTTTGTTTTTGTATTTTCTCTCTTTAGGTTTTAAACATCACATAAAAGTCTCTATTACTATACAAATAAGGTTCACAATGGATTGTTATTGCGACTCTGTATTTTAAGTTCCAGCTCACAGTAATAGCCTCTACAATACACCTGACCAGTCGGTCAAAACAATAATAAGCTCTATAGCGGTATAAATAAGGTCCACAGCTAGATTATCGCGATATTGGCGGAATGCAGTTGTATTACAATTTAATCACACAATAATAAACTCTAGTGCTATACAGATAAGGTGCATACGTACTAGAGTGCTATTGTGAGTTCGTTTGTGGCGTTTGGTGTGTAGACGCATGCGCTTCGATATCCGATTCAGTTTCTTTACTTTTCTGGACGTTTCTGGAAATAAAAATGTACATAATTATAAATAAAAAACTTGAGAGGTGTCAAGGGACACCAGGATGGAACGAAGTTCCTTTCCTTGCTTTCTATGAGAGAGAGAGAGACAGACAGAGAAACACGCGCACGCCGCACGGCTTACAACTACAAAAGTGTCGTTAAAACTTTTGGTCTTAATTATTTCCGTCTAGCCTCCTTTCGCAACGCGAGATAAGGAACTTCCAACAATATATACTATTGGTGGACAATTCACACAACGCTATCTAGCGATCCGAAGGTCGTGGGTTCAAACCTAGTCGTGCACCAATGAGTCATCCTCATCAACTTCCTGCCCTTGTCCCACGTTATGTGGGGTCGGCACAACATTGTGATCTTCTTCCATTTCCCTCTGTCATTTGTCATCTCAGTACTCACTCCTTTCTTACTCATATCATCTTTCACACAGTCCCTCCATCACCTCTATCCATCCACATTCATACCTAACATTTTATCCATCCTTGTCACTCGGTGAATCAAACGGTGAAGGAAAACATCGTGAGGAAACCGGCACATTTCTGGTGGATCGTTAACAATATATATAAGTTTGAGCATCCCTGCCCTAAAACCAAAAATTCGAAGGTGTGTGTCTTAGGTTAGTATTATTATAAACGGCGATGGGCTTGCAATCTGTCACGTACGGAATACTAACTACTGTGCAAAATGTAGGCATTTATCAAATGCGATGTTTGGACGTGCCTCTGACTACCCTATTTAGATATCCTAACTAACTTAAGATCTGAGGAAGATATCTACCGAGCCCGGGGATTATGCCCGCCTTCCACTAAAAAAGGGTAATGAGCGGAAACTGAGCTAATGCTCTGAGAGGATTGAAATAGTATTGAAATCCGCTCATTCACAGTGGAAGCACTCCTATGAAGAAAGCCGTTGCGTGTTAAACGGAGGCCGTACGGAGCCCGCTCCGCTCGCAGTGGAAGGCGGGCATTACAGTCCTGTACCCCTAGTATGAGTTTTTGATTTACGAAAACTTTTTTCGAATAGTATCCTTTCATACATTTACCTCCATCGGAAATGTTAAGGAACTAAAATAAGGTCGATAATATCGAAAATATTATGTAATTGGCAGTCCCAGCAATAATTTTCAAACCAAGTTTTCACGATATCGACCTTATTTTAGTTCCTTAACATTTCCGATGGAGGTAAATGTATGAAAGGATACTATTCGAAAAAAGTTTTCGTAAACTATCAAAAACTCATACTAGGGGTACAGATCATATTTTTTTCTTGTCCAGCGCTGGTCAGCTAGTATGAGGATAGTTGTGGATAATGGTGGTGATTCTATTGTTCCGCGGACTAACTAAAACTAACTAAAAAAATGCTGAATATACGCGACCTTATTTTGTTCACATCAAATACTAAATTTGCGTAAACATTTTAAATTACAATTCTAAATTTGACTAAACTGACGTATGATTGACGTGTTTTAGCTTATTTTAGAAGCCATGTAAATTGGTGTTGACTAAAGCTACGTGAAAATGGTGGAAAATTAATTAAATTAGAATGATTATGTCAATTTCAGATCTTTTTAAAACTGTCATTCAAAAATGTTACGCTAATTTGGTGTTTATAGTAAGCCTAATAAGATCGTACCGATTGTAGCATTTTTTAAGTTAGTCTGCAAAACAACCGATTTACCACCAGGGGCCTTACCACGAAGTCTTCCAGAACGATTCCGTAACGATTCCATTATAGAAACGTCACTACTTCCATACAATTTGCGTAGGTCATGGTACGAAATAACAAAAAAAAAAAAAATATGATCACGACTGTAATCCCCGGGCTCGGTAGATATCTCCTCAGATCTTTGGTTACTTAAATCTTTTGAGGATATCTAAAGGGGGTAGTCAGAGGCAAGTCCAAACATGACATTTGGTACATGCCCACATTTTGCACAGTAGTTAGTATTCCGTACGTGACAGGTTGCAAGCCCATCGCCGCTTATAAGAATACTAACCTATGACGCACACCTTCGAACTATTGGTTCTAGGGTATGCCGGTTTCCTCACGATGTTTTCCTTCACCGTTTAAGAGCACTGGCATTAAATAACGATGTCATACTAATTCGGTATTGTATTATGAATTCGTGGTAAGGCTCGAGTGTTGCGACGTTGTACCTGATCACGTCGTCGGTGGGCTGCAGCGTGCCGAGCGCGAGGTGCAGGCGGCGGCCGCGCGCGGGCGGCGCGTGCGGCGCGGGCGCCCACCACTGCACCACGCGGCCCACCACGGGCACGCGCCGCAGCAGCCCCTCCTGCCACGCGCGCTCCGCCTTCTCCCTCTCGATGTCCGCTTCCGCTTCCACGATACCTGCGTCGTAACATAACATATTTAACGACCTCAGTGGCGCAGCGGGCGAGAGTCCGCCTGCGACGCGAGAGGTTGCGGGTTCGATTCTCGCCTCGGAACAAATTTGTGTACGATCTGTGTTTTCTATGTATAATAAAAAAAAATATCTATCTATGTATCATCATCATCATCATCTTCCTGCCCTTATCCCACTAGGTGGGGTCGGCACAACAGGTTCTCTTCCTCCACTCTCCCCTATCATCCGTCATCTCAGTAGTCACTCCCTTCCTACACATATCGTCTTTCACACAGTCCATCCATCTTTTCTTAGGTCTACCTCTACTCTTATATCCATCCACATTCAAATCCATAACCCTTCTTGTAACATGACTTTCCTCCCGCCGCATGACATGCCCATACCACCATATATGTATATAATGTATAAAATATATCAATTATCTAGTACCCATAACACAAGCTTTGAGTAGCTTACTTTGGGGCTAGATGATGAGAGAGAGAGGTAACACGAAATAGATGATAAACATTGATTAGGGAACGTAATACTACGTGACCCATTTTTTTATCCCCTCCCCCCATCGTGACTACCCGTAGTATTTACTAAGGCCCCTAAAAAAATGAGATTTTTCTAGAGGATAATGACTACATGACGAAAACCTAAAACCACCCCCCCTGTGACCAAGCATGGTATTTTTAAAAACCCCTCCTCTCCTGAACGGATCACGTATAGTTCATACAACGGATCTAGGCATTCGTGAAGTTAGCCACAAGTGCAAGTTTGCGCATGTAGTACGTACAGTTCCTTCCCCCCCTCTTCATACCTCCAATTGCTCCCGAAAAACGATACTGCACAGCTCTTGCGGCTAACTTCACGAATGCCTAGACTCGTTGGGCGAACTGTACGTTTGCTTACTTCCTATCTTAAATTCCATGTAGCAGAATCAAATACCTTTCTTCAATACTTCAGTCATGTTATTGAGCGCTTCCGACGACTCCTCGACTTCCTTCCCGGCGGAGATCACTAGATCCAGTAGCTCATCTATATCCGTGTCTGCAGTCACCATGCCAAACCTGAGTATAAACAAATTGATGAAAGTTTAAAACAGCGCTATCTAACTTCAACTAAGCAAAACGTTTACTATGGGTATCATAAATACGATGGACATTTCAAACAACGCCATCTAGCTTCAAATTAAGCAAAGCTTGTATTATGGGAACCAGATAACTGATAGACTAAATTATATACTTTTTTTTAGTAAATACATACATAGAATGGATATTAACACCCAGAAAAAGAACAAACATCTGCGTTCATCGCACAAATGTTTGTTCTGGGTTGGGATTGAACCCACAACCTGCAGCGCAGAGGGCAGAGCTACTAGCAACTGGGCTGTGAGGCCAGTCCAAATCACAATTTGCTTATAAGAATATGACACACCGTCGGATTTTTGGTTCTAGGGTATCCCGGTTTCCTCTCGATGTTTTCCTTCACTATTTAAAGGCACTGGCATTGCGCGCATAGATCGGGATCGTGAGGCAGGGGTGCTACCACTACACCACTTAGTGCTCTTCAATTTTACCCCCCTTTTAATCTCCTTGGGGATTTTACGGGATAAAAAATATGTGATAATATCGATTGATAGATGGATCTTTTGATTGATTCATTGATCAATTGGTCGAATGATTGATCTTTGGATTGATTGTTCGATTGATTGATAAGAAAGATGGTAAGAAAGGAGTGAGTACTGATATGACGAATGATAGAGAGAAATGGAAGAAGATCACATGTTGTGCCAACCCTACATAACGTGGGAAGAGGGCAGGAAGATGATGATGATGATTGATTCGATTGATTGATTCGATCGATTGATTGATCTATTGATTGACCGATTGATGGATCCCCCCTTTTTAATCACCTTGGGGTTTTCTACAGGATAAAAGTATGTGATAGTTTACCTAACACAAGCCATGCCGTCATCGCCGTCGCCGCAAGAGAAGGCGTTATCAGTAGATTTGAGGGTTTCCACCAGCTTCTCATTGAGAGAGTTCAACTCCTCGTGCGAAGCCTCGTCCCATCCGGGGGGCACGTATCGCACACCTCCTAAACCTGGAAATGATTACAGCATCAGTAGGTCTACCATGAGTTGTCACATTTAGACCGGCTGACGTTACTACAGTAGTAATAGTACAGTTGGCGTAACGAGTCGAGGCATTCGTGAAGTTAGCAAAAAGAGCTGCGCAGTATCGTTTTTCGGGAGAAATTGCAGGTATGAGGAAGGGGCGGGGTGGGGGGGGGAAGGAACTGTACATGCGCAAACTCGCACCTGTGGCCAACTTCACGAATGCCTAGATCCGTTGGATGAACTATACGTTACTATGACATCTGTCAAAATTATTACTCATGGTACCAAATTCTAAGCAAATTAATGAAGCGCAAACTACAGTCGCTGTGACGTAGGATAGTTAACTACGTGACGTTTTAGTACCCAACTATCCGCCAGAGGCGCTGTACAAGTTTTCATACAGTTTTTTAACTACAGTCGCTAGCGAGTGTAGATTGTGAAAACTCATGGTAGATCTACAGTTAAGGCCCATAATACTTGTCACACTAATTTCAGTTTTCACCTGCTCTTCCTAACCCTGAAGTGAATTTGTCTATGCGGAGAGTAGCAGAACTAAGTATTAAAGTCGATTATAACGCCATCTGAACTCGAATAGCGTCGATTGTAACACCATCTATACTCGAATAGTCACAATAGAAGGGCGGATCCAGGCTTGGTGCCAAGGGTCACATAGCTGTGGTCAATCTTGGTAAGTATATATTTACCCAATTGCGAGAACGGCCAAGTGTTTTGGGTGTATGTATGAACTAGCGTCCGCTCGCAGTTTCAACCGCCTACCTATGTGGTATTACAGACTATAATCTATCTCTGTGGCAAATTTCATCCAGATCCGTGGAGCCGTTTCAGCTTGATTGAGTACCAAATATCTATACATCTATCTAAACTTTGACTGTTATAATACTAGCTTTCGCACGCGGCTCTGCTCACGTGGTACCTACTACCTACCACGCGATCAAAAGTAGCTTATGTATTATGCCAGGTCATAACCTACGCGTATTCCAAGTTTCATCCAGATCCAATCAGCCGTCGCTGTAGCCCAAACGACAGGACAGATTTTGTTAAATGAGGTGATTCGTCTGGCTGGATTAGTAGACTAACATAGACTATACAAAGTGTAAAAAATACATGCTATGCAGTGATGAATGAAGAAATGTATGAAAAATAATAGAAGGTATGTAATGACAGTCAATGAAGCAAGAGAGGTATGTCAGGATCGTAGCAAGTGGAGATGTATGGATGGATGGATGTATGTTTGTTACTCTTTCACGCTGAAACGGATCTGGATGAAATTTGGCACAGATATAGATGGTTTAGAATAACACATAGGCTACTTTTTATCCCGGAAATATGTACGGTTCCCGCGGGATAGATTTGTTTTTGTTTTTCAAGGTACCACGCGGGCGAAGCCGTGGGCGGAAGCTAGTAAACTATAACACTATAAAAAAGTTATAATAACAAAAAAAAATAACTGAATTATTAGTACACACGTATAATATAGGTAGGTATAGTTAAGAGTACTGAAAAATAGTACTCACTTCGGAGCGCTGTAAAACCTTAGCTATTGACTTAATTAAAAAATGATGCGAATAAAAGTTATTCCTCAAAAAACGATCTACAAAAATGGTCAGATATCATTTTTTCGTAAAATGATAAAAAAAAGTTACATCGAAAAATATAAATTTTTTCCTCGAATTTCTGAAGATTTTCGCTTATAACTTTTTTATTTATAGTTCTACGACAAAAAGTTACTGGACCAAAGTTGTAGAGAGTTTAATTTGCAACAAAAAATGTTAACAATTATTTTTTATCAAATAAATAGTTTAAGAGATATACCGTAAAAACCATTTCAACCCCTATTTTCAAGATGGCGGCCGTGGGACAAGGGTGGCGACCCCACAAACTTGGTTTTAGCTTTACACTGACCCCCCCTACACATCAAAAAAATAAAATTGCGTCCTCTAAAAAACGCAACCCCAAATGTAACTTTTCAATGGACTATGTATGTTGTATGTAGGCTATACAGTAAACTGTACCACTTACCAGCCCACGCAGGTAAATGCACCAGTCTCAAATTAGGTGAGTTGATGACTTGCATCTGGAAGGGTTCCTTCAGAGCGACGGTGGCGTGCAGCACGTGTAGCTGCGCCTCCAGAGACGCCGTCCACGTCTCAAGCCGCTCCTCGTCGAGGAGACAGCCTTCTAACGGACAGTAGCGGAGGACCACGCCGTGCGCTTCCGTCTCGCAAACTTCTATAGTTATCTAGAATCAAATATTTCTCTTGATGATCCTGAACACAATAACATTGTCATGAAATAGTCGTGTTTATCTTTTTATTAAAAAAATACGTGTTTGTCTATTTTATTAGAATGGTCGTATTTGTGTATTTTATTAAAATAGACGTGTTTATCTATTTTATTGAAATTGTCGTGTTTGTCTATTTTATTAAAAAAGGCGCGTTTGTCTCTTTTAATGAAGTAGGCGTGCTTGCCTTATTTATAGGTAGGTTTATCCCTTACTCTCGGTAAACGACAAACGCGGCAACGTGATGCGATAATATCTAGTTGTCGTATATTATATCTATATAATAAACGAGACGCGAAGTGCGGAATTATATTATGGCGCATAGCGTCGCTCACCTAGGACAACGGGTTAGTAGCACCGATTTTTCTTGCTGCTCAAATCTTTGTTCTACTAATTCTTTTTAACTAGTGTGATGATAGGGTTAAAGTGCGCATTAAAGGCTCTTTTTGAGTAATATCAAATTATTACAAGAATTGAATGGTATATAATGTTAATACTGCAAGTAGTGGAAGGCCGAAGAAAAAGTGGTTTTATTGAGTGTAAGATGATATAATGTAAGAGAAGTAGACTCAGAGTTGACGAATGGAGTGAGTGGAAGAGAACATGTGCGACCCCACGCGTGGGATAAGGACAGGAGAATGATGATGATGTTAATACCATATCAGCTTCCCTCTGCAGTACTTGACCCAGCCAAGAGTTCAGTTTATCATAGTATGGAGGAGGCTTTTCTACATCTATGGCAGGCGCGAATTGGAACGAGACGCAGGCGGACGCTAGGCTCACAGCTTCCTGAAAATATACATAGATATGTAGGTAATACTGTATTTTATTTCTTATCTCCATAAGGTAGATATTAGATTGAGGATTACATACAGAAAGGCCAGGGGCCTAACCACGAATTCATAATACATTACCGAATTAATTCGTTCTATAACCTATGCAAATTATATTGAAGTAGTGTTACTTCGTGACGTTTCTATAACGGAATCGTTCTGGAAGACTTCGTGGTGAGGCCCCAGGTCAAGAGTACTCTAAACTGACGCGCATGTATAAAGAATCTAATGAGAGTGAATGAAGCAAAAGAGGTGTCGGGATCGTAGAAAGTGGAGACCCATGGTTTCTGCCTACCCCGTCGGGAAACAGGTGTGGTTTTATGTTTTTTTTTATCGTTTTTTTTTTGTGGTTTTACGAGCGAGAGGGAGTGAACATGCAAGCAGATGCAGTAGGTATGTTGGGCATAAAATTGTTATTTTTACTTGTAATATACAATACGTTAGACCAGACGAATGTGAGTACCAAGACAAACCTTACAGGGTTTTATGGTACCAATATAATGTATACTGTAATGTCTGTAATGAATAAAAAATAAAAAAATATAAAAAAAAATGTATGTAAGTTGCTATGCCAAGTATCTAATTATATAGCACATAGCCTTCCTCGATAATTGGACTATACAACACAAAAGAAATATTTAAATTCGAACCGGTAGTTCCTGAGATTAGCGCGTTCAACCAAACAAACAAACTCTTTAGCCTTATAATATTAAGTATAGATTTTATTTTAATATCAAACTTACAACTATTCCTACATTCGGTGGTTCATCTCCGCCGGGCCTTGCGCTCTGAAATATAAAATATTAACATAAATATAATAAAAACGAACACTTCTTGCTTTAAGTATTAAATTTAAGGTGACAGTGACAGTGACAGGAGCGATAAATCGATATAGCTAGGTTTCAATTTTAGAAAACGTTTTTTACCAAAAAAAAACAATAAAGCTCGGTCATCCAGGTACTGTCAGTGATGACCAGTGATAGGAATAGGGTGAGCTAATATAAAGTTCTAAGATAGACTTTAAAAGTGGAGACTTCCTTTTACGACTAAAACTTTTTTTCCGGAATATATTTTCGGGGTTTCAAGACATTACTTAGGGAGATTATATATTAATTTTTTTAATACAGTAAACTGATAAAATTATCTTTCCTTATTAACCGACTTCAATAAAAATCGTGATTTTTTTTTAAGAAACTGATAATAACAATTAATTCGATAGTTCTTTTACTGTATTAATTTTAGTTAAGTACTTAAGTTAAGTTATTTTATATATTTCGAAACCGGAAAAAAAAATTAATAAGTATAAGGAAGTCTCCATTTTTGTCACTGTTCTTTGAAGTTTAGGTATATTAGCTCACCCAATTCCGATCACTGATGATGACTGATGTGATGAGTGATTGTGTCAGTCAGGACTTTGACTTTATAATTTACCAAAATTTTTAATCCAGCTGCAGATAATACGGCATAGGCTGCGCGCGCGGCTCTGAACGCAGCGGACAGGCGGAAGGACAGTTGTTTAGCCCCTGCGGCTAATATACATGCCCACAGGGGAAAAGCGGGCAAGCGGGCATTACCGCCCGATAGCCCGGCTAATGCCGCCAGGGCATTCTCCCGACTGCTCGGCTGGAACACGTAGAGCTAAGTTGTAATGAAGTTTACATGAAAATTGTCTTGAGAGTCATCCCGCAGGCTGCGCCAAATTAATGTAATTAACAGTTCTTGGCATTTTACATAGATGGCGCTAACACCAAATTAAGAAAAACTGAATCAGATAAGTAAGTGTATGTGGATATACTCATGTGTTTTTTTGTAGATAGATAGTTACTTCTGTAATTAATTATAATACCCAGATACAAAACAAACATTTACGTTTATCATACAAAATATTGTGTCCTGTGTAAGAATGGACCAAGATAATGATGTAGAATTATTAATTGACTGTTGATGCTAAGTTTATATGTATATTGAAAAAATTAGTGCAGACCATATAATTTGTTTTCATCCTACAGACTGCGCCAGTTTTTTTCCATTAATGTGAAAATATAAGAGCTCTATAAATGAGTATTGTAATAATACTCTTTTCATAATTTTATCACAATTGTTACAATAAACTTGTTACTTACAGGATTAACTCCTTTTGATAAATCATTCGCCGATATTGGTTCTGGTATTCTGTAAAATGTCTGTTATACTGCTAAGGAACGTTCAAAAATAACGACAAATTACTATGAATAAAAGAATTTCCAATCTTCTCATTGTGTCACTAATTATTTTAAACAATTGTGGTGAAAGGATTACGCCTTAAAGGCACCTTTCGTGCACTTGAACCATGTCTTCAAACTTAAACTGGGTGTTTTCTATGTATAATATGTAAGTATGTATTTACAAAAAAAAGTAGTTTGTCAGTCATGTGGTTCCAACAATACAAGCTCTGCTTAGTTTGGGGCTACATGATGCTGTGTGATAGTGTCCAGCATTATTTATTTTATTTTATTTAAGCTATTCCAATAAGCGCTCGTCTTATAAATATCATAATGATCTATCTATATATATATAAAAATGAATTGCTGTTCGTTAGTCTCGCTAAAACTCGAGAACGGCTAAACGGATTTATCATATCTTGGTCTTGAAATGTTCGTTGAGGTCTAGGGAAGGTTTAAAAGGTAAGAAAAATTCGAATAACTGCCGGGAAAACCCTAAAAATAGCCCTTTTCTATTTCCCATACAAACGTTTTCTAAATAAGTACGAAGTCTGCCGGGTCAGCTAGTATAAATATAATATAATCTAATCCCATCATAGTTTAAATCATTATCATCATCTTCCACATAACTTCCCACGTTATGTGGGGTCGGCACAAAATGTGATCTTATAGCGAGTGAGATCCCTAGAACCCCGCTATCCCCCCGCGCCGACGCGTAGACGATCGGTGCGCATGCGCGAACGCCGCGCCGCCTGCGTCGACTGTGCGCCGGTCGCTCGCAGAGTCTCGAATCTGTCCCCGTACCGACCGGCCGCGCGCGCGTTCGCCGCTCTAAGTTAATCTTACTTCCATTGTATTCCCAAGTTTATTGTATTTCTCTGTTTGTTTTGTTTTTTTTATGTTCTAAAGTAAAGTTCACGTCTCAAAATTGTAGTTTTCATCCTCATAACTTCTTCTTCTTCTTCTTCAATTATGGCATCTGTCTCTTAGAGAACAATTTTGCCAGTGTCAAGTGTATTTATTTATAAGTATTGTCAACGGCACAGAGTCATAGTCAAGTTGTCAAGTCAATTTTAAACAAAAGATGGCTGTTTTGTTGAAAATTTTCGGGATTTCCTCCGATGGAATTTGCAGAGAACTATTCACTCTAATTCACATACTTTACACTCGCGTCAAGAACCCGGGCTTTATTGGCAAAATAACCACCAAAATTACGCAATAAAACTCAAAATAACACGAGAAAACATATAAAAACCAGAGCGACGTAGTTGTCAGGCAAATACACCGCAGAAAATCCATCCTCATAACTATAATCTTCCATTTCCCTCTGTCATCCGTGTTTGTTCTCCGATGTTTGACGTTAGTAAAGGATACGACAGCGGGCAGACCAGGCACTCCAAACCACTGGCCAGGAGTCATAGTGAGGGAATCTGCTATATCAAATACCTGGAATTGCAATTCACTTTAGCTTTTATAACGCCGGGCTAACATAGCAGCCGCGACGACATTTTGTCGTGCTATCTCATGTTCGCATTAGAAAGAGCGAGACAAAAGTAGACAAATACATGTTGTAACGAACACTGTACCGAACTGTTTTTATATATTGCTAACCTAAAACAAGTTGTGAGAATAACTCTAACGAAGATATAGGTACACCAAACATACAAACATGCAACGCCAAATCGCCCTACTGGCTACTGAGATTATCACTCGCTTCGCTCGCTCACTAACAAAATTAACAAGGATCATACAAAAAAAGCGCTAGGGCACAGTGAGTTTCTTGTCTTAGAAATATTTGTATATAATAAATATATTAAATATTTCAATATTTTGATTTTGAAACACAAACTAAGGTGTCTAAAGTGAAAAAGCTGAGTAATCTTGTAAAAAACGTGTCAAAGATTGTCAAAAATGATTTTTTGTATAAATCATAACATGTATAAGACTTTGTTTAAGACACGGTTTGATGTTATTGTGTATCAAACATGTTTGTAAATGTAAACAAGGTAATACTTATACTGAAAAGGACGGAAATACCTAGTACTTTCCCGCTAAACTATTATCCAATGAGCTTAACACAACACAAACTCAAATAGAAAAATATTTGTGTTAAGCTCATTAGATCATAGTTTAGCGGGAAAGTTTTGACGACCTCAGTGGCACAGCGGGCGAGAGTCCGCCTGCGACGCAAGAGGTTGCGGGTTCGATTCCCGCCGCGGAACAAATTTGTGTACGATCTGCAGAAATTTGTTCCGTTGATCTGGGTGTTTTCTATGTATAATCCCAGATCATATATGTATTATAATAAAAAAAATCTATCTATGTATATAATGTATTATATATATCAGTTATCTAGTACCCATAACACAAGCTTTGAGTAGCTTACTTTGGGACTAGATGATGCTGTGTGGATTGTCCAGCATTATTATTTATTATTTATCTATACTAATATTATAAAGAGGAAAGATTTGATTGTTTGTTTGTTTGTTTGAAATGAATAGGCTCCGAAACTACTGAACCGATTTGAAAAATTCTTTCACCAATGTGTAGAATGAACTTTCAGGATGAACATAGGCTATATTTTATGTAGGTACTTCGCGGGCGACGCCGCGTGCAGAAGCTAGTTTATTATAAAGTACTAGATATTTCTGTCCTTTTCATTATTTGTAATGGATTTCCGCAAAGTCAAAGAATCAATCATTTACGGTACTACTTACTTGTTCTCTATTGACAGCTGCGGTAAGCGCCAGTGCATGCCCTCTCAGATGTAAATACACGCCCTTTTCTTTACAAATAGCCGCCATATTGGATATATCAGACCCACAACCCAGCGGTGGGACTCCAGCCTCGCCTAACACTAGTAGGGGCGTTCGGTTGGCCGCTATATCTTCGTCGCATAACCTTCTCAGAGCTTCGGTGTCCATACCACGGCCTGAAATAAAATTGAGTTAATTATCTCAACAGAAATAACTGCTTCATTATGTATTTTCATCATCATCATCACTGCTGGACATAGGCCTCCCCTAATGAGCGCCTGTACGTCTACCATGAGTTGTCACATTTAGATCGGCTGACGTCACTACAGTAGTAATAGTACGTTACTATGACATCTGCCAAAATTGTTACTCATGGTACCAAATTCTAAGCAAATGAATGAAGCGCAAACTACAGTCGCTGTAGTACGCTGTGACGTAGGATAGTTAACTACGTGACGTTTTAGTACCCAACTATCCGCTAGAGGCGCTGTACAAGTTTTCATACAATTTTTCAACTACAGTCGCTAGCGAGTGTTGATTGTGAAAACTCATGGTAGACCTACTGTCCTCAGCTCGACGCATCCAGCCTCCACCAGCAGCCTTTCGCAGATCGTCACTCCACCTAGCCGGAGGGCGTCCTACACTACGTTTGCCGAGCCGCGGTCTCCACTCTAGAACTCGTTTACCCCAACGGTTATCGGTTTTTCGATACCAACTATTTGATAGCCAGCCCACTGCCACTTCTTATGTTATCAAAAACCAGAGCGTGGTGAATTAGTTTAATTTGCACCTTAGAATTTCCTATCATACATTTGCCAGTCTTCGAATTTTTTAAGTTCTACAACATGACGATGTTTTCCTTCACCGTTTGAGAGTACTGGTATTGCGCACATATTTTTTTGAAAAGTCGTCGGTTGGATTCGAACTCACGAACTTAGGATCGCAAGGCGACTTATCACTAGACCACTGTGCTTTCATCGACTTTCATGAAAAAACATGATCACGGCTGTAATCCCCAGCTCGGTAGATATCTCCTCAGATCTCTAGTTATTTAGATCTTTGAGGATATCTAAGGAGGGTAGTCAGAGGTACATCCAAACATGACATTTAGTACATGCCCACATTTTGCACATTTCATCTACTTTCGACAGCTAAAAATATTTTCCTTCCACCACTTTGAGTATTCCAATTTCCAATAGTGCACGACTGGATTCGAACCCACGATCTTAGGATCGAAATGCGAGGCTCCTACCATTAGACCACCAGTGCTCTTATCACTTTTCTCCGGCTAAAAATCTAATTTTGCTACGTTTGCATTCACCATTAAGTTAGAGCATTCTAATCTTCTTCTTCTTCTTATATATAAAAATGAATTGCTGTTCGTTAGTCTCGCTAAAACTGGAGAACGGCTAAACGGATTTATCTTATCTTGGTCTTGAAATGTTCGTGGAGGTCTAGGGAAGGTTTGAAAGGTAAGAAAAATTCGAATAACTGTCGGGAAAACCCTAAAAATAGCCCTTTTCTATTTCCCATACATACGTTTTCTAAATAAGTTCGAAGTCGGGTCAGCTAGTTTCCAATATTTCTTAGAATATCATGTAGTTGATCTCATTCACCATTTTTGAACATTCCAATTTACAATATTTCTTACAATACGCGAGCATTGTAGTTCATCTGTCTACAATGCAAGCAATATACAGGACGTGAGTCATCACACGTGTTACTAGAACCATCTGCGCAAAGTGTTTATAAATATTATATTTGTTTATACCCCGCTTACTCATTCTCCTCGTTTTTTAACACTTAAAAGTTATTTTTTTTATGTCAATTATCATATTCATTTATCTTTATTATCAGAGGCGACTAACATATTAATTCAAAAATTATTGATATCGGTTAATTAGGAAATTTCTATGGTGTGCAAAAAGAGGCGGTCACCCATCCAAAAATTGACAGCGCCCAGCGTTGCTTAACCATGCGTTGCCCATACAAACTTTCAACCCTATTTCAGCCTCTTCAAGATTATTTTTTGAGACAAAAGTTAGTCTATGTCGAGGACATAATCTATTTCCTTGCCATATTAATTTACGATCGGTACAGCCATATAGTCGTGAAGGGGTGACAGACAGGGTTACTTTCGCATTTATAATATTAGTATGGATTAGATTAGCACATTTGATTACATCAGATCAGAAACATACCTTTTGGGTGAACTGGTACAGGTCTAACACACGCTAATGGCAACCCCAGCTGCCGGCAGAGATGTTGGACGACATTGAGTGGACTGGCAACACAGCTGTATATACACGGCAGTCTGTTCACAAACGCTAAAGCTGAAAATGTAATTTATAATATTTTAAAAGCTGAACCGATTTGATGAAATTTCTTTGGGACCAAACGAAAATAACATTCAAAAAATCTAATTGAAATTACGTAGTTATATAGCAACACACAAAAAAACGTATTTAGAACCTCTTCCTTTTTTTGAAGTCAGTTAAAAATAGGGCCTCATAGTGTGGCAGATGAATATTTGGCTGAGGCGTTATAAATACGGGCTCTGTTACCACATTACTCTGGTTGTTCTGATACAGACGATACAGAGAATCAGTAAGGGGGCAGAATAATGTATGTGTCAATTGCGTGTTTATAATTCAACATATTTAACCCCTATAGGGTGCTGTTGGGGGTAAAAATTAGAAAATAACAGGGAAAATTTCCCCAAACTTGGACATAATTGAAACAATTTGACTAATTTAACCCCTATAGGGTGCTGTTGGGGGTAAAATTTAGAAAGAAAATAACAATAAAGAGTCAGGGAAAATTTCCCCAAGCTTTGACATAAACAATTTGACTTATTTAAACCCTATAGGGTGCTGTTGGGGGTATAAATTAAAAAGGAAAAAACAAAGGAGTCAGGGAAAATTTGCCCAAACTTTGACGTACCGCCATCTTCTAAATAGCGAGGGTATTTGTGATGAAGAAGCATTCTTGTGACTTTCACCAAACCCTCCATGTGTTCCTGGTGGTAATATGCTTGGTATTCACCGAGCCTGCAACCAATAGACAGGATATTGGAACGAAGTTCCTTATCGCGCGTTGCGAAAGGAGGCTAGACGGAAAAAATTAAGACCAAAAGTTGTAACGACAATTTTGTAGTTGTAAGCCGTGCGGCGTGCGCGTGTTTCTCTGTCTGTCTCTCTCTCTCTCTCATAGAAAGCAAGGAAAGGAACTTCGTTCCATCCGGGTGACCCTTGACGCCTCTCAAGTTTTTAGTTTATTATGGAGGATTATCTTATTACTGACTAGCTCACTCTCGCGCAACTTTGCGCGTTTTAAGTAATATATTTTTTTCAGTTTTGCAACATTTTTTATTGATACTCCGCTTGGTCGTAGCGTGATGTTATATAGCCTCTATAGCTTTCCCCGATAAATAGACTATACAACACAAAAATAATATTACAATTTGAACCTAAGAGTAACCCAAGAGAGTTCTAGTAGTTCCTAAGATTAGCGCGTTCAACCCAACAAACACACAAACTCTTCAGTTATTTTAGATTGATTATAAATATTAGTGACTGTCCTCACAGCTCAGTTGGTAGTAGCTCTGCTTTCTGTGCTGTATATAGGTTGTGGGCTCGATCCCCACCCAGGACTAAATTTTGTGTGATAAAAACAGATGTTTGTTCTGTGTCTGGGTGTTACTAGTGTTAAACTTTTTAAACTTCCGTGATTTGATGACATAATTATAATTGAATAACGGGTATTTAAAAACAAAATAGGTACGTGATAAATACCCGTTATTCAATTATAATTATGTTACTAGTGTTCTAAGTATGTATTAAAAAGAAAGAGTAAGTATATTGCTAGTCTATCAGATATCTGCCGGACTTACATGAGCAACACAACTCAATGTTGTTAACTATTTTGTCTCACTCTTTCTTGTATGAATATGAAATAACATGCTTGACAAAGTTTTGTCAAGGCTGATATGTTAGCCTTGCTAGTTGCCATAGTACAAGCTTTGCTTAGTTTGGGGCTAGATGGCTTTGTGTTAAAAGTCCAACAATTTTTTTTAAACATACAGAGCACAATACAATACAATAGCACTATT
The DNA here is from genome assembly GCA_963675405.1 of Cosmorhoe ocellata. Classification (NCBI taxonomy): domain Eukaryota; kingdom Metazoa; phylum Arthropoda; class Insecta; order Lepidoptera; family Geometridae; genus Cosmorhoe; species Cosmorhoe ocellata. The sequence continues at coordinate 1,415,627 of OY776254.1, read as the reverse complement.
GCAAATTTGACCCCTGTTTCCTATGAAAGTTTACAGCTGAAATGAGTTTGGTTTCCTTATAAATACAATAGCACTATTGCAAATTTGACCCATATCTCTGTTTCCTATGAAAGTTTACAGCTGAAATGAGTTTGGTTTCCTTATCACCATTCACCATCAATTAACTTGTATGTACTAGCTTGGCACTTGCAATTATTAATTTGAATGCTATTTTGCTGAGTTTGTATTACGGTAGTAACACTCATAGCAAAAAAAATCAATATAGCAGTGATAAAATTACAATTTTTTTGGAAAAAATTTGATGCTACCATCTAGCATCAAATTTTTTTTGATCATTGTGTAAAAAGTTTAATATTAATATTTTAAAATAAAAACTAATCAGGATTGTATACATGCTTCCATTGAACATGGTTTTTTACTTCCTTATCACTCAATAATAAAACTAGCAATATGTAGGATCGTAAAAATTGTATTTACTATCAGTAGGCACCTATATCGCAACTGATTAGAAACTATTTTGTTTGTAAGCAAAAAGCCTACAGAAATTTCATACATAATGTTTGTCCTATACTTATTTTATATTTGTTTTTTAGGGTTAAGACTGTGTACATGCCATTAGTTTTAAGCTTCAAAATGTTTTTTTTGTGTTTTTTGTGTATAAATAAATATAAAATAACATTAAAAACTATTACAGATTTATGTTTTAAAGTAACTGTTGCTATTATATCTTATCTAATAGATACATTTTCATAGATGGTGAAACAAAGACAAATAAATTTCTCTGTAGTATGAGTACACTGCAATTTGACGTCAAAATAAAATTAATTTATGTTTTGCACATTCATTCTATTTTGTGGACCAAGCTACAAATGTGGCAATGAGAAATTTAGGGAATATGGGGTTTAAACTAAACAATACACGCTTAATTTAAATGACTACCATTGTACAACGACGTACACTCAAAGGGACTCAACTGGAAGATGGGTTTCGTGCAAAAAAGACAACATGTTTTGCAGAGAGTTAATCACATTTAGAGATTTATTAGCTTCTTAAATATAAAACTTCGTAAACAACTATTACTAGTAGTTGTGTCTTTTAGGGTGGATTTGACCAAACTAGTAAAAAGCACTATCCCAAGATTAAATAGATTAAATAGAAAAAAGATAAAGAGTAAACTGACATTTTACTTGCATTTGACATTACATTATTCTGAAATAGTTATACCAGAAGGTCAAATCCACTCTTAGTGTTTATATTTAAATCATAGATCTCAATTTATAGACAGAGCCTTTAATGCATCATCATTCTCCTCCCCTTATCCCACGCGGGGTCGGACAAAGCCTTTAAGACAGAGCCTTTAACCTCTGGGATGCCGGGATTCCAGACACAATAGAAAATCTATTATGTCTCGCGTGGATCTGCGTTCCGGCATGTCACAGGTTAATGCATAATTACAAAATCAAGGTGTGATGCACTATAGAAACTCATTTCAACAACTCAATAATGAATGCTAATCTTATCTAAAGCCAATTAGAACTCAAGATAATACCCTGATAACAACCTTTATAGACCTAGTTATCACTACAGTGAATCTATTTGATGTTACCTATAGGAAAGGGTACCCCTTTTATTACTGGTATCTGGTATACCCCTTTTATCTCTGGTATCCAAACAAAAGTGTGCCCTTTGATATTTAGGTATACCTTTATATTACTGGTAATGGGATTGCAATCATAAATAGTTTTTCAGAGATATGTCAAAATAAAGCATGAATGATATAGAAATAAGACTTGGTTTATTACCTAGTTCTCTTGCTGAAAAATGTAGAAGGCTGTTACCTGAACATGTGTGAGATCCACCGGGTGGTTTCCGCAGCAACATGCGCGCCGAGCCTCGCTGCATGTCCGCGCTCCAGCCGCCCAAACAACGCCGAGATACTGTGCGAGAGGATCGCAGCTCGCGTCACTGCATCTGTCGGCAACAGCGGGGGCTCCATATTCTCTCCGTGCGGGTCAGTCTTTATCACTAGATCTTCCAGAATCTTCAGTATATCGTCCATAGCAGTCTCGTCGGGTTCCATCCATGGACCCGTGCTGACTTTCCGCACTTCCGGCCTCTTTTCTTCCTCCGCGGCATCCTGAGCGTTGACCCCGGCTTCGAGCCGCTCAACCACTTCTGATACTTGGAACTCTAAGCTACCGAAGGGACGCCGGCTCTGCGGAAAAAGTATGATAGTGATGAAGTTGAATTGGAGCGTCTGATGTAATCTGTTATGGAGAGTTGTTTACCGGCTCCGGTTGTTCCTCGCTGGCAGGGCTGGGTTTGCTGGATTTTGCATTGGAAGCTGGTGAATCTCCCATGCTGCGTGGCTTTTAGTTGTCGCAAAATTACGGCACAAACATAAAAATTTGTAAACGTCACTGCAATGTTTTGACGTAAAGTAAAATGCAATGCAAGAAAGGAATGGCTGGCTGGCAAACCCGATGACTGTAGGTAAAATGTGACATAAATATGACTTAAAAAATTGTGTGTGGCAGGCATTGTTTGCAAATTGTTTCTTTTTTAATCGTAAGCTGAGAGCTGAAACCAAGGGCACATCATTACTCAGAAATCTCTGAAAAAAACCTCTTCTTGGTAGGTACCTACTGTCTGTCGATATAATCTAATCTGTTCTAATATTCTGACGAATGACAATACACTGACAATTCTTGACAAATGACAATTCACTGATGGACGGATTTTGACTTTGACAATACTTATATTTAAATACACTTGACACTGGCAAAATTGTTCTCTATTCTATCAGACAGATGCCTTAATTGAAAAAGAAGAAGAAGACGGACGGATTGATTGATTTGGATTTGGAATAATTTTGGTGTTCGTTTCTGTGCGTTTTTATCAATAAAGTAGCGAAAATGTCGCTCGCTAAAATATTTTCCGTTTCTACTCGAGGTAATTAATGGTTTTCTATACGAAAATAGTTTATAATTCCTCCCTTCTGGCGTATTTTGGTTTGTTACGCAATGTTGTTTATAACCTAAATATTTACTATTTTTTAGCACTCTGGTAAATAATTAGATTATAACATTGATATTTCTTGATCATCACGAAAAGTTTTATGTTATCAACTTCACTAAACGCACATTAAATATTATTATCCTGGTAAAAATACTATAATAATAAACAATACAATCTTTCAGTAAGGACATTAGGGGCAGGAGGGACTGTAGTTCGTCACGCCCCATATAGCACACCCTCCGAGAAGACAGAGATGGTATACCCTCCCAAAGTACCGGGCTACATGTATGTGAATGCCGAAGATCCTAACATGTCTATGAGAGAAATGTCCAACAGAGCTGCACAGACCCTGTTCTGGACTGAACTAGCTAGAGGATTTGCTGTCACATTAGCTCATATTTTCAAGGTAAAGTTAATAATACCCTAAGTATAATAATACAATACTATAAAGCACAATTTCATCAGAAAAAACATTGTCCTACTAATATTATAAATGCGAAAGTTTGTAAGAATGTATGGATGTGTGGATGTAAGGATGTCTGGATGTATGTTTATTACTCTTTTACACTGAAATGGCTGAACTGATCTGGATGAAATTTGGCACAGATATAGATTATAGTCTAGAATAGCACATAGGCTACTTTTTATCCTGTAAAAATGTACAGTTCCTGCGGGATGGATTTGTTTTGTTTTTCAAGGTACCACGAAGCTAGTCCATAATACTTAAAAATACTTTTTCCTGCATCACTGCAAAGATTTAAATTGTAGATATGCCTGGACGCCAAAAACTGGCACTGTTTTTACTTGCCGATGCATACACACTAATGATGACTAATGAAAAAAATTATGGATTTGCCAATGAACCAAACAGTTATTTCATCATTTATTGTGTAATTATATTGCACAATCTTTCCTAAAAAAATATTTTTTTAAATATTATTCCTTTTGTACCTACCCTGAAATTGAAAATATTTGGTGTGCCAAATGAGCGAGCTATCTCATTTCGTGTGGCAACATAACGGTGCGGTCTCAGTACCGTACGGGCATATCTACAATTTAAATCTTTGCATAACTGTTATTCTGAATACTTTATTAGGAACCAGCAACAATCAACTACCCATTTGAGAAAGGGCCTTTATCCCCGAGGTTCAGAGGAGAACATGCATTACGTAGGTACCCTTCCGGAGAAGAAAGGTGCATTGCATGCAAGCTATGTGAAGCTATTTGCCCTGCACAGGTGAGAGATAACCATAGATTTATTTAATCAAGAGCATCTACTCTACAAGTAATCAACGATAATAAATTGGCACTTAGTGCAAAACATAGTACAAGTCAAAGATTTAAATCGTAGATATGCCCGGATGCCAAAAACTGTGGCACTGTTTTTACTTGTGTGTGTTAACAAAATAACGATGCACGCACACTAATTAAATGAACCAAACAGTTATTTCACCGTTTATTGTGCAATTATATTGCACGATCTTCCGTAAAAAAATATACTTATTCTTTTAGTACCCTGAAATTGAAAATATTTGGTGTGCCAAATGAGCGAGCTATCTCATTTCGTGTGGCAACAAAACGGCGCGGTCCTTGTACCGTACGGGCATATCTACTACTTAAATCTTTGGTACAAGTTACAGTGTTTGAATGATGGAACAACCAACAATATTTTGACTTAGTTGTATACTTTTGGCAGAGTGGTCAATTTTGGTCATTGATCACTGATAGGTTGGTTGCAGCTTTTGTGAGACTTCTCCCAACTCTGTGGTATAGGCGACCAAGAAATTGGTTTACCACTTTTGATGACATCTCCCACTAACATAATTATTCGCTAAGGATTACTATTACAGATTCTGACGTAGCAGTTATTAATCTGTCAAGCGAAAATAGCCCTTGATGTTTTGTACGTTCAAATGATATTCAGCCTTAGAGTGGTAAACCAATTTCTTGGTCGCCTAAACAAACATTACTATTGACTATTTATTTGATAAACCTACTTTAACACTAACAGATGATACAATAATTTTAATTTCTCACACTTACTAGGAATTCAAGCCTTACAAACTACATCTAAGACTGAGTTTAGGTTGTAAAATTAGCTTTCAATGGTTTTAGAGAACAAAAATAAATCCCATGTACCTACTATTTTTGTTCTAAACAAATTTTGTATTCTCCAGGCGATCACAATCGAAGCTGAGGAGCGTAAAGATGGTTCAAGGCGAACGACGCGTTACGACATTGATATGACAAAGTGCATCTACTGTGGTTTCTGCCAGGTATACACAACATAAACTAGTATTTATTGCAAAAATAAAAAATTCAGACAAATCCAATGACACCTAATTTTTCAGTCTAGCTTTTTGGGCTCGTGACAGCTGAAGAAACTCACATTTATACATACCCCAAACATATTACTCCCTTTTGCTTTGCAGAACTTTGTAAAACTTGCATAATTGTAGAAGAAAAACATCTGGGTGTCTGGGTGCCTTGGCCAATTGCTTGAAATAATACTTTGTCGTTTTTCAGGAGGCATGTCCAGTCGACGCCATTGTGGAAGGCCCTAACTTTGAATTCTCGACTGAAACTCACGAAGAATTACTCTACAATAAGGAGAAGTTACTATTAAACGGTGATAAATGGGAGAGTGAGATAGCCACCAATATCAGAGCTGATCATCTTTACCGTTAAAACTACTCTGTTAGGGTAAATAATATTTTGAGATCTATCTTGCAGCTAGTAATTCTCATTAATAGAAAACTTTGGGCCTTTTGTTAACATACAAGTTAACTAAAAGAAATATGATGAAAGACAAGCAGAGTTTTTAGCTATAGATAGGCTCAAAAACTAGGAAATAATAAGTTATTATTGTTTTGTGATAATAAATCAATATCATTTCAGTTACTCACATTATTTTTTATTCATAAAATATGTTGATTATTATTAGTTACATTAATTATAGGATTTTTATTAGATAGAAACAACTTATAGCTGTCATTATCATAGTCATTTAAAATATCATAAAAGCAGCAAGTTATAACAGTATTTTATTTATTTTTACTTTAATTTCTACTTAATAATAACTTTTGAACTTAGAGATTAAAATAATACAAAATAGATGAAGGCTTAAATTATTATAGTATAAAATATGCACTAATAACATCTTTTAGGCTCACATTGCCTGTGTGTCTTGTTTTGACCAATCGTCATTTCCAGACTGTTGAAGGGTGCCGTCAAGATGCCTCGTCAATCAATATCATAAAAAGACTAAAGTATGACGTCACCGGAGCGGAGTGCAACCTATAATGGGCGCACTTTAGGCACGCCACTTCTATCTGGCTTACGCCTAAGCGGCCTAAGGAGGTTCAAATCGGTTTTCAATCAATATAAAGCTACTTCTAAGATTCCGTACATCAACTTGTATGATTTCCTCCAAGTATTTTATAGGAGTATCGTTCCAAGTCTTCCTTTACAGCGTCAATGTTTCGGTTCGCGTCAATGGTTAATACTTCGCAGCCTACATCAGAGAAGTTTAACCACCTTTCATATGAGTCATGGACCTGAAATGTTCGATAAATTAGACAATTGAGGTAAATAGTTCTAGACGCGAGAAAGTCTTCATTACAACCAAAAAATTATCTACGAGACCTATAAAGCACAAACACACTCAGATTTAAATAAATGCGGCCTAGTATCAGTAGTTCCATTATTAGTCCAGTTGACCGAACTAATGAGACTTTTATGTATCAGCAGTTCAGTTGGACACGTCAACCAGACATGTCAGTAGTTGTGATCTATTTATGGATAGCTAAGCATGTTATACATGATTATAATAAAATGTTGTATCAAAAAAAATATATATATGATCACAACTGTAATCCCTGGACTCGGTAGATATCTCCTCAGATCTTTTTAGTTACTTATATCTTTGAGGATATCTAAAGAGGGTAGTCAGAGGCAAGTCCAAACATGACATTTGGTACATGCCCACAAATGCCCATGTATCAAATTTGTAAATTTATGCTACCTGCTGCAAATACTCTAAAGGCACTTCAGATTCCTCAGCTCTTCCCCTCTTCATCATGCGGTCCCAAACCACGTCTGGGGATGTCTTCAAATATACTGAAAAACAAAAGGAAACTAACAACTGGGCTTATATCTTGTTTGCAGTCTGCTACATAATATAATTTATATTCTGCACAATTTTTCGGTTCTTACCAATAAGATCTAAACTGATGTCGAGGCATTGTTCTGTGTAATCATACCATGACATCAAAGTGTGGTACTCCGGTTCTTCAAGGAAGTTCTGTCGCTTGGCATTCTCGACAAAACAGTACCTGCTATTTTGGACTGATCTGGAAATGATAGTGAAAATATATACAAAATATGCAACATGATTTGTACTTGTACATAATAAGTATGTAAACATTTCAAATCTTATACCTTTAAGCGAGCAATTCTTGTATATACAGGGTGTCCCAAAAAGTAGTGTCAAGCGAAAGTCCAGAGATAGAACACCCCTTGGGGTACCCGAATCACCCCCATGTATGTTCCGCGATTTTCTATAGTTTTCGAGTTATTAATTTTTTTCCGAATTTTTGAAAATTTACGACTTGAACTACTTAAAACATTCTTACAAAAAAAGTAGAAAACTTTCTTGAGGTTTTTTTTTTTGCTACTGAATTGTTATGAGTTGTTCTTTTATGCATAAAATAATCAGCTACGTGATTTTGATGAAAACTATGAAAATGTTGGTGTAAAGTCAAATAATTACATTCGGTGAATTATGACTAAAATTTTCAACTTCAAATTAAAAATCTTAAAAAGTGATTTCATGGTTCCTAAATAAGTCTAAAGAATTCCCCAGACTCTCAGCTTTCATAATCATTAAAAAAAAGTAGTACTTAATTGGCTACTTTGGCTAAAATCGGCTTTCAAAGACGGTGAGGTGGAAAATTCTTAAAATTAGCAACCTGATTAAAAAATTGATTTTGGCCATTTTATCATTCCTAAGCTTAATTAGTTTGTGAACTAACCAAAATTGACTGCAGGAAAGTAAGATTTCATTAATATTTGAAGGTTTTATTTATTTAGTTTAGCTTATTTTATGAAATAAAACAACAAAAAAATTATTAATTTTTTACAAAAAGTTTTCAAAATGTCAACCTTCTAGGTCGATACAAATCGTACATCGTCTTAAAAAGGTTTCCTTAAATCGTATGAAAGCTATTTTAAGTTCCTTAATTTTTTCATCGGCCTGTCTCAATTTTGTTCTTAATTCGGCCATATTGCTGATTTCTTTGGCATAAACTAATTCCTTGTAGTCCTTTTTGATTAGTTAACAAACAAATTAAGCTTAGGAATGATAAAATGGCCAAAATCTATTTTTTAATCAGGTTGCTAATTTTAAGAATTTTCCACCTCACCGTCTTTGAAGGTCGATTTTAGCCAAAGTAGCCAATTAAGTACTATTTTTTTTTAATGATTATGAAAGCTGAGAGTCTGGAGAACTCTTTAGATTTATTTAGGAACCATAAAATCACTTTTTAAGATTTTTAATTTGAAGTTGAAAATTTTAGTCATAATTCACCGAATGTAATTATTTGACTTTACACCAACATTTTCATAGTTTTCATCAAAATCACGTAGCTGATTATTTTATGCATAAAAGAACAACTCATAACAATTCAGTAGCAAAAAAAAAACCTCAAGAAAGTTTTCTACTTTTTTTGTAAGAATGTTTTAAGTAGTTCAAGTCGTAAATTTTCAAAATTCGGAAAAAAATTAATAACTCGAAAACTATAGAAAATCGCGGAACATACATGGGGGTGATTCGGGTACCCCAAGGGGTGTTCTATCTCTGGACTTTCGCTTGACACTACTTTTTGGGACACCCTGTATATATAATATAATCTGAATCTCAGAAACGGTTCCAACGATTTTAATGAAATTTCGTATATAGGGGGTTTCGGGGGGATAAATCGATCTAGCTAGGTTTCATTTTTAGAAAACGTTGTTAACACCAAAAAAAAACGAGCAAAGCTCGGTCATCCAGGTACTAGTTCCTTATAGCTCAAAACTAAGTTAAGCTTGTCATAAATACTATGAAGTAATTCAAGTAAGGCTTGTATACACAACACATACATAATCTACTTAGAATACATAACCTGACATGGAACCATCTGTTCAACACACAAATATTTATCCCAGCTGGAAATCAATCCCACATCTTCCAGCACTGAAGTCTTGAATTAATGAGTAAGTATTCGCATACCTCAGATGATAAGAATACCTTCTTATAAAGTAGAATAACTGATAAGGCCTACCTCTTTAACTAACTTACTTCAACCAGACAAATAAGACAGAGAATAAAGTATAACTGACCTTTCAAACATCTTAACAGTAATTTCAGGATTGGAAGGTGGACTAGTCTGGATCTTGAGTCGGGTGAGGTGCACATAATGTTGGAAGGGGAAAGTCCACTTGTTTAGATCACTGTACACAAGGCTGAGTAAATTGTGCCCGCTCACATCACGCCATTCTTTGATAGGTTCCTGAAATTTTGAATAGCTGTATTTATTTAAACTACTATAGGTACTTATACACTATAATAAACCTACTACACAGGTACCTACCTAATTATCTATTCTTCTATTCTAATATTATAAATGGAAAGTTTTAAATTATTTTATTTTTGTTTGTAACGAATAAACTTAAAACTACTGGTCTAATTTCAAAAATTCTTTCACCATTAGAATGCTATATTATCCCTGAGTAACATAGGCTATATTTAATGTACCACGCGAGCAAAGCCTCGAGCGGAAGCTAGTAATACTATAAAGAGAAAAGATTTGATTGTTTGTTTGCACTGAATAGGCTCCAAAACTACTCGAGCGATTTGAAGAATTCTTTCACCAATGTGTAGAATAAACTTTCAGGATGAACATAGGTAGTTCGCAGGCGACGCCGAGAGCGGAAGCTAGTACACTATAAACTGAAAACTAAAATAAACTTACCGGATGCTTTTCAACATTCTGAAACTTGTCGAAGAATTGGATGCACGTGGATTTCCCCGAGCCAATATTACCTTCGATGGATACTCTGAAGGGCCTTCTGCAGGCCTTGCGAGCTGCAGTTCCGATAGCCTTCATATTCTTTGACATAATGTGAGGGATTATAGATTTTACCAGGATATGATTCGGAGGTTGTGGTTTATGCAATCGAGAAGATTAAGACACAAAATATAAATTTAAAGCCCCCAATATTAACATATTTCAATAAAATTGTTTTTTTGAAGGAATAAGACAACTTTAATTACGAAATCATCTCCAAATAATTATTTTGCATCCGTACAAATTTTTGCAAAGCAAATTAGCAAAGATTTCCCGCTTTTTTAACTTCCATCCGTCACAATCAAATATCAATGTCAAGTCAAATGTTAATCAATTCAATCTTTCATACGTCAACATTTATTATTTGTAACTGTCAAAGCTTCGAAAAGCATAAAATAAATACATCATTCTACCAATGATGGTCGATGGATCAGTTTGTGTAATGTTGCAGCAAAGGCGTGAAAGCCGTAATTTCTCTAGGCTTTTAAGTAAGTAATTCGTCAGTAATTAACAAAGTATGTAGGAGCACGACGAATAGCCTATAGTCTGGCTATAATTTTATTTAGCGAGGTAGGCATTAATTACTTACTTCGTCTTCTAGGTGGCTAGGTAGTTTATGTGGAAACAGAAACATTCGTGGTACAAGTTAAGCACACAATGCCTTACAGCTGCTTCTAAAGCACAACGTATGGCTCGCTAATTTTTAATAACGGCATTGTCTGCGGTCGCCGAGCGCCGCAAACTTCCGAGCTATTGTTTCAGCATTATTCATTTTCATTGTGGACGGGATTTTTACTCGAGACCTAGTTTATTGAAGTTGGATAATTCGCTCAGATAAACTTTAAACCATCCTACGATGAGCTAACTGAAATTGGCCGTTAAAAATAAACAGGTAGGTAGATACCTACATATATACCTACCTAATTACCTTCCTATTATGTAACTTTATATAGATACCTATGTAGGTAACTGATTAACCCTTTTTATTGGTTCTTTGGCACAAATCGGCACAATGTAGGCAGCCTACGAGTATATCTACTTCTAGGTACACATATAATCTAGGAGCTTGTTTTGATAAGTAGGTAGTAGGTAAGTATGTATGAAACTTTATTCAGTTTTGTCTCCTATAATTTACCTGAACTGATGTTATCATAACTGCCCATTTATAGTTCTTCAATATTTCCGCTTCCGCTATGACCCGCCGTAGTAGGTATTAGTTATAAAGCCCACTAAATACTTACCAATACACACAAAAAAGGTATAATACTTACCTACTTACAACATAATTATATAAAAAACCTATATACAAAGTAAGAAACCTCATTAGACTAAAACTTTTTAATGACTAAACAGGTTACACTCTAGGTTCTACAATCAGCTGGTATCCATTTTCTGGGCGCAGTACAAAGGCTCGCGGCGACAGTTGGAAGGAAACCGTGGTAGCCCTGGTTTTGTACCTCCTGAGGAACCGAAGTAGGAAGACTTTGGCGGTTTGGATTGCGAAGCGAGACCCTGGAATTTAATAATAAATAGGCATTTCATATAGCGCCATCTAGCGTCAAGCTGAGCAAAACATTGTAATCTTTTAACCACTGCATTGGTTCTAAAGAAGCATGTTTTGTGGCTGAACAGCTACTTTGAAGCTTTTTTGGTACCCGATATCTTTTGAGGATAATCTAAAAGGGGTAGTCAGAGTCACGTCCAAATAATATGATATATTTGGCACATGACCACATTTTGCACAGTGGTTAGTATTCAGTGACAGGTTGAAAGCCCATCGCCGCATATAAGAATAATCTATAACACACACCTTCGGATTTTTGGTTCCAGGGTATGCCGGTTTCCTCACGATGTTTTCCTTCACCGTTTGAGCACTGGTATTGTGCACATAAATTTTTCAAATGGAAAATCTCATTGGTGCACGACCTGGATTGAACCCACGACCTTCAGATCGTGAGGCAGGGGTGCTATCACTACACCAACAGTGCTCTCACGGTTTAAGGTATCTATTTATAGTACCTACTTATCAAATAGGTAGGTACTTGTTAACTATCAAAATCTGCACTAAACCCCTATCTGGTATTAACATGGGAAACAAAGGGCTATAAAAATGATGATAGCAGTTCTTAGCTAGAATCAGCTCCAACTCTGCTAGGTGTCCCTAACAAATCTAACAATGTTAACAAGGATCATACAAAAAAAGCGCTAGGGCCCAGCGAGTTTCTTGTCAGTTCTTCTCGGACTGGGGATAGGACTGGAATTGGCACCTAGACTCACCTAGTATGTAAGACGATTCAAAATTATCCTGTGATTTTACTGAATAAAGATGATTTGAGTTTGAGTTTGAGACTTTGTTAGGTTACCTATACAATGCCTAGGTCCAGTCCCGAACGGTAGATACGTGTAAGGTACGATCTTGGGCTTGTTTTCTGGTGAGAACCGCTCAGGATTGCATCGGTTGGGGTCAGGCCAGTACTTCTCATCTCGGTGCAAGGAGTAAATCGGCAGCCAGACGTGGATGCCTGCTGGGGCCTGGAATATATACTTTGGTGTAATTAACGGAAAAAAACATGGAAGCATTTCTTCAAAAGAAATAAATATCCATGTGTAAGCTTGTTTAAAATACTAGGGTGATTTTTATATGATTTCCGTAATTTTGTTGTAAAATTATTTTGAAAACGGAAAATAAACAAATTGTGATTTAAGTAGAAATAAATATCGTAAACTAATTTAAATATAAAAGCGTTATTTTATATAATATTTTGATTAATGATTATCGTGTAAATATTTTGAACAATGATTTTGTAAGAATTAAAAAGTACATCAATTTCATTTATATTTGGCGGTAGTCGCCTCTGTAAAATTCGGTAATTTATTTTAATGTGTTTTTCCTAATAATATTTTGTGTTAATTCTATTTGAATTTAATTATGATTTATGATGTAATTATTTAATGGTTAAACTTAAAACTGACTTCATTGTTAATTAAGTAAGTCAACGGAATGTCGTTGAATTGCCACAAAGACCATTATTATATAAAGGGAAAGAAGGGGCAAATCGCTCTCAGTCGTCGTCGAACCATCTAGTAAATAAGTCAGTGTGATCTAGAACAGTAATCATTGCGAAGTGAAATAAAAGTAATACCTACTATCTAAAAAGCAAAGTGTTTTAATAAGTTTAGTTTATTATTTTTACAATTCAGAAGTGGGATTGCCACGCGCCCTGGATATTGAAAGTTAAGTACTTACTTATAATATTATCATGAAATATAAATAGTATATTACTTATATAGATATTTTTCTGGCTTCATTTAAATATTATAATGCTCAGAAGAAAAGTCTGTCTCAGTGTCCATGAATGGGAGAGGGTATTAATGATATAATTATAACCTACGAAGGAGGTCGAAACATTATTTAATTCCTACCTACAGTAAATAAAATTTAGCACCTGTTTATATTATTTTCTAATACCTAGAAAATTATAAGAGTTTTAAGTCTTTTTTTTTTATTATTTTTTTTACACACCATAAAGATTACTTATTATTACTTTTTTTTCAGAAATATAACATGTCTAGTGTCCGATCGGAAAACCGAGAAAAAGAATCCGATCATAGACACCGCAGCCAATCCCGGTCAAAGGCCGTCTCGCGAAGCAGAGACCAGCGGAGCCGGTCATCAGCCCACCTCAGCCACGCAGGTGCTTCGAGTCAAGGCCGGTCCAGAGGAAGGTCGCGCTCCAGCCATGCGGCATCTTCGGGCCAACGCCGGTCCAGACGAAGATCTCGCTTCAACAACGCAGCTTCTTCGGGCCAACGCCAGTCCAGAGGAAGGTCGTGCCTCAGCCATGCAGCTCCTTTGGACCAACGCCGGTCCAGAGGAAGATCACGCCTCAGCCATGCAGCTCCTTCGAGCCAACGTCAGTCCAGAGGAAGGCCACGCATCAGCCAAGCAGCTCCTTCGGATCAACGTCGGTCCAGAGGAAGGTCACGCTCCATCGGCAATGCAGCTCCATCGAGACACCGGTCCAGGGAGCCATCACGGACAAAAAGTCTAAACAGGTCGGTCATTTTGCAATCTCAACGTTTATACAAAGATACCGACAGAGTAGGAAATTATAATCACAGTTCTCAGAGACACCACAGATTGCGTACCCCCCCTCGTAGGCGAAGTAATTATAGATCACGTAGTCCAATTGAGTCTTATCACGATGATCGGTACGCATCTGCCACTAGGTCTACACAATATGATAACTATACGAGTAATGAACTGCTAAGATGTTTAAAAGAATCCTTACAAACTATCTCAACCGCAAATCCACAACCTAAAGATAAATTTTCAAATCACAATGTGGTACCTGAGTTTGATCCCAAAGCAAAGAACCAAACAATCGTTTCATGGCTAAATAAAGTCAGAGAATGCTCTGAGATTTACGGTTGGGATAGTAAACAAACTGTTCATTATGCTCTCCCAAAATTGGTTGGTACTGCAAAAAAGTGGTATGAAGGTCAACCATCGATAATGCACACATGGGAAGAGTGGGTAGAAAAACTGAAATCTGCATTCCCAGCTTATGAAAATTATGGTCATTTACTTACGGAAATGCTAGCTAGAAGGGCAAAGTTCGGGGATGACTTAGAAGAGTATTATTACGATAAGTTGATAGCATTGAATCGATGTAGTATAGCGCATGCAAACCGATAATCGATAATCGATAAATTATCGGTAATCGGCTCATTTTCGTCAGCGATAATTATCGAAAAAATCGATAAAAAATATCGATAAACGATAAATTCATAAATAATTTATTATTCAAATAATTCCCATCAATACACGTCATTCTCGGTGCGGGTGTTTAAAATTAAGGTAGAAACAAACTGGTCCCACGTACGCAACGTACGCCATGCATTATGACATCTACTCTATGGAAATATTATGATTAGAAGCACACTAATTGTCATACGCAACGCTGTCCCACGCGTCCCACGCAACGTTCGACGTAAAGACAGACTGGGCCCAGGTACGCAACGTATGCGATGCAACGTGGGAGAGCTAGTGTGCACATTTGTCCCACGTATACGACGTATAAAGCATCAGACGCTGTTGTCATTTCTCAGGTGTACAACGTCTTAGAGAAAATTAAACAATGTTTTCTGATTGAATAACGGGTATTCATCACGTACCTATTTTGTTTTTATTTGTTGACGAATTGAGGGTAGATACAGATTCTACTCTCAATAATAAAAACTAGCTCGCTGCACATCAGTCTGCCCGCGACCACGAACGCTGTAATGTGTTCGAAACGTCGGGAATAAAAACAAAATAGGTACGTGATAAATACCCGTTATTCAATTATAATTATGTCATCAAATCACGGAAGTTTAAAAAGTTTAATGTTTTCTGATTCTGAGAATGAGTTTGAGAACGATCTATGTTTGTTATTCTTAAATGAATATTTCAGTCTTGCCATGCAGTTTTGCTATTTCTTCCCATGCTGCATTGCATAATGTAGTATCACGATATTCAATACATTTAATATTCTTCTTCTTCTTCTTAAATGATGGCATCTGTCTCTTAGAGAACAATATAAATAGCTTCATGTTGTCTAACCAAATCGATGAGTTGTTTATCTGCCATTTTTCCACAGTGCGTGCTGTAGAAACTGCACTGTGCGTGCGAAAGATGTAGAAACACACTGTTCGTACGCGTGGGCCGCGTGTGAATACGCCCTCCACGTCCCATGCCGATCTGGCGCGACAGGTCGAACGTTGCATGGGACGCGTGGGACAGCGTTGCGTATGACAAGTGTGCTTCTAATCATTATATTTCCATAGAGCAGTAGTGCGATTACGGAACTCTGATAAAATCAACACTTGTCAAAACTGGTTCAAATTGATTGAATAAACACTCTTATATCATATATCATATAGATTACAATGAAAACGTATTGACATTGATTGTAAGCAAAGATCCATAATCGCCCCACAGATGTCATAATCCATCGCGTACGTTGCGTACGTGGGACCAGTTTGTCTCTGCCTTTATTCACTGTGGTCAGTGTCAGTGAGAATTTGGTTGTTTCGTTGAGTGTGATTCGAGCTAAGTTCGATGATCCAAGGATTTATACGTATAATAAAACTATATTATTGAGTATATAGTGAGTTATCATTATCATTTATCAATAGCTAAATTTATAATTTAAAATTAGGAAATCTTCATAACTTAAATCTTCTTGTTGAGTGCAGCAGATTGGACAAATAGAGCAGTTAAATTAGAAACCGAAACAAAGATATTTACTTTCGCCAAAACCTATATATATAATTATATATTAATAATAATTCTCGATATTTATCGAAAAATAAAGCGATTAATATCAGATTATCGATTATCGAAAAGTTTCGATAATTGCATGCCCTAATGTAGTATAGTTGGCAGACATGCAATTGATTGTATTGTCTATGGGATAGATGATAGGTCTGTTCGGTATGGTGCAGAGGCCGTAGGTTTTGAAGATGCCGATAAACTTTTGGGTTACCTTAGGAGCGTGAGACATGAGCGTACGGACAAATTTAATAAAAAACCTGTACGCCCAGCTAATGAAGTGTCCCGTAGGCCATTAAAAAATGATTTAAATAGGGTTGTAAAATGTTTCAACTGTCATGAAACCGGTCACGTAGTATCGGAATGTAAAAAACCGATCGTCAAATGTTCAAAATGCAAGCGTATAGGTCACAATGATCCGGCTTGCAACAGAAACGTGTGGGTAGATAAAGCAGAAATAAAGACCTTATGACTAAATGACAGTGTTAAGAATCATGCGGATAATAAGTTTATTAAGCTAGTTAAAGTAAATGGCGTACAACTAACGGGTTATGTAGACTTTGGTAGTCAATGTTGTTTGATAAAAGAGTCTATCTTAAAGGGAATAGTTCCACAAAACAAATGGAAAGTTGATGATTTGCCAACTCTAAAAGGTTTTGGCAATACTCTAGTGAATGCTTTAGGTAAGACTTCAGTATCAATTGTTATCGATGGTACTAATATCGAAGTGGAAATAGTTATAGTTCCTGATGCGTATTTAAACTACCATTTACTGATCGGACAAACTGCTACTGAGCAGTCTCATATAGAAGTTTTTAAATCGGATAAGGAATTATTAATTACGGATAAGCGCGTTAGCGAAAATACACGGCTGGTTCTGAAGTCTGCCAAAAATGTAATCGCTGAAGGTAGTGTTTCCGTAAAAATTCGGTCTGAGAGCAATTACAGTGGTCTAGTTTTAGTTGAAAGTGGCCATCGTTTTAATTATAAAATAAAACTTGGCAGTTATAACATCGATAATGGTATCGGTTATTTGACAATTTCAAATAAACAAAACAAATTATTACAGTTTAACGAAGGTGAAGTTCTGGCACGTGCATGGAAGCTCCATAAACCTATAAATTCATCGATTGTTGATAATGTCAAAAATGTTTGTATGATACAAAAAGTCTTACCTCCACTCACAGAGGAAGACTTAAACATTGATAACAGTTTAAACTATGAACAGAAACTTTGTTTAATTAAAACATTAAATGAATTTCGTGATTGTTTTGCTAATGATTTGTCAGAGCTCGGACAGACAACTATTGCGGAAATGACTATTCAGTTGAACGATACAGAACCAGTCGTATATCGACCGTATAGGTTAAGTCAACCCGAACGTGACGAAGTTAGGACCATAATCGAGGAACTTTTAAAATACGGGATTATAAAGGAGTCTCAATCACCATATGCGAGTCCTATCTTATTAGTAAAAAAGAAAACTGGAGACAAAAGGCTTTGCGTCGATTATCGCGCTTTAAACAGGAAAACTGTCAAACAACATTATCCCTTACCGCGTATTGAGGATCAGATTGATCGTTTGGCTGGGAATAATTATTTTTGCGCCTTGGACTTAGCCTCTGGTTATTACCAGATTCCATTGGCGGATGAGTCCAAGAGTAAAACTTCATTTGTAACGCCCGATGGACAATTCGAGTTCAACAGGATGCCCTTTGGACTTGCAAATGCACCAGCGGTATTCCAGCGTGCGATCAATTTGGTCCTGGGTAATTTGCGATTCGAAAGTGCTTTGGCTTACATTGATGATGTATTGTTACCAAGTAAATCGTTTGAAGAAGGTATTGAAAAGCTAAAAATTATACTACAAAAATTTAGAGACGCAGGATTAACGTTAAAACCGCAAAAATGTTATTTTTTTCAAAATAAAGTAGATTATTTGGGTTTTGAGGTTTCCAATGAAGGAGTAAGGCCTGGTTCAAAAAAAATTGAATCCGTGAAGTATTTTCCAAAACCTAAAGATGTACATAATATCAGGCAATTTGTTGGTCTTGCTAGCTTCTTCAGACGATTTATTAAAGGTTTCGCTGAGATAGCTAGACCCCTAACCAAATTATTAAAAAATAATTCTGTATGGGCTTGGTCGCAAGAACAGGAAGATGCGTTCGAAATATTAAAAAAGGCCCTTGTCTCACGTCCAGTGTTAGCATTATATGATCCCAAGCTGGAAACCGAAATACACACGGATGCTAGCAAACACTGAGTAGGTAGCGTGTTATTACAAAAACAAATTAATGGTACTTTCAAACCCGTGGCTTATTACAGTAGGCAGACCTCTCCCGAGGAGTCTCATTTTTCGTCGTACGAGTTAGAAACTCTGGCCGTTATATCTGCGCTTGTAAAGTTTAGGTCTTATATACTCGGACTAAACTTCACTATCGTCACCGATTGTAATTCCCTAAGAGCTACGTTTTTAAAACGTGATATGATACCAAGAGTAGCGCGATGGTGGAGTTTAATTCAAGAATATGACTGCAATGTAGTATACAAATCTGGTAAAGGCATGATTCACGTTGACGCGTTAAGCAGAAATCCAACTAAGAACAACGCAGGTGTGGTTCAGGCCATAGAATCTTACGATATTATGAACATATCGGATGACTGGCTTACGACAGTACAATTAGAAGACTCCGAAATACAGCGTATTAAGAAAATATTATCCGATAAAGAATTTGACGACGTAGTAGAAATTCGTAAAAACTTTGCTCTTAAACGTGAACGAGTATATAGAATTACTGAGGATGGTTTAAGGTGGGTAGTGCCGAAGGGTTCAAGATGGCAAATACTGCAGAAAAACCATGATGAAATTGGACATTTTGCTTTCGACAAAACTTTAGATAAAATCAAGCAATATTATTGGTTTCCTCGTATGAGAAAATTTGTAAAAAAGTACGTTAATGCATGTTTAGAGTGTGCTCATAATAAATTGCCATCCGGTAAGAAACAAGGATATTTGCATCCTATACCTAAAGACACTGCACCCTTCAACACCATCCATATTGACCATGTAGGACCATTTGTGAAATCCAAAAGAAAAAACTGTTACATTTTAGTTATAGTCGAGTCATTCACTAAATTTATCATTTTAAAAGCTGTTAAAAACACAAAAACGTCTTCTACTATAACTGTTCTTAGAGACTATTTTGGAACATTTGGTTCACCAAAACGGTTAGTTAGTGACAGAGGAACGTCTTTTACAAGTTCTAAATTCAAAAATTTTATTAGGGAAGTAGGAGTACAACATATTAAAAATGCGGTTGCTTCTCCTAGAGCTAATGGACAGGTAGAGAGGTACAATCGCACCATTCTAGAGTCTTTAGCAGCCCAAAACCATGGGAAGGATGAGAGACTCTGGGATGATAGGTTGATACAAGTACAGTGGGGGTTAAACAACACGGTTAATAAGGGAACCGGTAAAACTCCCTCTGAGGTTTTGTTTGGTCTTAGACTTACAGGAATTAACGAGGGGCCCATAATTTCAGAAATTCATTCCGATATTAATGATACGGCATCAGTTGGTAGTGATGATAATAATGTAGAATCTCCTGATTTACGTCAAATAAGAGACCAAGTAGATCGACATATAAAAAACACTCAAGAGAAACAAAAGAACAAGTTTGACAAGAAAAGAAAGAAACCACCAGAATATAAAGTAGGTGATTATGTCAGAGTAGAAAGGACAGCACATACGATAGGGAAAAGTAGAAAACTCTTACCAAAGTGTAACGGACCTTATAGAGTGACCAAAGTTTTAGACAATGATAGGTACGAAATTATAGATACTCCAATTACAAAAAAAGGCACTTCTACTTACAAGGGTGTATTTTCCGTTGACAAAATACACCCTTGGCTTTGTTTCAAAAGTAAAGACAGTGAATCTTCCAGTTCAGAGAGTTGTAATGAACAGTTATAAAAATTATACATATGTATATTTATTGAATTACTATAGTACTTATAGTAGTTTTTATAGTGATCTGAAGTTATACACTAAAGCTACAGAGAGATATAGTATTATAAAAAGGCAACATTATAAATGATCATTGAAATAAAATTATATGATTTATTATATTTTGGTAACTGGTAAGACCCTTTTGTTTTTTTTTAATGAAGTACAAAGTGTACATAATTTATTTTATCGGCTATGAGTGTGTCTTATTTTGAAATTGCTATGAGCAATGTTATATTTTCAAAAAGCGCTATGAGCGTGTCTCATTTTGAAATTGCTATGAGCATCTACCACCTTTATGTGCAATGTGCACAAGTTGTTTTACGAAAACACACAATTTATGCTATGAGTATTATGTATCTTACATTCGTAAGATTTGTAAAGTAAACAATTACTTGAACTAGTTACTAAATTGATTTTGTTAACGAGGTATATAAATTAAGTAAATAATTAAAATTTACTAAGTCCGCGAGGACGCGAACTCTTATCAGGATGGACGAATTGTAAGCTTGTTTAAAATACTAGGGTGATTTTTATATGATTTCCGTAATTTTGTTGTAAAATTATTTTGAAAACGGAAAATAAACAAATTGTGATTTAAGTAGAAATAAATATCGTAAACTAATTTAAATATAAAAGCGTTATTTTATATAATATTTTGATTAATGATTATCGTGTAAATATTTTGAACAATGATTTTGTAAGAATTAAAAAGTACATCAATTTCATTTATATTTGGCGGTAGTCGCCTCTGTAAAATTCGGTAATTTATTTTAATGTGTTTTTCCTAATAATATTTTGTGTTAATTCTATTTGAATTTAATTATGATTTATGATGTAATTATTTAATGGTTAAACTTAAAACTGACTTCATTGTTAATTAAGTAAGTCAACGGAATGTCGTTGAATTGCCACAAGACCATTATTATATAAAGGGAAAGAAGGGGCAAATCGCTCTCAGTCGTCGTCGAACCATCTAGTAAATAAGTCAGTGTGATCTAGAACAGTAATCATTGCGAAGTGAAATAAAAGTAATACCTACTATCTAAAAAGCAAAGTGTTTTAATAAGTTTAGTTTACCACCTTTGACCCACGAATTTTTGGTTCTTAGGATGCCAGTTTCCTCGTGATGTCTTTCCTTCTTTTAGCTTATGATTTTTCAAGGACATTCATTTATAGGGATTCCACATGTAAATAAATAGATACTTACAATAAGTCTATCTTTGCTCCCAGGGTGTGTAGGCCCGAAGTCATACGTCGCCACCGATCGCCGGTCCACTGCTCCCACAAGTGGCCACAATCTCAAAACCTCTGTAATCAAAATGTAGCTTATTTAGTGGTAAAAAAAGGTGTAGGTAACATAACATAGAATAATACAAAATTACAAATTTTAAAAATCTCCCGACATCTAACTAAACCTTTCCTTAAGTCATATTTAAAGTCATGGTTACCTTACCATGTTCTTCCAATATCATTGAAGTAATACGGTACCAAATTTCGAATCGCGAATTATAAACGCGAAAGTTTGTAAAAATGTATGGATGTCTGGATGTCTGGATATATGTTTGTTACTCTTTCACGCTGAAACGGCTGAACGGATATGAAATTGGCACAGATATAGATTATAGTCTGGAATAATATACTTTTTATCCTGGAAAAATGTATGATTCCCGTGGGAAAGATTTGTTTTGATTTTTCAAGGTATCACGCGGGCGAAGCCCTGGGCGGAAGCTAGTAAGCTATAGAGTCCAAAATCAGTGGTCAAGTCCAAAGTCCACAGGGTTCTTACCACTAACACACATGTCCAGATACTCCAACTCCTGCAACTGCTCATACAAGTCCATCCCAGGGTCCACTGCGTCTATCTTCCGCTGCAGTGTCTCCTGAACGTCAGGGTTCACAGCCATCTCGTACAGGAAGTAATTGATGAGGTTCGCTGTGGTGTCGAAGCCGGCAGAGTAGAACAGAACTGCTTGAGAGACCAAGTCTACTTCGGAGAATTTAATTTCTAGAAAACAAATTTCGATGGTTACCTATAGTAAAATTAATTACGATAGAACTTAGAACATAGATAGAACTATAATATTTTCAAGACCTAAATTGATAAAAAAGAAAGAAGACAAACAGGAACCTACAGCAAATCAAGACAAGATCAACAAACAACAATAATAAAGTGTGCCGTCCGTAGTCCTGCTGCTGCTGGCTGACTGGACTGGTAACTTATCAAACCCTAAAATACTTTTATAGTGAGAGACCAGATGGTTGACGTGATTTGGGGGAGACCTTTGCCCTGCCGTGGGATGGTTAAAAGAAGTGCCTATACTTATGATGTGAAATTAACTAACAAAATGATGTCTTGACTGACATTCTTGACATTTCGTGCAATTTCGCGCAATTTTGACCACAATGATAATGTCATCTCCACTAGGTCTACGTGGGTGTGCTGTGTGAGGGTTATCAGATTAGTAACCAGCTTCCCTACTATCATAGCAAGAGATAGCGTTCTTTATCTACAGAAGAGAAGACAAAGCTACATTTAAGACGACAGAAAGCATAATTTTTGTTTAGCTAAATCACAAATTGGTGTTCTTTATGTTTTCTTATTTATAGAAAAAAGTTTACAATTCTCTTGATCAGTTAGTTTTGGAGACTCAACAGTCCGATGTGAGGCATGTGATTATGTGTGCCAGTAATAACACATCCAAATGTTGAACGTGCTTTTAATTACGTAGTTGCAAAATTTTTAATGACCATGCGAGCATCCAGTTTACAGTCCGTCTTTATGGAGTTCTTTCGTAGCAAGCTCATTTTATAAAATGTTTCCCACAACCCAAGTTCATGTATGCAACGGAATGCGTCTCTCGCAAGTCGTAACATTCTATGTATATAGGTCATGGCTGTTTACAGCTAAACAAACATTACCAGATTTTGTGAAAACATTTCTCTAAGTTAGCATGTCAGAACTTGCTTTCGTCCGAGAAATCTGTTGGTACTGATAACTTCTTATGAAAACGTTTCTTAAAGAACCAAACTAAAATCTTTAGTTAAGAGAAATGGCTTCGGAAATGAGCTCATCAAACTGCGATTTACCTTGAGAATTTGCGGGATTCTTGCTTACAAAGTCAAAGTTTCATGCAAAGTAAAAAGTTGGGCCAGTTAAGAGTTCTACGTAATTCCCATCCCGGGAATCGCAGCTCGAATCTGTCATGTACTTAGTAAGTGCTTCTTAAAGGCCGGCGCACACCGGTGGACAGTAGGGAGGGGGAGGGCATCGAGGAGTATTTGCCTCCGGTCCGGCCAACGCACACTGATGATCGGCCATGCCGAAGCGGCCGTCAGCGCACCACTTGACTATTTCTTTCCATGCAAAGGTGTCCTAGAAGGCCAATTATATTGTGAACTCTATAGACTGATCTATCCTTTTGTGTTCTGGATAGTGCAGCATGCCAGCAATCATATGCTAGCGGACTCCGGCGCATACCGTTACACCTCCAGAGAACTCTTCAATACAGCAGAGAGAAATCCTCTTTGACGCTCCGTGGTCTCTGAGCGTTGGAATCTATATCTTGTTACCTTCAGATACGTACAAATTTACGTTGATAAAAAATATTCTGCCCTGCCGCCCACCGATGTGCGCTGGCCTTAGATTACGCGTTGTAATCCTGAACAATAGCTGTGTCAGGAGCACATCATAATTAAATACGCGAATGTCTCGTCAATCAAAGTCAAAACTTCTGTGAGGGTGGGGTTAGAATGGGAGATGCGAGAGAGCCGGGCGTTTATTCCGAAAATCGATCAACGATTTATCGATAAATGAATTATAGTAGTAATCTAAATATATATAACTCAAAGGTGACTGACTGACTGACTGACTGACTGACTGACTGGACGGATCGGGCTGAAATTTGGCATGCAGGTAGATGTTATGACGTCGGCATCCGCTAAGAAAGGATTTTGATAAATTCTATCCCCAAGGGGATAAAATAGGGGATGAAAGTTTGTATAAAAAGTCGCAATAATCGACATTCACGCGGGCGAAGCTGCGGGCATCAGCTAGTAAAAACTAAAAACATTCGATAAAGCATTTAGATCCGATTATAACGTTAAGTTTTGCAGAGTTAGACGCTCTGTACATATACTTTTCAACTCAGCGTAACTTTAAGTTGTGTTGTGTTTTGGCTTGGAAAAATAGCAATAAAAGTTCTTTGTGTCCTCTTAATCGCTGTCACCACGACCACACAGACGCTTAAAGTGTAACAAATTAAACTTATCGTACTTTCCGCTGGGCTTGTGTCGCTGTTGTTGCCAACGCTATCCGATTCCTTCAGCTTGCCTGAAACCAGAAGTTCACGTCACGCAATTGTGGTAAAATTCCCTTGTTTTTGGTTTGAATTAAGGTTGAAATTAGTTTGGCGTTGGGAACTTTGAGATGAACTTTGTATTCATGGTCTGTGAAGTACCTTCATGTGTGTTTTATTAGAACTTTTATGGAAATCAAGGGAGCCTCTGTGTTGACGCTATCCTATCATTTCACTGGTTCTTTGATGAGCTACACTAGGTAAGTGCTAGGTAATTTTTTCTTAGCTTATATTGTTCTACAGTACAGCTTCCTCTATTATTTCTCTTCTATCACGTTATAGTCAGTGATTATAATTACTAAGTGGTTATAGTAATGTTAGCGTAGCGGGTTTCATGTTGCAGAAAATCTTTATTGTAGGTTTAATTTTAATTTTACTAACACAAAACAATTAATAAATGAATATGAATAAATGAATAAGAACATGCGTATGCGACTTCTACAAAGTGTTTGCCTGATGGATGACTTGACATACCTTGTGCAGCATCCACTAGTATCTGGATGAAGTCAGGTCGTGGTGGCACCAGCCCCTCTCTCCTAGCTTTCATGGCTGACGTGAAGAGTTCGCAGAACTGCTCTGTGTCTTTGCTGGATATAATACTTACTTTCAGGAGCTGAAAATTAGGAGTTTCATGTGCTATGGGTACAGACTTTAAAAGCTGTTTAAAGTCCCTTAACTGTCATATACCTAGTTTAAAAAGTGGTAATGATAATATGAATGTGACAATTCATGTGTGTATGTTTCTCCCTCTTTATCTCTATAACGTCTTAACGGATTTGCATGAAATTTTGAAAGAATAGGGATTGTAGCTTGAACTAACACTTCTGGTACTTTTTATCCCGGATATAACTTTAGAGCGGTGAAAAAAAGGTGGCTATTAAAGAAATTGGAAATAAAAAATGCGGAGTGCAGCTAATTTTAACAATGTGGGCAGAGATCACTAGATATAGTGTTCCATTTATCATTTAGCTGCCATCAAGTCTTGGTCAAGACAATCTTTTTTGGTCTTGGACAATAAAAAAATCGGAGTGTAACGAATTTTAAATATGTGAGCAGTGTTTCATTAAATACCTATAGTGTAACATTTATCATTATGCTGCCATCAAGCCTTGGTCAAGACAAGTTTTTTCTGTTTTTTTTTGTCTTAGTCAATGCCTCATTTCTTACTCAGTGAAAACCTCACTTCCTCAATTTGCCATACCCTCATTATGCTTGTCAGGTTCGCGTATCCAAAGAGCTTCAATATCTGCGTAGTGTCCTGCACGATGGCAGTTTTGCCAAGTCTGAAAAGGCTGTTGTCAGGATTTTTCAGGGTATCCACTGCGAAGCCAAAGGCGCAAGACGATATCACGTCACTCACGTACGGCATTGTAATCTGGGAACAGGTTTTCAATAACTTCACTGCGGATAATATCTAAAACTCTTACGTTATGGTCTGTCTTAGGTACTAAGATATTGAGTGAAAGAGTGTACCTATAAGTGAATGGTGAATAATGAGTATTTTACCTATATTTGTTTTGTTGTATTCGGAGAACAAACAGTTTTATAAACCTTATAAAAAAACAACTTAAGTACACATATTAACTGATAACCATTTTATGTGTCCTCGCAAGTAGTATGGGTGAAAGGTGAATGAATGATTGAGTGAATGTTGAATGAACAAATGAATGTAAAAAGCATTTCAGGCGTATATTGATCCTATCATCAAATTGATTTTAATAGAACTAGAAAATAACAAGACCATGATTACGACTGTAATCCCCAGACTCGGTAGATATCTCCTCAGATCTCTAGTTACTTAGATCCTTTGAGGATATCTAAAGAGGGTAGTCAAAGGTACGTATAAACATAACATTTGGCACATGCCCACGTTTTGCACAGTATCCCATAGTGACAGGATGCACAAGCCAATAGCCGTTTACAAGAATACCAACCAAACAACCTTTTTGTCCTAGAGTACCTTTGCCAGTTTTCGTCACGATGTTTTCCTTCACCGTTTAAGAGCACTGGCATTGCGCACATAATTTTTTCGAATGAAAAAACTTGTGCTCGACTAGAAAATAAAATGTTTTTTACATCATTGACATCCATTGTAGTTTCTCCAACCACTTTTCTGGTGAGGTACTCCTCGACGGCCCTGGCGCTCTCTTCCATGAGAGGCATCATACCCTTGCAGCGCGCGCTGGAGAACGCAGGAGTCACCGCCAAGCGAACAGCTCGCCATTTTGGACCTGGAACAGATCGACTATTGGTCTTAAGGCAAATGATTGATTTAGGCGTGACTTTGCGGAAATCTTTAACAGGCAATTAAAAGGCTAATAAGCTGAGGCTTGGTGAAACAAGCCCCTCACTTCATTCACTATTGTGACTTTCACATAAAAGAAAGTTTATGCAACATTTAAGAGTATTGTATTATTAAAATAATAGAATAATAATACAGAGCACTGGTGGTGTAGTGGTAGCACCCCTGATTCACAAACCGAAGGTCGTGGGCTAGTCGCGCACCAATGAGTTTTCCATTCGAAAAAATTATTTGCGCAATTACCAGTAGGTACCTACTCTTAAACGGTGAAGGAAAACATCGTAAGGAAACCGGCATACACTAGAACTTAAAATTATAGGTTTCATAGGTTAGAATTCTTATAAGCAGCGATGGGCTTGCAACCGGACACGTACAGAATACTAACTACTGTGCAAAATGTGGGCATGTGCTAAATGTCATGTTCGGAAGTGCCTCTGACTACCCTCTTAAGATATCCTCAAAGATCCAAGCAACTAGAGATCTGAAGAGATGTCTACCGAGCCTGGGGATCACAGTCATGATTCCGTACGTGACAGGTTGTAAACCCATCGCCGCTTATAAGACTACTAACCTATGACATAGGTACACCTTCGAATTTTTGGTTCAGAGCACTGGCATTGCGCACATATTTTTTTTCGAATACAAATTCTCATTGGTGCACGACTAGGTTTGAACCCACGACTTTCGGATCGTGAGGCAGGCTACCACTACACCACCAGCGCGCTAGCTTTTTTTTAAAGGAACCTATGTACCTTTTAGCATGATAATATTTCTCCCGAAGAGTGGATCACAGTCTTCATCAATGACAATCCCGCGATCAGAGAACATATTGAAATCCCGGACGGTGATCTGGCGGATCAGCTCTGGGTCCCGGGGGACTATCGTCGGTACCAAGTACTGGTACAGTCCAAAGTATCTGAAAAGGACAAAACATCAACACTCAAACTCATCATCTTCCTGCCCTTTTCCCACGTTATGCGGGGTCGGCACAACAGTTATTGTATACTATAGGTAAATAATCATTTAAATAGAAAATAGGGTTTCAAAATAAAAGAAAAAAACGACCACCAAAACTTTAATAGGCTCTCTTGAAAAATTTGTATTTTTTGAGTTGTGGCCCTTTTGAATTTAATGAGCGATGTGATTTTCTTCCATTTCCCTCTGTTATTCGTCATCTCATCACTCCTTTCTTACCCGTGTCATCTTTCACACAGTCCATCCATCTTTTCTTTGGTCTACCTCTACCTCTGTATCCATCTACATTCATACCTAAGTAACACTCCTCGTCACATGACATTCATCTCTTCTCATAACGTGCCCATACCACGCTAACCTATTACTCCTCATCTTTTCTGTCACCGGTGCCACTTTCAGACTTCCTCTAATATACTCATTCCTTATTTTATCCATCCTCGTCACTCCACACATCCATCTCAGCATTCACATCTCCGCCGCATGCACTCTTTTCTCTTTTTTTACTCGTTTCAAAATCTGCAAAACAATCGATAATAATCATGCAAAATCTATTCTAAGTAAGTACCTACATCATCGTTTCATCCAACATTTTCGTTCAATTCGTTTCAATTTCGTTTCAATACAAAATGTTACGCGCACGCGCAACTATAGATGGTCTAGCTAGATGGCGTTTATAGGTCATGGTAAGAAATATGAAAGTTATATTGCTTTGATATGGTCCGAAAAGCTTGTGGTAAGGCCCTAGGGCATCCCGAATGGATGTTAAGTCGTAGTCGATGGAGCAACAGACATCAATTTTGACAGCTCTCGTAAACTTAACACTAAACGTAGTGATTATATTCTCTTTGCTTAACACTACCTACTTACTCAATTCCTTAAACATTTAGTTCCTAATTCCAATTATCATTGTAATTTTGAGGAGTAGACGGCCAGATTAGAACATTAACAATAATAGGTAGGTATTACTTTTACTTTTGTATTCGTCAAACAACGAACCAACATAACTAGATCCTTAGCCAGATAAAACAGTAGTACTGACTCAATTAGGTACCTTACTGGCTCTAATATTATCCTCAATTCCACAGTTTTTCATTATTCTTTATTTTAATAAAATACCTTCCTACATGTTTTCTGTTATCAAAAAACAGCTAAAACCCATAAAAAACTCATACGAAACTTACCTTTCATTTTTAAATTTTTCATATCCAGCTGAAATTGTTTCCACAAAATTCTCTCTCCCAAATGTAGCAGCTGCAAGATTTCCCAGGAACGGAATAGGGGGGGATGTTCTTACACCCCTCTGTTGAAAATACCTCAATCGATGTCGTGAATAAAAATATAGGCACATCACTATTATCCATATTAAATACCACATCACTACAAAAGCACAATTAAAATTTGAAATTTGAAAATAGTTTTTTTTAATTAGAATTTGGCACATTAAATTATATATTCCGAACTTTTTTCTCTAATCATTCCGTACTGGCTGAATAGAGATTATTTTGATTAAAAAAAGTAAAAGTGTCGCACGTCATCGCGTTTTGGACACCATCCACAGAACAAATAACAGTAAGAAGCATCAAGAAGTCTTTCGGAAAGGGGGGAAATAGAAAGTAGCGGTGAGATGGTGGGTCAATGTTGCCATGTCGATGCTCTGTTACATAATTAAAGAAACCGCAGAGTCTCGTCTCTGAACGAAAGCGAAATGTAGTCCTAAATTTAAATCTAAGACTTGTTTAAAATGTCGTAAAATAGACATTCAACCTTGTTAATTTTGATGCCCGATCATCGGTAATGCTTTTAACAAAAGTTGGAGAAATCGGACTAGGGTAGGATAGGGTTGTTACTTACCTACTTAGGTTGACATAGCACACGACACAAGTTAGCACAGTAGTAAGAATTCTATATGATTATTTAATTCTATATTTCTAGAGATGGGCTTACAATCTGTCACGTCATCATCATCATGATGATGATGATGATGACGTGACAGATTGTAAGCCCATCTCCGCTACTGATGTGACACGTTTGATTAAGGTATCTAAAATTGACATAGGTAGAAACTCTACATTTTCATCTAAACAAACACCATCCCAAAATATTTGAAGCAACGGAGCAACATCGGATGCCACACGTCATTCTGTTTACAATAATATTTCAACAATGTATTCACACTGGCAAGTAGCGGAAGTATATCGAGCGATGTCGGGAAAAATTTCCCGCTCTCCTGTGACTTATAAGAGCAATAATGTAGGGAAATAGCTTTGTCCCTCGTCGGGATTCGCTCTTTATTTCTCTGCTGATATTACGGGCAGAATAAATTTATTTTAACTTTAACTCTAAAATGAAGTTTTTGAATCTGTTTTCTTAAATTTACACCGCGAAAGCTGCTGACGTGATAGTAGACAGCTACTGGCACGGTCACAATATGTCATAGTGTACTCGCATGACAGTAGCTCGGCTAAATATGCTGTCAAAACACTATTAGGCAGCTTCTGCCCAAACACTTCTGGCGTGACAATAGACTGCTACTAACACTGTGACTCGTATCAAAATACAGAAGTTCAACTCGCCTTGACCTGTCACATGTATTGATAGCATCACTGCCACCACACTGGTAAGCAGTTTATGCCCATAATACTGTTATTTTAGGTAACTAGCTTCCATCCACGGCTTCGCTCGCGTGTTACCTTGTAAAACAAAAACAAATCTATCCCACGGGAACCGTACAATTTTCCGGGATAAAAAGAAGCCTATGTGCTATTCCAGACTGTCTGCCGTCTGGAACATAATAGATTAATAGATTATAATCTATCTCTGTGCCAAATTTCATCTAGAACCGTTCAGCCGTTTCAGCGTGAAAGAGATCAAGAAAACATAGATCCATACATACTCGTACACACAAACTTTCAAGTTTATAATTAATAACAGACATTTCGTAAAGCCGTGGTGAAGACGAGTGGTGAATAAACAGATAAAAAATGTTGAATGAAGTCAGATGCGAGCTACTGACCGACTTGCACATGAGAGTAACTCGTATGATCTGGTCACACGGTGCAAGTACGCCACTTCGCAATACCTATACCTCGCCCTTACTAAGATTAGTCAAACACGTAGGTACCTACTGAGTAGGGTTGCTAACTTTTTGTGCAAGAATATTTGGTCAGAGAAATAAAATGAACAGTACCTACCTAGGTATTTTAGAAAAAAAAACAGTTCGTATTTAATTTTTTAAATGTTTTATTAATTTTTTTGCACAGTTTAACAATGTATTATTAGATGAGTGCTAAAAAATTCATTGATAGATTATACATATATTATATACATAGGTTGCGGAAACCAAGTAAGTAGATGAGTGCTAGTACCTAAGCAGTAAGTAACTTGAAATAGTAAGTAGGTGAGTAAACTAAATCCAGAACCGAGAATTATTAAACCTGA
This sequence comes from Cosmorhoe ocellata, assembly GCA_963675405.1. Lineage (NCBI taxonomy): Eukaryota > Metazoa > Arthropoda > Insecta > Lepidoptera > Geometridae > Cosmorhoe > Cosmorhoe ocellata. Next base: position 1,384,105 of record OY776254.1, on the reverse strand, counting down.
GAACTAAACGCGTTGAACTTTTTAATTTTGTCTGCAATTACCCCCCGGGGCGCAATATTCCATTAGCTTTGAACGGAACTTGCTTCGTATGTAGGACACCTTACATATTTACTTATCTAGTGCACGAAAGAGGCTATTGCGGCGCAGCTTATATCCAATCACACTGGTTTAAAAGAAATAGTGACACGTAAAAATAATTACTTGCACAACGCTTTTCTTCTTCTTCCTGCCTTTTTCCCACGCTATGTGGGGTCGGCACAACACACTTTCTTCTTAAACAACTTTTCTACTTGCACTACACCCAAATCATTTAATTTGATGGAATTTAGAGAAACTACAAACAAAAGATTAAAATGACAGAGATAGAATTCCGCGAGAAAGAAATATTCTTTACTAGCTTCCGCCTACGGCTTCGCGCGCGTGGTACCTTGAAAAACAAAAACAAATCTATCCCGCGGGAACCGTATATTTTTCCGGGATAAAAGTAGCTACTACACTATAACCTTCCAAATTTCATCCAGATGTGCCAAATATTTTGTTTAGACGAGCCTCTGACTACCCTCTATAGATATCCTCAAAGATGTAAGTAACTAGAGATCTGAGGAGGTAATCTACCGAGCTTGGGGATTAAGACGTGGTGCTGTTGTTTTTTTACTTCACCTGCTGTATGAAGCTATAAAAACATATATCATAATTTTAGCAAGATATGTCTACGAAGAACATGTACTTAACAGAATTTCGACCTTATGCAGAGGTTATAAATCATAGGTTTCCACGCGACTAAAGGCGCGGGCAACTGCTAATATATACATAACTGGTTTCTAAACTAAACTAGGTCATTATCGACAAAGTGTCCAAGTTGAGTTGTCCCTTTACTGCGGTTCTATGATTTCTTATCGCAAACCATTCGCAAACAAAGTAAAGCTAACGCCAGAGGAGATGTGTTTGAATAAACCTATCAGATTTAGTTATTTCCACATCTTCTCTCCGCTTAGCTTCGGTGGAAATGGATCAAGCGGAGTGGAGAGATGTCTCATTTTTCTATAGAATTTTGGGGTTTTTAGTCAACTGAGGCCGTTGTCAACTTATCCCGCGGAATGAGTTGACCTAATGAATTTTTGAATCGGTCAACTCATCCCGCTGTCAAAAAAAAACAAAAAGGAATGTATTATTTTTTGTGCGGCGACCGAGCAAGCAGCGTGGCAAAGCGGAGAAGTGTCTAGCCGAACGGCTCACACTCGGCTAGCTCACATCTCCAATTATTTCTGTCCGCTACACTTCTCCAAGATGGCCGCCGCTACAAAATGGTGGATTACATATTTTTTCACAACTTTCTCAATATAGGCATCAATTATAAGGGTTTGAGTAGTAGAATAAACTATTACTCATATCATCTTTTACACAGTCCATCCATCTTTTCTTTGGCCTACCTTTACCTACCATTACTTTATAGTAGTAGAATACTATACACTATGACAAATTTCAAATCCAAGATGGCCGTCACAAAATGGCGGGCAAAGTTTGTTGAAGGTTTTATAATTTTTTTAATTTAATTTAACTTGTTTCTGGTATTTATTCAGACACTTTTAGGATGAAATTTCTCGACCTTCCGAGAAGCCAGTACCCACCACATAGCATTTACCTAATCCTTTACGTCCCGTAACAGGATTTGGCGTAATAACCAAATCTACAAACAATGGAACTCCGTTGGAATTTCGTTTTGTGTAAGTTAAAACGCAAATTCGTTGAGCTCTAAACTTAATTATGAGGTAGCTCCAGGGTCCGACCAGGGGCTCCGCCCTAAGCGATTTGAGTCAGACCACGGGCCTTACCACAAGATCTTGGAGCAATATCAAAGTAATATCTATACCTACATATATAATAAAAACATTGAGAAGCCGTGATCTAATCTACTTTTGATATTTTTAAATAAAAATTAGTGCTAAGTACCTAATGAAGACACGTACTTAGCCGAAAACAACCGTTAATAAAAAAAATGTCTGTTTGTCTAGGTATTTATCCGTGCATTTGTGCACGCTGATCTCCGCAACGGCTGAACCACATCGAACTTAGTTTTCACTAATGTAAAGATAAGCTTGGATTAGAACTAAGACTTTGTTTCATCGAAATCGCTTAAACCAAATATACCTACTTAGTTTGATATTTCGTACCATGACCGTTATAAATTGTACTAAAGTAGTGATACTTCAAGGTTTAAACTGACGTTTCTGAAACATGATGGTTTGTAAAAGCTTGTGGTAAGGCCCCAGGTGGTTAGTTTTAAATCTTAAATTAGGTTTAAGTAGACACTAGAGTTCTTTAATATAAATTACATCACACTTAAATACCCATGACAGTTACGCACACAGGCACATTCCGGTGTCACCACATTAAAAAAAAAGTTGATTGGTGTATGACCGGATTTAAACCCACTATCTTAGGATCAGTGGGGCGATTATGGATCTTTGCTTACAATCAATGTCAATACGTTTTCATTGTAATCAAGTGATTTGGTATGACATAAGAGTGTTTATTCAATAAATTTGAGCCAGTTTTGACAAGTGTTGATTGTATCAGAGTTCCGTAATCGCAATACAGGTCAACACACCAATGCTCACAGATCACGAGTTATAACCTCAGAAATAACCTAATCCTGTTCTTAGGAAACTCCGTCCAATGACGGCTAAACCTAAGAAAAGCCAAACTACACTGGTTAGCAACTAGCGCAAGTTACTAGCGCGAGTAACTGTAGTTAGTTTCCCTTATCGGTTAGCTTGAAAGTCCAATTAGCTGCTCGCTCGGGTGATACGTTCAAATTACAGCTCGTTTGTGATTGGATAATCTTGTGGGTAGCCGGGGTTTTGTTTAATAAAAGTTGAGGTATTAACCTCGTTTACATCTACAAACACGTTTGGTACATGTTATCTTCTTCTTCTTCTTTTGGTTGTTACATTATTCGCTCATTTGAGCAGGCTATAGTCTATAGACCGTTAAACCTAGTCTTACGTAAATTAATTTCTTACGTTTTCTTTAAAATCTAACTTAAAGTCTAACCTAAACTAACTGCCATTTTCCTTGTTTTTTTGGCATCCGTCTTATAGAGAACAATTTTGCCAGTGTCAAGTGTATTTTTATTTAAGTATTGTCAACGTCACAGAGTCATTAGTCAAGTTGTCAAGACAATTTTAAACAAAAGATGGCTGTTTTGTTCAAAATTCTCGGGATTTCCTCCAATGGATTTTGAAGGAAACTATTCACTTTAGTTCACATATTTGACACTCGCGTCAAGAACCCGGGCTTCATTGGCAAAATAACCACCAAAATTACGCAATAAAACTCAAAATAACACGAGAAAAATATAAAAACTAGAGAGACGTAGTTGTCAGTCAAATGCATTGCAGACAAATACCTCGTTTACATCTACAAACATGTTTGGTAATTGTTATCTTCTTCTTCTTTTGGTTGTTACATTATTCGCTCATTTGGTCTATAGTCTATAGTCCGTACCGCCTAGTCTTAGGTACGTAAATTAATTTCTTCCGTTTCTTTAAAATCTAACCTAACCTAACCGCCATTTTCCTTCTTTTGATATCTGTCTTATGGAGATCGATTTTGCCAGTGTCAAGTGCATTAGGTCATAATTAGGTAGGTAATTGTTGTCTATGTCACAGAGTCATAGTCATGTTGTCAAGTCAATTTCTTGATATAGTTACCGAGCATTACTTTCACCAATTAGAAATAGGGCCATTCTGCTCATCGGTTTCGTCATTATTCTCACTTTCGTCATTGTTCACAACAAACAATTTGGGATAGCTCGTAAAATATTAGTTATTTTTAAATGTACCCTTCTTGAAATAACTTATCAACCAATCTTTTATTGCTCCATCTTCATGCTATCACCTAAAGAAATCCTCCAAAATCGAGGTTATTTTTTTTTAATGGACGGTATAGCACATAGCACATAGCGTGGATAAAGGATAAGGGCAGGAAGATGATGATGATGATGATGGTAAAATATAAAATTGAGTAGAATTGAATAGAACTGGTAGCACATAACGAGCAGATTTTCCTATGCTCTATTATTTTCCATGTCTATACATGTTCTAACAATCGAACAAACAATCGACAAACGGAACTCATATGGCTCAAAGCGCAGTTCGATATAATTGGTACAGTGGCCAGTGACTCCGTTTAACGTTCGGTTCACTGAACCTACTTACTAAAGCCTTCAAAACTACCTAACCGCTTTATAACGTTCAACAAGCGCTATCTTACCACAAGCTCTTCGCGCGATATCAAAGTAATAACTTAGATTTTTCGTACCATGACGTATAAAAATTGAATTGAAGCAGTGTTACTTCAAGCTTGATACTATGACGTTTCTAAAACATGATGGTTTGCGAGTTATGCTAGTGCTTTCAATCGCAAATAAGGTCGATATCGATGATTAGTACAACCCTGAAAAAATATAAAAACTTGACCAGTGAATTGTTATAGTTACCAATGAACTTGACAGCTTTGGTTAATTCGGGGCCATAGAGATAAATTTACTAAAACAGATCACTGTTCGGGGCTATCGGTGTGACAATATTTATTCACTGGTTTTATTATTTTTACGACCTCAGTGGCGCAGCGGGCGAGAGTCCGCCTGCGACGCAAGAGGTTGCGGGTTCGATTCCCGCCGCGGAACAAATTTATGTACGATCTGCAGAAATTAGTTCCGTTGGTCTGAGTGTTTTCTATGTATAATAAAAATATCTATATTCTATCTAAGTATATAATGTATTAAATATAATCAGTTATCTAGTACCCATAACACAAGCTTTGAGTTGCTTACTTTGGGGCTAGATGATGCTGTGTGGATTGTCCAGCATTATTTATTTGTTTATTTATTTAAGTCCGTTGTAAAGCCGCCAGATTACGGCCGTGTTTTTAGGGAACTGAGGATAACAATCATTTTGATTCAGACAATAGGACTCGGTTTGTAATGTCGATTACACCGGCTATTGTTCCAAATCCCGTGTTTGTCTACACTTCAATAATTGCATTCGTACGAGTATTCTATTGACCGTAATTATATTTCACTGGCTTTACAGCTCAGTTGGTAGTAGCTCTGCCTTCTGCACTGTAGGTTGTGGGTTCGATCCCTACCCAGGATAAACATTTGTGTGATGAACACAGATGTTTGTTCTGTGTCGTTACTGTCTAATTGACTGATTCACATTATTGATCGAGCGAGCGAAGCGAGCGAAGATCTCAGTGGCAGCTATGTGATTTGGCGTTGTATGTTTGCGTGTATGTTTGTTAGAGCATAACTTAAGAACCGTACATCCATCTGCATGAAACTTGAAGGGTTTAGAGATACTGCTAATCAAATTTACTGGGAAGCATATGAGCTAAATCGGTGTAGTATTACTATTTATTTCTATTTATAAATAAAAACTTATTATAATAAAACCTTTTTACTGTTATCTCGAACTAAAAAGCAAAAGAAAAAATGTCATATTTGAAGGAAGGAGCAGAAAAAGTATAATTATTTACATTGATGGAAAATATGGAAGATAAACATATAAAAAATCGGACGCTGGTCTGATCTCAAGGTCTGAGTGAAGAAACCATCCTACGAAGAATCTTACCTATCTCAACAACTCAAGTCCTAGAAAATATTTTAAAACTTTGACCAGTCCAGTGCTAACCCCGTTAAATTTCAGATACCTACTGTAATACTATAAATAAAGCATAACTAATCCTTGAACCAATATCTTGAACAAAGCCTGGTGAGGCCCTGAGGACGAAGCTTGGAAAGCTTGAGGAACGAACCACAGTAAATTGGGTTAGTTTCTACCAGCGCGATAATACAGAATCATAAGGGACTCTCGCGAGTGAAATTATCTACCCCGAGGTTCTTCTGGAGACAGATAAAGTCTACTCCGCTCATATTCTGTGGTCCAGTGGCGTGAGACCTTGAAGCAACAGCTATCCTAGATGCTCCTGCTAGACAGTCCTGGACTCTGAATAACATTAAAAACAGAAGACTAAGTACCTACCTAAATATTGTCCTCAATCGTTTATCTGTATTTTATAATATCTAAACTCTTTAATTTCTATTAGCCTCAGTTTCATAAATAGTATCGGTAGGGACTAATTTGTAATATACATACATAATTATATCTTTATACGCAACATTTTCTTTTCTTTGTTAGATAAATAGCAACCTTTCTTAGGTAGGATATTCAAATATTTTTTTGTGATTAAGTTACGTGGCATAGTACATAGAGCGTATCCAAAAACTTTAGGGCATGAATACAAATAAGGATTGTGGACATCGCGCGCGAGATCTCAGTTCGTGGCGAACTACTAGTTAACGTAGAGCCTAAACAAACCAAGAAAAATAAAAATTTAAGGTCTCTCTCCTCTTCTCATTTCTCTTATGGTGTAGCGATGCACTGAGAATAAATTAAAACCTCTAACGGCCTATTTCTATATTCAATCTACTGTGGTTTTTGGATTTTGGATAGGTATTTGACATAAATCCCATAGAAGTTGTGTCAAATACCTATCCAAAATCCAAAAACCACAGATAAGTTGAATATAGCGGGAGGATGAACTCGTTAAAAATAAAATTGAATCTCGTTCAGTACCCCTAGTATGAGTTTTTGATTTACGAAAACTTTTTTCAAATAGTATAGGTACTTTCATACATTTACCTCCATCGGAAATGTTAAGGAACTAAAATAAGGTCGATAATATCGAAAATATTATCTAATCGGCAGTCCCAGCAATGATTTTCAAACCGAGTTTTCACGATATCGACTTTATTTTAATTCCGTAACATTTCCGATGGAGGTAAATGTATGAAGGGATACTATTAGAAAATAGTTTTCGTAAACTATTAAAAACTCATACTAGAGGTACAGAAAAAGGTTCATGTCGATACCAAACTCGTACAGCAGCTTAGGCATTGTCTTTTCTATTTCGAACGAAATCCGTTGTGTGTTTAGCTCGGAGGAGAGCAACCCCAAAATTCCACTCAAAACCCAATCAGCGGGAGCATGCGCTAGAAAAGTGCAAAAAGACCGGATTCAATTATTGGCACGTCCAAACCGGCAAGTGGACGAACTCAGGACGCCACGGGGGCTGAGCTAAAGACAGCTTCATCAATATACAATCAGGGGTTTACCACAAGCTCTTACTAACCATTATATTTAAGAAACATCAAAATTGCAAAAAGACTGGATTCAATTATTGGCACGTCCAAACCGGCAAGTGGACGGACTCAGGACGCCACGGGAGCTGAGCTTCATCAATATAAATCAAGGGTTTACCACAAGCTTTTACAAACCACCATTATTTCAGAAAGTTTCAAGCTTAAAGTAACAACACTTCAATAAAAAAAAAATATTATGGTACGAATGTATCAAAGTAATATTAGGTATTTTGATATTGCCTGTAGTGCTTGTGGCTCTAGAAAATGTAGTGATGCAGGGTGAAGTCTGGTAGGTAAGTGTGATGTCGCTATCGTATATAACTAAAATATAGATAGTAATGTATAGTAATACAGAACTTTATGATGTTATTATGACCCTAATAATAATTACTTACATTTTAACAAAAAAAAACTCTTAAAAAAAACGATTTAAAAGATTTATGATGATTGGCTTGTGTCCTGTAAAACTCTTGTATTATTACTATATTTTGTGTCTAAAGATTGAGCTTATTTTGAGCGTCTTGAGTCCAAGTGTTTTAATAGCTCAACTAGAGGTTATCAAAACCTTGGGTTAAGTAGATCAATGGTTGGTTAAAACTTCTATTATTGCAGTCAATCAACAAGAATCGTTCAAGCCAATGTAAAACAATATTAGCTTGGGCGCTAAATAACTCGGTAAGGTTTCTAGATTATATTTAACTTCTAAAACTAAGCTTGCTTTTATTAATTAAAATAGTAATACCGAAGTTGTTTTATGAATTTTGAATAATAATTGCTATAAATTAATTTTAGTAACTTTGAAGTATTTCTGATCCATTTAATCCTATTTTATTAATTAAACATGGCAGGTTTATAAGCGTCAGTACGTTTTCATAACATCATAGATTAGCTTTAGTAATTGCTTTACCTGCGTTAGAGTTATTGTTAATTAGTGTCTAATTTTGCTTTGTACAACTTTGCAGTTGTCAAAGTTTTCAGCTGTTTTTTTTGTGTTTACATGTTAAAGTATATTTGTTTATAAATTTTATACGTCTCATCTGGTTATCAGAACGGTGAAGGTCGATGTTCAGTGGCTCTTAGACGATTAGTGTTATGATTTTTTTATCTTCACAATAATTTTCGCATAAAAAATTATAGCATGATTCTTATTTAAAAAAAAAGTATTTAAAAAAAACATCATCTCGACTGTAATCCCCAGCTCGGTAGATATCTCCTCAGATCTCTAGTTACTTAGATCTTTGAGGATATCTAAAGAGGGTAGTCAGAGGCACGTCCAAACATGATTTTGGCATATGCAAGTGTACAGTGTACATTCCGTATTCCAGAGTCAGTACCGAATGCTTACATTTTTTTATTATTTTGTTAAGTACCTAGGTAGGTATGTTACTTTATATAATCTCTTGTCTTGCAATATTTTTTGATCCACCATAACGCAATGTTATTTTGAGTTTAATAAACTGAATTTTAATTTGTTAGTGGATTTCACAAAATGTGAAGAGCCGATTTACCCCATTCCCAGCATCCAGCCCTGGCTGGAGTTAATAAAACCTTGTCCCGGTGCCGCTAACTTCCGATCGGTTTCTTCGGCTGCCTTTTGGCTTTCCAGTGGCACCATATCGTGAACACGTGACTTGGTTCCAACTCCGTAGAAGTTTCTAGAAGACTCTTTATTGTTAGGTTTTTTATAATAGACGAGCTGATGCCCGCAGCTTCGCCCACGTGAATGTCAATTATCGCGAATTTTCATACAAACTTTCATCCCCTATTTTATCCCCTTGGGGGTAGAGTTAATTAAAATCCTTTCTTAGCGGATGCCTACGTCATAACATTTACCTGCATGCCAAATTTCAGCCCGATCCGTCCAGTGGTTTGGGCTGTGCGTTGATAGATCACTATGTCAGTCAGTCAGTCAGTCACCTTTGAATTATAAGACTAGCTTCCGTCCGCGGCTAATACGAGAAAAAATATAAAAACTAGCAACAAAAATGACAGTCGAATGCACCGCAGAAAATCCCATTCAAAATATGACACCCCAAATGCATTAGTCTTATCTTCGCAGTCGGGTAATAAAGGGAAAATATAAGCTACATCCAGCTCTGAAGCTATTAATTAGGTAGGCTGGAGGTTGGTACTCCGTCTCTGAATCAAAAGCATTTACTAATTCTGATTCAGTAACTTTTAATTGCGCAATATTTGTTTTCGTTTTGTGATTTCTATGAAATTATAAAGAGATGCGAGTTAATTAAGTGTACATGTAGAGTTTATTTAAATATATGTTTTACGTTAATTTAGATTTTAACAGAGCTTATGAGAATTTTAGTGTAATTATTATTATAATTACTACAAGTTCATTTAAATTTTAAAAACCCCCGAGATAATTTTTTCCCGCCATTTAGTGGCGGCCATCTTGGACCGATTTCCATCAAACATCAGACTGACTATTCACTTTTCAAACAAAAGGTCACCGCGGAGAAATCAGACCAATTCTAGCATTACGAAATATCAAAGTTATATTACTTTGATATTGCCCGAAGACCTTGTGGTAAGACCTCTGAAATGTTAACCAAACCCAGTAAGTACCTAGCGTTTTTGTTCGTTTTTTGTATCTTAAAATTCGCAATGCGATGTCTTTTGTAATTTAGTATTCAGAGCACAAGGACAAGCTCCAATTACCAATATGATGCTCTGATTTATCCTTATTAGCATATTGTTTGTCCCGATTGTCAGCGAGGCATAAAGGTCGGTTCACATCTGACGGAAAACGCGTCGAGCGTATCATTGGTCGCGTCTATTCGGTCAAATAGGGCGTTTTCATATCTGACGGAAGATGCGTCGGGTATAACTTCGTTTTGCCACATTTGAAAAACCAAAACAAATATATTCCGCGGGAACCGTACATTTTACCGGGATAAAAAGTAGACTATGTGCTATTTCAGACTATAATCTATATCTGTGCCAAATTTCATTTAGATCCGTTCAGCCGTTTCAGCGTGAAAGAGTAACAAACATACATCCAGACATCCATACATTCTTACAAACTTTTGCGTTTATAATATTAGTAGGATTATTTGCATCAGTCGAAATACACGTGGCGCACACACGTGACGCGTGTCGTATACACTTTATGTCCACCGACAGTTTGCGGTCTGTTTGGACTGAAATTCATAAATACTAATCTCGTTTGAGGAAACGGAACAGACGCTGTAAGCTCGACGCACTAACGCATCATTCGGTTAAGCGTGAAAGGTTGAATGTTTTCTCATATAATTGTCTATTCTGGCGTTACGTGACCGATAAAACGGGACGTATCTTCCGTCAGATGTGAGCCGATCCTAAGGTGCAAAATTATATGCTGCATAGCCTAGAGGTAGAAGTACTGGAAGTGACAGCATTCCTGTTTAATCAAAAAGGTGGTTTTAAACATCAGTTGTGCAATAATGGCTTTTAATTTTCGAAATATTAAGACTGTTTTTTTCATTGAGCGGCTGGCCGCGCTGTTAATCGCTTTACTACATAATTTACGTAAGGCTAGCTTTCTGCCTGCGATGTTATACGTAAGTACTTAGATACATAACAAGTTCTAGATCTTATAATTTCAGGTTTATAATTTTACTTCGAGTTTCATTCGATACTGTTGAGTTTTTTGAGCGTGAGTGACAAGCAAATATCCAGTGAACGGACATTACATGGAAGTATTCCTTGAGCTAAAAAATTACTCCACAGAAATAGAACCCTAGTAGGCGTGAATTGTCAGTTTTGCCAAAGAATTATATCAAAAATTTACAAAAGCTTATTACACGTTACACGGCAATTTAAACCCAAACTTCGAGGGAATAAAGTCAACATTAATTATTTTTTGGAAAATTCACACACGAGTTTCTATGTGTGAAATTTGGTGTCATGTTTCGCGGATATTTCCCTTGAAGAAATGCTTCTATGTTTTTTTGTTCACTGAAAAATATCCTTACATCTACGCAATTTTTACAGCATTTATTAGTAGGAACATAAGCAGTCAGTTACAATCAAGTTACAATAGGTACTATGTTTATACGAATTGGCAGAAAATTGCAGTTATTTGCAACGGCTAGTTCAATTACACTTATTGTAAATTACGCTTATTGTACAAAGCCAAAGTGCTCTTAAATGTGAAGAAGACGCTATGTTAGAGAAGACAGTAACATTAATAGTATTTTTCTTAGGTATATGACCACATAAAAATTTCACTTTTGGTGTCACAAGTGTTACTTACAGACAGACAGTACTATGTAACGTTTTTTACACCAAAAGTGTCTTTTCCTTAGAATAAAATAGAGGTGTAAAAGTAACGACAAAAAGCGTACCCGTAGTAATTCGTTACTATAACAATTAGTACTCGTTACTATCGTATCGTTACGTTCCTCGTTACTGTACGTCGATTCTATATACTTCAAACATCAAATCACATCTCACATCGCTATTCACTCTCACTTCGCTTTTTATTTGATACTTTGAATCGGGTTCAAGTGCGAAGCGGGCGTCTATGTGACTTGGGAATTACCGTATAGAATGGCACTTTTTACGTCATCTCATACTTTATCTGTCAAAATCTCCCCGTCAATTTAGTTCAAATCGCTGACACGCTCGCAAGAGTGGCGCTAGTGTAAATTCGAATTATCAACCAAGTTTTTAGAATGACAATAAAGAAACTCACAGCGGATTCAGATTCGAAGTTTAAAATGAGGTCTTAGATAATCTTGATTACATTTTTTATTGTAAGAAGGATCATACAAAAAAGCGCTAGGACCGAGACGAGTTTCTTGCCTGTTCTTCTCGTACTTGGGTTAGGTTGGAATTGACACATAGATTCACCTAGCATGTAAGACGTTTCAAAGTGATCCTTGTGATTGTATTGAATAAATATTTTTTCAATTTCAATTTCAATTTCAACAGAATCACACGGCTGCCGTTACCTCATAACATGCGTACGCGTATAGTATGACGTGATGGTGGCAACTGGCAAACCTGTTACTCAGTACCGAATACATACGGTTTGCTACAGCTCTAGATAATAGAGTAAAACGATACTCAAGCCTCTAGCTTGACTATAATGTTTCTCTCGTCCTGCTATTTTCTGAGTTCTTCTGTCTGTTTTTATTCTACTCACATCCTATTTAAAGGGAATAAAAATTCGAATATTTTTTTTCTCCATTTTTAACTCTAAGAATGTATTGTGCCGGGCTTAGAAAAAATGATCACGACTGTAATCCCCAGGCTCCGAAGCTATATCCTCGGATCTCTAGGTACTAGGTTGGATAAGGGTACCTATCTAAAGAGAGTATAGTCAGAGGTCCATATTTTGCACAGTAGGTACTTAGTATTCCGTGCGTGACAGGTTGCAAGCCCATGTCGCCTTTATGAATACTAAGCTATAATGTACACCTTCGAATTTTTGGTTCTAGGGTAAGTATGCCGGTTGCTCACGATGTTTTCCTTCACCGTTTAGGAGCACTGGCAATGCGCACATAAAATTTTCGAATGGAAAAACTCTAGGGGTCTTACCACGAAGTCTTCCAGAACGATTCCGTTTTAGAAACGTCATGAAGTAACACTACTTCAATACAATTTGCATAGGTCATGGTTCAAAATAACAATGTAATACTAATTCGGTAATGTATTATGAATTCTTGGTTTGACCTTGAGATCATGAGGCTGGGATACTACCACTACACCACCAGTGCCGTAGCTTAATATGAGAAATTCCATTATTCCACGGCCCTAGAAGTAAAAAGTCAGGTAAAGTTAATAAGTTTTATTTAACTCAAAGTAATCAAGTTAGGCGAAAATACAAAATACAGTAACAAATCAATCAACAAGAATATAGTAGAGGCAGCGGTCCAGAAACATCTCTGACGGAGATAAAACAAAATGTTTTCGTTTATTTGCAAGAAACTAAGTGAATCCTTCATTCTTGGAGCCTCGTTTGTACTTAGCAAGTATTCGTTCAAGTTTATTTGCAAGTTACTAGCGTTATGTTACTCTGTTATTAGTAAGTTGAGGAGTGTTGCTATTATTGGTGGAAGCACTTGTGGTTATACGAGTATAATGGACTTATTCGTAACTGTACGTAAGCAAAGGCTATAGTATAATTTAATTTGTGGCAAAATGTGAAATTGGAAAGGTTTAAAATGAACCTAAATGAGTTCTGTAACATTTTTATCCAATTTTTATTAATTAGTTTTTTTTTCAAATAAGTTGGTTGAGCAAGGCGTATGTAAGTACCTATGTAAGATTTACAAAATATTTGATTTATAGTGCTGTAAGTAACTGATTTTACCTACTTCCACACCACTCAAATAATTATTTTTTTATGGACTCATTTGAATAAATCTAAATAATAATCTGATCTATGAAGTTATGTACAGCGTTGGAACAAATTATAACAAAACCATGTTAATTAGTGTACCGTCTAAACAAGGCACAGTGCTCAGTGAAAGTAAATACTGCGTGAAATTGAAGGAGCCGGATCTTCCCCGATTCGGATCCGTTCCGGCACCGTGACGGGCCGGATCGATGTCACTCAATCCAAAGCTCTACGTATATACTGTAGAGTTAAAGGCAAATTGTCTTGCTTGAAGTTAAGAAAGAATTTGAACTAATGAATGGCGTTGGATATTTTCGTTAAAGTTATTTTGCTTTTGAAATTGGAAAGTTTTCCCAAAATTGCTGCAGTGGTTTGACCGGAAAACGAATAGAATAAAATAGAAACGGAAGGAAAACATCGTGAGGAAACCGGCATACCCTAGAACCAAAAATTCGAAGGTGTGTATCATAGGTTAGTATTCTTATAAGCGGCGATGGGCTTGTAAACTGTCACGCACGGAACACTAACTACTTACTATGCAAAATGTGGATATGTACCTACCAAATGTCACATTTGGACGTGCCTTTGACTACCCTCTTTAGATATCCTGAAAAGATCTAAGTAAGTAAAGATCTGAGGAGATATCTACCGAGCCCGGGGATTACAGTCGTGATCATATTTTTTTTTAGAAATGTTCCCCAATTTTTCACCATTCACGTTACTGAATGTGTAATAACTAAGGCGCAGCTATATTTATCTTTGTGTCGGTTAAAAATATCACTTCTGCGAAAAAAGGTCTGTGATACAGACAAAAATAATCTCTAAAGGGTTGTTTATTTCCTTTTGAAGTACAAAATCTTATGTCGGGTAAATTGTATGCCGTCTTTGATACGCTTTGGTACTACAAACTTCCGTTCGGTTTCAATACTACGTTTTAATGACGTCATTAATCTTGGACAAGTACTTTTATAGAGAAAATTGCATACAAATTAATGTGACAAGGAAGCTATTCGGAAAATGTTGGACGTTTCGTAATTGCATAGTATCGAGCTCTGTGGATAATTAATGGGCGCAGATAGCCGGCGTGTATGCTAAATTTGAAATATGGCTTCGTGCACGGAGCAACAAAATTGAGGATAACTTGGTATTATATCTGGAGAGTTCTGGTAGTCTTTTGTTATTCTAATACTGTTGAGAGCACTGGTCTGATGGTAGTGTCTTCGGTTCCGGTAGTGCACCAATGAAAACTAATCATCATCATTCATTTGGAGCCTTGAAATATGATTTCGTGCGCGGAGCAACAAAATTGAGGATAACTTGCGATTATTTCGGTAGAGTTCTGGTAGTCTTTTGTTATTATAATACTGTTGAGAGAACTGGTCTGATGGTAGTGTCTTCGGTTTCGGTAGTGCACCAAAGAAAACCACTCATCATCCTTACTACAAGCTCTTGGAGTAACATCAAAGTAATAAAAATTTGATGTTCACAATTTTTTTATTATTATTTATTTATTTATATTCTCCACTAACACCGTAGTCTAATTTATTTTCCAAGCAATATTTACTCAACACTATTTTCCTGCTTTAGTTCAAGTGAAGGAGAGTTGTAATGTAAAATAGAGGATGTAAAATGTTGGTTGCACAGCGTAGAGGCATTACGAGTTAACTCTACAAAGTGATAACACGAACTATTTATGTGGATTAAGGTTCAAATTTGTTTGAAAAAATATGTCTTCTACTACTTTATTAGTAGTTCTGGGGTCATTTGTAAATGCATAATGGCTACAGACTACCAGTAGTTGGAGTGCTACGATATTATTGCTTGTTTTTCTTTCCATAACGAATGTGACAGGTTCGTATTAACTGACTAACTTCTGGGGCCTTACCACAAGCTCTTACGAACTATACTCGTACTACATTTTTGAAGAGGAAGACCTCGGCGTACCTACGTACCTCCAAAGATTTAAATCGAAGATATGCCCGTACGGTACTGAGAGCCGTTTTGTTGCCACACGGAATGAGATATCTCGCTCATTTGTCACACCAAATATTTTCAATTTAAGGGTACAAAAGGACTAAGTATACTTTTTTACGAAAGAAAGTGCAATATAATTGCACAATAAATGGTGAAATAACTGTTTGGTTCATTTTTTACTAATCATTAGTGTACGTGCATTGGCATTTTGTTAACACACACAAGTAAAAACAGTGCCACAGTTTTTGGCGTCCGGGCATATCCACGATTTAAATCTTTGCGTACCTCGATCAAATTGGGGACGTTTTAGAGAAAGGCCGGGTACCGGCCTTTCTCTAAAAACAATGGAAAAAAATCATTGGTACACGATCAAGTTTGAACCCACGATCTTCGGTTCATGAGGCAGGGGGCTACAACTACACCACCGCTATTCGCTATAATAGAATATCAAATGCAATTAAATGTCAGTTTAATCTGCAATTTATTCCAAAGATAGTGCTGAAACTAGTTTGGTCGAATCCGACCTTCATGAAGTAACTATTTTGTGTTGACCACCAAGCTTCTAAAGGCTGAATGGTATGAAAAGAGCTTCGTCTTTTCCAATCAAAGGCTCTTTTCAGATATATATCAGGGCCAGGAAAGAACCAGTGATCAGAGCTCAAGGAGTATTATGTTAGTACTGTACGTCTACCATGAGTTGTAACATTTAGATAGACTAACGTTACTACAGTAGTAATAGTACGTTACTATGACATCTGTCAAAATTGTTATTCATGGTACCAAATTCTAAGCAAATTAATGAAGCGCAAACTACAGTCGCTGTAGTACCTACGCTGTGACGTGGGAAAGTTAACTACCTGACGTTTTAGTACCCATCTATCCGCTAGAGGTACAAAAGTATAAGTGCTGTACAAGTTTTCATACAATTTTTTAACTATAGTCGCTAGCGAGTGTAGATTGTGAAAACTCATGGTGACAGTTTATGCAGGTGGATGCACAGTATGAATGTGATCGCGTAGTTTTCTCAGTCACTTCTAGTAGACCAAGCGTCTTTCAGCGCGGTCATCATTTAAATGTAGTCTGATAGTAACTGGTTGTTTCAAAATAGTGTGGTTAAAAGATGAAAATAAGTTCAACTTAGAGGCTTCTTTGCCATTGACACAATGTCTTCGAGCTTTTTAGATTCTATGACATAATTGGTTTCCTCACAATATTTTCCTTTAACGTTTAGATGAAGTTGTATTTGGCTGAAATAGGCTATTACGTAAGTCAATTAAAAAATTTTTATTCAGTAAAATCACAGGGATCATTTTGAATCGTCTTACATACTAGGTGAGTCTAGGTGCCAATTCCAGTCCTATCCCCAGTCCGAGAAAAACTGACAAGAAACTCGCTGGGCCCTAGCGCTTTTCCGGTGTAAAGTTTATTCTCAAAAAGACACAATATGTCACTTACATGAGAAAACATCTGTTAGTATAAAGATTTTTGTATGATAAGGCAATGACGTAGGTCTGTAGCGGTCTAAGGATACATTAGTTTTCGTTGAAATAATTTTCAAAGATGGCCGCTTGCTAAAAAAAATATATTTTTTGTTCCGGTTCAAAACCTGACTAACCGTTCTTTTCAGGAATGTCGGCTTTACGACCGGAATGTGAATAATCCTTTAGAGAGGTCGTCCTTTTCGCAGTGGAATGCAAAAGAATCCTTTGCTCGGCTAAGAAACGACTGCTGTTATTTGACGACCGTTTTTTCACGTAGCACTAAGTAGTGTAACACACAAGCTTTCTCTATGTAATAACTCTATATAGACCGTCTATAGCGTGCTGGGAGTAAAAAGTTTATTCTATCGCATATCGACTATATCAGATTCAAAGTCTAGCTAAAAAAACGTAAAACGTCATCATTTCTTGGAATCACCAGACGACTTACCGAATTTTTTTTGTGGATGATTTTTCTTTAAAGAGCACTGATAGTAACACCTCTGGTTCACTACCCGAAGGTCATAGGTTCAAACTAATCAGGTGTACACCAATGAGTTTTTCTATTCGAAAAATTTAGGTGCGTTTTACGCGGTGAAAGAAAATATCGCGAGGAAGCCGGTATACCCTAGAACTAAAAATTCGAAGCTGTGACAACTTATTACTAACTAAAATAGGAGGCGGTAACAAAACACCACATTCGTAATAATACTCGTTTAATGTTGTTTGTGATCGAGGTTATCAGTACTCAAAGTTGAAGTTGGTTTTTAGTGCCACACCAACAACTTTAAAAGTCGATAAATGTACTTACAAACTAGCAGAATGTATCAAAGTAAGTTCCCTTCGCAGATTTGTTTGAGCGCTTACAAGGCTAACTTTTGCAGTATCCTAAAGTTGTCTTCGTCAAATATTCATGGGTTTACGTAATTTGTTACTAACAACCTTCCACTTATCTTGTCTTGTCCGTCTGTTTATCTTATTTCGAGGTAGTGTGGTGAAAGGTTAAAGTGTGCCAACGAGGCTCTTTTAGTACATAATAAGATGTTTGTAAGTTTTGAAATCTCCTATTTCATCTTTTAGGTACTTCTTTATTTATGGCATCCGTCTCTAACCACATTATAGAGTTCATGACTCTCAGTTTATAAATCAACTAGCTTCCACCCACGGCTTCGCCCGCATGGTTCCACAAATCTATCCCGCGAGAACCGTACATTTTTCCGGGATAAAAAGTACGGTCATGTGCTATTCCAGATTATAATCTATGTCTGTGCCAAATTTCATCCAGATCTATTCAGCCGTTTCAGCGTGAAAGAGTAACAAACATACATCCAGACATCCATACATCCATACATCCACACATCCATACATTCTTACAAACTTTCGCGTTCATAATATTAGTAGGATATTAGTAGGATAAAATGCTAAAAATCAGCATGGTATATTGTGTCGCTGTTAATTTACTCCAACTCCTCAACAATAAGGTTGCTAGCAGCCATGTCTAGATTCAACACAAAAAGTGACTCAACGTTAATACAAAGCCAATTCAAAGGAAGGCACCGAGAAAACAAAAAGATTTTACCATGTTTACGTCAACCTTCGCACATCAACGCACCGAGGGCAAAGGGTTCCGGCGGAAATCTCATAAACCGACCTAACAATACGAATGGAGACGATTTGAGACATCCACCCACACGCGGTCGGAATTGACCGGCCCTATTATGTGCCATTACATCAGCCGTCGTGGATCCATTTACCGAAAAAACAGACAAAAGCAATGACAGTTATCTAATTACGGGATCGCGATAAGGGGTGGTGGAGGGATGCTGCGTCAGTCTAGCTCTGGACGCGGGACGGGACGCACGCCTGATCCCCCCGTCCTCAGGATTACGCGATGGATGTGAGGTGTGATGGATAGTGACTAGTGATTTGATGTGCCGTGGAAAATTGTTCAGTATGTCGGTGCTACTGGTTTTTGGACTTTTTGTGGGTGAGTTTTTGGTAGATTTTACACTATTTTATATATACTTTTTTTAAATAATCAATAATTTACTTTAGATATTATGTAGATTAGAGCAAAAACGAAATTAAAATTGTAGGTACCTTTTTAAACATTAGGAAGGAAATATTTATGTACGTTCAGTTGTTAGTACTGTTAGATTTAAACTAGTATTTACAAGTTTTTGGTAAAAGGTTTTTCGACAGTGGTATCACCGGATCAGACATCGCACTTCTCGCCTCTCAGCCGTTCAGTCGTCCAATGCGCTGTAGAGGTTATCAATGCCTACGTTTAGCTGTGTAGTTTGACACACACATAATTGCAGATGTCTTGAAATTAATTCTAAAGCCTTGAAATTAATTCTTATTAGGCTTTAGCAAGTTATGATCAACCAAGATGATAGAACTCTGTCGCTTTATCATTTTAGTGGCTTTTCAGTCTGTCACTATTTCAGTGACTGATATAACTAGCCTCCATACCATGGGCACTGCAGGCACTGTTTTTCTTTACGATATAGGAGACAAAATAACATTTTTGACTACAAAAGAGACATTTTTGTTCCTTTGTCTTCTTTTTCGAAGAGTCTACAGTGCACATAGCAATACTACATTTTGGTCGTAGCTTGGCAGATATTTCAAAATGATGTAACTGGTCTTACATTAGCTTTCTACACGTTGATGTCGGATTTGCACATTCAAAGTAATGATAGTAAGAAATTTTATCTTTTTGACCTTTTGCAAATGTCTATCAATGGCCCCATTTCCGGAACTGCGGCCACAAAATCTAACTCGATCCTAAAAGGTTTGATCGCGGTGTCCTAAAATGCCGTGATTATCAGGACGTAATATAGCGGAGATAAAGCAAAGATCAATTTTATCTCTTAAACATAATTTGTGTTTACCCTTTACGATTATAGGGACTGTAGGCTACCAATATTAATAGTATTACTGACCAAATTTCAGTAGAAATTGTCACTAATGATCATTAAATTTGACTCTGATCTGAGCGGGGCGGACAGACAAACGAACGGAAAAAGTGACACTAAGAGTTTGCTGTTGGACTTCGCAATACCGTTGTTGCATCAAAAATGTTTACTCAAAAGACGATATTTTTCTTTCTTCTCTCCGTGTCGTTGCTTCATCATTTGAATAGTTTTTAAGTCACATCTTGCCACCTGAACTGCTTTATCGCTGAGATTTTGAACTGCTTTATCGCTGCTTTGAGATCTCCGCTCGTACAGGGGGCCTTACCACAAGCTCTTCGAGCAATATCAAAATACCATGACCTGTAAAAGTTTAACTGAAGTAGTGTTCTTGAAATGTAGCGTTTCTGAAACATGGTATATAAGATCATGTGGTAAAACCCTAGGTGTTAAGGCACAAGGCACTCTAGCAAATGCGGTATAGACAATGTTAGAGCATGTTCACGATAAAAGATCGTAGTTTTTACGAAACTGGGGTTTTAGGACACGAGATAAGTCAAAAACTCGATGTGTCCCAATAGAGGAATCCAACCGATTTCGGGTCTCCGTCCCCAAAATGTTTATTGGCACTTTTCTTTTTACATCCGAGTTTTCTGTGTGTGCCGTCATGCAAACCCTTGGGTGAGTTTAAAAATTCCTTTCTATGTGCAAACATAGATCACTTCTTTGGAAGATTGATAAAATTTGGAACTTAGTTTCTATGACAGAATAGGCATGCTTTGATTTATATTTTACTAGCTGTTGACTGTGACTTTGTCTGAATTTAATTCTTTTGATTTTTTTAACAAATTGTAGCCTGTTCTTTTCCGGAAAATAATCTCTTAGCCAAATTTCATTAAGATCCGTTCAGCCGCCGTGAAAAGGTAACAAACAAAGTTACTTTAGGATATTTTTTATGCAGCGTCCTGTATGTTAGTAAAAAGTGCCTAAAATCTAGAATTAGGCAAAGGCCTGTTTACTGTAAATAAATATATAAATAAATAAATATTGGTGGACAGTTCACACAACGCCATCTAGCCCCAAACTAAGCAAGGCTTGTAATATGGGAACCAGATAGCTGATAGATTAATTATATACTTTTTTTTTTATAAATACATACATAGAATACATAATAACACCCAGACACAGAACAAACATCTGCTCAAATCATCACACAAATGTTTATCCTGGGTCGGAATTGAACCCACATCCTGCAGCGCAGAAGGCAGAGCTACTACCAACTGAGCTGTGAGTCAATTTTTAATCAATTAGCCGTCCAAAACCGTTATTAGGTATGCAGTGTTGTTTACGTCATAGTTTTAAGAGACTACAGAAAAAAATCCTAAGGATTAGATCCTAAGTTCGTGGGTTTGAATCCCGTCGCGCACCAATCGATTTTGCTGCTCGAAAAATGTATGTGCATAATATTGTAGACTAGCTTCAGCCCGCGGCTTCGCCCGCGTGATACTTTGAAAAACAAAAACAAATCTATCCCGCGGAAACCTTATATTTTTCCGGGATAAAAAATAGCCCATGTGTTATTCCAGACCATAATCTGTACCAAATTTCATTCAGATCTGTTCAGCCGTTTTAGCGTGAAAGAGTAACAAACATACATCCATCCATACATTCTTACAAACTTTCGCGTTTATAATATTAGTAGGATACGAAAACATGTGACATAATGTTGCAATGTGCGTGGTATAGTCAATTGGTAAAGCGCATTATATACACTTTTCGAACAATTCATTGTTCCATTGATACAGACTGGATTTGAACCCACGACTAAACCACCACTAGACTACGTGCTCTCGATGCGATGAAATCATGAAGTTGATTATAAACTTGAGTGACACGCGGCAAGTGCATAAATTGAATAAGTGGTGGTTGTCGCCCGCCAGCCAGCGTCCACAGCATCCGATGTGGGTCACGGGCCTTACCATATGCTCTGCTTTGGGCAATATCAAAGTAATATAACTTGGTGCCAGGTGATGTAGTGGTAGCACCCCTGCCTCACAATCCGAAGGTCGTGGGTTCAAACCTGGGGTCTTACCACGAAGTCTTCCAGAACGATTTCGTAACGATTCCGTTTTAGAAACGTTACATTTGAAGCTTGAAGTAACACTACTTCAATACAATTTGCATAGGTCATGTTACGAAATAACAATGTAATATTAATTCGGTAATGTATTATGAATTCGTGGCCCCTGGTCGTGCGGCAATGAGTTTTCTTGAAGCAAAAATTCGAAGGTTGGTGTCATAGGTTAGTATTCTTAGAAACAGCGATGGGCTTGCAACCTGTCATGTGCAGAATACTAACTAGGTACTGTGGAAAATATGGGCATGTGTCAAATGTCATGTTTGAACCTGCCTCTGACTCTGTAACAAACATACATCCATACATACATTCTTACAAATTTTTAAGTTTATAAAATTACGAGTAGTAGGATTTTTGAAATAAATGTTAGTTTTTTTCTTAGATTCGTTTTATCCGTGTCTCTCTATGGTTGTAAAGCTTGGGGCTTACAATGTTACCGTACTTAAGTACAGTAAAATAGAGTTGAGTTTCAAAGCTGAAACCGGTATTGGATATTGAAATATAATATTTACTTTTTCATTTTCCTGTTACATAAATCTGCTTTTAGTAGCTAAGTGCAACATTAAATAATAAATATTGTTGGAAATTTCACACAACGCCATCTAGCTCCAAACTAAGTAAAGCTTGTACTGGGAACCAAGTACCTAACTGATAGACTAATTGTAAATTTTTTTGGTAAATATGTATATACTTACATAGAATACATAGATCATCACAAAAAGGGTTGTTCTGGGTGGGGATCGAACCCACAACCTACAGAGTGAAGACTTATTGAAGCTTACGGGGCCTATGGCGGCCTAAATACACGGAGTGTTGGCCACTTAAGCTTTCTGTACCTACTTCTTATTGTGTCATTAGCTCTTTCGAACGAGTGTGGTGATGGGATTACAATAATATATAAAATAAAATATGAATACTAACATAAAATAGTGAATAAATTAATATAAATAAGAAATAGGTTATAAATCGGAATTTATCGTACCTAAGTACTGACTAAAAGCACTAAGGACCTTTTGCTACTAAATAAATATAAATAAATAAATAAATAATGCTGGACAATCCACACAGCATCATCTAGCCCCAAAGTAAGCTATTCAAAGCTTGTGTTATGGGTACTAGATAACTGATATATTTAATACAAGATATAGGTACATAGATAGATATTTTTTATTATACATACGCACCCAGACCAACGGAACAAATTTCTGCAGATCGTACTAAGGCATTTTACTTTAAGGTACTACCAGTACCCTCAAACGTTGAAGGAAAACATTGTGAGGAAACCTGCACGTCGTTAACTTGGTGCGAAATAACTAGTGACACAAGAAGAAGAAGAAGAAGAACCTACATGCTACTTACAGAATAAAATAAAATAAAGTTTACCCATTAGCGGTTTTCCCTGGCAATATCATTAATGGTAATTTCAGTAGTGGTAATATCACTAGCGGTAATTTTGGCTTTAACTTAGACGAAAAAGAAGTCTAGTATTTCCAGTTTTATTTCCTCGAAGAGAGGAGGAGGTAGGTATTTATCTCGAAAGTGCGATCTCTTTCAGCCCTTATTACGTACTTACCCCGATCTGATATTCAGTCGGAGGCAAACGAGTTCACATTAGCCTTAAAGCGAGGCTTTGCAGCAATAACCACAATTTTTGAGGGTGAATTGCAAACTCACGGAATACCGAATGGGAAGAATTTGGAATTGAAATTTGTATTTTCATATTTTGTGATCACGTGATGAGGAGGGATGAAAACCATGTCACCAAAAGAGCTATGAGTGTGGCTGGGTGCACAAGTAGAGGAAGGCCGAAGAAGAAGTGGTTTGATTGTGTGAAGGATGAATGTAAGAGGAGTAGATTCAGAATTGACGACTGATAGGAGGGAGTGGAAGAAGAAAACATGTTGTGCCGACCCCACTTAGCGTGGGATAAGGGCAGGAGAATGATGATGATTTTCATATTTTGTGATCATATTGGTTTTGTTGTAGCCTTCATCATCTTCCTGCTCTTTTCCCGCGTTATATGTGGTCGGCACAACATGCAGGGTTGGATATCGTAGTATAATTATACTATTTGTACCATAATTTCATGATGTGTAGTACGTAGTATCCTAATGCAAGTATACTACGCGAAAGTAGTATAATTTTATGTTCAAGCCGATTTGTTTATTTGGTAGTAATTTTGAACATTTACCCTACAGTATCGAGATTTTCTGTACGTATGGCAACATCAAATCAGGCAAAGACAAACAGGGGACTCACTGATTCTTTCATGCGATGCTGTAAAAGAAAGTAAGATCGAAAATTTTACATCGTGTCAATGCAAAGGACGAAGTTCCGATTGACGAATTGGCTGAAATAGGCATCCAGTTGCCTCAATTTGATAATTTTTGTGAATTTTTTTAGTAATTAATACAACAAAATTTCACTAACAAATGCTATTTTGTTTTAATTCGAAACAAAATCGATGAAAACAGATACGTAGTATAATTTTAGTCAAAGTAGTATATTTTTAACTTCCATGTAGAATAATTTTTCAAGGGTCTGAATCCAACCCTGACAACATGTGATCTTCTTCCATTTCCCTCTGTTATTCGTCATCTCAGTACTCACTCCTTTACCAATGTCATCTTTCACACATTTTGTTTTTGAAAAGTCTATTATAATTGTTACCAGACTGCGGAACGACGAAAGAGGGCAATGTTTTGGGGTGTTTGGTGTTTGTTTGTATGTATGTATGCGAGTTCCTTTATCTCTCGCTGTAGCCCAAATGGCTGGACGGATTTTGACAATTGTATAATATACGTATGTATATATTGTATAAACTGAGTCTCGGAAACGGCACAAAAGATTTTCATGAAATTTTGTATGCAAGGGGTTTCAGGGGCGATAAATCGATCTAGGATCGATAGCTAGGTTTCATTTTTCGAAAACGTCGTTTTACCCGTGTTTTCAGACAATGAAAAATTGCTACTGTTTTACTGTTTTACCGACACTAAAGCTGCAAACGTCGTAAAAAAAACGAGCTAAGCTCAGTCATCCAGCTTCCTATTCTAAAACTCACAGTTTTGTTACTTTTTGTAAATTTTCCGAGTTCCTCATATATCGCACCATTCATCGAACATCACAGGGTGAAAAGGTCACAGGATTTTTGAGTAAAATATTCGGTTCGCTTATTACGAACGAAGTCAAATATTTTTGTCGTTTTATTTAAGGCGCGGCGCAGCTATTTTTGGGTCACGAATTTACCTTTTGAAACTCCTGAGTATTGATAGTATCTAGTCCATTCTACGCTTTATCATCATCATTGGCTTAAATAATGGCCCACTGCTGGGTATAAGCCTCCTCCCTCAAACGCCACTTCCTCTGTCCCACCTTGACTTATTTTGAATTTGAACTTGATGTTTTCCTTCACCGTTTGAGATTATCAATGTAATTGATAAAATTATAGATAAAATCAAAAATATAATTGGCTATAATATAATATCAAATATGGAACTTTACGGCTTTATTTAACGTAATTCAACCGTTTTTGAATACCTAGTAGGATATTTTCTCCTAAAATTTGGAATCAAAACATTCTAGTAAGGGTTGTTTTACCAACATACACAAAATACATACAATGTTGATGTTGAAAACATTTACCTTCAATATCTGACAACGTCCCAGCCTCTCTAATCCTCACAAGGAAACTAAATATCTACCTATCTACATCTATTGTATAATAAATGTCGAACAGCTAAAAGGAGTTGAATTTGAACCTTTTTAGGAAGGACCTGATTCTGAGTAACAGTAGCTAAAGTTAATTTTAGATTCATATAAATATGTATGCACGTCTCTTTTGTCTAAAAAAGAAAGAATCTACTTTTTTGTGTCTTGTCGCTTAATTAATTCTTAAAGCATTTCTGTTCATTTTAAGCATTGTTAGATTTTTAATAAACTCAGTACCAGGCGAGTATGACTAACAAAGAGTTCATTTTAGTCGAGTCTGATACTTTATCTTTACTAATCACTCTACTGCCCGAACAATTCTTGGTTAGTCATGCTCACCTGGTACTTGAGTTCAAAAAAAATCTACTAGGCAATCTCTACAAAAATCTTTTTATTTGCCTGTCCTGTCAGAATCGCGACAAAAACAATAAGAGTTTTATTTCTATGGAGTGTACGAATTGGGCGTAACCCGTATGTGAGTTTCTTTGGCTGTCACTGTAGCCCTAATGGCTGGACAGATTTTGACCAATGTCGTTGAATTCATCTGAATCACGAGAGTGATATGGGTTATAGAAAATCCAATATGGCGGCTGTGAGAAGCTATTATAAGAGCGTAACGATAGTTTTGACAACAATTCACATTTGAATTAACACATTTCAATCTTCGGCTTGCAAAACCGCTGATGGCTTTTTATTCTTAAGTCAGCGGGTATAAATAAAAGCTCGAACTTAGCTTCTACCTATAGGTATAGTTACCTATTTTCAAGAATATTTTGACCTTATGCACTTGTAAGCAGCACGGAAAACTCTCCCAAATCTTTTCCCCGGCAACCATAAACGGGACTTCGGATTCAGTGCCTTCAGATTATCTCTCGGCCCATCTGCGCTCCAGCCTCATTTACATTTTCAGTTTTATCCCCCATAATAATAAATTAGTTTTTTCTCTGGCACCATTTCCATATTTTCGCAATAACATCGTCTGGTGAGAATAGAAAATAGCACGTCATGTTCTGTGCCTTTGAGTTCGTTGAAGCCTTTTTGTGTTTATTACTTGGCACAATGGATGTTTCGGGGAATAAAAGTGTTTTCGTATTTTCTAAGTTATTAAAGCTTGTCAACCCTAAAAGTAATTACACGAGTAACCTTGTCTCATTACACGATTTATAATGTGTAATTACAAGGCTTTCCAAGCGTGGGAGTTTGATTTCAACTGTAACTAAATGTTAAAATGAGCTGAAAATACCACTCATAATTCATATACATAATTATTCAAACTACTATGACCCCACAGTAGGATGACACAGGATATTGTACTGGGCTCCGTACTATTTAATCTTGTTCAATGCTTTTATACTTTTCCAATAATATAGGTAATAATATAACTCAATAACATATGTAATAAAGAAATAATAAATATTTTTCTACATTTAACACAACGCCATCTAGCTCCAAACTACGCAAAGCTAGTAAGTACTATGGAAACTAGACTGATAGACTAAATATTTACCATTTTTTTTGTAAATACATACGTAGAATACATAATAGCATCCAGACAGAACAAACATCTGCGTTCATCATACAAATGTTTGTTCTGGGTGGGGATCGAATCCGCGACCTACAGCGCAGAAGGCAGAGCTACTATCGACTGAGCTGTGAGGCCAGCCATTAGTGAAACACTTTAACAAACTGAACTCAATAAACAGCTTTATGTAATAAGTTATGACTCGCTAATATATTAAGATCTATGGTAGATAAGTAAAAGAATAATAAACAGTACAAAAAAAAAGCCCATAAGACCTACTTTAATCCCTTCACTACACTGGTTCTTAGCAACTAGTGACACTATAAAAAGAAAAGTAAAGAATACCAATATTTTTATCAAGTACTATAAAACAAAAACTTACTTCAAAACCGAGCCAGATGGGATGCCCGCAATTGTACCAGATGCTCTCACAGCGGAAGAACCACTAAAAATATCAGTGTGGTAGATTGAGGAAAAGAGGATTACGAATTCTATTCAAATCAAATCAAAAGAAGTTTATTTTGTGTCACAAATACAGAAAAAGAATATAATACATAACTGAAACTTAATATTAAGTAAACTTATGACGGCAAAAAGGGTCGTCACTCAGCTGTATGCATAGTGGGTATAGTAGTTATAGTAGCGCTAGCGTCTAGTGCTGCTATAGCGCTGGGGGCTTTACCACGAAATCTTCCAAAACAATTCCGATTTAGTCATGAAACGTCATGAAGTAACACTACTTCAATACAATTTGCATAGGTCGTACGAAATGACAATGTAATACTAATTCGGTAATGTATTATGAATTCGTTTAAAATAAGTGATTTGACTGTGTGAAAGATGATATGAATGTAAGAGGAGTAGACTCAGAGTTGACGAATTATAGGAGTGAGTGGAAGAAGAGAACATGTTGTGCCGACCCCACGCGTGGGATAAGGGCAGGAGAATGATGATGATGATGATTATGAATTCGTGATGAGGCTCCTGGTCTTCCGTGATTATCTTCCGTTCTTATATATTGTGATGTCTTCCGTGTCTATTAAAATGTTGTGACTGAGAATGACTACCAGAAAGGTTTTCAAGACGCTAGCCGTGGCCGTAAGTGGTAACTGACGCGTTGAATAGCACTGCTGATGGGTTGAACGTGATAAAAGCTGTCTTGGGTCACGTATAAATTAGCTTGTAATATCATCAAGATGGTCGGGGTCACTGACTCAAAGTTTGTTTACTTCATCCGCCATAGGGTCGTCCAAAGACGGATTACCCTTCCTGTCAGCTGGACCATAGCTCTTGGGAATCGAACGCTAAGCTCTCCGTAATCTACTGGGCCAGTCCCTAAACTTGAGGAACCCTTAGACCGATAAGGGTCCACTTATAGATCCCTTGACAGTTATTACATTTCCTAGAAAATAGGAGTCGACAAACGGCTTTTCAAATTCGAATGAAATGGAGGCAATAAAGGGAAGTTTTTCTAAGAATTGAAGATAAAAGATTTGGAACTTTGCGTCAACAAATAATTCGTGATACAATATTTTGTTGAAGTAGGCAAGTACTTTATTGACGTAAGTAGTTATTGAGTTATTTACAATGGGTCAACTGTAAATTTTCTTTGATGGATTTGTTTTTAATGCTCGCCTATGAGCAAGCTGTTGATGTTGCTATTGTTACTGTTGATGATGATGATGCTAATGATAATGATGATGATAACGAAGGTTATGAGCTAAGTAGTGAAACAAAGACTTTTAGTATGATTAAATCCCTCCAAAGTCCGAACCTTATAACATGCGAGGTTTAAAACGCGCTTGATGGCTTATTCACCTGTTGAACAGCTGCTAATAACCAGAGGTGAATTTAGGTGATCCGTTACAAAACAGAATATACGAAAAACATTGTGGATTTTCGATTAGAATCGGGTTTAACAGCATACACAACTTTATGAAAAAGGAGTATTATGATTCACGGTCGTAGGTATAAATCTCTTTGTGCACCAATGAGTAATTCTATTCGAAAAATATATGTACGCAATGCCAGTGCTCTTAAACGGTGAAGGAAAACATCGTGAAACTGGCATATCCTAGAATCAACAATTCGAAGGTGTGTCATAGGTTGTCTGTCAACCTGCCACATACGGAATACTAACTACTATGCAAAATGTGGACATGTGCCAAATATCATGTTTGGTCGTACTTTTGACTTTCATGTTTAGATATCCCCAAAGATCTAAGTAACTAGAGAACTGAGGAGATATCTACCGAGCCTGGAGATTACAGTGGTGATCTAAACCAAGGTATTGACATCATTGCTTTTCAACTTACGTGCCTTCAAATTTCTTTGTGTCTTTGTGAACTTGTTATAACTTTAAACAAAGTGTTTCGCTGATAACATCTCAACCAGACACTAGCCAACAAAATGAAATTAAGAGAAAACTTATTAAAATATTTTACGCATTCATTCCAACCCCTACTATCCCCGACCGCCACATTAATAACCTACTTTCTTAGTACGCGAAGAAACCAACTTATAACAGACTTTGCTGCTTGTTCATAATTATTATTAAAGAATAACTTAGAAACTTTACGTTTCACAACAAGGATGAAGGACCTTGTTAATGTTTAAAATATTCATGGTGAGGCCCAGAGATATACCAAATCATCATCATCACCGCCATTACCATCATCATTAACACCACCATTACTATGTACGTCATCACCACCATTACAATCATCGTCATCATCACCACCATTACCATCATCATTAACACCACCATTACTATGTACGTCATCACCACCATTACAATCATCGTCATCATCACCACCATTACCATCATCAGCATCACCACCATTACCATCACCACGATTAGCATAATATTACATAACTACCATTGCCATCATCATTATCATCATTACCATTACGGTTATTATCATCATCACCAACATTATCCACATTCTTTTCAGCCTTTTTGTAACTACTGGATAATGCTTTATCCATTTTTGCCATCTTCTTTTTCTTCGTACCGTGTTACTAGTTCTTTCGAACCAGTGTGGTGAAAGAGTTTCAAGTGCGCCTTATAGGCTCCTTTCTTGCACTTGACATTATTCTCTTCAAATTTTTACGTTCTACGACACGCCGGTTTCCTCGCGATGTTTTCGTTCACCGTTTGAGGGTACTGGTAAAGCGTATATGAATTTTACGATCGGATTTTTTTTATAGTGCCATATCAAAGAAAGCCTCAAAGATCTAAGTAAGTAGAGAATCGAAGGAGATATCTACGGACTACGGAGCCTGGGGATTATAGTCGTGGTCATGTTTTTTTTTGACTGCAAACGAGGGATAATGTGTGAGTTCTTTTGACAAACGAGGTGTTGTTGGATTCGTCTCCTTTACAAGAGTGACAGAGACAGCTCGACAGACATTTAGAATGTAAAAAAATAAACAATTTTCAATTACTTTCAGGGGCCTTACCACGAAGTCTTCCAGAACGAATCCGTAACGATTCCATTATAGAAAAGTCACTACTTCCATACAATTTGCATAGGTCATGGTACGAAATAACAATGTAATACTAATTCGGTAATGTATTATGAATTCGTGGTAAGGCCCCTGGTCTTTAAACGTTTGAAATAAATACAGGGCATCTAACTAGTGTTTGTTCGATTTATACGAGTCGTAAGATCTGTCATAATAGCTGTTAAAATGAAATTCGAATTATGCCGCAGTTGGTACATAAAGTTACTTATAAGTTAGGGAACTATTATAAAGTCTCATCGGAGAAGTTTCGGTGAAGTTGCAGTTCTGTGAGGTTAGCACAAGTTCAGAGACGAAGTTAGCAGAACCACTATAATAAAGTATCGAGCTAAGAAAATCAGTAGTATTTTCATTAATTGGTTAAAAATAAAGAAAAGAAAAGATAAATTATTATTGTGGTAAGTAAAAGTTTGAATTGAAGAAACTACTACGCGAACGAAAGCATAAACACTCCCTAATAATTAGTAGATACTAATAACTAGTTAGATATTTAAGACAAAAAACTCTACTAAAAGTAATAGAAAATAGCTTCTAACAGTCTTTCGACAAAAGATGGCTCTTTTGTTTAAAATTCATGTGTTTTTATCAGATGGATTTAAAAAATAACGATTCACTATAAATCATTATATTATATTTTACATCCATGTCAAGAACTTGGGCTTTATTGGAAAAATCCTACTAATACATATTATAAACGCGAAAGTTTGTAAGAATGTATGGATGGATGTATGTTTGTTACTCTTTCACGCTAAAACGGCTGAACGGATCTGAATGAAATTTGGCACAGCTATAGATTATGGTCTGGAATAACACATAGGCTACATTTTATCTCGGAAAAATATAAGGTTCCCGCGGGATAGATTTGTTTTTGTTTTACAAAGAACCACGCGGGCGAAGCCGAGGGCGGAAGCTAGTGACGAATAAATGCGAAAGTAACTCTCTGTGTGTTACGGAATCACGCCTAAACTACTAAACCGATTTAGATGAAATTGGATTCAGAGATAGTCTAGAGCATAAGAAAGAATAGAGGCTACTTTAATGCGAAACAAGGGCTGTAAGGGGTTCAAATAAGGGATGAAAGTTTGTATAGAAATTACGTTATTTTTAAAGCTAGAGGCCCGATACTAATTTTTTAGGCTTTTGATTAGATATAAATAAATGGGACATTCATAACGACATAACACGACATAACCGAAAAGACATTTATACGGTTCCCGTGGGATAGATTTGTTTATGTTTGTCAAAGTAGAACGAAACCATGGGCGGAAGCTAGTTACACAATAAAAATTTATATAACACGAGAAAATGTATAAAAACTAAAGCAATAACACACAGACAAAGCATCAGAAAATTCTTTGAAACCAGTGAGTTGTAATAGTCACTATGAAACGCTCAAGTTTGCATGTGTGTCAGGTCAGTGTATGTCAATGTGTCAGGCGCAGCTATTCAATATCAACGGATTATTCAATATCGGCAATACGCGGCGCGTTACAAAAGCTATTATCGCGTCGCTTCCGGCTCGAGCATCTGCGAAGTATCTCGAGCCATAGCGAAAATGTGGCGCGCTCAAAATACAAATGCTCTACAAAATTGAAAAGAGGGGAATGTGTTTTGTTTGAGGATAAAATTAAATAATGAACACTTTTGTGCCCGTATTTCTGTAAGGTTTTATTGAATTTGCTTTGTGTTCAGGTGAGAATTCTTTAAGGTAAAGTTCGTATGTTTAAGTGGGTATCCCGATGCCTGAAATGAAATTTGTTTGGCCGTTAGGCCTCTCTGAAGGTATTGCATGATTTTTTAAACTTTTCCATTCGAACACGATCACGACTGTAATCCCCACTCGGTAGATATCTCCCAGATCTCTAGTTACTTAGATCTTTGAGGATATCTAGAGAGGGTAGTCAAAGGCACGTCGAACGTGATATTTGGCACATATAGCATTTTGCATAGTGGCCATTATTTCGTACTCGAAGCTACTGTAATAGTCAATGATAAAAGTTACGTTAGATGGCAAACAAAGATTTCGGTTTCAAACCACGTTTACTCCAGGGTATAAAACATATAGTCTACATGTTGTATCAACTGTTTTTATTTTATTATGCCTCACTAGACTTCTCACTAGAATGTATACATAATTATATTTGTACTTTTGCATATTATTTTTGTTTGGACTCGTATTACGTTTGAATTCATCTTGTCACTCCACACATTCATCTCAACATTCGCATCTCCGTTGCATGGACTCTTTTCTCGTCCATTCCCTTTGTGGCCCAACATTCAACTCATACAATACGACAGGTCATATAAATGATCGTGTTAAAAATAATCCAACTGTCTAACCAAAGCTCAAATGCAATCTCGTTTCAATTCCCGATTCTATGATATAAGCGATTTTTCACAAATCACATCCAAATAATAATTTGTAACTCGATACGAGTAAATAGAGAATAGACTTATTGTTATTTATGCTCACAGCAAACTCATTAATTTCCAATACAATTTCCGCATACAGCCAACAAAACAAGCAAACAGCCGTTGTTTTTGTTGACTTTACGTTTGGGCTCTGATTAAAAACTGCACTGAAACTAATTTAAACTGGTCCCAATGCAATAATTGATCACGTGAATTGTTTGTTCAACAATATGAACTTTGGGTGTGTGAAGAATGGCTATTGTATAGTTGTGGCAAATGGCAGCCACGACAAAATTTTGTCGATTTTGTCTCAAATTCTGTATGAAGCATGAAGATGGAGCAATTAAAGATTGGTTGGCAATTAAGTTACCTATTTCCCGAAGGGGAATTTAAAACTAACTAATATTTTGCGAAGTAACCAAAATTTTTTGTTGCGAACAATGACGAAAGTGAGAACAATGACAAATGACAAAACTATTGAGTATTATGGTCAAATTATCTAACACTTTGCGAAATAACAAAAATTGTTTGTTGCGAACAATGACGAAAGTGAGAACAATAACAAATGACAAAACTATTGAGTATTATGGTCCAATGTGTTCATTGACCTTTGTTGGTGAAACCTCATGAAATATTTTGTTTCAGTGATAGCCACTGCGCATAACATAACGCACCTCGAGGTGCCTCGGTATGGAGACCCGAGGCACGAAGCCACTCTGCTATGCCAGTTCACCAGCGACAAGGATGACCCCCCACTACACTCCGTCAAGTGGTACCGGGGGAAGGATGAGATCTTCAGATACACGCCTGGACAGCAGGTAAGCATAATTAAATATTGTTCCGGCCAAATTGGCATAAATCACCAAACCAACGTCAATGTCATAGAACTGTCATAATGACAAGTGACATACATCTATCGTAGTAATCTAATATAATGAAGAAGAAGAAGAGATAAAAAAGTGCATAATCATACGATATTCATACTACATTCATTTTTTAGCATACTGAGACTGAGTCGTCCATCTTTTATTGTAAAATTAGAAAAACGGAATGAAAACTAAAAATGTATCAAAGAAAATTGTTTTCATTAAAAATATAATCGAAGGAGAAAATACATGCATGGAGTAGATCGCACACGCAACAAATATTGATAGACATTTCATACAACGCCATCTAGCCCCAAACTGAGCAAGGCTTTTGAGAGGCTGATAGACTAATTAAATACTTAATAATATACCTACGCTTTCTATTTTTTAGGAAGTGTCTGGATATAACGGACATCCGGCTACATTCGGTATCTATCCGGTCGGTTTTTCTGGTATTCGGTTGTATATTTCATTATATCCGGACGCGTGCCTTTATATGATTGAATCAATCTTTAAAATGTACGAATCAACTTTACTTACCGATAAGAATTGTACAAACTCATTTTTTATGGTCAGAATCACCGCGTTCATGTAGGTATGACATAGACATATTCATTTTTTTATGTCATATATTAGCTGTTGGTTTTCCTAATTGAAATAAATAAATAAATAGTTTCAGGGCATAAACCTACAAAGATTTTTAAGTAAATATGAGTACCTACTGTGTGCAGTATATTGTGTGCAGTATGCGGATGAAACAAGGGGCGTGCAGCTAGTCTTATATACATCAGTTTTTCGGCAGTATTTTCAAACTATTTTCTATATGTTCATCTATTATGTGGTATACCTTGACCTAGCAATATTCCGAAGTTATATTACCGCCGTTACTCATATCTTGTCAGCTTATAGCCTCTTAACGGAACCTTCACACGGAACAATATGCTAGAACTACTCCTTCTTTTTATTATTCTGAGTTTAGTTTCACCCAGTCACTACTGAGGCCTCACAACAAGCTCTTAAGCAACATCAAAGTAATATAACTTTGATATACCTATAAAAATTCATTTAAAGTAGCATGAAATGTGACGTTACTGAAACATGATGGTTCAGAAACGTCAAAGTTTCAAGCTTGAAGTAACACTATTTCAAAACAATTTCTATATGTCATGAGTTATATTACTTTGACATTTCCCAAAGAGCTTGTGGTGAGGCTCCTGGATGGACTTTAGAAAAAAACAAACGTCTGTGTAGAGCGTCTTCCTTGTCACACATCCAATAAAACTGATCTTCTTATTCTGTCTCTCTAACCGTTGCGTTCTGTGTTTTGTTTCAAAAAAAAATATACTATGCCAAATAAGGAACAAAAGTTATTATACTGGTTTATTCCCATTTGTCCCCCTGCTCTGTCCCCTTGGGGTGACAGATGAGACTAAAACGTCACGTCTCTTTGCAACAGGGGGATAGATAGCACTTTTATTATTTGTAAAGTTCCACCTGTCCGCTCTTGGCAACAGACAACATTTCAGGAAATTTTAAAAAGTTAAAAAAAAACATGACGTGAACGAAGCCGCGGTGAGTTCCACTGGTAATATTTTTTTTTCTTTTAGTACAAACGAAATACATTCCACTGCCTATCGGAGAGGCCATTTGCAAGTTACTAGTTCAGTGTACGAGCGCCTTAGTACCGTTTCCTTCTGCCCGCCTTTATGATAGGTATATTTTAGACGGAGCAAGTGTTTCTATCAAGCCTCTATTCATGCAGGATTTATGTGCCTACCCCAAATTGCTTCAAGACGATCATTGGATTAATAATATATTATGGATTGGATAGAAAAGCGTGGCATTACGTTGCTATTGAATGGAGTACGGTAAGTGGATTTAAGCGAAATAGTGTTTCACCACCTGTGATTAGGATTGAAAGGAATGCAGTAATCAATAGACGACCAATTTGACCAGAGTCGCTATTATGGAACTCTTGTTGCAATCAATTACAATCGTAACAAAATTTACAGTTTCAAATGGGATTGCGCAGCTAGCAACTAGCAATTTGTAAATAAACTTTTCAAAAAGTTGATAGTTGCCTCAACTTTTTTTTTTCCTTTTCTATAAAATGACTAACTACCTACTCAACTACTAATTCAAGACTTCTCATTGATTGTAATTTACGTATACCTACTTACTATTGACAAATTGCATGCCTAATATAAAATTGTGAAATAATCTAAACTCATTGTACCTACGCTCAAAATAATAATTCTCTCTCTCAAAATAAAAGTGAAATGTTAATTTATTTTGAGAATGAATTTCTCTAACCGCAACTAAAGTTGCTCCATGTGCAAAGAGTCTTAGTATCACTTGAGTATTACAGTCAAATGGTACAATAATATTCCTTTATTCCCCAGCCTACCACCAGAACATTCAATACCACCACCGCCGTGGGAGTGGTGAAGGACTCCTGCAACCGCGACAGATGCAGTATCGGAGTGACGCTCCCGAAGACTTACAACTCCAGGCTGACCTTCACGTGTGAGGTTTCCACGGAGGGCCCGCGGTTCGCTGTCGTCAAGCAAACCAAGAACCTTACTGTTGCTGGTAAGTCTTATATAAAGTTTGACCGATTGCCCTCCATTTCAGATGCTTTATACTAGCTCTTACAAAGAATATGTTTTATTAACGTCATGTTTCAAGCTTTAAGTAACATTGCTTCAATACATTTTTTATAGGTCATGGTAAGAAATGTCAATTATTACTATAATATTACGAAATCAGTCCAGCCGTTCACGCGTGATGCCGTGACCAAGGGAAATATAGATTCATTTTTATATTATACGAGTAGAAGAAGATAGAAGATTCAAATATAAAATTTAAACAATATTCGAAATAATATCATCCCCTATAAGTTTGTATTTTGGTAATTGTCTATCAGAAATTACGGAAACGCCATCATGCTATCTTAGTATAACAAAAACACTCCAATTACCAACTCTTCAAAATGGTACCTACAGGTCATCCAACGGATCTAGCCATTCGTGAAGTTAGCCACAGGTGCGAGTTTGCGCATGTACAGTTCCTTCCCCCCCTCCTCATACCTCCAATTGCTCCCGAAAAACGATACTGCGCAACTCTTGCGGCTAACTTCACGAATGCCTAGATTCGTTGAGCCAACTATACTTATTTGTGCAGTGGTCCTGAAGGAAAACCCCACAATACTGGGGGTTCCCAGCAGCGTGCAGCTCGGGGAAGACGTGCTGGTGAACTGCACTACCGCCCCCGCTATGCCGCCGGCCAACATCATGTGGTACATCGACGGGAAACCAGAGAGGGTGAGGATAGATATTATTTATTTACTTTATTTTATTAACCCCCGACGAAAAAGAGGAGTGTTATAAGTTTAACGTGTCTGTTAGTGTATCTGTGTGTCTGTGTATCTGTGTATTTGTCTGTGGCATCGTAGCTCCGAAACGAAAGAACCAATTTTCGTTTAGTTTTTTTGTGTCATAGATAATTTTATCCCGAGTGTTCTTAGCCATGTTTCATGAAAATCTGTTCAGTTGTTTGATGATCATCAGCTCTTTTCTAGTTGATGAGGGGATCTGACTAACTCGATTCGTTTGGTAACGTGTTACTGAGACTTTTAAATTATGACATGTTAGAGTAAGGTTTAGATGTTAGGGGGTTTTCAAAATTTTAAATTTTGTATTATGTTTTATATATCAATATTTTAATTTATAACCATTGTTTTTATTTCTTTAACAATTTTACTTTTCTGCACGGTTGTAGGTACTGTAACGTTCTAAAAGAAAAGAGTCAAATAGTCCTATAGAAGGTCCAATGGGTACCATGTTTTTGATAGGAGGTTGAATAGGTCCTATCGTGTAGGTACGTTCCTATTTTGAAGGTCCAGTGGGTACCATATTTTTGATAGGAGGTCGAATAGGTCCTATCGTGTAGGTGAGGTCCAATTATGAAGGTCCAATGGGTACTGAACCTTATTTACGACCTTTTACTCGCGACTTAGTACGCGATAGATCACTTTTACGCATAGTGTCCATTGCGTGAAATAAGTAAAATTATCATATTTTATCTATTTATTTGTCAACCGATTCGATGAA
Source organism: Cosmorhoe ocellata (assembly GCA_963675405.1). Taxonomy (NCBI): domain Eukaryota; kingdom Metazoa; phylum Arthropoda; class Insecta; order Lepidoptera; family Geometridae; genus Cosmorhoe; species Cosmorhoe ocellata. The sequence goes on along the minus strand of OY776254.1, from coordinate 1,345,906 downwards.
ACAAATCCAAATCTAATAATAATAATAATAATTCCCACATTCACAAGTAAAATTTGAAGCAGATCGTACCAAGGAATCACTATGTCCCATACGAAACCCCCGTAGAGGTAGAATTTCGGAAAATCCTTTCTTATCGGATGCCTACGTCATACAAAGAACAACCTACCAAGTTTCAGGTCTCTACGATCAGCGGTTTAGGCTGTGCGTTGATACCTCAGTCATTCAGGACAAAGCCTTTTATAGGTATAGATTTACAATCTTCAACCCTACGAGTACAACAATACGAGTAATGAAAAATATGATTGATATTCTAAAATATAGGTACTTAAGCATTTATGAATTCGCTCAAAATACATGAAAATTAATCTTTGTCTGAATAGTCAGATGAATGTTACAAACTTCGGTCTTATAAAGAGATTAATAATAATAATATAGCCTTTCATTCAGATCTACTTCACTTATTAACAATATTCTATTATATATTCTAGTATTTGCTGCTTGCTGGTTTTTTCAAAACTTTTTAAAACCTCTTAGTACCTCCATAGTCAGAGGCACTTTCAGAACTATAGAACTAGTAATAAGTAATGAGTAATGCTGGACACTATCACACAGCATCATGTAGCCCCAAACTAAGCAGAGCTTGTATTATGGGAACCACATGACTGATAAACTACTACATAGATATACTTTTTTTTTTTTTTTGTAAATACATACATATTATTCATAGAAAACACCCAGACCTGAGACAAATATCTGCAAATAATGCAAACATTTGTCCCACGGCGGGAATCGAACCCGCAACCTTCTGCGTCTCAGGCGGACCTTCGCCCGCTGCGCCACAGAGGCCGTCAGATATAAACTTTGCTTACCAGTAATTGATCACGGAAGGAATGCAGTTTCAAATTACTCACGTTTCTTGGTAATGTCGCTGTGAGCTAAATAACATACCCAAAACCAGGACAGATAACTTGCTAACTCAACTATCGGCTTAACTAAGTTACTACCTTATTTACTAACTAGCTACTAACCCATGACTTCGCCCGCTTGGTACCTTGAAAAAAAAAAAACAAATATATCCCACGGGAACATACCATTTACATTTAAAAAAATAGCCTATGTGCTATTTCAGATTATAATCTATATCTGTGCCAAACTTCATTTAGATCGGTTCAGCCGTTTCAGCGTGAAAGAGTTACAAACATACATCCATACGTTCTTACAAACTTTCGCGTTTATAATATCAATAAGAAGTAGCTTCCGCGCACGGCTCCACTAGCGTGGTACCTACATAAAATATAGCCTATATTTCTTAGGAATAATGTAGCATTCTAATGGTAAAAGAACTTTTGCAATTAGACCAGTAGTTTTTGAGTTAATTCGTTACAAACAAAAATAAACTTTCCTCTTTGTAATATTAGTATAGACAAATATTTAGACTGTTTTAGCAGATTCATGTTAGGATCCGTGACTGGTGAACAATACACAATATGTATTTAGACGGCCTCTGTGGTGCAGCGGGCGTAGGTCTGCCTGAGACGCAGAAGGTTGAGGGTTCGATTCCCGCCGCGGGACAAATGTTTGCATTATTTGCAGATAGTCTCAGGTTTGGGTGTTTTCTACGTATAATATGTAAGTATTTAGAAAAAAAAAATGTATCTACATATGTAGTTTATCAGTCATGTGGTTCCCATAATACAAGCTCTGCTTAGTTTGGGGCTACATGATGCTGTGTGATAGTGTCTAGCATTATTTATTTATTTTATTTATTTTAGACTATTTTAGCTGAATCAAGTTTGTCTCCAGATGGAACCGTGGCTGGTGAACAACACGCAAGTCTCGTCCGCCAACGAGCACGGCCTGCGCAGTAGTTGGCGTGCCCTGCGCGTGCACATCGCCAGCTCTAAAGGACACATAGATCTGCGCTGTGAGGCCACGCAGCCAACATGGCCGCCCTACATCCGTGCGGCGAACGCTAGCCTTGTCATCGCGCGCTCGCCGCATTTGTCTATGTTTACTGCTTCAGGTAACTATACTGTAGCAACTTTAACCAGAAAGCTTACAGCCCATGTGACGGCGTAAGATCTAGCTGGAGGTATCACACGTGATTTCTGCCTACCATAGATTACCTATTCGCCCAGAGATTTTATTTGCTCCTTTGCCAAAACCTAAAGACAGAAATTCTTGTTCACATTCTTGCTTGCGTTAAGGCACAACCCATATGAGAGTAGACGGCCCAAGATCTAGGGAAATCATACGTGAATTCTGCCTACTCTAGATTAGGTACCTATTCGCCCATTGATTTTATTTGCTCCTGTGCTAATAAAGACAGCAATTTTTGTTCACTATTGCATTTAGGCAGAATATCTAGCAAAGTGGTGGTCCCTACCAAAACGAGAGTCCTCTCTGGGGACTTACCATAAGCTCTTCGGAAAATAACAAAGTATACTTGCGTGCAAAAAAATCAGCCCAGTACAGATTTTTTTTGCATTCAAGTGTAATATAACTTTACATCTCTCATATTCGGTAAGTAGGTCCCAAATGGGGTAGGTGACCAATTAGCGCTCTAGGGTAATAATGCAGCTATAAAAGCCCTAGGGCGGTAAGTAATTAAAAAAAAACTCACTCTTTCAAAAAGTTTGCGTACATCTAACCATCATACTGGCAATAGACATCATGCATTCAGCCCAATGACAAAAGAGGTCGCTTCGCTATTCAGCTTATCTTCGCAGAGTATAAATAGTCATCAATTTTAAATATCGAACGGGAAGCTCAATTTCGTTCTTGAAAAAATAATTTAAAAAAAAAGATGAAAAAACGCGGGAATAGAAAACTTTTACTTTAAAATGTTTTATTCTTGTAATGCCGGTTTTTTTCTACTTACCTCAGAATCGAGATGTAAAGCAGAGTAGTTAGCTCGGGTGTAAAAGCATCAATTGCACCCTCGAACTATATAAATATCTCGGGCTGCAATTTATGCCTTACAGCCCTTGGCTACTAATCAACTATTAATATTTCGCACATTGACCTGTAATAATTGTATTGAAGTAGTGTTACTTTAAGCTAAAATCTTGACGTTTGAAACGTTATGGTTTGGAGCCTGGGGACTCTTGGTCTAATGCATATAATAGCTTCCGCCAACGGCTTCGCCCATGTGATATCTACATAAAATATAGCCTATGCCCATCCTGAAAGTTCATTCTACACGTTGGTGAAAGAACTTTTCAATTTGGTCCAGTAGTTTCGGAACCTATCCAATTCAAACAAACAAAACTTTCCTCTTTATATTATTAGTGTAGACAAAGAGCTTTTTAACATTGTTCCAAAGACACTAAACCAAGACATGCCAACTTTACGTTTAAAACCCAAGGAAACTTCAAACAAATTTCACATACCTACCTACGTACTTATTCTTTTGCAGCTACCCGCATTTCTGTAAATCGTAAAACAATCATCTTGACAGATGCAGAAGTAGGGCCGCCGGCGGCACCCGTGACGTATTGTATCTGTCAAAATATCTCGGCTCTCATTGGCTCGCTGCCAGCGAGATAAATCACTTAAAATTCAAAAACGTGCGGTCCTTAAATCAAGTTGGAATAGTTTTCTTTCCAATTCTAGAGTTTTCAGCTCTATTATAACATTATCTGGCTGGATTTTGGGCCATAATATTCTTTCACAGTAGAACGCTGTACGACTAGCACATATAATATAATTTTCATAGACACTTCCAAGTTTCATGTTTCTAGGATTTATAGTTTATTTAGGCTGTATGTTGATATGCCACTTAGTCGCATAAAACTAATGTGTACACTCAAAACATCATAATATAATGTCAAAACATCATCTATATCTCAAAAAGTACTTTTATTAGCAACATATTTATGAAAAATACAAAACACTTCTTGGGAACAGGACAAGCACGAACTGTGAATTATTCAGGGTTTTTACCAGAAGCTCTTACGAACCATCATGTTTCAGAAACGCCAAAGTTTCAAGCTTGAAATAACACTACTTCCGTACAATTTTTATGTGGCATGGTATAAAATATCAAAGTTATAACACTTTGATATTGCCCGAAGGCTTGTTGTAAGGCATTTTAAATCTTATAACAATGTCAAACGCACGAGACTTCATGATCAATAAATATTCTGAATGCATGAATCTTACTATCTAGACACGCGGCAGCGTGTCAAGCCAAGTTCAAGCGAACGGGCGAGGCGCGCACCGTGTGTAATATTACACGAACCATTTGGAGCCATTTTCACTCCCTCGTAACTCAAAAACTATTTCACATAAACAAGTCAAATTTGGCTCATCTATTGCCACTTGCAAGTAAAATATATACTCCGAATTTCATAAACACACCTCAAACGGTTATTTAGATATCAACGTCCAAAAATGGTTTTTTATGAAAAATTTTATCACTGACTGACCTATAGACGTTAATTATAACCCAGTTCCAGATGACCTAGAACGTTCAAATTTGGCATCCAGGTAGGTAGTGGGGTGGATACAAAGGAAAAAATCTGAAACTTGCAAATTTTTATATTTTTAACGTACTTTTTCAATTAATTGATTCTCCTAGGAACCCTTACTAGCGCCTGTAATATAAGAATAGCAATCTAAATAGATGACAGTCGGTCATTATGTGGATTTTAATAGGGTCTTGACGTGAATATAATAACGAGTGGAAGTAGTGTCTTGGATTGGTAAGTGGTACACTCTTACCTAGGTATACAATGTGCCAATAGTTGAGCCGTCTATGCAGATAGGTAAGTATGACTATAGGTATGTATACCTACAATGTGCCAATAGTTTGAGCAGTCTATGCAGGTAGATAGATATGGCTAGATAACTATTCAGGCCTAGATTATAGTGTGTCTCGGCTTGTCGGATAGGTAGTAGGTAGGTATACTTATTCAGTAAGTACTCAAGTACCTACCTACCTGCTTAGTATGTATACCTACAATGTGCTAATAGTTTGAGCCGTTTATGCAGGTAGATTATATAAGTGTAATAATATAAGAATAAGTACTTACTTACTAATAAGTTCTGTACAAAAAGTAATGATATCCCATCAAAAACATAAATGTGAAATGAGAGCCAAGTTCAATAAGTATGTTTTAGTCGTTGACTTCAGCGACAAAAGAAGTGAGATCTAAACGGGTGCCATGTACAATGGTCAGTCCTGAAACTTATTTATAACAATATGAAATATTTTTAACAACTTTAAAATATCATTTCATCTCATAATTTAGGATATTATATTGAAGCCTAAGGTCTGACTTGGCTAGTTTTCTTAAGAGTACGAATTATATTAGGTATAGCCTTTGCAAGTTCTTATTTTATTCTAAATTCTAAAAATTTGGCTTGCTGGTAGAAACTAGCGATCGGACATAGTAGGTAGTAGTTAATAATAGGAAGGTAATTCGTATAATGAGAACTAGCCAATTTAGACCTTAGGCTTCAATATAATATCCTAAGTTATGAGATGAAATGATATTTTAAAGTTGTTAAAAATATTTAATTTTGTTAAAAATAAGTTTCAGGACTGACCATTGTACTTGGCACCCGTTTAGATCTCACTTCTTTTGTCGCTGAAGTCAACGACTAAAACATACTTATTGAACTTGGCTCTCATTTCACATTTATGTTTTTGATGGGATTATTATATCTACAATGTTTTGATAATGCAAATTATTCAAGCGTGTGTATTCACTGTATTATCATAGTCTCCCTAGCGAAAACATTCAACAGCAAACCGACGCAACGTGAACTAAACGCAAACTATCGCTCAACTGACAGAGCACTTGATTAATTCGACAGAGTTGTATTCATTGACCGAAGGCGATCATTTGGTTCGACGTACTAGCTTTGTTTCTGTCGCATTTGTTACCTGAGGCATTGCACTTTGTTGCTTAGTGTCTAGAGTCTCTATTTCTATAAATTATTGCGCGAAGTGGCGCTACTGTACGTAATACTAGTTATTCTGTGCCTGGGGCCTTAACCAAGCTAACAAACCTCATGTTTGAAAAACGAGAAAGTTTCAAGCTTGAAGTAACACTCCTACACTCCAACACTTGTTTTATAAATCATGGTAGAAAATATCAATAAGGACGAATGAGGTTTGTTAGTTGACAAGGAGAGTGTTAGGTATGAATGTGGATGGATACAGGGGTAGAGGTAGGCCAAAGAAAAGATGGATGGACTGTGTGAAAGATGACATGGGTAAGAAAGGAGTGAGTAGAATGATAGAGAGATGAATGTGGACAGGGGTAAAGGTAGGCCAAAAATAAGATGGATGGACTGTGTGAAAGATGACATGGGTAAGAAAGGAGTGAGTAGAATGATAGAGGGATGAATGTGGACAGGGGTAAAGGTAGGCCAAAAATAAGATGGATAGCCTGTGTGAAAGATGACATGGGTAAGAAAGGAGTGAGTAGAATGATAGAGGGATGAATGTGGACAGGGGTAAAGGTAGGCCAAAAATAAGATGGATAGCCTGTGTGAAAGATGACATGGGTAAGAAAGGAGTGAGTAGAATGATAGAGGGATAAACGTGGACAGGGGTAAAGGTAGGCCAAAAATAAGATGGATAGCCTGTGTGAAAGATGACATGGGTAAGAAAGGAGTGAGTAGAATGATAGAGGGATAAACGTGGACAGGGGTAAAGGTAGGCCAAAAATAAGATGGATAGACTTTGTGAAAGATGACATGGGTAAGAAAGGAGTGAGTAGAATGATAGAGGGATGAATGTGGACAGGGGTAAAGGTAGGCCAAAAGTAAGATGGATGGACTGTGTGAAAGATGACATGGGTAAGAAAGGAGTGAGTACTGAGATGTAGAATGATAGAGGGAAATGGAAGAAGATCACATGTTGTGCCGACCACATAACGTGGCAAAAGGAAGGAAGATGATGATGGTAAGAAATATCAAAATTATAAAATTACTTTGATATCTTACAAACCATATGTTTCTGAAACATCAAAGTTTTAAGCAGGAAATTACACTTTTCGACCAATTTTATAAATCATAGTACGAAATATAAATGTTACATTACTTTGATATTGCTTGAGCTTGTGGTAAAAGCCCCTCGAAATAATCCAAATATTTATACTTCTGTTGCAATTTTGTGTCGCAAATTTTTCATTCAAAAAGAACTATAAGTAATTGTTCTTACTACCTTCTAGTAAATGAGTCTATGTTATTTTAGCATAGAATATGTATATTAAAAATTTCATTCAAATCTGTAGAGCAGTTTTGGAGTGATTGTTCAACAAACTTTGATTCCTAGTAGTGGGAATAGTCAGTGTAATTATTATCATATTTATTTAGGTTTTAACTTGTCATATAATTTATTATTGTTGGAGTCAACTTCAATAAATAAATAAATAAATAATGCTGGACAATCCACACAGCATCATCTATCCCCAAAGTAAGCTACTCAAAGCTTGTATTATGGGTACTAGATAACTGATATATTTAATACATTATAGATAGATATTTTTAATTATACATAGAAAACACCCAGACCAACAGAACAAATTTCTGCAGATCGTACACAAATTTGTTCCGAGGCGGGAATCGAACCCGCAACCTTTTGCGTCGCAGGCGGACTCTCGCCCGCAGCGCCACTGAGGTCGTCATTTAGACGGGGTAACGTTTTGACTTCTAAAGCCACCGTAAATTAAACTCTATATCCGAGGTTTTAAAAACCAATAGCCCTTAAACGATGACTGCGCTCCTGGCTCGCGCTTTAGTTGTTTAAACTAGATCATCCAAATCTCCTACTCAGTTTATTGCTGGACTCGAAAGTTCACCGCATTGCTTGCTAAGGTACAGTCAGCAACGAAAAGTCGATGGTAAAAATAGTCACCAATGAGTTTTTATTACACGCTTTATATTAGCTTCACCTGTATGTTTGTATGTTTGTATGTTTGTTTGTAACCGACTTCTTTGGGCGCGATTTTGACCCACTTTAAACGGCCAGATTTCGTTCAAACTTTGTAGATTTATCGAGGACCGATGACAATACACTATTTTGATAAAAAATTACTAAAAAATAGAAAATAAATAATAGTTTAAAAAAACTAAAAAACACGCTTTTTATAGAAACCGAACTAAAAAATAGAAAATATTTTTTTTTTTAAATTATTTTCTATTTTTTAGTTCGGTTTCTATAAAAAGCGTGTTTTTTAGTTTTTTTAAACTATTATTTATTTTAATTTTTTTTTAGTCTACCCGTGACCACGACAGCGTGCAAACCTGTCGAAACGTCGGGAAAATAATAGGTACTTTTAACAAATACAAATACAAAAAAAGTTTAAGTGCGCAATGAGAGTGTAAGTTTACCTGCATACATTAGAACCAAAAATTCGAGGGTCTGTGTTATAGATTAGTATTCTTATAAGCGGCGATGGGCTTGCAACCTGTCACGTACGGAATACTACTGTGCAAAATGAAGGCATGTGCCAAATGTCTTGTTTGGACGTGCCTCTGACTGCCCTCTTTAGATATCCTCAAAAAGATCTTAGTTACTAAAGGTCTGAAGAGATATCTACCGGGTCTGGGGATTACAGTCGTGAAAATTGTTTTTTTTTAAATAGCCATGATTGCACCTAATATCCAGGTTTGCAAGACATTAATTACGTAGATAGAAGGTATTCAGAGGCGCGCATTATATTTGGTACTAGCTTCCGCCCATGGCTGCGCCCGCGTGGTACCTTCAAAAACATAAAAAAAATCTATCCCACGGGAACCGTACATTTTTCCGGGATAAAAAGTAGCCTATGTGTTATACTCTATAACTGCGGCAAGTTTCATCCAGATCTGTTCAGCCGTTTCAGCGTGAAAGAGTAACAAACATACATCCAGACATCCATACATCCTTACATTCTTACAAACTTTCGCGTTTATAATATTATATAGTAGGATACCTATGCACACGTTTTGCATAATAGTTAGTATTCTTTACTTTGACAGGTTGCAAGTCCATTGCCGCTTATCTTATACCTTGAAACGAGCAATTCTTGTATATATACATATATATATATATATATGTATATATATATATAATTGGAATCTCGAAAACGGCTCCAGCGATTTTCATGAAATTTAGTATGCAGAGGGTTTCGGGGGCGATAAATCGATTTAGCTAGGTTTCATTTTAAAAAACTTCGTTTACCAATAAAAAAAACCCAGGTACTAAAAATAATACTAACAAATGAATGACACACATCTATGTGAAAAACATCAAACAACATTTTGAATTTTCAGTTGTAGATTAGAGTATGCCGGATTCCCCACGATGTTTTTCTTCACCGACTGATTTTTCAAAAACGGTTAAGTATTGATATTAAAATATTTGCGGCCTTAATCGTAACATAATTGTTTCACTGACTACAGACACCAAGACAATTAACATTTCAAGCGTCAGCTCGCCCGCGCCGCAGCAAAGTTGTCAAATACTGCCGACTTTTGTTTTTTGACTTTTCTCGCTGACTGTACTCTCAACTCGAGCCCCGTCACGAGTGTCCCTGGCTAGTTAATTGACGCAACTCAAATAGTTCTCGAGCTTCGGATCTCTTTGGTGAATTAGACTAGAGCACTTGAGAGGTTGCGGGATACGACATCTGAAACTTTTGGAAATGAACGTATTCTGTTACTGAAGGATAGATAGGTCACTGAAAGTGTTTTGTTTCAAAGTGTCATATTGCCTTTGGGCGAGCAACTGCCATTATTAAAAACGCATGAGCAGTAGGTCTACCATGAGTTTTCACAATCTACACTCGCTAGCGACTGTAGTTAAAAAATTGTATGAAAACTTGTACAGCGCCTCTAGCGGATAGTTGGGTACTAAAACGTCACGTAGTTAACTATCCTACGTCACAGCGTACTGCAGCGACTGTAGTTTGCGCTTCATTAATTTGCTTACAATTTGGCACCATGAGTAACAATTTTGACAGATGTCATAGTAACGTACTATTACTACTGTAGTAACGTCAGCCGATCTAAACGTGACAACTCATGGTAGACGTACAGTTCACGCGCGGAATAATAACTACTGCAAAATGTGGGCATGTGCCAAATATCATGTTTGGACGTGCCTCTGACTACCCTCTTGGGGATACCTCCCCAAAGATCTAAGTAACTAGAAACCTGAGGGGATATCTACCGAGTCTGGGGATCAGTTATGATCATGTGTCTAATCATTAACTTGTAAAAAAAAACTACGTTCATCATCATTTATATGCCTTTTTCCTACGATATGTGAGTCGGCATATCATGTGATTTTCTTCATTTTTCTTTAACAGTTTTACTCAGGGTTCTTTCACACAGTCTATCTATCTATTCTTGGGCTTGGAATTCGAAAAAAAATTCAAACCGGTATCTCTCTAAATACCTTAAACCTTTTCTTTTTTCTATGAAATCGGTTAGTCAAGAACGATAAATCCAAAAGGGTTTCGCTCAATTAACAGGTTAGAACGAAATTATTTCAATCTTTTCCATATTAGTGAGCTCCGCGACGCGCTCTTACGACGACAAACGAAACTCGCTTTAACCTCTTAATCTAAGTTCGAGGTTTTGAAAGAGGTTGCGCTCCGAACGTTATTATCGAATTACCGGTTAATACAGTTTTTTTCTGGTAAATTATTAACCGGTTCCAAGCCCCGCCTCTACCCCTGATCTACCTTTATCAAACCACAAACAGACCGCAAACAAACCACATTCATGGGTACCTAACACTCTTCTCATAACTCTCCTACAGTGTCAGAACGATAGGTAATTCAATTGTAAGGCCCATGTCACACGTCGTTCCAGTCAATTTGACAGCTAATCGTGGATTTCAATTGGTGAAGCGCTATAACCAATACCCATTGAGCATTTGGATGCACAAACAGTGAATAATATTGGGAGTTTATGCGTTTGTCGTGTTGTGTAATCATTTATTTATTGGATATTATAAGCCACGGCTTCACTGGGATCGTTCAAATAAATACCTTTTGATGTTTTTTGTAATTATGAATGGCGCCACAGGAAAAATTAGAACGTGGTATCGTGCATTTTGGTGTTGGAATAAGAACTTTTAGCAATTGTGTGGTCAATTGACTCGCCTCACAGCTCAGTTGGTAGTAGCTCTGCCTTCTGCGCTGCAGGTTCGACTCACCCAAGATAAACATTTGTGTGGTGAACACAGATGTTTGTTCTGTATCTGGGTGTTATTACTTATGTATTTACAAATTAATGAGTTATTGTAGTTCCCATAGTACAAGCTTTGCCTAGTTTGGGGCTAGATGGCGTTGTGTGAAAATAAGACTGCTGTAACTAAAGATGTGAATCTTACATTGGGTCTGGAAGCTGTTATTAGATTGGAACCATTCAAATGCATACAAAATACAAAAACTTTAGTATTTAGGTGCATTGGTGAATGTTTCAGGATACTCGCGTTTTCACAACTTGTAGCGAGTACTGGCATCGTGTATAAGAGCCTTTAAAGTTGTAAAACGCTTCAGTGACGTTTACGGCAATTGGATACGCACTGAGCCGCGGATCGGACAATTTCTCAATTGCTGTTCAATTCAACTAGTCACCTGTTATTAATTACATATATTCTTTATAGGATCTATCATATAAATAAATAAATATTGGTGGACAACTTATATATATAATGTACATTTTTTTTAATATACATACATACCATAGATAATAACACCCAGACACAGAAAAAACATCTTCGTTCATCACACAAATATCTACCCAGGGTGGGGATCGAACCTACAACCTGCAGCGCAGAAGGCAGAGCTGCTACCAACTGAGCTGTGTGGCCAGTCAAATAGAATAAAAGATATAAATCTAAATAATATACAAAAAAGTTTTTATGCCAACACCAAAACGCAAAGATTTTCTTGTAGCGCCATCTAGTTTTAACTATGAATTAACTAATTTTGAATATTAACTCTCCATATTCTCGGTCAAAAATAAAAAATACAAGTGAAAGAATTACTTCGATACGCCAATTAGTTTCCGAGTTAGAGAAGTAAATGTGCGATGCGGACTTGTACGATGCGTGTAACGGTGTGACGTCATCTTACAACACAACTCCTAAGCGGAGCGTTGGAAATTGACGTCACACGCGGTCACGTGACTGTTATTTATCGAAGTTTAAATGCTTGTAAAATCAAAACTAATCGGTATTTTTGACTCCAACAAAAACTAATGTATTTGTATACATACAAGCTTTACTGTAACGAATAACGAACTTTCAACCAATTTGGCATATCTAGTAACATTCTTATTCAGCTTTTTGTGAAAAATATTGTATTGTCCACAGGTATGAGCTCGACCGCGGCTGGGAGTGGACGGATGCTGGCTGTCTGCTTAAGTTTGTACATATTCCATAGGTACTGTGCCTTAAGTTATTTAGCAAGTAAGTCACCGTAATTTGTATAAAACTGGATTTTGTGGATATAGCTTGGAGTGGGTACCGAGGTTGCGAAACTAGTATTTTTTGCCTTATTAAATGACGTAAAAACACGAGGCACATTTAGGTTCACAATTTCACAACTTTTTATTGTTGATTGTTTATTTAATCAAAAATATAAACAAACCTAATAAGGTTTGTTTCTTGTGTGTACCGGGTATAGGTATTTTCACTCATGTGTTATGAGCTAAGTAATGATTTGTTTATTTGATTAACTATTTGATTATCAACCAATTGATAATTATATTGCTGAATTTACTGATAAAATCAACATGACGTTGTGAAGGAATTTATTTTACCGTTGCTTTCATTAGGCAATTTTTAGTTCACTGGCAAAATATCGTACAACAAAAAAAATTTTTGGTGGATAACTAAAGTTGCCAAACTAGATTTTTTTTATTTAGATTTTTTATTTAATCATTATGTAGAATCCAGAAAATAATATAATGACTGAGTTGAAAAATAATCGATTGAAACATTATTCACAGACACACTCAATTTTTAAGTTGGTAAAGTACGGGACGTTATTTTTTAAGTACTTACCTACTTCTTGTGTTAATACCTACCTCCATGCTACATCCATTAGATAGATAGGTAGAATACTAATATTGACACCAAAATATAAGTTTTATTCCTAACTGGTAAAACAATTATTAAAACTGATGAAAACGTAAAAAAATATTTCATGATCGCAACTCAGTTGCTAAATCAGTGTAGAGTGTTAGCAACTTATGGCACTCAGTTGCAAATGCAGATTTTTCTCTATAAAAAACTTCGCCAACTCTACTTTGTTGAGAGGCTTTACCACAAGCTCTTGCAAGCCATCATGTTTTTTAAACGTCACATTTCAAACTTGAAGTAACACTAACACTACTTCTCAAAGTAATATTACTTTCATATTGTCCGAAGAGCTTATGGTAAGGCGTTTTAGTATATAGGAGTTTTTTTTTGTTATGGTCTTATGATAACCAAATGATAAAAGGTGGTTAAAAAATACTACCGACTTTCATAAAAGTAAAGGTACGTTTTGATGGTTATTAAAACTCGTCGAAGGACTGGATGTTAGTTATAAATTAAAAATTATGATTAGATTATAAGTAAATCAATTATTGTATGAATAGCAAGCACTGAATTTCGATGTTCTATGACACAAAATGTAAAGTTAAAACTATATTTACATGCAGAGAGCAATGTTGATATAAAAAGTATTTTTAGTCATATAAAAACGTAGAACTTTTAAAATATCGTTGTTATTGCTGAGTTGTTAGTTTTTTTAATGTTATTATTAGTATTAAACGGGTATTTATCGCGTTTTATTTAAGTACCTATTTTTCCCGAAGTTTCGGCAGGTTTACACACTGTCGTGGTAACGGGTAGACATTTTTTTAATGTTGTTTTTTTTGCAACGAATTTTATAGCATGTTTTTGAAAATTTACGGTTTTTACACTAAGTACAATTTGTTAAGACGCGTCAGTCAAGGATTAATTAACCTCGAAAGTTTGAGTAACATTGGTGTCAAAAGTAATATCAGTGTCAAAAGCAGACGAAAACTTACTTAATAATTTATCAATATTCTTACGTCAAATATTGTTACTCACTTTGTGACTCCTGAACGAGGTCAAATTTATTTGAAATGACTTTTGACACCGAGTTACTTGCTTATTATCTATTTATCAACATCTACAATGCCAGTGCTCTTAAACGGTGAAGGAAAACATCGTGAGGAAACCGGCATACCCTAGAACCAAAAATTCGAAGGTATGTGTCATAGGTTAGTATTCTTATAAGCGGTGATGGGCTTGCAACCTGTCACGTACGGAATACTAACTACTGTGCAAAATGTGGGCATGTACCAAATGTCATGTTTGGACTTGCCTCTGACTACCCCCTTTAGATATCCTCAAAGATCTAAGTAACTAAAAGATCTGAGGAGATATCTACCGAGCCCGGGGATTACAGTCGTGATCATATTTATTTATTTATTTATTACAATACTTTGCTCAATGATAATAATATTTAGTTTCTTCAGAAAGACGCTTAAAAGTACGCTTTTGGTCTCATAACACTTTTTATAACATAATTTTTGAGTGTTTTACTTGAATTCATATAATTTTGTGGCAAAAAAATACTTTTTAAAATATTTACAAGAATGCGTTGTTTGTAAATTGTAAATAAAACATAATTTAGATAGAAAAAGAAAATAAATGTCTAACTTAGGCAATAAGGATTTAAAAATAATGTGATGTGTATTTATTGATAAATAAGTTTTGATTTCTTTTTCTCTAAAATATTCGTTGACATTAAAGTGATTGTAGTTTTTTGTGTGGATGGTATTTACATGTGAACTACATTATATGATTTTATAAACATTTTTTTATTGATATAAGTGTGTGCATTGAATTTATAAGCTCAAATCTAATAAAATAAAATCTATATTCCATTTAAATTAATTTATTATTGGTACAATGTAGGTACCTACCTGTATAATTTCTTAACGAAAACTGTTTTGACATGACCATAATACAAAAACCAAGTTTTTTTTACTTAATCAATCACACGTCATTGAAAAATATATAATTATATTTTTTTAATTTCGTGTGTGATTGATTATAAACCAGTATTTTGGACATAATTTTCAACGAATAATTATTTTTTACACCATTTAATCAACCTTAAATAATTTGTTTGTATAGGTTATATATTTTGAAATTTCATTGAAAAATAGTGATCGTAAATGAGCAAAATAATATTTTTTGTGATACATCGTTTGTTATTGTATTGTTAATTTTATAATTAATGATGAATGTCATTGAATGTCACGGTCTTAATGGCGATAAATAAACGTGTAAAATAAAGTTGTTTTTTATTTAAGCCAAACTCTGTTGCTGCAGTGATATTTTATAGTAGTTCTAGGATCACTTGTAGCTTTTCGGTACTTACTTATGTTACCATGAGTATCTGAAATCTATCTCTTCTAAGTATATTAACAATTTCGTCAAGGGGTACGGTAGCCTCGATCGAAACCTTAACCGATTAATAAAACATAAACAAATAGAGAGCGTTGGTGGTGTAGTGGAAGCACCCCTGCCTTACGATCCGATGGTCGTGGGTTCACCAATGAGTTTTTCTACTCGAAAAATGTATGTGCGCAATGCCAGGTGCTCTTAAAAGGTGAAGGAAAACATCGTGAAGAAACCGGCATACCCTAGAACTAAAAATTCAAAGGTATCACAGGTTATTCCCATAATCGGCGATGGACTTACAATCTGTCACGTACGAATTATAACTACTGTACAAGATGTGGGCATGTGCCAAATATCATGTTAAGACGTGCCTCTGACTACCCTCTTTAGATATCCTCAATGGATCTATGTATATAGATCTGAGGAGATATCTACCGAGCCTGGGGATTACAGTCGTAATCATGTTTTTGAAATCATCTAAATAGATGACTGCATCTATTTTGATGATTTCAATAACATGATCACTGGAGCTTCTAACTGATTCTGTGTGTGAGTAACATTTTGCGGATATATATGTATTTAAAAGACAAGTAAGTCGTATAATATGTTAGAAAGAATTCTGTCATGTCTCAGTGAGAATGTATATCTTTTTGTACGATTTTCCGTGTGCTACAAAATAACAAAAATAAACATTTCCGCAAAAATTCAAGTCTTCTCGAACATTCGAGTACAATAGCATAGCTTGAAACTGTAGGTACCTTGGAGTAATAATAAGTACCAAGCTATGTTACAATAAGCGCGCACGTCATCTGAACGCGATGCATATAAATTATTGTTCATGCCTGCCTAGTACTTATAATGTCTAATGTATATAATATATTTTTGATACTAAAATTCTGTGTAATAGGTACTCAGTTTCATCTATACTAATATTATAAAGCTGAAGAGTTTGTTTGTTTGATTGAACGCGTTTATCTCAGGAACTACTGGTTTGAATTAAAAAAATATTTTTTTGGATAGTTCATTTATTGAAGAAGGTTTAAGGCTTTATAACATCACGCTACGGCCAATAGCAGCGAAGCATCAATAAAAAATGTTGCCAAAACGAGAAAAAACGCGCAGACAAAGTTGCGCGAGAGTCAGCTGTAATAAAACAAGATTGCAGAACCTAAAGTGGCATTAGATTATAATAAAATTGATTGTATTTTTTTATACAGCCGACCCGCCAAGCAAGCATAAAAATAATAATGGTAAGTGATTACCAATCGTCATATTTTATGAGCGCTGGCAATACTAGAAATGCGTGTACGGTACTATGCGTGTTGCCAACTCTTTGTCTATTCGCCCAGTAATTTCAGTTGCTCACACAAATGCTTGGAGATAACAACAACTGACACTGTGAGGCACTTAAATGGATACTTGCTGAAGACTTCTGCTTGGGAAAAGGGCAGGAAGAAGAAGAAGAAGAAGCGTTACACAAATATCAAGGTACATTTATTTAACAGGTCTTGGAAAACAGTTTTTGAAATGCTATATAAACTTACGTAAGTACTTAGAATAAAAAAATTAAAACTGGTGTGTTCGTACAATGTAGAAAAGTAACAAAAGTCTAAATAGGTTGACTAAATTTACGTAGATATCCTTTCTGTCTGTCTGTCTATTTGTTTGCACATATCTCCGAAACTACGGAATGGATTTTCATGCAACTTTGAAAGGTTTACCAGTGAAAGTTGCATGAAAAAATCCATTCAGTGAAATGAAAATCCATTCAAGAGCATAATAAGGTGTATAATATTATCAAAAAAAATATCGACATGCGGATAAAGTCACTGGCAACAGGTAGTTATGCAATATGTTCTATAACTCTCCGAATATTACTCCGCGGTAAGTATATACCAAAGAGGGGGACGCAGCAATTTACGGGCCACGAATTCTGAATGAGAGCTTTTTATAACTGGGCTGTATATTCTATGGTGGGATTCACTAGATCTAGTCGAAAGGCTTTCTGATAAGAGGCCGCAGAACAGACACACAGACGTCAAAAAAAAAACGTAAAATAAGAAAAGGTCAACTTGTTTTTCCCAAAGATTTTTGTTCACGTGTGTACATTAAAATAATACATTCCATTTTGTTTTTTTTTGACAGCGGGATGAGTTGACCGATTCAAAAATACATTAGGTCAACTCATCCCGCGGGATTAGTTGACAGCGGCCTGAGTTGACTAAAGAGCCAACCTTTCTTGGACATAAACAGAGCAAGTTAAAACAAAACATGGTCTTTGTCAAAACAACTCATAAAAGTACTTTACATCTCTCATATTCGGTAAATAGGTCCAATTACACCTACAAGCCCCAAATGGGGCTTGTAGGTGACCAATTAGCGCTCTAGGGTAATAATGCAGCTAGAAAAGCCCTAGGGCGGTAAGTAATTAAAAAAACTTCACTCTTTCAAAAAGTTCGCGTTCATCTAACCATCATACTGGCAATAGACATCATGCATTCAGCCCAATGACAAAAGTAGTCGCTTCGCTATTCAGCTTTCTCTTCGTATGAGTACATCATACACATACGAGTAATAGTCATCAATTTTAAATATCGAACGGCGAAGCTCAATTTCGTTCTTGAAAAAAATAATTAAAAAAAAAGATGAAAAAAGGCGGGAATAGAAAACTTTTACTTTAAAATGATTTATTCATGTAATGACGGTTTTTTTCTACTTACCTCACAATCGAGATGTAAAGCAGGGTAGTTAGCTCGGGTGTAAGCATCGATTACACCCTCGAACTATAGGGGCGCCTATAGTTCTATCGCTGCGCTCGTGCGCCTAAATATCTCGGGCTGCAATTGATGCCTTACAGCCCTCGTCTACTAATCTACTATTTAGTTATTTACTAGCGTTTTGAAGTTATAATTGACCAATAGCATACCTTAGTTATGAATCACATAGACTAGAAATTCTTTATTCTTAAAAAAAGTAAGAATAAAGAATACACAACTTGTAGAAAACATGTCAAAGACAGTCAAATATGTTTTCTTGGTTTAAAAAACATGTACTTGAAGATTTTTTTAGACGTTTTCTTGTTATCATGTATCCGACCTTACCACAAGCTCTTACAAACCATAATGTTTCATACAAGATCACGACTGCAATCCCCAGGCTTGGTAGATATCTCTCCAGATCTCTAATTACTTAGATCTTTGATTATATCTTAAAAGGGTCGTCAGAGGCACGTTCGAACATGATATTTGGCATATGCTCACATTTTGTACTGAGTACTTTGGGTACTAAAGATCTGAGGAGATATCTACCGAGCCTGGGGATTACAGTCGTGATTTTTTTTTAAGTGTACATCATGGGATAATAGGCTCTAAGACTGTTGTGTGTTCAAACAT
This sequence comes from Cosmorhoe ocellata, assembly GCA_963675405.1. Lineage (NCBI taxonomy): Eukaryota > Metazoa > Arthropoda > Insecta > Lepidoptera > Geometridae > Cosmorhoe > Cosmorhoe ocellata. The sequence continues at coordinate 1,327,072 of OY776254.1, read as the reverse complement.
TTCATTCTTCTTTTCCCGACACAAGTTCTCACGAAACAGTGCCGGGAAAGGATTAAATTGAATCTCAAAGGCTTCTTTGTGCATTGGACAATATCAAGAAAGTAAGTTTTATTCGATTGCCGTGAATGATCGCTTGTGGCATTAGAGCGCTTTTGGAGAGCACGGAGTACAGAAAGCCTAGGCTGTATCCTAAAACTATACCTAAACTCAACACGAGGCCTAAAATCGAGGCTTACCTAAGTTTTGCCAATTTGACGATTTTGAATGAAAATCTCTCAATAGAGTGACAGTCGTACACTCCATCACTTTATTAGTTATGCAATTTTTGCAAAAAGTGCTGGAAAATCGAAATAAAAAGTTTTATGCAGAAAGTATCAAAAAAAATTTAATGAACTCAAGTACTAGGCGATCATACCTACACTAGAGTTGTTCATTTATTAAGCCCATAGCTGCTGCTAGTGATTTCGTCCGTATTACGATACATTTTTCGTCCGACATACGATTTTAATTAAAAATTGCTCCCAATGCTCCGACATTGGTATCAATCTCAGGTCAAAACTAGCCTAAACCTTAAGAATGTATAAAGGATATAATGAGAGTGAATGAAGCAAAAGAGGATAGGGAATTAGAAGTATGTCAGGATCGTAGTAAGTGGAAATCCGTGGTCTCTGCCTACCCCGTCGGAAAACAGGCATGATTTTCTGTATGTATGTTGTCTGACTACCTGTGGAAGTTACATGAAAATCCGTTCAGTAGCTTTGGAAATTTTAGTTCAGCACACTCTAGAGCCAAGAACTCATCTGCTTACCTTATCTGCGTTAAGCCGAGTCAGGACGAACGAATAGATTTAACACGGAGATGAATAAAGCGCCATTTAATATCGAAATCCTAAACTGATAGTGCATTTGACGGTTTGAATCAAGCTCTGGTTCAATGATCAATTCCCCACTGCACAATACACTGGCATTCATCAAGCGAGATAGATACGGTTTGTTTAGCTATTGCCAGCAATTTCTTTTGCATGACGATAAATTTTTCGTCCGACATCCGATTTTGACGAAACAAAATTTATATTATGCTTTCGATTATGCTCTGTCTACATAAGAAAATTACATGAAAGTCCGTTCAGTAGTTTCAGTGTGCGCGGACAACCTAATTGGTACCTAAACAGACAGACAAAGAATTATAAAAATTTCTGATTTGTATTCTATTACACATAATTTTAGTCATCCTCTTTTTTTACCCGACTTCGAAGTGAAGAAGAAAGCTAATGTGACTGGAATGTAGGTATGTATGTATGTAGGTGTTTGTATGTATGCGAGTTTCTTTGGCTGTCGCTGTAGCCCAAACGGCTGGACAGATTTTGATGAATGAGTTATCACAGGCTATACGAAATGTCAAATCATCTAATATCATCAAAAATCAATTTTCAGTTACGTTCAGTCTAGTTTTTTGCACGAAATACTAGTTTTGTAACTTTTCTTTAAACAAACAAACACAAAGGGTTATACTGTTTTGCTACATACATTTATACCAACTTGTATACGCTTTTAAACCTTATTATTACAAACTTAGATTACACTTTGGCGTGGTCAAGTTGAGTTAACTGCGGGTCGCGTGGATAAAGGAAGTATAATGCGCATAGTGACGTCATTGAAATACTTGAAAGGAATTCTTGGTTCAGCATGGTGTAACAGTTTGAAAGAATATTGCTAGTACTTAAAGGATATATATATAAATAGTTGTTGACATTCACACAACGCCATCTAGCCCCACACTATGTAAGGCTTGCAGTATGAGAAGCAGATAGTTGAAAGATTTTGTTGTTTATAAGAATACTAACCTATGACACACACTTTCGAAATTTTGGTTCTAGGGTATGCCGGTTCTCTCACGATGTTTTCCTTCGCCGTTTAAGAACACTGGCATTGCGCACATAAATTTTTTCGAATGGAAAAACGACCGGTGCACGGACAGGTTTGAACCCACGACCTTCGGATCAGGAGGAAGGGGTGCTACCACTACACCACCAGCTTCACTTCGCAGTCGGGTAAAAAGTTAAAGACATTTGTAAACCGACCAATACACCTCAGCTCTTGAATAAGAGAATCAAACTAACAAATCGCCTCACAAAACAGACGCGACACAAATGGACGAAATCAAATCCTAATAATTGCTTTGTTTACAAACTGCTCTCATAACAACAGCCATTGATCCGCCCGAATTGGACGCTGCAATTTATGTAGTGGTCAAAGATTTAAATCGTAGATATGCCCGGACGCCAAAAACTGTGGCACTGTTTTTACTTGTGTGTGTTAACAAAATGCCGATGCACGCACACTAATGATTAGTAAAAAATGAACCAAACAGTTAATTTATTATTTCATAAATTACGAGGCGTATCCTCTTTTCTCACCTTACCGGGGACGATGGCACTTGATTTGTGTCATTTGGCCCGGTAAACACATCACCGGGCCAGTTAAAACTTATTTTCCCTTGTGGCCCGGCGCCGGGCCAAGTCACCGGGCCAGATGGGATACACCCATTTCACCATTTATTGTGCGATTAAATTGCACGATCTTTCGTAAAAAAATATAATTATTCCTTTGGTACCCTGAAATTGAAAATATTTGGTGTGCCAATTGAGCGAGCTATCTCATTTCGTGCGTTTACAAAGCGGCGCGGTCTCAGTACCGTATGGGCATATCTACGATTTAAATCTTTGGTAGTGGTGTGCAGGGGCCTGGCCGATTGGTCGCCCGCCAAATGATGTGTTCCTGCACTCAATTTGAACACCAATTAGCTGCGTATTTTTACCCGACTGTAAAGTGAAGGAGGGTAATGTATTTGGGGTGTATGTCATCCAACGGATCTAGGCATTCGTGAAGTTAGCCACAGGTGCTAGTTTGCGCATGTACAGTTCCTTCCCCCCCTCGTCATACATCCAATTGCTTCCGAAAAACGATACTGCGCAGCTCTTGCAGCTAACTTCACGAATGCCTAGATTCGATGAGCCAACTATATTTATGTACGTATCAGAGTTCCTTTGGCTGTCGCTGTATTTCAAATGACTGAATGGATATTGACAATTGAGGTGTCGTTGGGATTTGTCTGTAACACACGAGTAACATAGGCTTTACAAAATTTCAAGAAATCTAATATGGCGGCTGTAAAAATCTATTTTCAGTAACGTTCTGTTGGGTTTTTTAATTTTTGCGATCAATATTCGTTGAAATCATTGAAAAGTCGTAGGTAATCATAATTTTACATCTCTCTCAAGATAATTGGATACTTGAAGTTGGTATTGAAAACTATACTGTATTATAAAGCTCATAAGTATAGTGCGTTAAAAATTAGTGCTAACACCAATTTTCATGCTGCAATGGAAAAAAGAAGAGCAACTCATACGAGTAGATGGGTATTCTAAGGCTCCGTTTAAACTTGCTAAAAAATATTACTTTTTTTTGCCTTTGGAAATAAATATTATATTGGTGGACAGTAAATTCACACAACGCCATCTAGCCCCAAACTTAGCAAAGCTTGTATTATGGGAACCAGTACCGAGCCTGGGAATTACAGTCATGATTATTTTTTTTATGTATTTCGAAATTGATTTTCTCTTTTAACCAATTTCCTAAACGCGTATCACATGGATAGTGTACGCAAGTTTTTAAACCTCAGCACACTTATAGTACCCATCATCATCATCTTCCTTCCTTTTTCCTACGTTATGTGGGGTCGGCACAACATGTGATCTTCCACTTCCCTTTATCATTCGTCATTTCGTTACTCACTCATTTCTTACCCATGTCATCTTTCACACAGTTCATCCATCTTTTCTTTGACCTACCTCTACCCCTGTATCCATCCACATTCATACCTAACACATTCCTCGTGACATGACATTCATCCCTTCTCATAACATGCCCATACCACGCTAACCTATCACTCCTTTTAACTCTTCACTTTTAAACTTCCTTTAAGATAAGGTACCCAACATTTGCACGATTAAACTTGCAATAATATATTGAATGTGGATGGATACAGGGGTAGAGGTAGGCCAAAGAAAAGATATGGACTGCGTGAAAGATGACATGTGTAAGAAAAGAGTGAGTAATAAGATGACGAATGATAGAGGGAAATGGAAGATCACATGTTGTGCCGACCCCACATAACGTGGGAAAAGGGCAGGAAGATGATAATGATGATATTGCTAGTAGACATTTTCTTGGTGTAAACGCGTCTTTGGTATTGCTACTCTACAATAAAACTTAAGAGGAGAAATAACAGCTCTTTGTGCTTCTGCACGGCGAAAGGTAATGTGATGTAGCTATGTGTAGTGAGAGACGCCATTTGCATAACCATTTTGAGATTGCGAGAAAGCTCTTTGCAAAACTGTACCGTTCAATAAAACTGTTTTTTATCTCAAGTTTGTAAGTAGTTGTCGTGTTTATAAAAATCCTAAAGATGCCTAAAAAATGATATTGACTATATTTTTTTGTACAACGCTCTTCAAATTCTACAAAGTTTGATGTTTGGACGTGCCTCTGAGTATCCCATTTAATCCTCAAAGATCTAAGTAACAAGAGCAATGAGGAGATGTTGACTAAGTCCGGGGTTTATTCTCGTGATCATGTTTTTAAAACCAAATAATATTAAGTATGTTCACACTTTAACAAAACCTTTTTTAAATATGTTTACATATTGTAAAAATATTGAAAAATTCTACATGGTGAATTGTTAATTATATTATGTGCCTTATCTTGTAATCAATCGTTAAAATCTACCTACCTACATAACATTTAGAAAAACTTTAGTTCGAAAGTTTACGACCTTGAATAAGTGATTCTATTCAGAGCCGAATGCACAACGTTATACACACCATGAACGAAATACTTACAGAACATTTAGAAATCCTTTAGTTTGTAAGTTTACGACCTCGAATGAACACAACCTCGAAAGAGTATTTTCAGAATTATTTATCAACAACGTTGTCGGTACAGCTGTAATTAAAAATTCCTGAATACAAACTGACACCTCATAATATTGCCATAAGATGTTATATTATATACTTACTCATTTAATAATTGGGTTAAAACCGAAACATAATATTTGTGAAAACCTTCGTAATAACCCTGAGGAACTTGATATCGTTTTAGCATCGTTCCAACACTGCCATTCCATTAATATAATATGACGCTCAGTACGTCTACCATGAGTTGTCACCTTTAGATCGGCTGAGGTTACTACCAGTAGTAATAGTACGTTACTATGAATTGTGTCAAAATTTTTACCCATGGTACCAAATTCTAAGCAATTTAATGAAGCGCAAATTAGTCGCTGTAGTACGCTGTGACGTAGGATAGTTAACTACTTGACGTTTTAGTACCATCTATCCGCTAGAGGCGCTGTACAAGTTTTCATAAATTTTTTAACTACAGTCGCTAGCGAGTGTAGATTGTGAGAACTCATGGTAGACCTACAGTTCGGGTTAAAGTACATTTACCGAGTGTTTCAGCATGGACTTACTCCGCGTCTATATAGGTACCTACAAATGAGGCCTCGGACGATTCTACTCAATTTGATATTTTACCGTTATCTTAAAAACTTGTTTAACCTTGATTTTAGAGCTCGTCTTTCAAGCTGATAGCATGAAGATAAATAAATAAATAAATAAATAAATAATGCTGGACAATCCACACAGCATCATCTAGCCCCAAAGTAAGCTACTCAAAGCTTGTGTTATGGGTACTAGATAACTGATATATTTAATACATGTAGGTACATAGATAGATATTTTTTATTATACATACACACCCAGACCAACGGAACAAATTTTTGCAGATCGTACACAAATTTGTTCCGAGGCGGGAATCGAACCCGCAACCTCTTGCGTCGCAGGCGGACTCTTTCCCGCTGCGCCACTGAGGTCGTCAAGAATATGGTCGTGAAGATGGAGCAATAAAAGATTGGTTGATAATAAGTTATTTCATGAAGGGTACATATTAAATTTACTTTATTACTTAAATTTACTTTTTTTGCGAACAATGACGAATAGTGAGAAATATAACGAAACCGTTGTGTAGAATGGCGCCTTACTACTAGCTCTTCTTGCAATATCATAGTAATGTATCTTTGATATTTCGTACCATGACCTATAAAACTTGTATTGAAGTAGTGTTACTTCAGTCCGAGAAGAACTGACAAGAAACACGCTGGGCCCTTTGCGCTTTTTTTGTTTGACGACCTCAGTGGTGCAGCGGGCGGGAGTCCGCCTGCGACGCAAGAGGTTGCGGGTTCGATTCCCGCCGCGGAACAAATTAGTGTACGATCTGCAGAAATTTGTTCCGTTGGTCTGGGTGTTTTCTATGTATAATAAAAAATATCTATCTATGTATATGATGTATTAAATATATCAGTTATCTAGTACCCATAACACAAGCTTTGAGTAGCTTACTTTGGGGCTAGATGATGCTGTGTGGGTTGTCCAGCATTATTTATTTATTATTGATTTATTGATCTTTGTTAATTATGATAAGGACACCTACCAGAGTTGAAGCTGATACCTACTTTATTATTTTATTCTTGCTTTGTTTTGGTATAAATCATGTCTAGTTTATGTGATTTTTAATGGTTTGCTATTCGATGATTCGGTCATGCGATGACTTTAAAACGCTAACCAAATAGCTAAAAGTATTATAAAAGTTGTCTTGACATTCACCTTACGAAATAGTTCAATAAATTGTGGTTCATCCCTCAAGAATATCTCAATTAGGTATGTATAGTTGTCAACAAAAGTTTTTATTCTGAATACAAAATGTAGTTGCTAAAATGTCCCTTAAACAAGATATTTGTAATTAAGTTCCATTGATTTCCGATATTTCGAAAATTCCGCAAACCGCAGCATACAATATGCCAAACTGTATTTTGCCTCTAGAATTGTAATATAAATTGACTAGCTGTCCGCACCGGTGTTTACCCACGTAAATAAACAAATAATTATTAGTAGATAATTAACACGTCATCTAGCCCCAAACTAAGTAAAGCTTGAATTTTGAGTTTTATTTTGTAATTTTGGTAATTATTTTTTTTATAAAGCCCAAGTTCTCGACGCGAATATAAAATAATGTGAATTAAAGTACCTTTCTAAATCCATGGGAAGAAATCCCAAAATTTTGAACAAAACAGCCATCTTTTGTTTGAAATTAACATGAAAATTTCACTATGACTTTGAGATATTAACAATACTACTGATTCAAATGCTTGACATTGGCAAAATTTATCTCAATAGAGACAGTATGCCATAAACAAAGAAGAAGATGATGACACTCCTTTGTCTAAATACGTCCAACCGAAAAAAATCACATACAGACACCCCAAACACATTACCCCTTTTTTTCGCAGTCGGGTAAAAAGACCTTTATTATCTTAAGCACTTATTACACTACCCTGAATTCAGGGACCCTTACCCTAAATAAGAGTGGTGTAATAAGAGTCGGGGCGTAAGGCGTAGAGGCTAGGAGTAAGGCTCCCTTACTACCGGGTCCTGAATACCGTATCTAAATATATATAACTCAAAGGTGACTGACTGACTGACTGACTGACATAGTGATCTATCAACGCACAGCCCAAACCACTGGACCGATCGGGCTGAAATTTGGCACGCAGGTAGATGTTATGACGTAGTCATCTATGAATTGCTAAGAAAGGATTTTGATTAATTCTACCCCCAAGGGGAACAAATAGGGGATGAAAGTTTGTATGAAAAATCGCAATAATTGACATTCACGCGGCCGAAGCTGCGGGCATCAGCTAGTAGTGTAATAAGTGCTTTAGTGTGAGATGGGTAAAGCTTTTGTGGGCGACTGTACCCACTAGTGTCCGACATCGAGAGCTTTTGCACGTTTTCGATTCTATTCAAAGCTTTTGAATCATTAATGTTTGATCTTTGGATACCTAGTATAAGAGATGGACAATTTTATAATGACCGTACAACTAAATAACATCTACGTACATAAAAATAATTAGGTACGTTTTCTAAACTAAAAAAAGAACTTTTTATTTACCTATTTTTTCCGACTTTTCGACAGGTTTACACACTATCGTGGTCACGGGATGACTGGAGTATAGGAGCTACCGCCTCTGCGAAGCGGGGAACTTATTATTATTATTAATGTGATGTGACGAGGAGAGTGTTAGATATGAATGTGGATGGATACAGGGGTAGAGGTAGACCAAAGAAAAGATGGATGGACTGTGTGAAAGATGACATGGGTAAGAAAGGAGTGAGTACTGAGATGACGAATGATAGAGAGAAATGGAAGAAGATCACATGTTGTGCCGACCACACATAACGTGGGAAAAGGGCAGGAAGATGATGATGAATACCAATACTAATAATAATGTGTTCAGTGGGGCGATTATGGATATTTGCTTACAATTAATGTCAATATGTTTTCATTATAATAAAGTGATTTGGTATTACATAAGAGTGTTTTTTCAATCAATTTGATTGTCATTTGACAAGTGTTGATTGTATCAGAGTTCCGTAATCGAACAGATCGCGTAGGTGTAAAAATATGTAAAAAAAGCCGACTTCAATGTTTTTTAGCCGCGTCCTCATGATGTTTTCCTTCAGCGTTTGTGCGCTATACAAGTATTCTCAAATAAAGCTAACTACTGTGCAAAATAGAGCTCATACGAGCGGCTCAAAGAAGTTTGAAGTAGATTTTTTTTGTTTTTAAAAAGTAGTTATTTTCTATGTAAATGTTATTAAGTTGTTTTAAAATTGTTATTGAAGGCTTATTTTTCTGTTAAATATTTTTTTTAAGCTATCTCTTGCTGACTTTTACTTACTTACTTACTTACCATCTATAAGAAAACAGGAGAAAAATAAAAGCCAGCTCTCGGTCTAGTAGTGACACAATTATCCGTACCTTAGCACTGGTTTGCTTGTGACTCTTTAAACCTGGGGCCTGACCACGAATTCATAATACATTACCGAATTAGTATTACATTGGTATTTCGTACCATGACCTATGCAAATTGTATGGAAGTAGTGACGTTTCTATAATGGAATCGTTACGGAATCGTCCTGGAAGACTTCGTGGTAAGGCCCCTGGTCCCTATTTAATAAACATTATAAATTGTAACCTACAATTCTACAAGTTTCTGTTTAATGAAAAAAATACAATTTACAAATTTGTAATGGTGGAAAATTTACAAAATTGTAAAATTGTTCCTATAATTCCACATATTTGAAAGTTTTTTTATACAGCACTTGTCATAAAATTCGACAATATTGCCACTTTTTTACAAATTCTTAGACTTGTAATGTTTATTTGATAGAGGCCTAGTGCCTTACCACAAGCTCTTACAAACCATCATGTTTCAGAAACGTCAACATTTTTTATAAGTCATGATACGATAATTATATCAAAATTATATTACTTTGATATTGCTCGAGTTAATGGTAAGACCCAGATCTGTTTGAATATTCATAAGTCTGTCAATTAGTGTCAAATAGTGTAGATAAAAAGTGTGGCCCAATTTCGATAGTTTTTTTTTATTCTCATAAATTCATATGCCATGTTACATAAGACACACAACAATAGGTACTCATCATCATCACACACTCTCACACACCCTCTCACACCCTCTCACACACACAAAAACTCACTCCTCAGCATTCTCAGTAATTTTTCCAGCTCATCCTTATTAATGTCATTTAACCTTTGTTTAATTTATTTTTGTTCAATATGTTAACCGAACAGAACCTACTCATCAGTTCTGGAGGCGGGCGTTGAGACTGCGTCACAGTTTTATTTTTAACTTTAGCAGTTTCATCGTTTTTAACTTGTACTTAGTTCACTACTGTTTTAATAATAAAATACATTTTAATTTTTTTAATTTTAATTCTCTTGAATGTATTTCATAAACTTTCGCGATTATCAAACATAATATTTATAAACTAGCATCCGTGCGCGGCTCCGCCCACGTGTACCACGTGATACCTTCAGCCCTGTTACCTGGATAAAAAAGGTAAAATAATAATGGTATATTTCAATATACCACACAGTCCTAGCATCCTACTTCCTACTAATATAAACGCGAAAGCTTGTTTGGATGTCTGGATGTTTGTTACTCTTTCACGCTAAAACGGCTGAATGGATCTGAATGAAAATTGGCACAGATATAGATTATGGTCTGGAATAACACATAGGCTACATTTTATCCCGAAAAATGTACGATTCCCGCGGGATAGATTTGTTTTTGCTTTTCAAGGTAGGTATCACGCGGGAAAAGCCGCGGGCGGAAGCTAGTGATATTATAAAACAAATAAACGGATTTGGATGAAACTTGGAATACGCGTAATTTATGACCTGGAATAACACTTAGGCTACTTTTTATCCGGGTAGGTACCACGGCGGTTGCTAGTACTTTTCTAAATAGTTTAAAAAAGTCTACATGATAATCTAAAAAAAATCTAAATCTTTCGAAAATGTTTGGCGAAAAAATTAAGTGCGATTCAAAAGCTCTTTTCGTACACTACTATTAGATCACGTGCTTATGTTAAAAGCAGTTCGATTCGCCTACAAACTGGTGCCAATGGTACCGCTGCAGAGCGTTCAAACATTCATGCTGAGTTAATATTCCGGATACTTCTGCTTTAAAGAAGGCTCTAAAGGACTTAAGGTTAGTCGGTTTGACCTTTTCTAGTTTTCATGGTCTTTTAATATCATTCTGATGTTATCTCTGAATTAAAATAACGTAAGAAGCAAACGCTGTGATCTTCTTCTTCTTCTTCAATCTCACGACCGCAACGCGGGACTCATAGTCTATAGGGACTATAGTGCTTATTGCCTTATATACATTATTGCCTAGTCTTACGTAAATTTACCTATTTCTTCCGTTTTCTTTAAAATCTAACTTATAAATTATAATGTAACCTAAACTAACCGCCATTTTTTTTCTTTCTCCGGATCATAGAGCTTCTGTTTGATACTTGATATAAGACCTTCTTTATTTATGGTATCTGTCTCTTTTGAGATCAATTTTGCCAACGTCAAGTTTCTTATATGAATAGTATTGTCAATGTCATAAAGTCAGATTGGCAAGTTTAAAATTTTTGGGATTTTTTCCGGATGGAATTAGAAAGGAACTATTCACTTTTATTCATATATTCGACACCTGTGTAAAAACTCGGGCTTCATTGGAAAAATAAGGACAAAAATTACACACTGAATATAATATGACGAGAAAAAATATAAAAACTATAAAGTTTGCAGTCGAATACATCAGGAGATAATCCTTTATGTTCGACATTTAAACACTGATTTTTATGGTGATCGTCAAAATGGCTGGACCATCTCTCGTTTTCTAGTTTGCCATGTATATTTAGTACTAATTTGGTACTATTTGGTACCTATATAAAAAAATGGTATCTAAAATAATCCAGCCAGACGCATCGTCAAAATGGTGGCAAACATAAAAGTTAATTTTGAATTTAGAAACACTGCGTCAAAAAGCAAAGATCAATCACAAACTTTGACTTTACCCATAGAGTCACGCACGGTGCATGCTGTTGTAGGTACTCTGTGGTTCATCGATGAAATTAATTTTGAATTTAGAAAATTGCGTCAAAAAGGTCAAACACAAACTTTGACCTTACTGATTGAGTAACGGTGCACGCTGCTATACTCTGTGCTTCTTACATAATTCCACCGATCTCATCGGTCCATTGAGTGAACGAAAACAATGTAAACATTATTTTATCAAGCTCATTCCGCAGCGAAACAAAATTACAAATTCTGTAAATATTTGAAATAGAAACAGTTCTCTACAAAACTCAAGACTAGCAATAAACTGGCAAACGACCTTTTTGAGGTACTCACACGGGCGATTTAAATTGCGCAACAAAAGTCAAAGTTATAAAAATAATCTAAATACTTACATATATTTAATTTAGTCAAATAAAATAAAATAACTTTTGTAGCGTAACTGTTTTTTTTATCATACTTCGAAAAGGAATAGGTTCTCAATTCGATTATACCTCTATGTTTGTTCCGCGATTCTCAGCCAATTATGAATGGATTTGATAATTCTTTTGGTATTTTAAACTTCAGTGGTCCCATATACCTACATTTTAATTTTATAACAATGTTTAAATATGATTAACGAAAATGAAAGCTTGCTCAAGTCGACTGACCTGTGATGTTCATGCCTAACATTATGCAAACGCGACATGGTACGAAACATCACAGTAATATTACTTTAATATTGACAGAAGAACTTTTAAGGCCCTAAGCGCCAATCGCCCGCTCCGCTGAACGACTCACCGAACGATTTTTCTTCTGACTATGGCCGACTATGTCGCGCCACAAAGTTGCCCGTGTATCTACCAAACTCGACATGCCAACAGCCATCACGCGAGCTCCGTAAACCCGACTGGCGGTACTGTCAAACCTGGTTACCTATCTAGTGAACTTTCTAGAAAACTTTCTTGAGCACGTTTGAGTCTTGTGTTGTTAGAATCATATAGAAGTTCACCGTAGGTAGTATTTCGTGACGCGTGAATCATTCAATTTTGTATCTTATAACAATAATACGAAGGTTTTACGTGATAAGTGAACAAAAAAACATGATCATGACTGTAATCTCGAGGCTCGGTAAATATCTCCTCAGATCTCTACTTACTTAGATCACTGAGGATATCTTAAGAAGGTAGTCGGAGGCTTGTCGAATCATGATGTTGGGCACAAAGATTTAAATCGTAGATATGCCCGTACCGTACTGAGACCACGCCGTTTTGTCGCCACACGAAATGAGATAGCTCGCTCATTTGGCACACTAAATATTCTAAATTTCAGGGTACAAAAGGAATAATTATATTTTTTTACGAAAGAACGTGCAATATAATTGCACAATAAATGGTGAAATAACTGTTTGGTTCATTTTTTACTAATCATTAGTGTTTTTGCATCGGCATTTTGTTAACACACACAAGTAAAAACAGTGCCACAGTTTTTGGCGTCCGGGCATATCCACGATTTAAATCTTTGGTTGGGCACATGATCACATTTTGCACAGATTTTATGAGATCCTAAATTGACAAAAACCTTCGAATTTTTGGTATGCCATTTTCCTCACTATAATTTCTTTCGCTATTTAAGAGCATTGGAATTGCCCACATAAACTTTTGAATGGAAATACTTATTGGTGTACGACCAGGTTTAATTAAACCCATGACCTTCGGATCGTGAGTCCGGGGTGCTACCACTACTCCCTCAATATAAGTATCAAATAAAATGGCTTGAGTAGTAGATAATATACACTATGACAAATTTCAAATCCAAGATGGCTGCCACCACAAAACGGCTGGCAAAATGTGTCAAGGGGTTTTTTTTAATTTTTGATTTAATTTGACTTATACAGGGTGTCCCAAAAAGTAGTGTCAAGCGAAAGTCCAGAGATAGAACACCCCTTGGGGTACCCGAATCACCCCCATGTATGTTCCGCGATTTTCTATAGTTTTCGAGTTATTAATTTTTTTCCGAATTTTTTAAAATTTACGACTTGAACAACTTAAAACATTCTTACAAAAAAAGTAGAAAACTTTCTTGAGATTTTTTTTTGGCTACTGAATTTTCATGAAATGTTCTTTTATGCATAAAATAATCAGCTACGTGTCTTTGATGAAAACTATGAAAATGTATGTGTAAAGTCAAATAATTACATTCGGTGAATTATGACTTAAATTTTCAACTTTAAATTAAAAATCATAGCAAGTGATTTCATGGTTCTTAAATAAATCTAAAGAATTTTCCAGACTCTCAGCTTTCATAATCATTAAAAAAAAGTAGTACTTAATAGGCTACTTTGGCTAAAATCGGCCTTCAAAGACGGCGAGGTGGAAAATTCTTAAAATTAGCTACCTGATTAAAAAATAGATTTTGGCCATTTTATCATTTCTAAGCTTAATTTGTTTGTTAACTAACCAAAAATGACTACAAAGAATTAGTTTATGCGAAAGAAATCAGCAATATGGCCAAATTAAGAACAAAATTAAGACACGCCGAAGAAAAAATTAAGGCACTTAAAATAGCTTTATACAATTAAAGGAAACCTTTTTAAGACAATGTAGGATTTGTATCGACATAGAAGGTTGACATTTTGAAATCTTTTTGTAAAAAATTAACAAATTTTACTTGTTGTTTTATTTCATAAATTTAGCTGATTTAGCTAATTTAGCTTTAATTTTTAATGAAATCTTACTTTCCTGCTGTCATTTTTGGTTAGTTAACAAACGAATTAAGCTTAGGAATGATAAAATGGCCAAAATCTATTTTTTAATCAGGTAGCTAATTTTAAGAATTTTCCACCTCACCGTCTTTGAAGGCCGATTTTAGCCAAAGTAGCCTATTAAGTACTACTTTTTTTTAATGATTATGAAATCTGAGAGTCTGGAAAATTCTTTAGATTTATTTAAGAACCATGAAATCACTTGCTAAGATTTTTATTTTAAAGTTGAAAATTTAAGTCATAATTCACCGAATGTAATTATTTGACTTTACACCAACATTTTCATAGTTTTCATCAAAGTCACGTAGCTGATTATTTTATGCATAAAATAACAATTCATGACAATTCAGTAGCAAAAAAAAAATCTCAAGAAAGTTTTTTACTTTTTTTGTAAGAATGTTTTAAGTTGTTCAAGTCGTAAATTTTCAAAAATTCGGAAAAAAATTAATAACTCGAAAACTATAGAAAATCGCGGAACATACATGGGGGTGATTCGGGTACCCCAAGGGGTGTTCTATCTCTGGACTTTCGCTTGACACTACTTTTTGGGACACCCTGTATAATAGTGATACGAAGGTTGCATGTAAAATAAGCAAGCTTACAACAAAAACCTATCTTGTCTCTTTAGCATACATAACAGAATATTCCAGAATATTATTATGCCTCGCTGGCACTGTAACAGTTATACAGCTACATAAAACCAGTGCTTAAACTTTATTTCCGTACCGGGACGAGAGCACTATTTGTTTTCAAAATGGATTTTAGTGGACCAATATTTCGTTCTCGGATGGCTTGCGTATCTACACACCAGTATTTTTACCTGACTGCGAAGAAACAGTGATTTTTGGGATATAAGTATACGAGTTCTTTTGGTTGTCACCAGCCAAAACAGCTTGACAGATTTTGACAATAAGGTGTCGTATTCGTCTGGATTACAAGATTGACATTCAATATGGCGGCTATTATTTTCAGTTAAGTATTATTATATGTCGTGTTTTTAATGTTTTCAATAAATTCTAGTTTGAGAATGTTGTGTTACATTATTAATACTAGCTTCCGCCTACAGCTTCGCCCGCGTGGTACCTTGAAAAACAAAAACAAATATATCCCCTGGGAAAACCGTACCTACATTTTTCTGGGATAAAAAGTAGTCTATGTGCTATTCCAGACTATGATGTATATCTGTGCCCAAGTTCATCCAGATCCCTTCAGCCGTTTCAGCGTGAAAGAATAACATACATCGACACATCCATACATACTTACAAACATTCGCGTTTATAATATTAGTGGGATTTATAAAATTATTAAAACAAAACACAACTGGCCAACAACTCACTTGTTGTTATATTATTCGCTCATTTGAGCAGGTTATAGTCTATAGACCGTACCGCCTAGTCTTTCGTAAATAATTTCTTCCGTTTTATTTAAAATCTATATATATATAAATGAATTGTTGTTCATTAGGCTCGCTAAAACTCGAGAACGGCTAAACGGATTTATCTTATCTTGGTCTTGAAATGTTCGTGGAGGTCT
This sequence comes from Cosmorhoe ocellata, assembly GCA_963675405.1. Classification (NCBI taxonomy): domain Eukaryota; kingdom Metazoa; phylum Arthropoda; class Insecta; order Lepidoptera; family Geometridae; genus Cosmorhoe; species Cosmorhoe ocellata. The sequence goes on along the minus strand of OY776254.1, from coordinate 1,311,238 downwards.
AGGGAAGGTTTAAAAGGTAAGAAAAATTCGAATATACATACATACATATGATCACGACTGTAATCCCCAGGCTCGGTAGATATCTCCTCAGATCTTTAGTTACTTAGATCTTTGAGGATATCTAAAGGGGGTAGTCAGAGGCAAGTCCAAACATGACATTTGGTACATGCCCACATTTTGCACAGTAGTTAGTATTCCGTACGTGACAGGTTGCAAGCCCATCGCCGCTTATAAGAATACTAACCTATGACACATACCTTCGAATTTTTTGGTTCTAAGGTATGCCGGTTTCCTCACGATGTTTTCCTTCACCGTTTAGGAGCACTGGCATTGCGCACATAAATTTTTCGAATGGAAAAACTCATTGGTGCACGACCAGGTTTGAACCCACGACCTTCGGATCGTGAGGCAGGGGTGCTACCACTGCACCACCAGAGCTCTTAAAATCTAACTTAAAATCTAACCTAACTGCCATTTTTTCAGCGAACTAGTCACTAGCGAACCGTAGTGACTTGATAAGGCTAGACCGGTGCTAGGGTTTGTGAAATTGTGACAGATTCTATTCCATTGGACGAGTTTTTGCTGACCATACCCAGTCGTATTGTTGGTAGTTTTGCTCGTCGATAAAAAACTATTTTCATTCATCCGGCTGGACAAAATATAATATGGTTTCTAGTAAATCAAACCTAAGATAAATATTCGAAGCCACGAATTTATCTGCAGAAAGATCACTTCATAAATTCAATCTATACCTATATAAGAGCTTAACCTGACTGACTGACTGACTGACTGACTGACTGACTGACTGACTGATTTATCATCGCCGAGCCGAAACCGCTGAAGCTAGAAAGCTGAAATTTGGAAGGTGGTTTCCTTTTATAACAAAACCACCCACTAAGGCGGGATTTTTGGAAATTCCACCTCTAAGGGGGTGAAAAAGGGTGAAAACGTTAGTATGAAACTTTTTAACGCGTGGAGCGATTTTCATGAAATTTTGTTTGTGCACTGTAAATGCAAAATGAATGAACACGTGTTTCAGGATTTTTCAATATAACCTTCAAAAAGAGGTCAAATGTGGGGTCAATGTTTGTATGGGAACTTTTTAACGGGTGGTGCGGTTGGTTTGAAACTTTGTTTGTGTACTGTAAATGCAAAATAAATAGACAGGTATTTCAGGATTTTTCAATTTAACCTTCAAAAAGGGGTCAAATGTGGGGTCAATGTTTGTATGGGAACTTTTTAACGGGTCGTGCGATTGGTCTGAAACTTTGTTTGTGTACTGTAAATGCAAAACGAATGGATACGTGTTTCAGGATTTTTCGATATAACCTTCATAAAGGGGTCAAATGGGGTGTCAAAGTTAGTATGGGATTTTTATGAGTTGTGTGATGTGTTTGAAACTCAGTTTAGATACTTTAAGTGAACGAAGTCGCTGGCGGGACAGCTAGTCCTATTATAATAATATTATAAACGCGAAAGTTTGTATGAATGTATGGATGTGTGGATGAATGGATGTCTGGATGTATATTTGTTACTCTTTCACGCTGAAACGGCTGCACGGATCTTGATGAAATTTGGCACAGACATAGATTATAGTTTGGAATAACACATAGGCTACTTTTTATCCCGGTAAAATGTACGGTTCCCGTGGGATAGGTTTGTTTTTGTTTTTCAAACTAAAACGCGGGCGAAGTCGTGGGCAGAAGCTAGTTCCTAATATTATAATAAACGTGAAAGTTTGTCAGGTTGTATGGATTTATAATTGCTTAAATGGATACACGCCAAGGGGTGTATCCATTTAAGGGTGTACATAATCAGGGGTGGTGGTGTTGGCAACTGGGCATCGTCCAACGATTATTTCTGTGAACTTTATTCTTTATTGAGTGCTGGTGGTGTAGTGGTAGCACCCCTGCCTCAGGATCCGAAGGTCGTGGGTTCAAACATAGTCGTGCAACAAGAAATTTTTCCATTCGAAATATTTATGTGCGCAATGCCAGTGCTCTTAAACGGTGAGAAAACCTGCATACCCTAGAACCAAAAATTCGAAGGTGTGTGACATAGGTTAGTATTCTTATAAGCGGTTATGGGCTTGCAAACTGTCACGTACGGAATACTAACTACCAAATCTCATGTTTGGACGTGCCTCTAACAACCCTCTTTAGATAGCTTCAAAGATCTAAGTAACTTATCTGAGAAGATATCTACCGAGCCTGGCGATTACAGTCGAGGCCATGTTGAAAAAAAATGAAAAAAATATTTATTTCACTAAAATTAAGTTAAGTTACACAATTTAGCAACGACCTCCACACTAGGCAAAGCCTGTATCGTGGAGAATGTGTATGTTTATATATAATATGTGTAAATATAAATACTCGTGCAAAGCCGGGGCGGATCGCTAGTAATCTATAATTGTGAACAACTTCAGCCAGATACGCTCAGCCGTTTCAGCTTGAAAAACATACATACATCCATGCATCCATACATTCTTACAAACTTTCGCGTTTATAATATCAGTAGGATAGCACTACTATAGCATCAGTACTTTATCAAACAACTCAATGAAACACTAGAATTCAATATGTGTAGTCAGACCGACACCTGGCACCTGGAGTTAGAGCTGGAGACCTGGATAAGAGTAGGCATAACTAACAATAGGAGCTTAGTAACAGAGCCGCGTGGTTCAGATTGCAAGCCGTGACCGGCATACCTTGGGCATAATAAAGATTTCTCTAGCAGTAGCCAATATACACCCAGAAATTTTAATGGCGGTTTTCCCGCAGCGAAATGGTTTTGTCTTGGTAATAAAAATTGCAGATATACCATTGTGAATAATTAAACTCGAAAGTGACCACGAGCCAATAGTAAGAGTACATCCCGATACCTACCCTCAGCGCAGGATAGTTTACGCCTTACCACTACACGCGAGAGCTTATTTTGCTTTGAACATAATATCGGTATTTCGATTCTTTGTTGGTGTTTTGTATTGTTGCGTGGAAACTTAGTAACGTGTCCTCTTTAGGTACCTAGCACTAATTTATATAAAAATATCCATACACAGCTTCTCAATGATTTACTTTATAGTGAGCCCGTTCTGACAAATAAGGAGTTGACTTACTGAACCCTACTCTACTATGTTGAGATCTAGTTATAATGGAAGGCAGGAGATGCAGTGACAACACTAACAAGATTACAGACTTTTGTAACGTGACGTTACATTGTTTTTGTTATGTTTTGTTACGACGACGCCAAGAATATATCGGAAAATCCGTAATTTATTTAGTACTTAATTACAAAAGAAACATTGATTTTGTTTACAAAAGAGCACTGGTGTATGCAGTATTCGAAAAATTTATGTGTACAATTAAACGGTGAAGGAAAACACCGTGAGGAAACCGCCATACCACAGAACTAAAAGTTCGAAAGTGTGTGTCATAATGTTATTCTTATAAGCGGCGTTGAGCTTGCAACCTGTCACGCACGGAATACTAACTACTGTGCAAAATGCAGGCATGTGCCGAATATAATGTATGGATGTGTCTCTGACTATCCTTTTAGATATCCTCAGAGATCAGTAACTAGAGATCTGAGGAGATAACTACCAAGCCTGGGGACTACAGTCATGATTTTTTTTTACAAATTGTAAAAATAAAAATAAAATCTAAATTGAACAATTGTCAACAAAATCGACCACAACTCTTGGTGTTGCGCGATACAAAAATGTGCACAACGTAACATTTACAATTGTGTTTTGGCTTTGATGAAAATGATAAAAATTACTACGATCGCCCCCCAGTAGGTACATGTACCAGTTAAAAGGTTCTCCTTGTAGCAGCACTATGCGCAACTTTACAACCTTGTTAGATACTCGCAGCAAACTATCTACTGTTAACTTGGCAACTTCATTTTAGAGTTTTCTTAAGTTTAAAATGAGGGTGTGGTGTTTTAAATGATATTTTTTCTTATAAACGGTGACTGTTAGTATGCTCTCGTACGATGTTAGGCTGTTTTAGTGGGTATTTGGACGTGACACAAACTATACACAATACGCGGTCGCAAACTATACGCAATGCGCAATCCAAAACTATACGCAATAAGCGGTCGCAAATTATTCGCTATTTACACCATCGCAAACTATACGCAATACGCGATCACAAACTATAATGTATTCGTTACATCATCGCAAACTATACGCAATACGCGATCACAAACTATAATGTATTCGTTACATCATCGCAAACTATACGCAATACGCGATCACAAACTATAATGTATTCGTTACATCATCGCAAACTATACGCAATACGCGATCACAAACTATAATGTATTCGTTACACCATCGCAAACTATACGCAATACGCGATCACAAACTATAATGTATTCGTTACATCATCGCAAACTATACGCAATACGCGATCACAAACTATAATGTATTCGTTACACCATCGCAAACTATACGCAATACGCGATCACAAACTATAATGTATTCGTTACACCATCGCAAACTATACGCAATACGCGATCACAAAATGTAATGTATTCGTTACATCATCGCAAACTATACGCAATACGCGATCACAAACTATAATGTATTCGTTACACCATCGCAAACTATACGCAATACGCGATCACAAACTATAATGTATTCGTTACACCATCGCAAACTATACGCAATACGCGATCACAAACTATAATGTATTCGTTACATCATCGCAAACTATACGTAATACGCGATCGCAAACTATACGCAAAAACTTGAGAGGTGTCAAGGGACACCTGGATGGAACGAAGTTCCTTTCGATTAATTTGTGAGAGAGAGAGAGACAGACAGAGAAACATGCGCACGCCGCACGGCTTACAATTATAGCAAAAAGTGTCGTTACAACTTTTCGTGAGATTTTTTTCCGTCTAGCGTCTCTTCCGTCTTCACAACGCGCGATAAGGAACTTCGTTCCAATAACGCTTAAACGCTCACACGCAATACGCAATTCTGTATTGATGTATTCGTGATATATTATTGACGCTATTCAAAAAATCATCCCAATCATGATGATTGTAACCAACAATAGCGCAGTGCAAAAGTCACAACAACGTATTGTAGATTTATGAATACGAGATAATTCCATACGCTCGCAAATAGTATTCCGAAACACAAACTGACCAAAATATAAAATCCACGTACAACGTTCATATAAATATGAAAAGTTAAAATGCGATTCAGCAATTTCAAAGCGGGGAAATTGACAATCAATGCAGGGAATCAGGATCGCCGATACTAATTAATCCGGCAGACGGCAGTGCTACTGCGAAAGTACAAAATTACCACAGCATTTTTGGTGACTGTTTTCCGCCGACTATCACAAAAAATGATTAATAGCGCGCAATATTTTTTTTTAGAGATTGTAGTTTTAATATCTTACTAATCTAACTAATAATATTAACGCGAAAGTTTGTAAGAATCTACAGATGTATGGATATATGTTTGTTACTCTTTCACGCTGAAACGGCTGAACAGATCTGGATGAAATTTAGTACAGATATAGATTATGGTCTGGAATATCACATAGGCTACTTTTTATCCCGGAAAAATGTACGGTTCCCGCGTGGGATGGATTTGTTTTTGTTTTTCAAGGTACCACGCGAGCGAAGCCATGGGCGGAAGCTAGTTTCTTATATAAATAATAATATTTGCGGTTAAATCTTATCGTAATTACGTTCATAAAAACGTAAAATTTTCGTACTTACATTTTAATTTTTTTTGTTTTCGTCATATTTTTTTTTTTAACTTTTTTATGCCCAATAAAGATAACTGTTGTTACTTTCTAAAAAAATGTAAAAATGTTAAAAAAAAGTCCATCCACTTGTACTCAGTAAAACAATAAAATTTTATAAAATTCTATTCTATTCTCAAAATATAGATATTGTGATTTCAAATAAAAAATGTCTGTCAATATTCTTAAAGAAAACTTATCTATTATTTAACTTCGCGGTAGTGCCCATCAAACTAGGGGTTAAGTCTCAATTGTACCACCACTAAGGCGATAATGGTAGCTGTTACATTTCTATGTCCTTTTATGTGTAATCGAGTTTTTTATATAAGTTTAAATGAGATTCTGTTGTGTAGTCATATAATTTTGTTGGGATTATTCTACTTTGATCAATATATTGACTAAAGTGTAGGAATAATAAATCACGTAGGTGATTCGGCGTTTTGGAGACAATATTTTCGAACATTTTGTCCGAACAGACGCACATTTTTTTTCACTGATAAAAATAAAATAAATATGATCACGACTGTAATCCCCAGGCTCGGTAGACATCTCCTCAGATCTTTAGTTACTTAGATCTTTGAGGATACCTAAAGGGGGTAGTCAGAGGCAAGTCCAAACATGACATTTGGTACATGCCCACATTTTGCACAGTAGTTAATTATTAACATTATAATAAACGCTGTTTTGTACATAATATAAAATCACCCTTGATTTTATGTATACATATGTACATATGCATCTTGGCAGCGTGGTAATAAAAATAATGATTTAAGTGATTAAGGTATTCTAGTTATAAACATAAATTATAAAACATAAACTGACCTATCTTGTTCATGAATTACGTTATCTGTATTTGGAGGCTGTATTTATGTTTGACTCTACTACCGCCGGATCTCCCTTTCTCATCCATGTTGTTTTAGTAGTGTTATGAAAAAAAAAGAAAATTAAATTTAAAAATATTACAAAGATTTGTCTGATGAATTATTTTACTCTATGTAATGTATTTGAAAAAAACGTATGTCTATATGGTTCCCATAGTACAAACTTGCATAGTTTGGGGCTAGATGGCGTTATGAATACCAATATTTATTTATTTATGAATGTTGAAGCGGCGATGGGCTTGCAACCTGTCACGTACGGAATACTAATCACTGTGCAAAATGTGGGCATACGTGCCAAATATCATGTTTGGACGCACTTTTGACTACTCTCTTTAGATATCTTCAAGGATCGAGATTATGAGGTACTTATCTTATTTTAGTTCCTTATCATTTCCGAAGGAGGTAAAGTATGAAACGATACTATTCGAAAAAAGTTTTCGTCAACTATCAAAAACTCCTACTAGGGGTACTGGTGACCGCATTAAGCTAATCTGTTGGAAACAAGCAAGTCAGAGCATCAATGGGAAATTGTCAGTGACTGATGCTTGTACAAACATCCAGACAGCGGTCACATATTAGTAAACAGAGCCGACTCGCATTCAGTCGATGTTTGTTTTACCCATTGATTCCAGTCAAGGGGTTTGACAAAGTGACAATCTACAACCGATAGCAGTAGGTCAACCATGAGTTTTCATAATCTACACTCGCTAGCGACTGTAGTTAAAAAAATGTATGAAAACTTGCCTACAGCGCCTCTAGCGGATAGTTGGGTACTAAAACCTCACGCAGCTAACTATCCTACGTCACAGCGTACTACAGCGACTGTAGTTTGCGCTCATTAATTTGCTTAGAATTCGGTACCATGAGTAACAATTTCGACAGATGTCATAGTAACGTACTATTACTACTGTAGTAACGTCAGCCAATCTAAATTTGACAACTCATGGTAGACGTCCTGACAAATAAACAGAGTATGGAAATATACAATGGTGTCTGTGTCAGAACATGATCACGACTGTAATTCTCAACTTAGATTTTTTCACCACTCTCATTATAGTCTTCACAAGCTTCCTCTCGCGGTTTTGCTCGCGAGGTACCTATATAAAATATAGCCTGTGTTACTCAGGGATAATGTAGCATTAAAACGGTGAAAGAATTTTTGAAATCGGACCAGTAGTTTTTGAGTTTATTCGTTACAAACAAAAATATTCTAAATTCCTCTTTATAATATTAGTATACTCGTAGACTAGCGACCCGTCTTAGCTTCGCACGGGTGCAATGCTGAAAATAAATACACTAAAATGTGCTTATTTACGATATAACATTAGAAAAACCTCTAAAATTATCAGTGTTCCTCTACTATCATGGATGTATTATACGTAGAAACCTTCCTCTTGAATCACTCTATCTATTAAAAAAAACCGCATCAAAATCCGTTGCCTAGTTTTAAAGATTTAAGCATACATAGGGATATAGGGACAGAGAAAGCGACTTTGTTTTATACTATGTAGTGATATTTACATGCGCAACGGTTTAAGGTACTCTTGACCATTTACTACAACCTCTTCGGGCAATATAAAGGTAATATAACTTTGATATTTCGTACCATGACATATACAAATTGTATTAAATTAGTGTTACTTCTAGCTTGAAGCTTTGACGTTTCCAAAATATGATGGTTTATAAGAGTTTGTGGTAAGGCGTCTTTTCTTGTCCTTTCTCTAGAACGTCGCCAATTTGATCGAGATACGTTTTGAAAATGAGTTAAATGCAGATGAACTCGCGTTCAACAGCTAGTTGTTCACAAAAGTATACGATGGTCGATTAAACGCACTTGGGTATTGACTATTGTAAAGTGGAAAAAAGATGTGTGAATAAATATAACAAAATTTTTTTTTGGCAATGTTACTATGATCTGGAATATTTTATTTAGCGAGAAAATTAATTAATAACTAGCTATCCTAACATATTGTTTTATATGTTAGGAGATACACCAATAATTAATTATACTAGTAAAAATGTTATCAAAAAATTAGAATGCATTAAAATAATTGTAGCGGAGGACATTATCATTACATTAATATCCGGAGTCCGCAAAAACAGGCTATTATTTTAGCGAATGGTACAAGGAAAGCAAAAACAATTTTATAGAAAATGAATCGCCTCAGGTGACGGCGAGTGTTGGATAAATATTTGTTTAAAATTTACTTGGGCTCGCAGCTGGGGCATGGCGTCATCGCACATCGTACACAGTGCCCAAAGTGCCAAAAATGTTATTTTACACATACCTACAAACCTTATTCTAATTTTTCTTTTACTTCAATTATGGCATCTGTCTCTTAGAGAACAATTTTGCCAGTGTCAAGTGTATTTATTTATAAGTATTGTCAACGTCACAGAGTCATAGTCAAGTAGTCAAGTCAATTTTAAACAAAAGATGGCTGTTTTGTTGAAAATTTTCGGGATTTCCTCCGATGGAATTTCAAGAGAACTATTCACTCTAATTCACATACTTTACACTCGCGTCAAGAACCCGGGCTTTATTGGATAAATAACCACCAAAATTACGCAATAAAACTCAAAATAACACGAGAAAACATATAAAAACCAGAGCGACGTAGTTGTCAGGCAAATACACCGCAGAAAATCCTTATTCTAATTAATTAACTTATTTTTTTTTATTGAAGAGAGCACTGTGGTAGCACCCCTGTCTCACGATCGTGAGTACAAAGAGATTTTCAATTCGAGAAATTGGTAAATTCCCATTTGTCCCCACTACTGCGTCCTCTTGGGGTGACCAGATGGGACAAAAACGTTCCATTTGTCCCCCTGGCAACAGGGGGACAGTGATTTGTAATAGTTACTAAAGGAAAATATTACAGTGTACTCCTACATTTTTATTTTTCCAATAACACCATTAACTGGTGACATGTGACATGTAACCCAACGTGACATACAGGATAGACTCCCATAGCTTTGTCGCTGAGAATTACGAAAAGCCTCTCCATGTCACATACGTTCACGGTAAAGTCATTATGAAGTGACATAGAACAATAAATAATTCATGACTTTTTCTGGGGATTTTCTGCGGTGCTTTGCCTGACAACTACGTCGCTCTGGTTTTTATATGTTTTCTCGTGTTATTTTGAGTTTTATTGCGTAATTTTGGCGGTTATTTTGCCAATAAAGCCCGGGTTCTTGACGCGAGTGTAAAGTATGTGAATTAGAGTGAATAGTTCTCTTGAAATTCCATCGGAGGAAATCCCGAAAATTTTCAACAAAACAGCCATCTTTTGTTTAAAATTGACTTGACAACTTGACTATGACTCTGTGACGTTGACAATACTCATAAATAAATACACTTGACACTGGCAAAATTGTTCTCTAAGAGACAGATGCCATAATTGAAGAAGAAGAAGAAGACTTTTTGTGGGGATTTCTTGCGATGCATTCGACTGTCAACTTTGTCGCTCTAGTATTTATATTTTATTGTGTTATTTTGATTTTTATTGTGTACCTAATAAGTGGTTATTTTTCCAATAAAGCCTGAGTTTTTGACTTTTTGTGTTTTTAAATTTATGACTGGGCTAAACAGCTCAGTTGGTAATAGCACTGCCTTTTGTGCTGTAGGTTGTGGGTTCGATCCCCACTCAGGATAAACATTTGTGTGATAAACGCAGATGTATGTTCTGTGCTATAATTTATTATGTATTAAAAAAAAGTACATTATTAATGCATCAACCATCTGGTTTCCATAGTACAAGCTTTCCTTAGTTTGGGGCTAGATGGCGTTGTGTGAAATGTCCACCAATATTATTATGAGAATTAAAGATAAATTACTTCTTTTTAAATTCATCCGAATATATACCGACATAATTATTTTATTGACTGTATTTATGAAAAGATCTTTTATTTTTAAACTTACGAGATCTCAACACATTATTATTAGTATAAAACTGGTATTTATCACGTTTTATTTACCTATTTTTCCCGACATTTCAACGCACTGTCGTGGTCACGGAATAACTCAATGACAATGACAAAATGACACTGCTCATCCCGTGACCACGATAGTGTGTAAACCTGGCGAAACGTCGGGAAAAATAGGTAAACAAAACGCGATAAAGTCATGACGTAGACTACCTTATTTCCCAAGCCTTGTGTGTTGGTTTGTAATCACATCTAGTTCGTTACTGTGCGATGGTTTTTTGTTTGTTCTCGCTTCTTAATTGGCATTTCGCATACCGATATCACAGACTGCTAATTTTGGATTTATGTAAATGAGTTACTAGCGAATCGCTACTTCAAATATTGACACCGCCACGCGCCGTCCTAAGTAACGTTGGGATAGAAAATTAAAGCTTACAAAATCCATATTAAATTTTTGGTCATTTTGTATAACATACATATTATGGTACCGACATATCCAACGCATATTTTGTCAAAATCCGTCCAGCCGCCGCTTGGGCTACAGTAATCAAATAAGGAATCACGGACAAACAGACAAACGTGGTGAAACAAGGTTCTTGGACGTCGAAAAGCAGAGGATATTGCGACTTTACACGCAGCATTAGGCCCGGTTTCCACCAAAGTAGAGAAGAGAAAAGTCGAGAGGAGATGTGTTTGAATTGAATAAACCAATCAGTTTTCGTTATTTCCACATCTCTTCTCCGCTTAGCTTCGGTGGAAACGGATCAAGTGAAGAAGGAAGGAGATTGCTAATTTTGGAACGAAGTTCCGTATCGCGCGTTGCGAAAGGGGGCTAGACGGAAAAAACTAGGACCAAAAGTTGTAACGACTTTTTGCTATAGTTGTAAGCCGTGCGGCGTGCGCGTGTTTCTCTGTCTGTCTCTCTCTCTCACAAATTAATTGAAAGGAACTTCGTTCCATCTGGGTGTCCCTTGACACCTCTCAAGTTTTTTTCTACAGAATGTTGTGCGTCGTGTGTGTCTAGTCGGGCGGCTCACTCACACTCGGCTAGCTCACATCTCCAATCAATCATCTCTCTCCGCTACACTTCTCCTCTCCGCTTTGGTGGAAATAACCGGTCAGCTTTGCAGCACATCTCTCGTCTCCTCTCTTCTCTGCTTTGGTGGAAACCGGGCCTTATTGACCAACTCAGAGACGTCACCCAGCCCTGTCGTCAAACCAAAACGTTTTCATTTAATCTGACAAAGTACCACTTAGTGGACCGCAAATATTTCTCCGAATAATGAAAAAAAATCATAAAAAGATATGATCCTGCTGTGGAAATCCTCGAATAAAATATTATATTTGACCTCTGTTATTAAAAGCAACGGTAGTGTAGTGGTGGCAACCTTGCCTCACGATCCGAAGGTCGTGGGTTCAAATCTCGGGCTTAACGATCACCTTTCAAGCAAATTAAAATTTTGATATTTCGTACCATGACCTATAAAAATTGTATTGCTTGAAACTTTGACGTTTTTGAAAGATGATGGTTTGTAAGAGCTTGTGGTAAGGCCCATGGTTGTGTAACAATAAGTTTTTTTATTCCAAAAAATGATGTGCGCAATGTTCTAAAACCAGAACCAAAATTTCGAAAGTGTACCTATGTCATGTACTGTCACGTACGGAATACTAACTACTGTGCAAAATGTGCATGTGCTAAATATCTTATTTGGACGTGCCTCTGACTACTCTCGTTAGATACCCTCAAAGATCTATCTAACTAGAGATCTGAGCAGATATCTACCGAGCGTGGGTATTACTGTCGCGATCTTGTTAGTTTTTATAATAATTTTTGTAACGGGTTATTTTTATTCATCTGGCGATTTACACATTCTTCCAATGAGTGCAAGGGAATGTTGCTCGAAAAACATTACGCGAGTAAAGTTGGGGAAATTACACTAGTATGGTATCAGCGTAGTGGATACTTTAATTACAGTAAACAGAATTGCAAACTAGTTAATTGAGTATTTAATTGCTAAGGACCAATCAGCCAACTGTGTGGTTGTGCCACGCCTTGCATGATTCAACTCGAGCTTACTGGTAAATACGAATGGATAGAAGTGTTACATACGGCATAGAGTAACAAATACAAACAGCTATCTAAGGATCTTTTCAAACGATCTATATCTATATATATCAATTGATCCAGAACATTGGAAGCATCGACTGGAAGCGTCTCTAAAATGTAATGTTTTTATTTTTATCGTTTGACAAAGTGGCATTTAGGTTGTCATGGCAACTGCATTAAACAAGATAGCTGGAGCCTTATTGAAATGTCTTCAGGCAATATTAAAGTTATAAATTATGATATTTCGTACCATGACATATAAAATTGTATTGTAGTGTTACTGAGCTTTAAATTTAACGTTTCTATAACATAATGTTTTTTTTTTGGCGTCGCAATTTTTGTGCATTCGCATTGAATTTGCCATATATTTTAGAAGATAAAACCAAAAAATTACGGGAACAGTGATTAATAAAAACCTGCGCGGGATTGTTTATAAGCGGGGGAAGGATCAGGAGGGTTAATAATATAATAAATAATTAGAGATATAGCTATACATATAGGTATTTACCAAAATAATTAGGTTTAAAGTTGACAGACTTATACAGAATATTATGATTTGTAAGAGCTTGTTAATCTGGAATACGATTTTCAAATGTGGATGGATACAAGAGTAGGGGTAGAACCAAAAAAAGATGGATGGACTGTGTGAAAGAAGATATGTGTAAGAAGGGAGTGACTACTGAGATGACGGATGATAGGGGAGAGTGGAGGAGGAGAAACCTGTTGTGCCGACCCCACCTAGTGGGATAAGGGCAGGAAGATGATGATGATTTTCAAATGATACCATTTAAAACCACTCCATAACAATGGGCATCATCCAGTTCCGAATATTACTTGTTAAATACTATGGGGTTTGAAAGACATAGTTGATATAGTTTATGTCCTCCGGCGCGCCCGCTGGCTGCCAGCCAACATTTTACATAATGAACCTCGAATGGCATTCCGGTTTGCTTTTATTCGTCATAACTCAACGCTAAACTAATGCTGTCAGTCTGAATATGGAGCAAGAGTCCTTCGTCTCCTGATAATCGTATCAAAAGCATCGTAAAAGTTAATAAGTTATGAATATATGAACTGAGCACTATTGGTGTACTTGTAGCACCCCTGTCTCACGATCCGAAGGTCGGGAATGAACGTATTAATGAGTTTTTCCATTCGAAAAATTTATGTGCGCAATGCCAGTACTCTTAAAGGGTGAAGGAATACGTGAGGAAACGGCTTAGCCTTGAATTAAAAATTCGAAGATGTGTGTCATAAGGTGATGGGCTTGCAACCTGTCACGTACGGAATACTAACTACTGTGAAAAATATAATGTTTGCATGCGCCTCTGACTACCCTCTTTAGATATCCTCAAAGATCTAAATGATATAAAATAATAATAAAATAAAATATATAATTATAATAATATAAATTTGTGACTAACAAAATTCAACATTACTTCTTTCTAATTTAGTCAGTCAGTCAGTCAGTCACAGTCAGTCAGTCGGTCAGTCAGTCAACGTTAAAGTTTTAAACAATCTATATTTCTTGGATTCCTTTTGAGACCTACCTCCACTAAAGTAGCCAGCTTTACCTACTATCAAAATGGCTAGGCCACGAGCTAAAATACTATTTGAATAAAATGCGCCAAAACCTCGGACAGCTCGCGTGTATTTTGGAATTTTTCGTTGAAAATTTTCACTAAAACTCACTGAACCAACTCATCACGTTTGGTTTAATTCATTATTCACACAGCTAAAAGTTTCAAGTCATTTTCCGGACGGACGACCCAGTGGCGGTGTTTTTAGATCCAACTAAAAATAGTGGTTTAACAGTTTGTGAAAGGTTTAAAATTATCAGCCCTCGTAGAAGAAGAATAATTATTTATTGTCAAAACTGTGTCAGTTATCCTAGGAGAGCGAAAGGATGCGATATGTAGCGACGCGATGTAATCCAACCAATACTTCATTCTGGCTGATTAGCACGACAACGTAGGCTACACATCACCATACAACGACTACTTGATATTTTCTCGTCGCATCGCGTTGCCGCTTTTGTCGTTCACCTATGACAACGGGTTGGGAAGCTACGGCTTTATCCGGTTTTAGGCGTACAATGACCAAAATTGTATGAGCATCATATTTTACTATTTTTTCTCTACGGTATATAAGACAAAGTTTTGACATAAAATCATGAAATTTGACCAGCAATCTGTCATTTGTCCAAAAATAATTTGTTATAACTTACTTAAAATTACTTTTTTTGTAAATGCCGGATGTAATAGATCATCTATATAATACGTCATCTTCCAACCTTTTTCCTACATTATGAAGGGTCGGCACAACATGACGATCCTTCCATTTTTCTCTATCATTCGTCATTTCAGTACTCTCCTTTCTTACCTCTTTTCTCTTCTGTCCATCCATCTTTTTTGTAGCCTACCTAAACCCCTGCATCCACATTCATATCTAACACTCTCTTCGTCGTCTTTCAATACATCCATCTCAACATTCGCATCTCCGCCCCATGCAATCTTTTCTCGTCCCAACATTCAGACCTATATCAATACGTTGATCGTTTTGTAGATTTTCCCCTTAAAATATACTGTCGCGATATTACTTTATGCAAAGCGTACTTACCCAGCTTTCAGTAACCTATGTCTAGCTTTAAAACGCAAAATCTTGCTCTTAAATCACTTGCGCGACAAATATGTGTTTTTGCATTGTTCTGGGAATCGTCTCCACCATTTATCACCGCACCGAGACTTACACCGGAAAATAATTCTGGCGATCCAGAAAGTACTGCAATTTAGTGATGTGCATAACTGCGTTGTATTTTTTATCGATATTCATGGAAGACTGACTCGTTCAATTTCGGGGTTGAATTTTCGCTCGTATGGTGCCTATCCGGATAAAAAGTAGCCTATGTGTTATTTCAGGTCATAAACTACGCTTATTCCAAGTCTCGTCCAAATCAGTTCAGCCGTTTCAGCATGACTGAGTAACAAACATCCATCCATCCAAACTTTTTATAATTCGCATTACTTAAATACTCGTAGTAGATTGATAATATTGATATTTTCAAATAAAATTTAATGCTACTTAAAGAAGACGCGCTACTTAGCTCAAAACAACCTTTTTTTGAAAAAAAAATGTCTGTTTATCTCTGCGTTTGTGCACGCTAATCTCCGCAACAACTTATCCAAATCGAATGAAGTTTGAGATAAGCTTTGTTTTATAGAGATCGATTAATAAATAAAAAAATTATGATAATAATATTACTTATTACTCGCGCGCGCTGGACGCTGAATCTTTTTACACGCTTTTTATTAGCTTCACCAGTATGTTTGTATGTTTGTATGTTTGTTTGTAACCGACTTCTTTGGGCGCGATTTTGACCCACTTTAAACGGCCAGATTTCGTTCAAACTTTGTAGATTTATCGAGGACCGATGACAATACACTATTTTGATAAAAAAATTCAATTTTATCAATTTGAAAAAAAAATTTTTGATCGTAAAGCACTCTCTGATGCTTCGCATCATGAGTCGTGCAATAGTTTAAAATAAAAAAACACGCTATTATAAATAAACCACACTAAAAAATATAAAATAAATAATAGTTTAAAAAAACTAAAAAACACGCTTTTTATAGAAACCGAACTAAAAAATAGAAAATAAATTTAAAAAAAAATATTTTAAAAAAAGCGTGGGGTGCTTTTTAAGATATTATCGAAATGATAATCACTCTACTCATATCTGTCAATAAAATATTTATAACTATTGACACCATGCACCCCACACTTTTTTTAAAATATTTTTTTTTAATTTATTTTCTATTTTTTAGTTCGGTTTCTATAAAAAGCGTGTTTTTTAGTTTTTTTAAACTATTATTTATTTCTTTGATTTGTAGTGTTTCATGATTGTATCGATATATGCAATCCCATCACTTCTGGAGATTCCATTCGGATTCTGTTGTTCTGATTGTTCGCAACAACAATAAAGAACTGCTTCGTACAATTAACGAGGTGGTCCATTAGCCGCGACCGATCGGAAGGTTTTTGGAAGTCAATTAGCTGGAAGATGGTGTAAGAAGTAAATAAGCTGGTTTATTGTGTTTTAGTGGAGTTAGTGATAGCGCGCACGAGTTACTTTTGTCGCCGTGACTGTTTCGTCACCCTTATCAAGTCTTTGGTTATGTATAAAGATACGCGCATGTTACGATGTGACACTGATACATTTCCATACATAACCAAGCTAGAGTGACGAAACAGTCACTCATATACACACAGAGACAGACAAGTCAAACATAATTTAACACACCGTCGTTTTTGGGATGTTAAAGTCACAGGGATTATTTTGAATCGTCTTACATACTAGGTGAGTCTTGGTGCTAATTCCAGTCCTACCCCCAGTGCGAGGAGAACTGGCAAGAAACTCGCTGGGCCCTGGCGCTTTGTATGATCCTTGTAAGATGAAGCAAACACCTTTACTTGAGAATACCTCTTAGAAAAGCAAAGGAAGCCATTGACTGCAGCAAATGAATACAGCCAATTAAAGAGTATTTTCAGGCGAGCAGTTCCAGGGGGGCAATTGTGGTAATTTCTAACGTATTCACCAAAGCCTTTTATGTATTTACAAAAACTTTAGAAAACTGCACATTTTAGTATGCTGGCTATTTATTTGCCTGACTGAGAAGCTAAAAAAGAGGACACTGTAAAATAATGCATGATGTATGGGTGTATATTCGTTACTTTCTCACGCTGAAACGGCTGAACGTATCGGGATGAAATTTTGCACAAAAATAGATTATAGTCTGGAACAGCAAATAGGGTACTTTGTATCTTGGAAAGTTTACGGTTCCTGTGGGATATATTTGTTATTGTTTTTCAAGGTACCACGCGGGCGAAACAGTGGGCGGAAGCTAGTCTTATAAATGTGAAAGTTTGTAAGAATGCATAGATGTATGGATGTATGTTTTTTACTCTCTCACGCTGAAACGGCTGAACGGATCTAGATGAAATTTGACAGAGATAAATTATAGTCTAGGCTACTTTTTATCTTGGAAAAGTTTAAAGTTCCTGTAGGATAGATTTGTTTTTGTTTTTCAAGGTACCACGCGGGCGAAGCCGTGGGGGAAAGCCGTTATATTACCACGATTGCCCCCCACTTGCACAACTAATTAGCTAGTTATTGAAAGTCGTTGATTGCGTCAGCTCCAGGTCAATAGTTCCTTCCAGCCAGCGCTGAATAACTTTATTAGTTTCATGTTTTGATGTGGCTCGGTTCGTTGAGTTAAATTAGTTCGTGCGAGCCAATGCACACCTGTCGGCAGTAGTTATATCATCCGAAGTGTGTCTCTACGAAGGGCTTGGAAACTGGAAAAATTTCAAACCGGTATTGCTCTAAATATGTACTACATTTTCTTTTCGGTTAGGTTCTACCGAAACCTCTATTAAAACGGTTAGTCAAGAACGATAAGTGCAAAAGGTTTGCGTTCAATTGACTGGTTAGAACGAAGTGATTTCATTCTTTTCCATATGAATGAGCTCCGCGACGCGCCCGCTCTTCAACGACAATCGAAGCTCGCTTTAACCGGTTAATCTAAGTTCGAGTTAAGATTTTGAAAGAAGTTGCGCTCCGAACACTATTATCGTTTTTATGGTAAATTTTGAACCGGTTCCAAGCCCTGCTTTTACGTTCTATAAAGAATAAACCTTCCAAATTTCAAGTCTTTAGTACCAGCGGTTTTGGCTCTGGGTTTTCTGTCAATAGGTCAATCAAGACAGGGTGTTTTGCACTAATTGGCCCGCTCACAACTTAATCTGCGGTTTTTAATCTCAGTCCATGTAATATCAAGACGAGACGACGCAAGAGGTTGCGGGTTCGATTCCCGCCTCGGAACAAATTTGTGTACGATCTGCAGAAATTTGTTCCGTTGGTCTGGGTGTGTACCTATGTATAATAAAAAAATATCTATCTATGTACCTATATCATGTATTAAATATATCAGTTATCTAGTATCCGTAACACAAGTTTTGAGTAGCTTACTTTGGGGCTAGATGATGCTGTGTAGATTGTCCAGCATTATTTATTTATTTATATATTTAAGAACCAGGACAGATACCATCCAAAATTCAAGTCTCTGCGACCAGTGGTTTAGGCTGTGCGTTGTCTATGATGCCTATATGTCACTGAGTGTTTCAGTTAGGGTTTTTATTAGAGGTATTCCCACGAACGCCACAAATTTCTTCTGGACACTTATCACTGAACACTTTTTAAATACCTACTGCATAATTTCAAAAATACATTTTGTGCCGTTCGGTCATAATTTACGAGTTGAAGATTAAATGATTGATTCAGGCGTGACTTTGCGGAAATCCATTACAAATACTGAAAAGGACGGAAATGTCTAGTACTTTCCCGCCAAAACTATTATCTAATGAGGTTATTAATTAAGCTTATCAATATTAATGAGCCCCACAAAGAAAAGACTTTTCTCTCGGCGCTCGGTGGAGCAACACCAGTGCGGAGCGAGTCAACGGTCCTGAGGATGCTTCGTGGAGAAGCGAAACACGTGTCGAGTTTCTATTTGAGGTGTGGTGTTGGGATTATTAATATTTCTATAAGGCATTTTGTGGGGCTCATTAATATTAATAAGCTTAATTAATAACCTCATTAGATAATAGTTTTAGCGGGAAAGTACTTGTTTATAAAAAACATATAGTTATTAACTGTCACTGTCACTGCATGACAGTTATGTAATCTGTGGCATTATGTCAACAATATTGTCTGTGTTCTTATGTTCTCTCCCTCTCTCTCATCTGTGTGGCGATTCAAGTTGATTACAAAATAAAAGAAAAATTAATTAAAATAGTTTTTTGTTATTTATATACAAAAATTGGTGCCGAAACCAGGGGGGGGGGGAGATGGTGGATCTAGATCCAATCGAATTAGTTTATTTTATGAACTACATACTTAAAACGATCTTTCCTATCCCTTACTCCTTCCCACATGCACACGCACCTTATTGCCGTCCAGTTGTTATTTATATACAGTACTAGACATTTCCGTCCTTTTCAGAGTTGAAGATTGTAACTGTGAATGTGATTGTGGTCTAGTGGTATCCTGCTTTCTGATACTGAGGTCATGGCTTCGAACGTCGTATTTGAGCATTCTATGCAGACTATCCGACACAGAACTAAGGTTGTCGACATAGCTCAGAGAATTAGCAAGCTGAAGTTGCATTGGGCTGGTCATATCTGTCAAAGGACCGATAACCGTTGGGGTAGACGGGTTCTTGAGAGACCGCGGCTCAGCAAACGTAGTGTCGGACGCCCTCCGGCCAGGGGGAGGGACGATCTGCGAAAGGCTGCTGGTGGAGACTGGATGCGTCGAGCTGAGAACAGGGCCTATGTCCAGCAGTGGGCTGCTATAGGCTGATGATGATGATGATTTGAGCATTATACTTGTAAACTAATGTTATAGAGCTGTCCAATAAGGCGAGGGACCACTACTTACTACTCCTAGTCTAATCAAAGTTAACAAAGGCATAATTAAAATTGGGAGAATGGGCGCCCGCAGCTAGTAATTATTCTCTTGAAATGCTAATGAAGTACTTATTGAGTTCAGTGTAAATAGCGCCAACTTCGGGTAGCACCTCATTTCCTACTTTGTTTGGCTTAACTTTGATTAAGTAAAGCTATGATATTATAAAATAGTCAGTGGCGTAGCGGTCCGATTTCACCAAACTTTTGTTAACAAACCATTAAGTACCTGATCGGTCATCAAAATTGACAAGAATGTTGAAGTACTTATCTAATTTTACGTCATTTCATTTAGTGAGTAAGAAAAGAGTAAGACCGGCAATGCCCGCCTTCCACGGCGAGCGGAGAGCGGGCTTCGTACGGACTCCGTTTAACTCGCAACTTCCACTGTGAATGAGCGGATTTCAATACAATTTCAATCCACTCAGATCATTAGCTCAGTTTCCGCTCATTACCCTTTTTTAGTGGAAGGCGGGCATTAGCAAAATTTTTTCCCTGCATTAGGAAAAAAAGAGTAAGAAAGGAGTGAGTACTGAGATGACGGATGATAGAGAGAAATGGAAGAAGAAAACGTGTTGTGCCGACGACACATAGCGTGTGAAAAGGGCAGGAAGAAGAAGAAGAATTCTTTGTCAGGACATGGTGAAACACAAAACAAGCCTTTTAAGTTAACCTTTTAATTGCCTGTTGAATAACAGGCAATTAAAAGGCTAACAAGCTGTTAGTTTAATTAACAGAGCATGATGAAACTAGCACTTAAGATCAATATAATCACCAAGAAGCAGGACCAATTATTATCAAACTATAAAATAAATTATATTGTAAATATTGTAAATCGCGTTGTTTTTACGGTAAGTCTCGTAGTTTTCGCGATACAACGAAACATGGCTGACCTAACCGATATCTAACAATCCTTTACTACCTAATTTGCAGTTTCAATGTAAATTTTCCAAAGTTCCGCCATAAAGTCTATAAAAAGTCAACAGATAATATTTTCTAGTTATTTCTGTTTTCACCTGATTCCCTCTGTGCCCAGGTTGTTATTCTGTAAACTTTCTTCCTTAAGATTATGTCTTCGGATTTAGTTAATAAGTGGTTAGTATTCTGCGGGGCATTGCCATATATTGTGACCGGCTTTGGCACCAATCACGCGTAAGCTAACTTATCCAATAACCTCGCGTGGTCCTATTCTAGCAAGGAGAATAAAACTTCTTTCTTCTTCTTCTTTTTATCGTGTTTTTTACTTTTTATTTATCCTCACGTAAGTGCCATTTATAACGTGTATAACTTCGAATGAAGCGTACTCATACAATATCGATCGAACTTCACTTTGCAAGTTCGTTTGATCATATATAATATCTTTATTGCAGACACGAGATCTGTACATTAAATATAATCAAAACTAAACACAAAAACACTTCGGTATAGAATAAAATGAAACAATAATTATATACTCGCGAAGTAGTATAGATTGTAATACAATGCAGAGAAGGTATGTATTTATACATAATACAATTTATATTGGTTATTACATTATAATAATGTATAATATTATACGTCTCAGAACCAGCTCCCTTTTATAAGGTTCCTAACTAAACGAACGAACTAAAAACGAATATTGAGACGATAATTATAAGGTTCTATTTGTTAACATTTTAAACCATATGGTAAAGGGATTTAAGTGTACTTTAGAGATACCTTTCGTTCACTGAGGTTTTCTTGCAATTGCGATGGCTCTTTGTAATTTTAGTCAGTTGTTGCAGTTTCTTCAATATCAAATTTAGAAATAACATACAAATATTGCGTATCTGTCCATAATTCCATTATTACTTATGTAAAAAAATATTGGCACCCAAGAATCAAACATTAAGGCCAATATTAATCGAGAAATCAAGTCAAACATTTGCTCGCGGCAATCTCGATTAGAGATCGCTTTCCGTCGTCTAGAATACCCCGCTATCGACGTGCATTTAGCATTCCATCCACGCAGTTCGCCGATAGAAACGATATCTTACGATATTAATATTGAACCGTTTTATTTTTTCATTAAATCGTGTTCTTTTATTTGTTTTTGTATTGTCTATTCTTTGTAAAGGAATTTTTGATGACAATGTTGTTTTGCACGTGCAGAAATGTAATGCGAACTTAGGATTTGGAAGCTGGGATTTCAGTTTTATTTCCCTGTGCGTATTTTGTGAATGTTAGCAACTTAATTATCATTATTCTGCCTGTTGCATGGCATGTCTGGAAAATGTTTGTTAATTATTTGATTTTTATCTTCCTGAAGGTAGCCGCCACTGAATACTTTAATTTTATTTTAAATCTGACTGACTTGTAGACGCAAAATCATCTGAAGTAAAATAAAAATAAAATAAATAAATAAATATGATCACGACTGTAATCCCCGGGCTCGGTAGATATCTTCCTCAGATCTAGTTACTTAGATCTTTGAGGATACCTAAAGAGGGTAGTCAGAGGCACGTCCAAACATGACATTTGGTACATGCCCACATTTTGCACAGTAGTTAGTATTCCTTACGTGACAGGTTGCAAGCCCATCGCCGCTTATAAGAATACTAACCTATGACACACACCTTCGAATTTTTGGTTCTAGGGTATGCCGGTTTCCTCACGATGTTTTCCTTCACCGTTTAAGAGCACTGGCATTGCGCACATAAATTTTTCGAATGGAAAAACTTATGGGTGCACGACCAGGTTTGAACCCACGACCTTCGGATCATGAGGCAGGGGTGCTACCACTACACCACCAGCGCTCCTACTGAAGTACGTATAAATAATAAAAAAATCTTTTTTTTAACTAGTGTGGTGAAAATTTTAAGTGCCACGTGGGTTTTATTTAACATTTTATGCATTTAGTAAGTGTAGAATGTCATGGAGTGCATGATATTGATAAGCGGCGGGAAGAAAGTTATGTTACAAGGATGATGGATTTGAATGAAGATGGATATAAGGAAGAAGAGCACTGTGTAGTGGTAGCGCCTCTGCCTCACGATCTGAAGGCCGTGGGCTAAAAGTTAAAACCTGGGCGTGCAACAATGATTTTTTCCATTCAAAAAAATATGTGCGCAATACCAGTGCTCTTAAACGGTGAAAGAAAACATCATGAAGAAACCGGGATACCCGAGAATCAAAATAAGGTGTGTGTATTAAATATAGGTTAGTGTTCCTATAAGTGACGATGGGCTTGCAACCTGTCATGTAAGGAATACAACTAGGTACTGTACAAAATGTGGGCATATGTCAAAAGTTTGGACGTGCCTCTTTAGAGATTCTCAAAGATCTAACTAACTAGAGATCTGAGGTACCGAGCCTGGGGATTACAGTCGTAAGCATGTTTTGTTATTAGTTTTCGATTATTGGTCTTTATTCTATCACTATTTATAAGAGCGCTGGTGGTGTAGTGGTAGCACCCCTGCCTCACGATCCGAAGGTCGTGGGTTCAAACCTGGTCGTGCACCAATGAGTTTTTCCATTCGAAAAATTTATGTGCGCAATGCCAGTGCTCTTAAACGGTGAAGGAAAACATCGTGAGGAAACCGGCATACCCTAGAACCAAAAATTCGAAGGTATGTGTCATAGGTTAGTATTCTTATAAGCGGCGATGGGCTTGCAACCTGTCACGTACGGAATACTAACTACTGTGCAAAATGTGGGCATGTACCAAATGTCATGTTTGGACGTGCCTCTGACTACCCTCTTTAGATATCCTCAAAAGATCTAAATAACTAGAGATCTGAGGAGATATCTCCTGAGCCTGGGGATTACAGTCGTGATCATATTTATTTTTTATTTTTTATTCTATCACTGTATCTGTTAAAACCTTTACAAACCGAACAAATTATACCACTAAAGTCTTCACAAAATATTTCTTTCACCTCTTAAATCGAATAAGCACGTACTATCCTCAGTCAATATGAAACAGTTTCTGGAAATCAGTTTTACTAAATTCTATGCAATTTCGAACTCTATTGTCCTGCCGATAAGGGAGTAGACAAATAAAGGAAATAACGATATTCAATGTTTTGCTGGGGAACTTTCAACTCTATTTTGTACCTTATAAGGGGTAAGGAAGTCGTCGGTCTACGATTTATGCTTAGTTACATTCTCGTCTTCGCTCTGCTGAGTGGGATTTTTTGAGACGTGGTTGGCTACAATCTTTATATGTTTTATGAAATACGAATATACGAAAATACGAATTCTCTGTTCTATATTTTTTTACGGTTCTTAAACGGTGAAGGAAAACATTGTGAGGAAACCGGCATACCCTAAAACCAAAAGTTCGAAGGTGTGTGTCATATGTTAGTATTCTTATAGCGGCATTGGGCTTTCAATCTGTCACGTACGGAATACTAACCACTGGCAAAATGTGGGCACGTACAAATGTCATGTTTGGACGTGCCTCTGACTACCCTCTTTAGATATCCTCAAAGATCTAAGTCATTAGAGATCTGAGGAGACATCTACCGTGAGGATTACAGGCGTGATCATGTTTCTTTTGTTTTACATAGATATAGAAAGAGATTGATTTGATAAGATCAAATTGGGGACGTCTTAGAGAAAGGCCAGGTTCAGAGTACCCTAAACCGACGCGCATGTATTAAGAATATAATGAGAGTGAATGAAGCAAAAGAAGTATGTCAGTATCGTAGCAAGTGGAGATCCGTGGTCTCTGCCTACCCCGTCGGGAAACAGGCGTGATTTTATGTATGTACATATGTATGTATAGAAAGAGATGGACAACTAGGCCTAAAATAACAAAACACATTCAAAGCCGCAAATGATTAGGTAGGTAACAACAAGCCACTGTATACTCCGGATCAATTCAAATAAACCCAATACGTACCCAAAGTTGAAAATAAATCTGAGCACAATACCAATACCCTTTAATCTCCAAGCGATTTCCTTAAATATTTCAAATTAA
Source organism: Cosmorhoe ocellata (assembly GCA_963675405.1). NCBI lineage: Eukaryota > Metazoa > Arthropoda > Insecta > Lepidoptera > Geometridae > Cosmorhoe > Cosmorhoe ocellata. The sequence continues at coordinate 1,286,086 of OY776254.1, read as the reverse complement.
TTACTTTTCGGATCCCATTGAAAGGTAAATGGATAAAGAGATTATCTAAAAATCCCAGGGGATTTGAAGCGCCATGTTATTAAATTGAAGTGGGTCAGAAAGTTGTTGGAAAGGATTCTAAGTATTTTAATTATAGGGGTATGAGTGTTATCTGGTACGCAAGTAGAGGAAAGCCGAAGAAAAAGTGGTTTGATTGTTTGAAAGTTGTGATATGAATGTAGGAGGAGTACGTTGTAAATATAGATTTTTGAAATGGCTTATTACTAAAATAATTATATTAATTTTGAAGATCTGCTGCAAAAAATCCATGTAAATGGAGATCATGGTTTATCTAAGCTCTACAATCATGCCTAAAAGATGGATTAGTCCCATCTGTCCCTCGGCTCTGTCCCCTTAGAGGGATAGATGGGACTACAAAGTTCCATTGCCCCCTCGTTGCCAAAAGGATTAGGTACAATTTATATTAATAATAAATAAATAATGCTGGACAATCCACACACCATCATCTAGCCCCAAAGTAAGCTACTCAAAGCTTGTGTTATGGGTACTAGATAACTGATATATTTAATAAGTACATTATATTATACATAGATAGACATTTTTTATTATACTTAGAAAACACCCAGACCAAAGGAAAAATTTCTGCAGATCGTACACAAATTTGTTCCGCGGCGGGAATCGGACCCGCAACCTCTTGCGTCGCAGGCGGACTCTCGCCCGCTGCGCCACAGAGGTCGTCTGGAGAGCTGGGCAACAAATGGTAATAATCCTGAAAGACTTTAACGACTATCAAATTGCGGTCGCCGGTTTACAAAAACCGCTCTTAAATCTGCGTAAAGTCGGCCCAACACTGCAGAGTTTCAAAATGTTTAAATACACATTGAGAGTATATACCCTCGGCTTAATTTGGCACTAGTAAGTTACACAGGACCTATACTAACAGAACTCGGTCGGCAAACTTGCTTCGACCAGTTGAGATTTAATTTTAACCTTTGAGGATAAGGCTTTGTCTATAGAAGAGAATAATGGCGACTGGCTGCGATGGACGCGATTTGATTTATTAAAAAGCATCCATTTAAAGAAGAAGAAGAGTGAATACATCAAAGTCATCACTTTGATGTATTCACTCTTCTTCTTCTTTAAATGGCGTCTGTCACTTTTGAGATCAATTTTATATTGTCAAGTTTTAAATTGGTAGTATTGTCAATATCACAAAGTCATTGTCATATTGTCAAGTCAATTTTAAACAAACGTTTAAAATTATTAAATTAACTGTTTTGTTTAAAATTCTTATAATATTTCTAAGAAAAAAAATAATTAGAAAGGAACTTTTACTTTAATTCACATAATTTAACACCCGTGCCAGCTTTATAGGAAAAATAGCCACCAAATATAAGCAAGAGAACTAAAAACTAAAAACTAAAGCTATAATATAATATATTTTATGTATTATTGCGCTATTAACTACTAATTATGATGCCTATAGTTATGAGTGAGTGAACGAAAATGAACGATTGAACACATTGTTCAGGCAAACTATTGGTATCCGTTGGCGAAATCGAGTCATTTGCTTTCTTGTAGCTTAGAATACACTTTTAACGTTTTAGTCCCATCTGTCACCCCAAGGGAACAGAGCAGGGGGACAAATGGGAATAAACCGTCTAGGTATTGTCCGCGTCCGCGTGTTCACTATAGTTGAAGCTAATGACTTCTTTAGTGAATGAATAAAATACACCTTATCAGTTCATCTTACTAAGATCACATTTATTAAAATTCTTATATATCAAGATTTTGTTTGTAACGAATTAAATTAAAAATTACTCGTCCTATTTCAATAATTCTTTTACCATTAAAATGCTACATTATCTATAAAAAACATAGGCTATATTTATTACTAGAAAAAATTAGGGATCCATACTAAAACTTCATTAATCTAACCCAAGGTGTAATAATTAATGTTTTTTTGCGGATGAAGTCGCGGGTAACAGCTAGTGTCTTATAATTTCAGACTATCCCATACTGACCGATCTAAATGTTACATCCTGTATATACTTTCACGACATTTAATGTTAGTGCCTAACGACCTCTTGTTATATAAACAATGCTAAAGACTCAACACATAAACATACTCTAAAACATTGCAAGACACAAATAACAGAATTTTGTTTTATGTACTTCATTTTGAGGGTTCATTTGACACACGGTTCAAAAGTTTTACAAGCAGCAGCTGCAATAGTTTTATGGTTATCAAAAAGTTTTTTTCGTTTGCTCAACGCAAAAAGAAGGTTGTTGTTTGAGTCTGTTGTTTTTAGTTGAGTGGGAAGGACACATTTTAAGAATAGTTTGGTTTGTCATGTATGTACATAATTATGTGGGATCCTTTGGCTGTTACTGTATCCCAAACGGCTAGGATTTTGATCAGTTGAGGCAGACTTTGTCAATTTTGATTCGTTTAAACAACAAACATGACAGGTGTTGGCAGGTATAGCTTTTAACTTTTATAGAAATTAGCGCAGCCATTCAAGCGAGTATTTTTACGTTCTGTACCTACTGCCTGTTTCTTTATGACAAACAGTGACATTAACTAATTAGTGATTTAGCTAAAATAATTACTCTTATTGTCAATGTTATTTTGAGACGAGAATGGATAAAATACGTAATTAGTATTGTTTAATATATATGAGGGAACACAGACACACACTTCACTTTATTTATGTATATTAGTTTATTTTCCCTCTTCGCGCCATTGGGATTGTCTGTGGTCGACTTGCGCGGGCGACAAAAACGCGCCTAGCGCCTGCGCCGAAAAGCGGAGATTTTCGGCAACGTCTTGGCTTCAAAATCATTGGAGAGTAATGGCGGACAATATAATTTAAATTTGGAAATACTCACCAAAACCCAATAAACACTGTGCAGTGATACATAAAAAAGGCCGGATCCGGAGTTGACCAGGGGTGAGTTTAGGATATAAGTATTCTATGCATATCTACAATATTTTTCTGTGTAACACCCTAGCACGCGGACCGGCGGTAGATTCACAACGGCTTCGGAGCCAGAATAATTGCGGTATGTTGGTCGTAAGATCAAACAAGTATATTAGAGGAAGTCTGAAAGTGGGGCCGGCGACGGAAAAAATGAGGAGTAATAGGTTGGCGTGGTATAGGCATGTTATGAGGGATGAATGTCATGTGAGGAGTGTTAGATATGAATGTGGATGGATACAAGAGATGGATGAAGTGTGTGAAAGATGATATGAGTAAGAAAGGTGTAAGTACTGAGATGACGGACGATAGAGGGAGAGGGAAGGGGAAAACGTGTTGTGCCGACCCCACATAGCGTGAGAAAATGACAGGAAGAAGAAAAAGTTATTTTGCTATTTCTTTTTTTTTTTTTTCAATATTCAAATTCAGTTTATTATCAAAATAACCTAACAGATAATAATTATCCAATGCGTTATAGAGGAACAGATAAAATATAAAATATATAAAGTTAAACTAACATTTTCTAGTACTTATTTAAAATAAACATAACTGGTACCTTACAAAACAAAAATACAAACTTTACTAAATATAAAAATATTTTTTTTTTAACTAAGATAAAAACTTTGTCTACGGCGCTCACGCTAAATCATTTGGAGGAGCCGTGTGTCCGCGTAAAATAAACACGGCGTCCTTAGAGACAGAGTCCATCACAGGATGGTAATGCGCGAACTGAGTCCGGCCCTGACGATACATTAAATCTTTAACGCGGACACAGGGACGCATTCGACCTTCACACTGGCGTTTTTGGCACTTTTAGTTGGAAAATTGCGTTTGTTGGGAAAGCTTTTAGAGGTTAGGTACCTGAGAAAGTATTTTACGGCTTTTATGAGTGCTTTATGCGCGGGCCTTCAGGGTGAGTTACGCTCTTTTTAGTTGAGGGTTAAGGTGTGTTTTTACTGGGAGACGTCGCGTTTATCCCGAGCATGCACAAATATTTTGTGCATTATGGAACACTAGCTTCTGTCCACGGCTTCGCCCGCGTTGCATCTTGAAAAACAAAAACAAATCTATCCCGCGGAACCGTACATTTTCCAGGATAAAATTAGTAGCCTATGTGCTATTCCAGACTATAATCTATATCTGTGCCAAATTTCATCCAGATCCGTTCAGCCCTTTCAGCGTGAATAGGTAACAAACATACTTACATCCATACATCCAGACATTCATACATTCTTACAAACTTTCGAGTTTATAATATTAGTAGTGTGGTTTAAAGGCTGAAAAGCCTATTACATCTTACTGGCACCGTTGGAAGGCTTGATATAGTTTTTGGTTAGGTTAGTCAAAATAAACAAACTCGCTGTTTCCACGGTTAGGCTCACTAAAGTAAGTAAATCCTTCAAAGAGCCATGTGTACGGTTCTATAACAAAATGCGAAGCGACATGCTTGATTTATCGATTAGATAATTCAAAAATGTAATTAAATAAAAACTGTCTCAAAATGAATATTATAGAATATCAGAGTACTTAGGTGACAAAAAAGCTTGGGACGAATAAGCTCCAACTCTCTTAGGGTATCCAAAAAAAGGCTTATTCCACTAATCCCCGTTGACGATCCCCGTTAACGGGGATTAGTGAACTTTTTGTTCACTTTTCCCCGTTGACGCTGATACGAACTCGCAACGGGGATTAGTGAACTAAAAAGTTCACTAAAAAGTTCACTAATCATCGTTAAGTTAAAAATAAAATACCAATATTTGGAATTAGCCTAAGAATCATGTTTCCATTTCAAATCACAATTTGTTACAATTATTAATTAAACAGATAACATAATATTATTAGTGTACCTACATATACCAACTGGCAAGAGATGGAGGAGGCCTTTATCCAGCAATGGATAGCCCTCGAAATAAATTACACACAAAATGTTTAATCTAATCTATCATACATAATTACAAAAATAATTATACAATTTAGTAAGTAATGCTAATGAATAATAATTTAATATGTTAACTGAATGAAAAAATAAAGGAACTTAAGATGAAATAATCAGATAAATATACATATATACATTGAAAAAATACACTGAAAGTCTAAGAATGAAAATAGAACTAATGAATGATGTGGAATTAAATTAAAATGATAAATATATACATTGGAATCCAAAACTGAAATAATATGATAAAAAAAATTGTTATTTATTGCATGCTATTTAAATATTACCTTAATTATTATGAGGGAAATAAAGGCTATTTTTATTTTTTATTTTTTATTTTATTTACCTACATATTAAAATCATAGATGTTTACGCCTCCGTGTCAATAGTTCTACTAAGAAGTTCAACTGGTAGTACAAATGGATACAAACTTGTATCTCTAGTACTACCAGTAGTACTAGTGACCTTAATGAGTGCGGCATTGGTAGTACAACTGAACATTTCACGTGACAATCTTTATTTTGATAATTTTAAACTGGCCACTGTTTAACACATAACCTAAACTATTTTTTTGTAACCTAAAAGAAAGAAAAAAAAGTGTGAAAGAAATAGGTGTGATTTGAAATAAAAACATGATTCTTAGGCTTATTCCAAATATTGGTATTTTATTTTTAACTTAACGGGGATTAGTGAACTTTTTAGTTCACTAATCCCCGTTGCGAATTCGCATCAGCGTCAACGGGGAAAAGTGAACAAAAAGTTCACTAATCCCCGTTAACGGGGATCGTCAACGGGGATTAGTGAATAAGCCCAAAAAAAAAGCGCTAGGGCCCAGCGAGTTTCTTCTCATTTCTTCTCGGACTGGGGATAGGACTGGAATTGGCACTCACCTATAGTAAAATGATTAAAAATAATCCCTTTGATTTTATTGAATAAAGATTATTAGAATTTTGAATTTTGCCAAAAATTCAATGGAGCGAATTGATTTGACTTTGTGTAAGAGAATATTAAATACCAACTTAAATTGTTATTCAGGGTATTATGTGAGAAAATAATTATCTATACTAATATTATAAAGAGGAAAACTTTGTTTGTTTGTTTGTTTGTTTGTTTGTTTGAAACGAATAGGCTCCGAAACTACTGAACCGATTTGAAAAATTCTTTCACCAATGTGTAGAATAAACTTTCAGGATGAACATAGGCTATATTTTATGTAAGTAGGTACTTCGCGGGCGACGCCGCGAGCGGAAGCTAGTTATAAATAACTGTGTTCTGTCTGTTTTCAGCTTTTTATTTCTTTGCGTCAATGGAAGCGCTATTTTGTTTATGATTACTTACTTTGTAGAGAAAGGTCCATTCTACTTGCATAAAAATAAACAATAAGTATACTTCAAAGAGCTCTAGCGACCGTCTGCTTAATAAAAAACTTAAAATTTAAATTTCGCAACTATTTTCTGAATTATACGAGCACTGACATAAGATATTTTCAAGTTTTAATGAGTTGAAATGAAATGAAATGAATGCGTGGAATAAAAAAATAAATCCTGTAGCAATAACATAATCTATATCTATATAAGAGCTTAACCTGACTGACTGACTGACTGACTGACTGATTTATCATCGCCCAGCCGAAACCGCTGAAGCTAGAAAGCTGAAATTTGAAAGGTGGGTTCCTTTTATAACAAAACCACCCACTAAGACGGGATTTTTGGAAATTCCACCTCTAAGGGGGTGAAAAAGGATGAAAACTTTAGTATGAAACTTTTTAACGCGTGGAGCGATTTTCTTGAAACTTTGTTTGTGCACTGTAAATGCAAAATTAATGGACACGTATTTCAGGATTTTTCAATATAACCATCAAAAAGGGGTCAAATGTGGGGTCAATTTTTGTATGGGAACTTTTTAACGGGTAATGCGATTAGCCTGAAACTTTGTTTGTGTACTGTAAATGCAAAATAAATGAACACGTGTTTTAGGATTTTTCAATATAACCTTCAAAAAGGGGTCAAATGTGGGGTCAATGTTTGTATGGGAACTTTTTAACGGGTGGTGCGATTGGCTTGAAACTTTGTTTGTGTACTGTAAATGCAAAATGAATGGACACGTGTTTCAGGATTTTTCAAAATAACCTTCAAAAAAGGGTCAAATGTGGGGTCAATGTTTAAATGTGAACTTTTTAACGGGTGGTGCGATTGGTCTGAAACTTTGTGTATGTACTGTAAATACAAAATTAACGGACACGTGTTTCAGGATATTTCAATATAACCTTCAAAAAGGGGTCAAATGTGGGGTCTATGTTTGTATGGGATCTTTTTAACCTGGTGCGATTGGTCGGAAACTTTGTTTCGTGTTTCAGGATATTTCAATAAAACCTTAAAAAGGGGGTCAAATGGGGGGGGGGGTCAGTGTTTGTATGGGAACTTTTCAACGGGTGGTGCGATTGGTCTGAAATTTAATTTCGTGTTAAAGGATTTTTCAATATAACTCTAAAAAAGGGGGTCAATGTTTGTATGGGAACTTTTTAACGGGTGGTGCAATTGGCCTGAAACTTTGTTTTCTGTTTCAGGATTTTTCAATATAACTCAAAAAAAAGGGGTCAATGTTTGTATGGGTTTTTTTTTGACGGGTGGTGCGATTGGTCTGAAACTTTGTGTACTGTAAATACAAAATGAATGAACAAGTGTTTCAGGATTTTTCAATATGACCTTCAAAAAGGGGTCAAATGTGGGGTCAATGTTTTTATGGGTACTTACTTTTTAAAGGGTGGTGTGATTGGTCTTAGTTTTGGTTTGGATACTTTAAATGCAAAATAAATGGAAACGTATTCCTGGATATTTCAAAATAGCCCTCTAAAATGGGTAAAATTGGGCGTCAAAGTTATTTATGGGATTTTTTTATTAGTGTAATTTGTTTGAAACTCAGTTTAGATACCTACTTTAAGTGAACGAAGTCGCGGGCGGGACAGCTAGTTATCAAATAATAGTCAAGATATCTCAAACTAGCTTCCGCCTACGGCTTCCCGCGTGGTACCTTGAAAATCGAAAACAAATCTATCCCACGGAAACCGTAATTTTTTTAGGATAATTAGTACCTATGTACTATTTTAGGCTATAATCTATTTACATATACATATGTACATAATCTCCTCCGATCTCTAATTACTTTGATCTTTGAGGATATCTAAAGAGGGTAGTTAGAAGCACGTCCAAACATGATATTTGGCTCATGCCAAACTCATTTTGCACAGTATTCCGTACGTGACAGGTTGCAAGCCCATCGCCGCTTATCTGTCTATCTATCTATGTACTAAATTTCATCGATCCGTTCTGCCGTTTCAGCGTTGGGTAGCAAAAATCCATACATCCATATTTCCCCACAAACTTTAACGTTTATAATATCAGTAGGATAACAACTCCATATAACTTGCTCTCACATATTTTTCTACAAAATAGATAAAAGCATCTTTCTATTTTTACTCCCTCTAATTCCGTAAGACGAGAAACTGTTGACAGAAAACAAAAAAGAACTTGAAAAATGAGGAAGAAATGTGCAGATTTGTTCATTCCTTTGAGGAGGGACCCCTTGTAAAGTAACGAGCCGTGAGCGGGACCACTCGGCGAATGCAGGCGGAGACGAGTGCAGCAGCCGCTGCGGTGACACACGAGCGCGGATCCTGTCAGGCCTACACCGGTCTGCCGGCCAACTTCACATCTAGAGTAATGAGAGAGCGCTGCGGTTTAAGCTTGGTCGTGCACCAATGGTTATTTTAAAGTAACTACAATTTATAATACCTACTAAAGTACTTTATGTTATTCCTATAAATAATACTAGCTTCCGCCCACGGCTTCGCCCGCATGGTACCTTGAAAAACAAAAACAAATCGCTCCCACGGGAATCTTACATTTTTCTGGGATAAAATGTAGCCTATGTGTTTTATTCCAGACCATAATCTATATCTGTGCCAAATTTCATCCAGATCCGTTCAGCCGTTTTAGCGTGAAAGAGTAAAAAACATACATCCAGACATCCTTACAAACTTTCGCGTTTATAATATTAGTAGGATTTGATGTTGTAAAAGTTGTTTTTAGGTTAATTTAAATAGGATACATACCAAGTGTGTCCTGCATGCTCTTTTAAATTTTAGGTATATAGTTAATTAAGTTGCTGTGCTTTAGCCGGGCTCATGCTAAAATTACACCTACCTCTTTAAGACCTAATTGTAACATGAATGCAATAAACATTTTGAACTTTTTGAAATTTATTTGACTGGTTACAATTACAAAGGTACTGATTCAGCTTTTTCGCTGTAGGTACTAGCTAGGATGTCACATGCGTTTGAGTGCCTTCCAAAATTGCTAAGTTGGCTTGACGTGAAGAGTGCCCGTATGTTCCAGATCTCAGTTTACCATATTATCTTACAAACTTCTTCCAGGGTGGGGATAGTCTTACGGTTATTGACCTGGCTTTTGCTTACAGAAGTCTGAGTGTATTTTAGCGAAAGCTGGGTACCTATAAATAAATATAAATAAATAAATAAATAATGTTGGACAGTCCACACAGCATCATCTAGCCCCAAAGTAAGCTACTGAAAGCTTGTGTTATGGGTACTAGATAATTGATATATTTAATACGTTATATGTACATATATGTACAAAGATAGATATATTTTTATTATACATAGAAAACACCCAGACCAACGGAACAAATTTCTGCAGATCGTACACAAATTTGTTCCGAGGCGGGAATCGAACCCGCAACCTCTAGCGTCGCAGGTGGACTTTCGCCCGCTGCGCCACCGAGGTCGTCTATGTACCATGCGATTTGCTAACACCTAAGTGCACTACATTAGTGTCACGATAAGTAAATAAATTTAAATATTGTTAGATATTTCACACATCATCTAGCCCCCGACTTAACAAAGCTTGTACTATGAAAACCAGATAAGTGATAGACTAATTATATACTTTTCTTTGTAAATACATACATAGAATACATAGTAAAACCCAGATACAGAACAAAATTCTGTTGTTCACCACGCAAATGTTTGGGTGGGGATCGAACCCACAACCTACAGCGCAGAAGGCAGAGCTACTACCAACTAAGCTGTGAGGCCAGTCTGCATTTAGGCTAAAATAACCAAACTGATTATGTAAGTTTCGATTTTCGATAGCTTTCTTATAAGCATTATAAATGCGAAAGTTTTTGTGAGTAACCTCTTTATCCCTTTCACGGCTAAACGGATTTGGAGGAAATTTTAATTGGGAAATAGATTATAACCTCGCTTTGCGCATAAGCTTCGGAAAAAATCCATAAGGGGATGAAAAGAGAGATTTAATATTAAAACTACGGGGTGCCGCTAGTCTGTTATTTATACACTTACCTCGTTATTATTTAAGCAAATACTTTTTTATATTGATGGACATATTACACAACACTCCTAGCCCCAAACTAAGCAAAGCTTGTACTATGGGAACCAGATAACTGATAGATTAATTATATACTTCTTTTTTGTAAATAAATACATAGAATACAATAATAATACAGAACAAACATCTGAGTTCATCACATAAATGTTAGTCATGGGTGGGGATCGAACCCATGCTTCTGACCTACAGCGCCGAAGGCAGAGCTACTGAACTATGAGGTCAGGATATCAATACCAAGACAAAACAAAGTAGGTATACTTAGTATTTTGCTGTTTTATATGATCTCAAAAACAAACACTAAAATAAACAATGAAAACTAATCAATAGTATTTTGCTCAGTGGCATCTACTAAAGTTCGACAGAATAAAGGAAAAATAAGGAAATCCAAGTTTTACTTACTAGTTTCAGTGCCTTTAGCACAAGTTTCTAATACTATGCGTTTATTTTCTGCAAATTGTGTCACATTTTGACATAGAAAAAAAATATAAAATTATATTTATCGCTCATCTTCATATTAAACGTAGGAAATAATTTGTTTGTAAATAAACTATTTGAACGTCTTTCATTTTGCTCGCTGCATAGTAACGGCTGGATTTGCTGGTATAACTATTCTCAGAATAATGTTATGTCAAATGTCAGTTGACTCTTCGAAATCTACAGTTTATTCTCAGAATAGTGCTGAACTAGTTTCGTCGAATCCTTATTCAGATTATTGTAAGTTTTACATAATAGTGAAAACTTTACTGGATTGTACCTACAATACTTTTGTGATTTAGATTTTTTGGTTTATCAGTGTAAACTAAAATGGTGGTTTATAAAGACAGTAATGGAGGCAAGGGAGATTTACAGAAGTAATTTATTTTGATGTCCACAATAATTTTGGCTAAAATAATTACATCTTTAAATAAAAAAATAGGCACAAATTACTGTAGTCCCCATAAGCCTAAAAAACAAAAGTGTTAAATATAACGTCACACCATTGTCTTCGTTTCCAGCAAGGTGTTGCCAACATAAAGTGTCATAGTTCTATTTTTTTACAAATATATAAAAAAAATAAACTGATGCTAGCAACCCTGCTCGTAATTAAAGCGTCAAACACTTAAGCAGTTTATCCTATGGGGTGGTTTATCTTGCGGAAAATTGGGACACCCCTATCATACCCCTGGGACCAGTCAGCGATACGAAGCTTACACCTGCAAGTTTATTTTGCTCCTTAAAAGTCAGGGGATAAAGTCGACTTTGCGTTGCGCGAAACACTTTTATTGAATTAAAGGATTTAATTGATTTTGATTAAATATTTAGCATTTTAAATCGATCTGCTTGATTAAATAATGATGTAATATGGTGTAATTGGTATTTTATTGGTGGTTTGGTTACGTATCTGCCTGCTTCTTTATCACTTCCAGATTTGCTACATGTGACGCGGTATTCTATGTCACGGGAAAATGTCGGGTGGTACACTTATCCCTACCAAGCTATCCCTACTGGTAGGGATAAGTGCACGTTTGTGTAGATCTATTTCTACCGGTAGGGATAGGCGCACAGAAAATTTCTTATCCATACTCGGTTATCCCTACGTCTGTGCGTGTCACGCAGCGTGACAGAAGCTCGTGGCATTAATCTGCGTGACAACCCATGTAATTGTCACGCCTCTTAGTTCCGGTCACATTACTTAGCGAAGAGAGTTGCCTACAAAATCACTTCACATATTCACAACTTACAGCGCGGAAGGTAGAGCTACCAACTGAGCTGTGAGGTCAGTCAAGATAAAACAATATCACCTGATGAGCGGCGATAGGCTTGCAACGTCACGTACGGAATACTAACTACTGTGCAAAATGTGGGCATGTACAAAATGTCACGGTCAGACGTGCCTCTGACTACCTTCTTTAGATCATCATCATCATCATCATCATCATCAGCCTATAGCAGTCCACTGCTGGACATAGGCCTCCCCTAATGAGCGCCATTGCGCCCTGTCTTCAGCTCGACGCATCCAGCCTCCGCCAGCAGCCTTTCGCAGTCGCCATCGTCACTCCACCTAGCCGGAGGGCGTCCTACACTACGTTTGCCGAGCCGCGGTCTCCACTCGAGAACTCGATATTCGAGACTTCTATAGATATTCTCAAAGATCTAAGTCACTAGAGGTCTGAGAAGATATTTACCGAGCCGTGGGGATTACAGTCGTGAGCATGTTTGTTTTTTTTATGCTTTAGTACCTGGGTGACCGAGCTTTGCTCGTTTTTTAGGGTAAGCGACGTTTTCTAAAAATGAAACCTAGCTAGATCGATTTATCGCCCCCAAAACCCCCTGCATACTAAATTTCATGAATATCGCTGGAGCCGTTTCCGAGATTCCGATTATATATATAATATATACATATATACATATATACAAGAATTGCTCGTTTAAAGGTATAAGATACACATATAATATATATATATATAATAATGTTATTTGATTTCCACTTAAATTCGGAACAAGATCAAAAATAAAGACGTTGCGTTTCTCTGTAAACAAAAGTTTTAATTACTTACACACATTACAAGATTGACTATGTTAATAAGTTATACTAGTATTTACTAACCTGTAAACAAAAGAAAACAACATTTAATGCCTTTATTTCAGGTCTTTCTTATTAAATACAAAAAAAATATCTTAATTACAAACTTATTTGTAATTTCTCACATGTGGGATCTTATTACGACAAACGTCACAATTTGACAGTATGTTCCCTCTGTTGTACTGTCAGACTGTGTGACAGTGACAGACTCTGTACATAGATAATATACCATAAAAACTAATCTTTAGACAGTAATGTGTAATGTTTAGGTTTTTTTACATCTCCCCCCTTAGGGAAAACAATTTTAAGTGACAATGTACAAAATTGTTTAATTACCAACTACCACCGGAGATATTTTTGTAATGTGGTAGAGATTTGATTCCGTTTTCCTGTGTCCAGTATCCACTTCATATATTGAATTAGAAATCTTCCTCAGAATAGAAAACGGTCCAATCCTTAACTCATCCATTTTTCTTCTATTTAGCCGATTTCCATTTTCTACATAGACTTTGTCACCTACTTCCAAGTTATATTGTTCTCTATGTAGATCGAATCTTTTTTTATTATAATTGTGAGATTTTATTGTATTTTTGAAGGCTAGTTTTCTATCTCTTTCAAGATCTTCATTAGTACATTTTGTTTTCAATTCGACTGGTAAGATATTTACATTTCCACCTTCCAAAAGATACTTCGGAGCAAACTTCGTGACTGTGTGTTCTGTTTCGTTATATTTTTCAACACATCTCTGAGCCATAGTTGTCCATGCTATTTTCTTTTCATTTTCATTTATTTTACATCTTATTTTATTGACTAAAGTTTGATTAAGCCTTTCATTGAGTCCATTTGAAAATGGTGTATCAACCGCAGTGAAAACCAGTTCGATATTTTTTCTCTTTAGAAATTCTTTGAATTCTCTGGAATTAATTCCAGGGTATTGATCTGTTAATATCATATCAATGTCATAACTGTGTGTCACATTTTCAATTAGTTTAATAAAATCATTAGAGTTTTGGTTTCTTGATGTTAAAATATAAGCATATCTCGTAAAATGATCAACTAGAAGATGAAGGTATTTTTTTGTTGATCGTGATCCTCCAAAGCCGCCGATGGTATCAATGGACACAATTTCAAATGGACGTGTTGCTGGACCTAAATGTGACATTAAACCATATTTTGACTTCCTCCTTGACTTATTTTTAATACAAATTTCACATTCATCGCAAATTTGTTTAATGTTTGTTGTCATATTTTCAGCTGTGTAGAATGGTGTTATTTTATTTGTCATCTGAGTTCTTCCAATATGGCAATAAGTTCGATGGACCTCTTTTATTAAAGTTTTGCTAAGTACTTCTGATAGTATAATTTTCTTACTTCTTTTATTCTTTTTGTAGTAAATTTCATTCTCTAACACCAAAGTCGTTTTTCCATTTTTTAACTCGAGATTTGTCTTTTGGTCATGTTTTATATCATTTAAATTAAGTAAATTAATTACTTTTAAAAAATCATCAGCATTATCATGTGGTTCTAGAACTGGGTTTCTGCTTAAACAGTCTGCTTCTTGATTGAATTTTCCTGGGTTATATATCACCTTAAAATTATATTGGGATAAATAATATGTCAAATCACCTAATTCCTCATCAGTTCTCGACTTGATGTTCATATTTTCTAATGGTTTATGATCTGAGTATACTACAAATTCTTTTCCCATAAGCCAGTGCTGCCAATATTTCACAGCTTCTTTTATGGCCAGACATTCTAAATATATAGCCTTTTTCTTCTTTTGATAGTCAGTTAATTTTCTTGAAAAATAAGCGACCGGCTTATTTTCTCCATTTTCATCCTCTTGTTTTAATACCGCTCCTACTCCTTTGATACTAGCATCTGTGTAAATGCTTATTGGCAATTTATGATCAAAAATTTTCAGAATTGGTTCGGAACATAACAATGATTTTATTTTATCAAATGATGTCTGACATTCTGCAGACCATATAAATTTAACATCTTTCCTTAGTAAATTGTGTAATGGATCAAGGATAATTGCACTGTTTGGTACAAACTTGTGATGAAAATTTATTTTTCCTAGGAATTGACGAATATTTGTTTTTGTTTCTGGAACCGGGAAGTTTTTAACAGCAGTTAAATAATCTTTCAGAGGTCTGATTGAATTATTTTCAATTATGTGACCTAAATATTTAGCTTCATGGCTTGCAAAAGTACATTTCGAAATTTTAAGTCTAAAGCCTTCCATTTGTATTGCCTCCAGCAGTCTTGATAAATGTACTATATGTTCTTCAAAATTTTGTGAAAAAATCAGTATATCATCTATAAAATTTACTGCAAAATTAGAAAGTTCGTATTTTCTTATGATATTGCTCAATATTCTTTGGAAGATTGCTGGGGAAGTCTTCAAACCAAAGGGAAGACAGGTCCATTGGAAATGTCCTTCCTGGGTAACAAATGCTGTCTTGTATCTATCTTGAATTTTTAGAGGAATTGACCAGAATGCAGAGTTAATGTCCAAAGTAGAAAAATACTTACAGTTTACAGCCTTTACCATCAAATCTTCAATCAGCGGGAAAGGTTGTGCTTGAGGGACAACAATTTTATTTAATTCTCTGAAGTCTATACATAGTCTTGTTTTTTTTTTCATCTTCTTTTTATAAGCCAGAGTTACAGGAGCTGCAAAGGGACTGTAAGATTCTTCAATCAAATTTTTCTTTAATAGTTTTGATATCTGATTTTCTATTTCTCTTCTATCCTCAACTGTGCACCTGTACGGACGTTTGTAACAGTATTTATCCACCATTAAGTCAATGTGAGCTTCATAATCTCGTAAAGTGCCAATGTCATATTTATCTTTAGCAAAAACAGAACTATATTTTTCTACCAACTTATCAATTTCTGATTGTTGGTATAAATCTAGATGGTTTACTGACATTTCAAACTTATCCAAATTTATATGTTCATTGAAATTTATTTCATACTTGTTAATGTGTTTAATTTCTTGTTTCATAATATCAGATTTCAATCGAAATCCATCTTCGTTTATGTCACCTAGTACATCAGGAATTTCGACATTTGTTATATCATTTGATTTGTAGTTATGAGTCTTCATCTCCATTTTATTTGAGTTTAATTTCTTCTCTTCTGAACTTCCATTTTGTACGATTTGTAATTCTTCATTTTGCATTAATTTAAATTTTTTTATACAGTCCAGCCCAATAAGAAACTCATAATTAAAATTTTCATTATCTACTACAAATATATCCATCATTCTTTCTATATTGTAGATTTTTATTTTAAGTGTTACCATTCCTTTTGTTTTCTTCTCACCATTAATAGTTTTCAAGTTTACCAACTCTATATCATTTCTATGTTTTTGTTTCATCTTAAGTAATTTAGCATTTATTAATGACACATTTGAACCAGAGTCATAAATGCCAGAAACTTCCAAAGTATCATTTAATAGTAATTTTATTTTTATTAATGGTGGCACATCTAGTTTTTTGGATTCTTCTCATTCAGTTCAATTTCCAATTCTGAGTTATTTACAGTTTTCACCGTTGCTTTTTGATTTTTCTTATTAAACCAGCATATTTCCTCAGAATGGTAACGTTTCCCTTTATTCTCGTTGATGCAAATTGTGCATGGTTTTTTTTCTTCAATTTTCTTCGATTTACTGTCATAATATGTAGTATTTTTTTTTCCATATTTATTTTTCTCAACAAAATGTTCCAATTTTCCTAATTCATTGTAAAGATCTTCTGTTTCTTTTAAAGATTCTCTGTCAATCTTATCAGCCACAAAATTAGGTAAACCATATGCAATAAGGTCTATAAGCGTCCCAGTATCGATTGATTTTCTTACTTCCAATAACAGTTTTTCTTTTTTTAAAGCATACTCTAGTAAGGAACCTGCTTGATATTTAAATCCAAGAGCATATCTGTTGGGCGACCAACCTTTGTTTGCAAATGTTTCGCAAAAATTTTTCTCCCATTTGTACCATTCTGATTCAACTGTAAGTTTCATTAGCATGCAGCTATACCAATCTACGCTGGCGCTTTCCAAAAAAAATTTTAAAGTTTCAATTTTCTTTTTGTCTTCATCAATTTGGAAGCGCTCACATTCCTTATTAAAATCTTTAATCCATTGATAAGCATTTGAGTTTTTTCCCGTGAATTTCTGAATAATGAAATCCTTTGCAATTTTTCCTATATTTTGTTTTTCAGATTTTTCTTGTTTTTCTTCAAGTAATTTCTCTAATAGCTTCTCTAATGTTTTATTTGAGCCATCAGGTAGAGCTACTGCACTATTTGTTTCTTCCAGAACTTCTTCCAGGTAAAAATCATTAAATTGCAAGTTTTGCTCGGCATCCAAATAAGTTTTTGTCATAGTATCTGACAACGTTATCCATATTTTCCTTGTTTGATGTCTTTTATTTAGTGTTTTTTTTACCTTGGCATAGTTTGGAGTACTTGTAATTGTTTGATGAAGATTTACAGGCTGGTATTCAGCTGGTATTGCAAAAATCTGTCCATTTGGTGTAGATATTGAGGTTATGCAAATAATATTTGATTTTCCATCTGCAGATGGTTTTACTGCAAAATCAAATCTCAACTTTTCCATTTCTTCTTGAAATATGCAGAAAATGTTGTTTTATAATAATGTTATTTGATTTCCACTTAAATTCGGAACAAGATCAAAAATAAAGACGTTGCGTTTCTCTGTAAACAAAAGTTTTAATTACTTACACACATTACAAGATTGACTATGTTAATAAGTTATACTAGTATTTACTAACCTGTAAACAAAAGAAAACAACATTTAATGCCTTTATTTCAGGTCTTTCTTATTAAATACAAAAAAAATATCTTAATTACAAACTTATTTGTAATTTCTCACATGTGGGATCTTATTACGACAAACGTCACAATTTGACAGTATGTTCCCTCTGTTGTACTGTCAGACTGTGTGACAGTGACAGACTCTGTACATAGATAATATACCATAAAAACTAATCTTTAGACAGTAATGTGTAATGTTTAGGTTTTTTTACATATATATATATATATTCATGTATATGAATACTGCTTTACGTAAAAGCTATCTTTCAGTCCGCTGCAAAGGGATGGCTGCAGTAAAAGGAATGCAATATGAGTCGATGTATCTCCAGAGTGCCGGTTGCTTCTTACAGTTACATTCTACATGTACCTACCTAAGTTGATTTGTGTTCAAAAGCCAATGTTTTTAAAGTACAACTTTATTTTTATCTAAGAAACCACCAGAGATTGTACGAGTAAGTGGTACTTCGTACAGTAAAAATACAATCTCATACTAATAAGGGTGATATCAACCTAACAAGGATCAAAGTCATCTCTAACAAACAATCAAATTTTTCTCTTTATAATATTAGTATAGATTTATCATTGCCATTCAACGTGGTAATGTCGTTGAATCTGACAGTGATCTGGATCAGTTGAGTTACCTATAGATCGTTTGTAACGGTCCTCAGATAGCTAAACTGATTTCACATGTAGTTTATACTCTCTGGCTATTTTAAGTGAAATATTTTTTCCCGTTTTTGCAACATTTTGCATTGATGCTTCGCTGTCGTAGCGTGATGTTATATAGCCTAAAGCGTTCCTCGATAAATGAACTATCAAACACAAAAATATTTTTTCAATCGAAACCAGTAGGTAGTTCCTGAGATTAGCGCGTTCAACCAAACAAACAACTCTTCAGCTTTATAATAGGTATTAGTATAGATATCCTACTAATATTATAAACGAGAAAGTTTGTAAGAATGTGTGGATGTTTGTTTGTTACTGTTTCAAGCTGAAACGGTTGGACGGATCTGCATAAAATTTGGCACAGTTATACATTATAGTCTGGAATAGCACATAGGCTGCTTTTTATTGGTGGGATAGTTTATTTTGTTTTTCAAAGTACCACGCGGGCGAAGCCGAGGGCGGAAGCTAGTAAGATGTATAGTGGAAATACCTAGATAAAACTATGCATGAGACTGTCCGAATTATTTATTTATTTCAGATCCATTCAAACTTGCTGAATGCACCGGATCCGGATGTATTATGCAAAAAGCACCAACTTTCAAGGATGAAGTCGAGAGACTGCTACGAATCTAATTTGAATGATAAAGTCGATTTTACGAACTTAGAGGATTCTTTCGAGGTTTCATAATAATATATTTGATTTATTTTGATTTGGCATTCGATATTATGGTGCTATGAGAGTATAGTTATTATCCTTTTTCTTCTTCTTTATATGGTATCTGTTTGTTTTGACATCAATTTTGTCTGTGTAAATTTTACCAATCCTACTAATATTATAAACGCGAAAGTTTGTGAGAATGTATGGATGGATGGATGGATGTATGTTTGTTACTCTTTCACGCTCAAACGGCTGAACAGATCTGAATGAAATTTGGCACAGATATAGATTATGGTCTGGAATAAAACATAGGCTACATTTTATCCCGAAAAAATGTACGGTTCCGATAGCGATGTTTTTGATTTTTAAGGTATCACGTGGGCGAAGCCGCGGGCAGAAGCTAGTTTTATGTATTTTTATGCAACTCTCTATGAGTAGTAATGTCCTTGTGATTATATCTAAGTCAAAGATGTGTTTTCAACCTGTCATGTCCAGAATACTAAATAACTGTTAGAAAATGTTTAATGCCTCTGACCACTCAGATATCTTCAAAGATCTAGATAGATTTCTGTGGAGATGTTAAGCAAATCTAAAAAATAAAAGAGATTACATTCAGATATTAAACTTATCTAAACTAATTTACTTTGACTAAGTATTTAGCTCAAACGTTGGTATTATGAGATTACAACTTATAATTGGATAGGCCATTTTGAAAGAACCATAGGTACCTACATATTTTATTTTTCCTCACGCTCTCATAACCCATAAACAAAACAGATTTACGCAACAAAAGTCCCTTGTTTGCGAATTAGGCTCAAGCTTTGCATAAAGGGGATAGTGACTAGACGATAAATTTATTTTATTATTTACCTATATTTAGACAGATGGGCGAATGCTGTAACAACCTTGCAGCCTGAGGGAAGGCGAGGTTAGCCACGCAAGCGTTGGAGAGATGATCTCGACAACTACGAGAGAGAATGGTGGAAAAAAACCTCTGATAGAAATGTTTAGCATGATTTGGGGGAGACCTTAGCCCAACAGACGAAACAGGTTAATAAAAAAAGTACCTACCTATTTGTATTTAGTCTAGCCATTTTGGCTTGGTTCTGCCGCGGTAATTTCTTTTCTTTTCGGTAACTTCTAATTTCCTTATTTGTATAATATTTTCTTCTTTTTCTTCTTTGTATAAGGCATCTGTCTCTTTGAAATCAATTTTGCCAGTGTAAACTGTTTAAATTAGTAGTAGGTATTGTAAATGTCACAAAGTCAGTCAAATTGTCAAGTCAATTTAAAACAAAAGATGGTTGTTTTGTTCAAAGTCCCGGGATTTCTTCCGATGGATTTAGAAAGGAATTATTCATTTTAATTCATATATTTTACGCTCGCGTCAAAAACTCATTCTTTATTGGAAAAATAACCACCAAAATTACACAACAAAACTCAAAATAGTGACAAAGTTGACATTCAAATGCATCGCAGAAAATCCTATTCCACACTCGTTTATTCTCACGTTGACAGTTGGAGACTAAGTTCCCAAAAGCTTGGCAAGTATTAAAAGTGTGGTCCATAAACTGTAAGCTCTTAGCCGTGCTCTCCCGTAGCGGGACTATGGCGATTCCAGTTGATACATGCTCATCAGATAAGGAGTTTATGGCTTTATTATGTAGTCCCGAACAGAACGAGATACGAGTACTTACTGCATTTCATGGCAATAACTTTATAGGGACATGTTTTGTTTGGGAAAAAACTACTGTTAAAACTAGAGCGCTGGTAGTGTAGTGGTAGCACTCCTGCCCCACGATCTGAAGGTTGTGGATTCAAAACTAGTAGTGCACCAATGAGTTTTTCCATGCCAGCAATGCCAGTGCTCTTAAACGGCGAAGGAAAACATCGTGAGGAAACCGGCATACCCTAGAACCAAAAGTTCGAAGGTGTGTGTCAGAGGTTAGTATTCTTATAAGCGGCGATGGATTTGCACCCTGTCACGTACGGAATACTAACTACTGTGCAAAATGTGGGCATGTGCCAAATGTCATGTTCGGACGTGCCTCTGGCTTTTTCATTAGATGTCCTCAAAGGTTTAAGTATTACGCCTGGGAATTACAGTCGTGATCATTTTCGTTTTTTTTCTAAAAAACCTAATTATCTTTCCTCGAAAAGAACTATCGTCTTTCAAAAGAATGTTTATTGAATTAATCCAATGAGTTTTTCTCGGAAAATCACTTGTTATAGTTTAGTGTCCCTGATTTCGTATAGCAACAGTGAAAGCTAATTTTAAAGTATACGGGCCTAATGTTTGAGAGTAAAAGAGAAAGTATATTTTGAATTAAATATGTATTATGAGCTGCCAAATTAGTAATTTATGTTCTTTTTCACGATATTCAAACTTTGATGCGAAAAATTGACACTTTAAAATTGTCAGTTCAAACATTGACAACAGCCCTTCTAGCAATTACACTGTAAATATTTTTTTCCTTTATGTTATAGAAGACAGATTATCTAAATTAGTTATTTTTTTAGCCAAGTCACAACTTAATGTCGAAAACTACGGAAGAAAAGACAAACTGTCTATGGTGCTGTCTATGGGTGTATCACGATGACCTTAATTATTAATATACGAAAGAATTTAAAATTAACTTTAGTTGCTGTTACCCAGAATCAGGTCCTGTTGTAGTGAAGAGTCTGCAGATCAAGTATCATCCATTATCAAGTGCTACTCGTGTTAGCACAGACTTCGATGGCATAGAGACAAGATAAGCTACCTAATGAGTACCTAGATAAAAAGTAATTATAATAGGAGTTAATGTTTCATTTTTTTTCAAGTTCACTTCCTGAAAATGTTTTGCTCATAACTTAACTTCCTATATATTCGAATGGAGCTATTACGGAATTCATAATGCAATCAATTACAATGAGTCAGCAACAGTTCTGCGATTACGTAATTCTGATACTAACAAAATATTGTTAGCGCACATAAATTTTTCGAACAGAAAAACCCATTGGTGCATGGCTAGTTTTGAACCCACGACTGTAGGATCTGAAGGCGGGACCACTAGACTACAAGTGCTCTCATATATCTCTTGTGATACACGTAAACAATTTATATTCCAAGCCTGATATCAATTTACACAACCCAATTACATCCAATACAATGCATTAGGTACAAACGAGTGAATTATCATAGCAAGCTAAATCCCGGTATTCGTTCCGATACCGTTACGGTAAAGCCGGATCCGTTCCGGCAACGTCACAATGCCACAGAGTATACAATTGAACTAAGAAACAGAAGTGTCACTCGCTGAAAAACATGATCACGACTGTTAATCCCCAGACTCGGTAGATACTTTCTCAGATCTGATTACTAAGATCTTTGAGGTTGTCGAGGTAGTCAGAGGCACGTCCAAACATGATATTTGGCACATGACCAGATTTTTCATAGTGATTAGTATTCCGTACTTGACACACACCTTCGAATGGTCCTAGGGTATGCCGGTTTCCTCACGATGTTTTCCTTCACCATGTAAGATCACTGGCATTGCGCACATACATTTTTTAAATGGAAAACTGACTACCCTCTTTAGAGATCCTCAAAGATATAAGTAACTAAAAGATCTGAGGAGATATCTACCGAGCCCGGGGATTACAGTCGTGATCATAATTTTTTTTTGTCCGTCTATCACCATGCTGTATCTCATGAACCGTGATAGTTAGACAGTTGAAATTTTCTCAGATGATTTATTTGCCAATAGAAGGCTTTTAGTGTTTAATATACACTTGCTGTAATAAACTCGTTCAGTCGTCATTGAAACTGAATCTAAGTGACACGGCCTGCCATAGCTACCGGTTTTATTTTCCGGAAAATTGGCAAGTCATAATAATACGCTGAGTCATAAATAAGGATCGACATTGGCCCTCTCGAGAATTTCTTTTTACGGTACATTTCACTCTTGCTCTGGTAACGGGCAGAGCTGAGTCACAGGCGCAAGCGAGAGCGGATTGATGGATATACTCATTAAGGGTGAAATTACGAAAATCAATGGTTTTTAGGTACCATTTAAAGAACCAGGAATCATTACTGTAAAGATGCTATGGTATCGAATTAAAGGTACATAATATATCTGTACAGGTAGCTAATACGAGTAAAAACTGAGCAATTTACGTCCTTAAGCTTTCATTTTCGAAAGTAAAAGGTGTGTGTCATAGGACTCATAGGCTAGTATTCTTTATTTAAGCGGCGATGGGCTTGCAACTTGTCACGCACGGAATACTAACCACTGTGCAAAATGTGGGCATGCACCAAATGTCATGTTTGGACGTACCTCTGACAACCCTCTTTAGATATCCTCAAAGACCATTGACTCGCTCCGCACTGGTGTTCAGCACCGAAAGAGATTAACTTTTGCAACACCAGTGCGGAGCGAGTCAATGATCCTGAGGATGCTTCGTGGAAAAGCGAAACACGTGTCGAATTTATGTATATTTGAGTGATCATTAGATGATAGTTTAGTGGGAAAGTTATATATTTCCGTTCTTTTCAGTATTTACGACGCGAAACTTTGAAAAGAGCGGTGCTACTTATACCCGCTACCGCTTATAAAACGCGTTCGCACCCTAATCTAGCATTAAGGTTCCGCTCATTGGCGACATATTTTATTTTGTGTTTGTTATGTTTATGGTATATCTAAGACGTCGCATTGTCAAAAGCTGATCTTGCCCAAAGACTTGTTTACTGAAAAAGTAGTTCCGACGCAAAGTTGGAAACTTTCATAGAGAATTAAACAGAATTTTTTTAAAACTTTGCTAACTTAAATGCACCTAAGTAAGCGAAGGCAAATTGCGTTGCCACTGAAGAAAACTTGACAGTAAAGCTAATAGTTTGTTTCTTGAAAATTATTTCTAACAAGCAATCTTTGTTTTTAATCCTATCCTATCCTACAACCCTACTTCCTACTGAAACTGTAAATGTGAATGTTTGTATTAATGTATGAAAGATTATTTTAAACAAGCAGTGTTTGTTTTTAATCCTATCCTATCCTTCTTCCTATCCTATCCTACTTCCTACTAATAATACAAATACGAAAGTTTGGATGAATGGATGTTTGTTACTCAATCACGCTGAAACGGCTGAACGGATCTGGATGAAACTTAATTTCGATTGTCATTTACTCGTAACTAAGTAGATATTTTACGCTGTGTTGGTCTTTCTAGAAAACAAAATCGTAAGTAGGTACCAATTTTTGTTATTTAGATCTGTTGTACAACAGAATAAGACACCACCAATGTCATAACTAAAAATCTAACAGCTTTTACTCGAAAACTTAAAGAATTGATGTCATCCCTATCTCGATATCGATCGATAGTCGGAGCAGTAACCCCGTCCCTATGGCCTTTTGTTTAACAGAATTACCTCCTTAGTGGTCTTATGGGCCAGATAAAACTGTTTGGGCCATTTGGGCCGTTCGGGGTGATTCTCACTCGGGGTAAATTAGGCCCGTGTCTTGATTATGGCCCGCGGCCGGACATTGACCCTTTTATTTGTTGCGGTAACTGATATGGGTTCGATAGTTATGGGTTGGTTCATAGGCTGGTAGGTGGATAGATGGTTATTGTGTGTGGCCTGTGTGGAATTGACCGGCTGGAAAATGATCTGGGGATATCCCTTTGACGTTTGAATGACTGACTTTTTCTAAAACATGTTTTTTTACGACATTTAAAACATTTACGCTTGCATTTGTAAACCGGGTGAGTTAGAGAAAAGTGATTCAAAAAATTCGCATGAATATTTTGAATCAGTCAACTCATCCCGCTGTGAAAAAAGAGAAAAAACTAATGTATTATTTTAAATTTATTACATTAATTATACACGTTAACAAAATCTTTGGGGAAAATAAAGACACACCATCGTTTGGTTATCTTATCCTACTTCCTATTAAAAAGCGGAAATTCCGGCTAATTCTAGATTTACTGATATGTCAAATTTTTTTGTGATCCGTAGAATCTAACGATAAGTACCTTATTTGTCAAAATCCATCCAGCCATTTCAGCTTAAGCGACAGCCAAAGGGACTCACATCTACATAAACAAAGGTATACAACGAGAAATTTTAGTGATTGTGTAGTGGGAAATGGTTTTGTCTTGGTAATACAATCGTTGTATAAACAAATTCAATATTGGAAACAAAAAATACAGATATACCATTGTGAAAATTTAATTCGAAAGCGACCACGAAACAATAGTAATTCATCCCGATACCTACGCGAAGGCGGCTGGCCGGCGCGTGCGATTCGAATAGTACCGACGTCTAATGTTACTAATAGTTCCTCACATTTTCGAGTTGATGAATATTTTTTAAATTATTTTAAAACAAAAACATCTTTATTTTTTTACTTTTACTCCATGTTTCAAAAGTACTCCTTATAGCAAGTTGTTCTGCTACGGGAAAACAACCATTAAAATTTCACCCCAAACGCTACCCTCTTTCGCAGTCGGGTATAGAATTAATGCAAACACCTGTTTATTAGTATGCTAGACTAAGTCTAGCTAGTTAAACCTTTCAGGAGTTAGGCAACTAAAAGTAGCATTTAAACAAACAGTCCATAAGTTCCCACCACTGCGCCGCGGCTGAGGTGACGCGAGAATGAATTAGAAACTATTCATTATACAAGGTGTGCTCAAATAGGTGACTGAATCTTTACATAGTCAGTAGTCAAATATATTTATTTCATTGAAATCACAGGGATCATTTTGAATCGTCTTACATATTAGGTGAGTCTAGGTGCCAATTCCAGTCCTATCCCCAGACCGAGAAGAACTGACAAGAAACTCGTTGGGCCCTAGCGCTTTTTTTGTATGATCCGTGTTAATTTTGTTAGGGACACCTAGCAGAGTTGGAGCTGATTCGTCCTAAGCTTTTCTGTCATTTATGTACTCTGATATTCTATAATAAGCTTTACAATACATCCTAATATTATAAACGCGAAAGTTTGTAAGAATGTATGTATGGATGTATGTTTATTACTCTTTCACGCTGAACGGATCTGGATGAAATTTGACACAGATATAGATTATAGTCTGGAATAGCACATAGGCTACTTTTTATCCCGGAAAACGTACGGTTCCCGTGGGATAGATTTGTTTTTGTTTTTCAAGGTACCACGCGAGCAAAGCCGTGGGTGGAAGCTAGTTTTAAATTATTTAAAGAAAAAACGAATTGACTATTTCGCTAATCTATTCCTACACGCCCGCCTGACATAGTCGACGAAATTTTTTTTTTCTCTTTTTTTCGAAAGTCTTTCTGAGCCACTTTGTACAAGCGAAGTTCCGCTACAAAGTTAGTTCATAACAGAAAGTAAGGTTAAACTTCTGTCGCATGTCGTTTTCGCGCTAAATTATAATATGTCGTGCAAAATAAGTGGCGGTAAGCAACGCTATGTTTGTATATTATTATGGTGAAAAGCTACGGTCTAACCGACGCGAACTAGCAACGTTTTTAATTCGCGCGTCTATTTTATAAAGCTTTATGCGGGAAAAGTTATAGTAAAATCCGAATTCTTGACGCGGGTTTTATGTGAATAGTTCCTTTCTTAATCTATCGGAAAACAAAACAGCCATTTTATTTTTAAAAACATCTTGACAATTTGACTTTGACTTTGACACTGGTCAATTGACACAGGTTTTTATCCTACTAATATTATAAACGCGAAAGTTTGTAAGCATGTATGGATGTGTGGATGTATGCATGTACATATGTTTGTTACTCTTTCACACAAAAATTACTGAATGGATTTTGATGAAAATTTGGCACAGAGATTTAGACACGCGGCAGCGTGTCAAGCCAAGTTCAAGCGAACGGGCGAGGCGCGCACCGTGTGTAATATTACACGAACCATTTGGAGCCATTTTCACCCCCTCGTAACTCAAAAACTATTTCACATAAACAAATCAAATTTGGCTCATCTATTGCCACTTGCGAGTAAAATATGTACTCCGAATTTCATAAACACACCTCAAACGGTTATTTAGATATCAACGTCCAAAAATGGTATTTTATGAAAAAAATTATCACTGACTGACCTATAGACGTTAAATATAACCCAGTTCCAGATGACCTAGAACGTTCAAATTTGGCATCCAGGTAGGTAGTAGGGTGGATACAAAGGAAAAAATCTGAAACTTGAAATTTTTTATATTTTTATCGTACTTTTTCAATTAATTGATTCTCTTAGGAACCCTTACTAGCACCTGTAATATAAGAATAGCAATCTAAATAGATGACAGTAGGTCATTATATGGATTTTAATAGGGTCTTGACGTGAATATAATAACGAGTGGAAGTAGTGTCTTGGATTGGTAAGTAGTACACTCTCGGTAAGTAGGTACCACTTAGGTACCTAGGTATACAATGTGCCAAAAGTTTGAGCTAGATAACTATTCAGGCCTAGATTATAGTCGGCTTGTCGGATAGGTAGTAGGTATACTTATTCAATAAGTACCTACCTACTTAGTATGTATACAATGTGCCAATAGTTTGAGCCGTCTCAATATAACTACTTACTAATAAGTTCTGTACAAAAAGTAATGATATCCCATCAAAAACATAAATGTGAAATGAGAGCCAAGTTCGATAAGTATGTTTTAGTTGTTGACTTCAGCGACAAAAGAAGTGAGATCTAAACGGGTGCCAAGTACAATGGTCAGTCCTGAAACTTATTCATAACAATATAAAATATTTTTAACAACTTTAAAATATCATTTCATCTCATAATTTAGGATATTATTTGAATCCTAAGGTCTGACTTGGCTAGTTTTCTTAAGTACGAATTATATTAGGTATAGCCTTTGCAAGTTCTTATTTTATTCTTTTAAAAATTTGGCTTGCTGGTAGAAACTAGCGATCGGACATAGTAGGTAAGTAGTTAAAAATAGGTAGGTTATTCGTATAATGAGAACTAGCCAAGTTAGACCTTAGGCTTCAATATAATATCCTAAGTTATGAGATGAAATGATATTTTAAAGTTGTTAAAAATATTTTATATTGTTATGAATAAGTTTCAGGACTGACCATTGTACTTGGCACCCGTTTAGATCTCACTTCTTTTGTCGCTGAAGTCAACAACTAAAACATACTTATTGAACTTGGCTCTCATTTCACATTTATGTTTTTGATGGGATTTATTATAACCTGAAATATCACAGAGGCTTCTTTTTATCCCGATTTACGATTGAACCACGACCGCAGGGAGTGATTCATGACGATTGAATCACTCGCTACGCTCGTGATTCAAGTGTTAGAATCCTGAGCAAAGCGAGTGATTCATGGCCCTCGCTTTAAATCAGTTTTATTCACGAGTTTCATACGATACTTTATACCATGACACCGAGAAAAAAAAAGATTTAAGCGTGATTTTTATGGTAGCAAGTTTTTTACTATATCGGCCGTCCTTTCTTTTATAACCTCAGGTGTTAACACATCTTCTTTAACACTTGAATGCATTTTCAATCGATTATTGTGTAACACTAAACTTTGTGTTCGTACAACATACACTAGTAGGTACCAAAGAGAATATAATCACGGTACACAAAGGTTCACAACATTCAAAATAGCGCCATTCTAATGACAACAAAGAACACAAAACAGTTTTTATTCAAATCCTAAACTCCTTGTCGAAAATGTCAACCAATCAAAGCTCGAGGAGTTATTAGAAAAAAGAGTTTGTAGGTATGCGAATATTTTTTGCATAAATAGTTTGTACCTATCGAGTTTTTTTGCGCAAGGAGGTTGTATAGCATTGAAATGGAGTTCGAATATATTGATTTAAGTTACGTGTAAGAGGTTAAACTTTTTAAACTTCCGTGATTTGATGACATAATTATAACTGAATAACGGGTATTTATCACGTACCTATTTTGTTTTTATTCCCGACGTTTCGAACACATTACAGCGTTCGTGGTCGCGGGGAGTCTGCCCGCGACCACGAAAGAAAAATTCTAAAGAAGATTTAGAATAAAAACGAAGAAATTAATTTACGTAAGACTAGGCGGTACAATCTATAGACTGCTCAAATGAGCGAATATTGTAACAAAACAAATATTGATTAAAAAAAAAAACAGTGAGTAAAAGTCCTTTTATTTACTGTTTGCGGTGAACAAAATAAGCTTTTTAGAGGTTGAATGGTATAAACGATTTTATGTGTAGAATAGATATCAGTACCCGTGTGTTCATTCATTCGATCCAAACGGAAAACGATAGTTGGTATTTCTAGTGCATTAGTCTTGACTTTGCTGAAGTGATTGGTTTTCCAATCAACGCTGCCGACTTCAGGTTACCGGTGTTTCAATGCCTTTGTTGTTAGCTCGCTACACGCTTTGCGAACTTTGCGAACGCGCACTATTAGCTTTATTTAGATTCTAGTTGATACGGGTAAGTATAAAAAGTTATCTGTAGACTGGGGCTGATTATATAAAGTTTTTCATCAAATATAGATATCAAATTCTTATTTGTCCACCGATTTCGATGAAAGTAAGTTTGAATCCAAGCTTATCTCAATATATTAGTGAAAACTGCTTTTCATTTGGTTCAGCCATTACATAGCGTGCACAAACGCAAAGATAAACGATTTTAGTATACTTATGTACTTTATTATTTAATTATACTTACATATGTATAGATAGATAGACTAGCTGTGTAGAAGCCACGACTTCGCCTAGGAAAAGTGACTTTCGGCAGTATTTTAAATTGGATTGACATTTTTAATTGATTTAAGTGGATGTTCCACTAGCCTTAAGCACCAAACAATGCGAAACATCTCTTTTACGTCGTCTTTAACCTTTCTTTCTTTGATTTCCTAGATTGGTCTATAAAATTTTACAGTCAATTTCAATATATTTCTTATATCCATTTAGCTTGATTCAAAACATTTAGGATAATAAGAAGGCGAATACAATTCTAATATAATTCTAAGGAAAATATTCTTTCCTCAAACGAAACAGAGTAACATTCTTCACATAAACTTAAACGTTATTAAGTTATTCGCGCGGAAAAATGGGAAAAACTTTGGACGATCATGAGAAAAATACACTGTGGGTCCCCAAATACCTTCTCATACAGGTTACTATGGAGCAGACTATAGAATGAATACCTCTGTAAGTAATATAAACAAACGCTGCCTGAACAACTCTTGGTTATTCATGCTCGCCTGGTACTACAGATCAATACAAATTAACTAGACAATCTCTACATATTTTTTTTATTTCGACTGACCTGTCGCTACAAAAAACAAAAGATTTCATTACTATGGACTGTGCGAATCTTTTCCCTTCAAGTAATGCTTCCATGTTTTTTTGCGTTCTCAGAATAAATAATGTCAAATGCATGTAAAACGTTACTTTTCTAAACTAATATTATAGAGGAAACATTTGATTGTTTGTTTGTTTGTTTGCATCGAATAGGCTCCGAATCTACAGAACCGATTTGAATAACTTTTTCACAGTTGGAAAGCTACACTATCAGCAAATGACATAGGCTATGTTATATTTTCAAAAAAATAAGGGATCCTTACTAAAACTCCAATAATGTAACTCAAAGTGTAAAAAAAAAACCTATATTATTCTTTAAATCGCGAGCGCTGCGTAAACTATTGATGATAGAATAAAATAATGTACTATGACTTTGTAGAGCACATTATTATTTACAAAAAATGTCGCAATAGCACATGTCTAACTATTATAGTTATGCCACAATAAGAGCTCTTTTATTTTAAAATTTTAACTGAAAGGCTAATCTAAGAAAAACGCTCTGAGGAGATATATACCGAGCCTAGGAATTATAGTCGTGACCATATAAACCTATATAACCTATATAAATACCCGTGCGAAGCCGGGGCGGACCACTAGTCTTCAATAAATACGATTAATTCTGGGAATAGTGCTAAAAATAGTTTGATCGAATCCGCGCTAGTCAGCATATTTCGTCAGAGTCTTATCAGGCTCTTATCACTCCGAGCTGTACGTTAAATCTTTACATAAAACTTATTGTCGCGTGCGTAAAATAAGTCGTAAAAACGTCGACCTGAGTAATAAAGTTAGATGTATGTTATATTTGGGATAAGGGATGAGTGACGTCATTCCGCCCAAGCATAATAAAACCTAGTTGGGTTCTCTGATGGATCTGTGCAGGATACGCCCGCCAAGGAAAAGGATCTTGCAACAACAGACTATTACGCAATAATTTACTTACAGATGAATAGTTAGTGGCAAAAATAAAATTAGTAAGTATCTATTTTTTTCCAGAACAATTCAACGATACCTAATTTATCAAAATCTGTCCAGACGTTTGGGCTTTATCGACAGCCCAAAAGTAATCATAAAGTATACATTTAATTAATGGAATTTTCTGGAATTTTTCACTGACAACTTATCGCTCTATTTTTTATGTATTTCCTCGTTTTATTTTAAGTTTTTTTGTTTAATTTTAATTGTTATTTTTTCAATAAAGACCGTGTTCTCGACTGTATTTATTATTTACTTATTTATATTATAAATAATAATTTCGGACTAACGTCTCTATATTGCGAGAACTTAATATCTCCTCGCGACTGTCCACTGAGTGTCTGCGCAGAATTCTCGAATACTTCGTTCACATTGCAAGAAAAGACGGTGACAACCTCGAAAAGCTCTTTGTGACCGGCAAAGTAGACGGGAAAAGGCCTCGTGGACGCAGTCCATTACGTTGGTCCGACCAGATCCGAACCGCTCTTGATTCTTCGGTTCACAACGCCCTCCACACCGCCGAAGACAGAAACAGATGGAGGCTAACTATTAAAGAGAAGGTGATTGTAGTGTATTCTC
This sequence comes from Cosmorhoe ocellata, assembly GCA_963675405.1. NCBI lineage: Eukaryota > Metazoa > Arthropoda > Insecta > Lepidoptera > Geometridae > Cosmorhoe > Cosmorhoe ocellata. The sequence goes on along the minus strand of OY776254.1, from coordinate 1,254,166 downwards.
AAGTACCCACACTTATTTAATAATATGGTGGAGGGTAGCTCGGCGCGAGGGCGCCGACAGTCGGAATAAACTCACGTTACGGAATGGCTGCCTATTATTTCTGCTACGACTACAATACCTAAATAGATACTTCTCAGTGGCGACGAAGATTAAAATTGTGCGTGCGAGTTTTTCTTTGTTTACGATGTCTATCGGAAAAATTGGGGAATTCGATATGAAGTGTGGTACGTGGTCATCGTACACGGACCGACTGGAAATGTATTTCAAGGTCAATGCCATAAAGGATGACTTGAAGCTGCCGACGTTGATATCTATCATGGGGGACAACGTCTACGACTTACTAGTGAACTTGGCAAGTCCTAAAAAGCCCTCAGAGCTCGAATATGAGGAGGTGGTGCAGCTTCTACGAAATCATCTACAACCGAATCCGTCGCTGTTGGCGGAAAGGTTTCGATTCCGGTAGAGGAGGCAAGCCGCGGAAGAAACTACAGCAGATTACGTGGCGGAACTGAAGAGGATGGCGCGGTTTTGTAAATTCAATGACAAATTGAATGAAAATTTGCGAGATCAATTTGTCTGTGGAATAAGGAGTGACGTCACGCGTCAACGGTTATTTGCGGAAAAGAACGCGGACGCAATGACTTTTGCAAACGCAATGCAAGTAGCTCATTCCTTGGAGACTGCAGAGCGGGATGCGGCGGCGGTGGAGGCACGGGTTGTGCTGGAGACCGGTGACAAGGCGGAGGTGCACGCAGTCAGCACGCGCGTGACTGCGCGGCGCCAGCGTGGCGGCGCGGGCGGCGGCGCCACCGCAGGTGCTTCGCAGCAAGGGCAGCGGCGGCGGACCGCTGGAGACCCCTGCAAATGTTGCGGAGCGGATCATGAATACGATGACTGTAAATACAAGAACTTCGTATGCAGCCGGTGCAGGCAACCGGGGCACCTGCGGCGCATGTGCACCGTCGGCGGTGGCGGCGCAAGGACCAGCAAGGCGGGGCGGCCGGGGGCAGGCGGCGCGGCGCGGGGGTTCCACTACGGTGAGGCGACGCGCGACGGCGACCACACCGAGGAGGACTCCTTGTCGGACCAGGAGGAGGAGGAGGATTGCCTGGACTTACACCAGTTGTGTATAAGGGACTATAAGGCGGTGAGTTTGCCCATATCAATCGATGGTCAAATTATTTCAATGGAAATAGATACCGGTACACCGATATCATGTATAAGCAAGAAACTTTATGATAGGTATTTTAGCTCCACAAAAATACGGACTCATGATTTGCGTCTAAAATTTATTGATGGTTCGAACATTCGACCATTAGGTGTGATTGTGCCTATGGTAGTTTATAAAGGAGTGCAGAAAAAACTAGAGTTGTTCATAATTCAAGACGGAACCACATCACTACTAGGCCGGCAATGGCTTACTGAATTAGGCATATCAATTCCCAGTTTTCAATGTAATAATGTAAAGAGCAGTAAAGATTCTAATATTAATTCTAATGTAAAAACGTTGTTAAACAGGTTTAAAGATTTGTTCGATGGCAGTCTGGGAAGGTTCACGGGCGGCAAGGCAACGCTGCGGGTGCGCGAGGGTGCTGCGCCGGTGTTCCACCGCGCTCGGCCGCTGCCATTTGCGCTGCGCGAGCGCATTGACGCGGAGCTGGACGCCATGCTGCGCGCGGGCATCATCGAGCCCGTCGACTGCTCCGACTGGGCCTCACCACTGGTTCCAGTCAACAAACCTGACGGTACACTTAGGATTTGTGTGGATTACAAGGCAACTCTAAATCCTGTTTTAATGATTGATCGATATCCGTTACCTAAAATTGATGAGGTTCTGGTAGGGTTGAACGGAGCACAGTTTTTTAGCAAAATAGACTTGTCACAGTCGTACAACCAAATTGAGCTGGATGAGTCCAAACAGTACACGGTTATAAATACACATAGGGGGCTCTTTTGTTATAATAGGCTTGTTTTTGGGCTTTCGTCCAGCCCGGGTATATTCCAACGTATAATGACAAATATATTGAAAGGAATACCTAATGTAGCTGTGTTTATCGATGACGTCATCATCGGAGGTAGAACCGAAGCAGAACATCTAAAAGCGCTCGAAACCGTGTTCCAAAGGTTACTAAGTAGTGGGTTACGGCTAAAAAAATCTAAATGTGTGTTCCTCGTTCAAGAGGTTACCTACTTAGGATATGTTTTATCAAAAGATGGATTGAAAGCGGACCCAACCAAAATTTCAGCGGTATTGGAAATGGAAAAACCACAGAATATCACTGAACTGCGATCGTTCTTAGGGTTATGTAATTTCTTTGCAAAGTTTGTAAAGAATTTTAGTCAAAAATTAATACCGCTATACAATTTACTTCGGAAAAACGTAAAATGGCATTGGAGTAAAGAGTGCAAGCTAGCTTTTACAGAAATAAAGAAAACTTTAACGGGATCGCAGGTTTTATCACATTATGACCCGTCAAAAGAACTTATTGTGACGTGTGACGCGAGCGCAGCGGGGGTCGGGGGGGTGCTGTCTCAGCCGGACCAGGGCGGGGCGGAACGGCCGGTCGCCTTTGTGTCGCGTACACTTACTAGTGCAGAGAAAAATTACTCACAAATACACAGGGAAGCCTTAGCTATTATATACTGCATGAAAAAGTTTCATCAATACGTTTACGGGAGACGATTTACTCTGCGTACGGACCACAAACCACTAGTTTCAATTTTTGGACCAAATACAGGCATACCTACCATGACGGCGAGCCGAATGCAGCGGTGGGCTATAATATTATCAACTTACAGTTATGATATCGAATATGTAAGAACAGACGTGAACAGTGCTGATTCGCTGTCGAGGCTGCCGCTGCGCGATAACAAACCGGTTTCGCGAGTACTTCCAGAACAGACGTATTTGCATTTTGCTCAGGAGGCTTGTCTCCTAGATTATAACGAGATAAAAAGAAATACTTTAAAAGATCCAATTCTAAGTAGGTTGTTAATTTTCATTAGAGATGGTTGGCCTATTAATTGTGAAATTATTGGAATGCAACCATATTTTAATCGAAAAAATGAATTGTATGAAGAACTAGGATGCGTAATGTGGGGTCATAGGGTGGTAATTCCATTACCCTGTAGGGAAAAGGTTTTAAAAGTATTACATGAACCTCACATGGGGATAGTTAAATCTAAAGCATTGGCTAGGAGTTACGTTTGGTGGGCCGGAATTGATGAGGCAATCGAAGTCATGTGTAAGGCTTGCGCCACATGCGGGGCGCAGGCCGACGCGCCTCCGCGGCAGGCTCCGCGCCCCTGGCCGTATCCGTCTAGGCCGTGGTCTAGACTACACTTAGATTTCCTAGGCCCGATTTACGGTAAAATGTACCTAGTAGTAATAGATGCAACATCAAAGTGGTTGGAAGTATTTATGGTACCAAGTACGACGGCGACTTCCACATTAGATAGATTGAATGAGTTGTGGAGTAGATGGGGCTATCCAAAGCAAATTGTTACTGACAATGGACCACCGTTTACGAGTAGGGAATTTGAGAATTTAGTTAAAACAAGGGCTATCGACCATATACTTACGGCACCCTACCATCCCGCTTCTAACGGAGCTGCTGAAAACGCAGTGAAAACTATTAAACGGGTAATTAGGAAGGCAGTCTTTGAAAAGAAAAATGTTAACGATGCGTTGAATACATTTTTACTATATTACAGAAATACTGAACATGCATCGACAGGGGAAAGTCCAGCTATGTTATTGCAAGGTAGGCGGTTGAGAACACGTTTAGATGCAATAAAACCGGATCGGGAAGTAAAAATGGTAAAATCACAACAGCGGCAAATAGAAAATGCGGGAGGGGCGAGTAGGTTGGTTAGTCCAGGTGAAGACGTGTGGTACAGACAATATTCTAAAACAGACAAATGGTTGCCGGGAAAGGTTGAATCTCGAGTTGGACCATCCAACTATAAGGTTATTGGTGAAGAAGGTGTTAGAGCTCATCGTCATATCGATCAATTGAAACGTAGGACTAGGAGCTCCTTGATCCACCCAGATGCTGAGGGTCCCGAGTTGGAATCTAAGGTTTTAACAGATAAAAAATTTGATGATGATGGGCTAGTGGTGGACCAGTCGGAGAAGCCGGCCTCTCATGAGAGCCGGAGGAGCCCGGTGAAGGAGGCCTCGCCGCTCGTGGCGGAACCTGAACCCCGTGAACCTCCGCCAGATCTGTCAATCGAGAAGAATGCGCCAAGGTCTCACCCCATGAGACAATGTAAATTAAATAAACCAAATTATAAGTTATAAGGTTGCCATTGTTTATATAATGAACGTAGTTTTAAGTGGTTATTGTTAGTAGTTTGTAAGTCTATAATGTACACAAGTAATCTAGATTAAGTGTGGAGGATTGTAGTGTATTCTCAAGTACCCACACTTATTTAATAATATGGTGGAGGGTAGCTCGGCGCGAGGGCGCCGACAGTCGGAATAAACTCACGTTACGGAATGGCTGCCTATTATTTCTGCTACGACTACAATACCTAAATAGATACTTCTCAGTGATGCAGAAGGGAGGTCACGACCCTCAGCATTGAGGAACACGACGCAAGGAGGAGGAGGAGGATATTATAAATACGCGTCAGTTAAGGTGTTGTCGACCAGAGGCCCTACCACAAGCTCTTTTAAATCATGTTCCACAAACGTTACATTTTAAGCTTGAAGTAACACTACTTCAATACAAAAAGATCAAGGGTCGCGAAAACCTCTTCATGGTTTATGCATTCCTGGTACTTGGACTTCTACATGTTTCTCCCAACGATTCTTTAAAAATTTAACCGATAAGGTTATTGTACAGAAGTACATACATGACTGGTGGAAAAAGAAAAATAGGAAAACCTATTTTTTTCTTTAAGCTCACATTTTTTTTGTTGGAAAAAATAAACTGAAGTTAATGCATTTCTTTTTTTGGGAAAGTCGAAATGTGTAAATATCGGACTAAAAGGCTCAGTAGTCCGATGATCCGTATTTTTCAGCATCATCGGACTGATGAGACTAAAATGTCTCAACAGTCCGATCATCGGACTAAGTCATTGGACTACTGATACTACGCCAATTTTTATACGTCATGGTACGAAATATCAAAGACGTCAAAGTTTGAAGCAGTATGGTACGTATGTTATGGTAAAATAATATCAAAGTTATATTACTTTGATATTGCCCAAATACCTTTTGGTCCCTGCTGTTTATTTCATCTGCAAAAGGCTGCAGATAATCTTATAGCCGGAATTTTGAAAACAATACCCTAGCTAAGCTCTCGCTACATTCCCTCAGGAGTCAGCTAATGTGGCTTATAACAGATTTCCCGAGGTGATCGTTTGTCCTGCAGTGTACGCGCAAGCGCACAGATCAACTTATTATGTACTCTCTTGTTTACTTCGTGATTAGAAAGTTTATGAATGGCCGTTCATTTTTAATGTTTACCATACATAAGGCAACCCAAGAGTGAATGGGACAGTTGGAAGGGAAGACCTCGGCGTACGTACCTCGATCAAATTGAGGACGTTTTAGAGAATGGCCAGGGGCCTTACCACGAATTCATAATACATTACCGAATTAGTATTACATTGTTATTTCGTACCATGACCTACGCAAATTGTATGGAAGTAGTGACGTTTAAATAATGGAATCTATGAAGTTTCTATAATGGAAGACTTAGTGGTTAGGCCCCAGGGGCCTTACCACGAAGTCTTACAGAACGATTCCATTATAGAAACGTCACTACTTCAATAAAATTTGCATAGGTCATGGTACGAAATAACATTGTAATACTAATTCGGTAATGTATTATGAATTCGTGGTGAGGCCCCAGGTCCAGAGAACCCTAAACCGACGCGCATGTATGAAGAATGTAATGAGAGTAAATGAAGCAAAAGGTATGTCAGGATCGTAGCAAGTGGAGATCCGTGGTCTCTGCCTACCCCGTCGGGAAACAGGCGTGATTTTATGTATGTTTCTATGTATTGCTGGGAATTATAGTATGTTGGAGCAGAGCATCACAGCATCGTTTTTTGCTACGGAAAATCACTTTTATCATCAAATTTTACTATGTTGAGAGCACAGGTGGTCTAGTGGTTGTAGAACCCTCTCGATCTTAAGGTCGAGGGGTCAAACCCAGTCGTGTATCAATGGATTTTTCTGTTCGAAAAATTTATATGCACCAGTACTCTCAAACGGTGAAGGAAAACATCATGAAGAAACCAGCATGTTGTAGAATCTTGAAGACATGTGCACGGAAGAAGTCTCTAAGACGCACATTAATCCTTTCACCACACTGGTTCTGAAGAAATAGTGACAGGATAAAGAAGATGTTTTTTACGTAAAGAAAAATATAGTAATTGGTAACCTCAAATAAAATAGGAATATAGTTAAATATAATACAAAGTTACACCATAACATGAGCCCTGATAAACCCTTTTCTGGTTTTCCGGTTTAGACAAACAAGTCTCTTTTGTCGATACAAAATTAAATGTTATCCTTTTCTTCAAAAAAATGTCAACGGTAGCCACAAAGTGAAACAAACTATCGAATAAATGTTAAATACATCGACAATATCATAACTTGAGCCCTGGTAAACCCTTCCTAAGCCTATCCCCCTGTTTCAGAGCCCACTGTCCCATTTCGGGAGTGATTCAAAATCACGGGGTCATCGAAAGTGTGAACAGGGAGTGTGGCCACTTCATATAAGGGCAGTAGTAATTCACAATACATAGAACCGAAATTCTGTATCAAGCTTTGCAAAAATTAAAATAAAAACTAGACTGAATGTAACTGATTTAGATTTTCACAGCCGCCATTTGGACATTTTGTATAGTTTATGCCAGTTTTGTGATCGGAGACGAATACAACGACAGCTTATTTGTCAAAATCCATCCAGCCTTTTGGGCTACAGCGTCGGTCAAAGGAACTCGCATACATACAAACATAATATAGGTACATATACATACATACACCCAAAACATATTATCCTCCTTCTTCGCTCGCAGTCGGGTAAAACAAACGTAGACGTCCCTTGTTCAAGAATGCCTCGAGGTGAACGAACGCGTTTAAAAAGTTTTTAAAATAACTGTAAAATATCAAATTGAGTAGAAACGTATTGGTCTTGTTAGAAAGTGAAGTTATTCATTTAGTTTCCGTCATGAAGCCGCGAGTTGCGTTTCTATTACGCATATTTGCTTCATACTTTATGTAACGGGCAAGTTTAAATGGCAGGACTGTTGTGAATTATAGCCGTTCCGGGAAATCTTTTATCGAGTTACGGCGTTATGTCGGGGTTTCCTAAGCAGCAGCGAACGTCATATTGCGTTTGGAATATAGCGGTGGAAGCAACTTATCACCTTACGTAGAGCTGTAACAAACCGTATGTATACGGTACTGAGTAACGGGTACGCCATCAGTACCGAGTAACGAAACGTTACTCACGCATGCATCTCGTTACACGCACATTTCGTAGTATTATTATTTCACCTACACAGTTTCAGTTCACAAAATTGAAAATTTATTGCAAACTAGCTGTCCCGGCAAACTTCGTACCGCCCTCTACATTGCTTAGACAACGGTGAGTGATTATAATTTAATATGAACTTTATTAAATAGTAATAAAGTTCAAATTGACTCCACATTTTATTTAGAAAACGTTTGTATGGGAAATAGAAAAGGGCTATTTTTAGGGTTTTCCCGGCAGTTATTCGAATTTTTCTTACCTTTTAAACCTTCCCTAGACCTCCACGATCATTTCAAGACCAAGATAAGATAAATCCGTTTAGCCGTTCTCGAGTTTTAGCGAGACTAACGAACAGCAATTCATTTTTATATATAAGAAAGATTTAGTAGATTCCGCCAACAATTCACTTGTAGTTCTACACTTTACCTTTTAAATCAAGTTAAATTTTTATGAACTTAAATACAAGTCTATTTCAAAATACAGATAAGTGAAAAAATGCACCTTACGCAGTTAGTACCTAGTTAGGTATGTAATGTATTAAGTTTTCTACAAATTAAGAATGTTGCGACGCCCGTGACGTCATAGTGTACGCGTACGCAATACGACTCGATTCGGTGCTCTAACATAACAGCATGTTATGAGGTATCAGAAGTAACGAGTAACGTACCGATACGAAAGTAAAGAGTACTTACTCATTGTTATTAAAAAAAAATATATGGTCACGACTGTAATCCCCGGGCTCGGTAAATACCTTCTCAGATTTTTAGTTACTTAGATCTTTGAGGATATCTAAAGGGGGTAGTCAGAGGCACGTCCAAATATGACATTTGGTACATGCCCACATTTTGCACAGTAGTTAGTATTCCGTACGGGACAGGTTGCAAGCCCATCGACGCTTATTAGAAAACTAACCTAAGACACATACCTTCGAATTTATGGTTCTAGGGTATGCCGGTTTCGTTACGATGTTTTCCTTCACCGTTTAAGAGCACTGGCATTGCGCACATAAATTTTTCGAATGGAAAAACTCATTGGTGCACGACCAGGTTTGACCTACGACCTTCGGATCGTGAGGCAGGGGAGCTACCACTACACCACCAGCGCTCTTTGTTATAGGTAACATACCTAATAATGACTTGGTAACGTTGATCTAAACTAACTTCCTAGCATGGGGATTGTAGTCGTGATCATATTTATTTTTTATTGTTTTTGTAGAAGGTATTTTCCGGACCTAACCATCCGATTTTAAAAACCTCTCACCAATTTTTAGAATAGACTTTCCGGATCAAACAAGCTTTATTTTGCGGGCAAAACCGCGGGCGGAAGGAATCTTCAATAATATTCAAAAAATATTACAAACTCCAGTTCTCTTCCCAGTTCAAGAGAATTGAAAGAAAATGTAGCCCGAGTTGCCACTTTCGCACCGGTGTGTCAAAAGTTGGCAAACAGAATCAAAATATAATTTAATACTCTGTGAAAATTTCAACCAGGAAATTCATACCCTTCATTCATTTCCCATAAACCTTCATAACAACTTCACCCCAAATCTCTGCAGAGCCAAAACAACTGAAAGTGCACCCTACTTACAAACTTTTTAAATATATCATTTTGTAAACATTCGAATATAACTCATGTTCCCGGCTTCGGCTGCAGACACGTACCGTAATAAATTGTCCTTAAACTTTGAAGATGTCAGATTTATTTTCTCGGTTTGTCTTTGCGGAGTTACTTTGTCTTGAATGTCTGTACTTTTAAAGACTTTTGAACTTGATTTCGCCTGTGATTTTATTGGGTACGACTTTTCGTTGACCTCACCAATAAAATGAAGCTACGAGTTTGATGTAACAAGACTGGTCGCATAGCTCAGTTGGTGGTAGCTTTGCCTTCTGTGCTGCAGGTTGTGGGTTCGATCCCCATCCAGGATAAACATTTGTGAGATGAGCTCAGATGTTTGTTAGTAGTTGTTAGCCAGTAGTTTTAAACTGAGAACCAAATATTCCAAGGTGTGTATCAAATTTTAGTATTCTTATAGGGGGCGATGATCTTGCAACCTGTCAGGTACGGAATATTAACTAGTGTGCATAATTTTGGGCATGTGCCAAATATCATGTTTGTCATCGGTAAATATCCTCAAAGATCAAGTAACTAGAGATCTGAGGACATAATCTACCGAGTCTGGGGAATCCAGTGGGGATTACAGTCATGATCATGTTTGTATTGTTTTTATAAAAAAGTAGGTATATAATTATTCTGATATATATAGAGCGCTGGTGGTGCAGTGGTAGCACCCCTGCCTCACGATCCGAAGGTCGTGGGTTCAAACCTGGTCGTGCACCAATGAGTTTTTCCATTCGAAACATTTATGTGCGCAATGCCAGTGCTCTTAAACGGTGAAGGAAAACATCGTGAGGAAACCGGCATACCCTAGAACCAAAAATTCGAAGGTATGTGTCATAGGTTAGTATTCTTATAAGCGGCGATGGGCTTGCAACCTGTCACGTACGGAATACTAACTACTCTGCAAAATGTGGGCATGTACCAAATGTCATGTTTGGACTTGCCTCTGACTACCCTCTTTAGATATCCTCAAAAGATCTAAGTAACTAAAGATCTGAGGAGATATCTACCGAGCCTGGGGATTACAGTCGTGATTATATATATATATATATATATAATTATTCTATCAGCTATCTGGTTTCCATAGTAAAACTTGGCTTAGTTTGGGACTAAATGTTGACTAAACAGTAAAAACTGATTAAACTGTCCACCAATATTCATGTATTATTTTTTGTTTTGTAGGTGCAAAAATAAAAATAAAAAACCTAATCTCGACTGTAATCCCCGGGCTCGGTAGATATCTTCTCAGATCTCTGGTTACATAGATCTTTGAGGATATTTTCAGGAGTAGTCAGAGGCACGTTAAATCCTACTAATATTATAAACGCGAAAGTTTGTAAGAATGTGTGGATGTGTGGATGTATGTTTGTTACTCTTTCACGCTGAAACGGCTGAACGGATCTGGATGAAATTTGGCGCAGATATAGATTATAGTCTGGAAGAACATATAAGCTACATTTTATCTCGGAAAAATGTACGGTTCCTGCGTGATAAATTTGTTTTTTTCAAGGTACCACGTGGGAGACGCCGTGGGCGGATGCTAGCTTTAGATATATTTGGCACATGCTCACATTGCATAGTAGTAAGTTTTCCGTACGTGACAGCTGCAAGCCCATCGCCGCTTTAATAAATAAATTATACGGTGCAGTAAGAGTTTTAAGGCCGGTTTCCACCAGAGCAGAGAGGAGAAGAGACGAAGAGATGTGTTTGATTGAATAAACCAATCATATTTCGTTAGTTCCACATTTTTATCGAATTACCACCATATTCAATATTTTTTTTAAATTAGAGCTTTATTTTTGTTATTCAATATAATCACAAGGATAATTTTGAAAAGTCATACATGCTAGGAGAATCTAGGTACGAGTGTTAGTCTCCCGAGTTTGAGAAGAACAGACAAGAAACTCGTCTCGGTCACAGTACTTTAACGCGAACAAAGTAACGGGCATCAACTAGTTTTTAGGGTTCCGTACCCAAAGGGTAAAACGGGACTCTATCACTAAGACTCCGATGTCCGTCAGTCTCTCACCAGACTGTATCTCATGAACCGTGATAGACACTTGAAATTTTCGCAGATGTTGTATTTCTGTTGCCGCTATAACAACAAATACTAAAACAGAATAAAATAAATATTTAAGAGGGCTCCCATACAACAAACGTGATTTTTTGCCGTTTTATAGATAATGGTACGGAATCCTTCGTGCGCGAGTCCGACTCGCACTTGGCCAGTTTTTAAAACGGTGGCTCTTCGATTTGAATTCGGGTCGATTCCCATTGCTTTGCTCGGGTCATTTCTCTTTTGTTATAGCGTAGGTATCTTTTATTAGGGGTAATAAAGATTAATTCCCCCGTACCTACATGCCAATAGATGGCGTAAGGGTAGATAAATTGGCGCTGGACGCCAGACTCCAGTTCATTTTCCAAATAAACTTGCTTGAAGTAATAACAAAGTTTCGGAGTAATATTTTGGAATGGGAGCTACGAAGATAATGGATGTGGTGGGTGACAATTTTTTTGTTTTTTATTCAATACTAGCAACACTTCACACGGGTAGCGGAAGTTTTTTTAATATAAAATATAATCTATGTTACTCGGGGATAATGTAGCATTCTAATGGTAAAAGAATTTTTGAAGTCGGACCAGTAGTTTTTGAGTTTATTCGTTACAAACAAAAATACAAAACTTTTCTCTTAATAATATTAGTATAGACAATTTTTTCCCGATTTTGCAACCTTTTGCATTGATGCTCCTCTCCTATTGGTCTGAGCGTGATGTTATAAAATCTAAAGCCTTCCTCGATAAATGAACTATCCAACACAAAATATTTTTTTCAATTCAAAACAGTAGTTGCTGAGATTAGATTACGACAGTGTGTAAACCTGTTGAAACGTCGGGAAAAATAGGTAAATGAAACGCGTTAAATAGGTACCCGTTTAATACTAATGAAAGGAGCTTATGGCGCACTTTAATCCTTTTACCAGTCAGTTCAAAAGAATTAAAGAAGTGAATGTTGCCACCTCCAAATTTTGTATGGTTTTAAATTTGGCAGGCGACGCATCGTTCTGGCAGAGTTTTATATTCGCACGTGCAACTTTACGAGTTATTTCGCTCGTTTATTTACAGTATGACTCGTACATCAGCTACTGTGAACATAATATGTATTTAATAACGGGGCGTAAGTAGAATAATGAGAGTTGTAAGTAAAATTATGATTGGTGGTGGCAACATTATATTTTAATAAAAGAATTAGAAAGAAAATTTATAATTGGGGTTTAAGATACCAGTAAGTACTTACTTGATGCTAACAAATAATCTGTTATAAGAACATAGGTTAAAAAAAAAATCTAACATTTTTGAAGTAAGTAGGTATTTGTTTAAAAAAACCAAGGCAGACGTAAATAAATTAAATAAATAAATTAATTTTATGTTTGTGTCAAATTTTAAAAATAAAATTAGAGCTAGTATTAAGTAGCTACAATAATAAAAAAAAAATAACTAAAGTTACATATAATTTTTTTTTTAAAAGTATAAGTTACATCCCAGAAACCTTACCTCCCCTTCGCAGTGTAGTAAATAAAAATAAATTCGTTTAACAAAATGATTTAAACCCAAAAACAAGATGGTTGAACTACAAGTCTTGGTCAGAATAATGTAATCGAACCAAAATCAACAATCGTGGCTCAGGTCAATACGGTATGGTGTGCTTTAGAATCACATCAATGCAAATTCAAAGGCAAAGTTAGTCAAGCAGTGGTACCTAAACCTTGAATAAATCGCCTTTAGCAGTTATTCATCGAACCAAATGGTTCCCTTCGGTCAAATACTTTAATAGGCGAGGTAAAAAGTGAATTACAAGTATGTGAACACATTTTATACAGGGGTGTTATATGTATTTATACAGGATTTTACCAGACTACTTTTGACGACCTCTGTGGCGCAGCGGGCGAGAGTCCACCTGCGATGCAAGAGGTTGCGGGTTCGATTCCCGCCTCAGAACAAATTTGTGTATGACCTGCAGAAATTTGTTCCGTTGGTCTGGGTGTTTTCTATGTATAATAAAAAATCTATGTATATAATGTATTAAATATATCAGTTATCTAGTATAATCTATGTATATAATGTACTAAATATATCCCATAACACAAGCTTTGAGTAGCTTACTTTGGGGCTAGATGATGCTGTGTGGATTGTCCAGCATTATTTATTTATTTACTTCCGAAAACTTCAGTGTCCATCGATATAAACAACTTTTTCTAAGAAACCCAAAGATTTAAATCGTAGATATGCCCGGACGCCAAAAACTGTGGCACTGTTTTTACTTGTGTGTGTTAACAAAATGCCGATGCACGCACACTAATGATTAGTAAAAATAGAACCAAACAGTTATTCCACCATTTCCTGTGCAATTATATTGCACGATCTTTCGTAAAAAAATATACTTATTCCTTTTGTACCCTGAAATTGAAAATATTTGGTGTGCCAAATGAGCGAGCTATCTCATTTCGTGTGGCAACAAAACGGCACGGTCTCAGTACCGTACGGGCATATCTCCGATTGAATCTTTGAAGAAACCAACACTGTGAGCGCGAAAATAAAAACGGCTGTTTCATACTTTTTAGCCAAGTCGGTATTTTTTTTTTTCTTTTCGTGCTCACACTTTTTTCTAGCGCAATAATACGTAAGTTCGTAATCTATACTTTTCGTAAATATCGTTTTAAGACGAGTGGTTGTTGAACTCATACTAAATATGACCGTCATAGGTTAACCGCAAAAAAAACTTAACTACCCTCAAATTATTAAAAAAATAAAAAATAAAATAAAATAAATATGATCACGACTGTAATCCCCAGGCTCGGTTGATATCTCTTCAGATCTTTAGTTACTTAGATCTTTGAGGATATCTAAAGGGGGTAGTCAGAGGCAAGTCCAAACGTGACATTTGGTACATGCCCACATTTTGCACAGTAGTTAGTATTCCGTACGTGACAGGTTGCAAGCCCATCGCCGCTTATAAGAATACTAACCTATGACACATACCTTCGAATTTTTGGTTCTGGGGTATGCCGGTTTCCTCACGATGTTTTCCTTCACCGTTTAGGAGCACTGGCATTGCGCACATAAATTTTTCGAATGGAAAAACTCATTGGTGCACGACCAGGTTTGAACCCACGACCTTCGGATCGTGAGGCAGGGGTGCTACCACTACACCACCAGCGCTCTCTAATAAATTATTATTATTATTATTATTAATTAGCCGTTATCGTCCCACTGAAGGATAAAGGCCTCCCTTCCCTTCTTCCACTCTTCGCGACTTGACGCAGTGAAATTAAAAAGAAAAAAAAAATATAAATAAATAATGCTGGATGATCCACACAGCATCATCTAGCCCCAAAGTAAGCTACTCAAAGCTTGTGTTATGGGTACTAGATAACTGATATATTTCATATGTACATTATAATATACCTACATAGATAGATATTTTTTATTATACATAGAAAACCCCCAGACCAACTGAACAAATTTCTGCAGATCGTACACAAATTTGTTCCGCGGCGGGAATCGAACCAATTCAATGGAATTCGGGAATTCAATAACCGGTTACTTATTTGTATAATATTAAAACTTTATGTCAGGTTACTCATCTCGAGAACGAAACATAAGTTATTCCCAGTTATTTATAATCCCATCATCATCATCATCAGCCTATAGCAGTCCACTGCTGGACATAGGCCTCCCCTAATGAGCGCCATTGCGCCCTGTCTTCAGCTCGACGCATCCAGCCTCCGCCAGCAGCCTTTCGCAGATCGTCACTCCACCTAGCCGGAGGGCGTCCTACACTACGTTTGCCGAGCCGCGGTCTCCACTCGAGAACTCGTTTACCCCAACGGTTATCGATTCTTCGACAGATATGGCCAGCCCACTGCCACTTCAGCTTGCTAATTCTCTGAGCTATGTCGACAACCTTAGTTCTGTGTCGGATAGTCTCATTACGGATTTATAATCCCAATTGTATTAAATGAACGAATAATTGTTGCTGTAATAAAAATTAATCGTCCACAAACAAAATTGCATCTACAGACTGAAATACAAATTCATTTGTACAAGCATTATGTTAAGCTAGCGACACACTATACTCATAAAAAAAATGATTATTTTTCAGCCAATATTCTCCTACTACAAGGCAAAGGCCTCCCTTCCTTCCACTCCTCGCGATTTATCTCTTCTGTAGGCCAAGATAATTAAATACGCGTCAAATTAGCATTCATATAAGCGGCGATGGTCTTGCAACCTGACACGTACGGAGTACTACTTAACTACTGTGCAAAATAAATAAATAATAAATATTAGTGGATAATTCACACAACGCCATCTAGCCCCTAACTATTCAAAGCTTGTACTATGGGAATCAGATAGCTGATAAATTATTGATATATCTACTTTTTATATTTAAAATGTGGGCATGTGTCAGATATCATGTGGAGCCACTGACTACCCTCTTTAGACATCCATAAAGATCTAACACCGGTATTCACAAACAATACTTGCCTCAGTAAACTAGCATTACTATGCGAAGTCAGGCATTCTTCGATTCTCATTGGCCGATCGCTAATACTTGAGTGGCGATCGGCCAATGAGAATCGAGAAATGCCTTACTTCGCATAGTAATGCTAGTTTACTGAGGCAAGTATTGTTTGTGAATACCGGTGTAAGTAACTAAGTAATAATCGTGAGCTTTTTTTTTTATAGCTGATAGATTCATGATATACTTTTTATATATGTTTTTATATATTTTTTTTTACTTGTAAGAATGATTTTGAGCTAAAAATGAGCATAATGTGGCAGTACCCTTAGAATATTTAGAGCTACAATTTCATCATAAATATACCTTGGACATAACATTCGGGCGGTTAGTTCTACAATTCTCATTTACTAACGAGCGGCCTGTGATAAATGTGCCCAGCCATTAGACGCTGAAGGAATCTAGCTATCTATATCACTGTAAAAGTCTGGAATGTAGAAATTATAGACTGCAGAGAGAAATATCTACTACTTGAAAAGTATCTATCTTCTACGTTGAAGTTTGACTCAATCATCATCATTCTTCTGTCCTTATCACACGCGTGGGGTTAGCACATGTTTTCTTCTTCCTCTCACTACTATCATTCATCAACTCTGAGTCTACTCCCTTAGTGATAGCGCGCACGGGCTGCTTTTGTTGCCGTGACTGTTTCGTCACTCTTAGTGATAGCGCGCACGGGCTGCTTTTGTCGCCGTGACTGTTTCGTCACTCTTAGTGATAGCGCGCACGGGCTGCTTTTGTCGCCGTGACTGTTTCGTCACTCTTAGTGATAGCGCGCACGGGCTGCTTTTGTCGCCGTGACTGTTTCGTCACTCTTAGTGATAGCGCGCACGGGTTGCTTTTGTCGCTGTGACTGTTTCGTCACCTTAGTGATAGCGCGCACGGGTTGCTTTTGTCGCTGTGACTGTTTCGTCACTCTTAGTGATAGCGCGCAAGGGTTGCTTTTGTCGCTGTGACTGTTTCGTCACTCTTAGTGATAGCGCGCACGGGTTGCTTATGTCGCTGTGACTGTTTCGTCACTCTTAGTGATAGCGCGCACGGGTTGCTTTTGTCGCCGTGACTGTTATGTCACTCTATCTAGTCCGTGGTTATGTATGGAGATGCGCGCATGTTACGACGTGACACTGGGTTACATCCCCATACATAACCTAGTGACGAAACAGTCACAGCGACAAAAGTAACCCGTGCGCGCTATCACTTACATTCATAGACTGACTCAATAAAACACAAATAAAAGTTTTAAGATACTGCTGAAAACTGAAAAGCAAAAGAAACCTTTTAAGTCTTTAGTAACTAATTTTGTGTCAGAAAAATATCTGCTTTGACCGGAGAACTTCCACCGTTGTTTGTTTTTTGAACGAATCTATATCTATATAAGAGCTTGACCTGACTGATTGATCATCGCCGAGCCGAAACCGCTGAAGCTAGCAAGCTGAAATTTGGTAGGTGGTTTCCTTTTATAACAAAACCACCCACTAAGGCGGGATTTTTGGAAATTCCACCTCTAAGTGGGTGAAAAAGGGTGAAAACGTTAGTATGAAACTTTTTAACGCGTGGAGCGATTTTCATGAAACTTTGTTTGTGCACTGTAAATGCAAAATAAATGGACACGTGTTTCAGGATTTTTCAATACAATCTTCAAAAAGGGGTCAAATGTGAGGTCAATGTTTGTATGGGAACTTTTTGACGGGTGGTGCGATTGGTGTGAAACTTTGTTTGTGTACTGTAAATGCAAAATGAATTAACACGTATTTCTGGATATTCCAAAATAACCCTCTAAAAAGGGTGAAAGGGGGGTCAAAGTTATTTATGAATTTTTTTTATTAGTGTGATTTGTTTAAAACTCAGTTTAGATACTTTAAGTGAACGAAGTCGCGAGCGGGACAGCTAGTTGTAGTATAAAAAAGAAGAAGGAATAAATAAAGAACAAGAAAGTCGGTGGTTTGTGCTGAAGGAACTTTCGAAATAGGTGGTCTACTTTGCAAAACTATAAATGAGTAGCTTTTGCCCGCGTAAAATATACTTAAGGCAGTAATTTTAATTTTGTAGGATTCTTATTTTGCTCTTAAACTTTGTTCCTTATTTCAACCCGTTTAAGCATTTTTTAGCAATAATAGGTAGCCTATGTTATTTCTCAAGCTCTAGTCTATTTGGTACCAAATTTCATATAAATCGGTTCAGCGGTTTAAGCGTGAGAAAGCGTAATAGACAGAGTTACATTCACATCTATATATATAAAAATGAATTGCTGTTCGTTAGTCTCGCTAAAACTCGAGAACGGCTAAACGGATTTATCTTATCTTGGTCTTGGAATGTTCGTGGAGGTCTAGGGAAGGTTTAAAAGGTAAGAAAAATAACTGCCGGGAGAACTCTAAAAATAGCCCTTTTTTATTTCCCATACAAACGTTTTCTAAATAAGTACTATATAATAAGTAGTTTATAATATTAGTGTAGGATCTGAGTGTTGAGTGTATCCGAATATGCTGTGACAGTAAGATGTTTGACAGATGTTTGTAAGTATTGATGTATCCGAACGTGAATGTAGAATGAAAAGGGAACGATGGTATGAATGGAACGGAAGGAGAGGAAGAATGACTGATTTGGATTGAATGAATTATTAGATCTAAGATGGTGACGGGACTGAAAAATTATAACGTGGAAATGTGAGTTTTTTTTTGAAGAAATAAGAAGAATTAACGTGAAAACTGATTTTTATTGCTCTCCCAATCCCACATTAGTATGGATATATGGGCATTGGGCACAATAATAATGCAAAACCTAACTCGAAGCTACATTTTGGCCGATGAAACGACCGAAATTAGTTTTGACAATCGATTTCGTCCACTATCGACGACATGATGATAAAATTATATTTATAACTAGCTGTTACCAGCATATTAACATTTATACTATTTCCGATTCCAGGTATAGTCTCCTTGCCAAATTTCATTACGATCCGTTCAGGCGTTTAATCGTGAAAAAGTAACAATCAGAGTTACTTTTGCATTTAGAATTTTATTATGGATGACAATAACTATTAAATATATATTATATAGTAGTAACATGACATAATAGTGGTAATTTATTTTGAAAACAAATTAACTGTCAATTCGACTGAATTCGAAAATCATTCGGTTCCGATTACTTCGAGTTTGTTTTGCGGAGTAGTCTCCCAGAATATCTTAAAACATTGCCTGTAGATAATCCTGTAATGTTTCATAAAAAAATTCTGTGACATAAAATACTGTTTTTACTGTTATACCTTGGAATGTACTTATTTATTTTATTGAAGTATGTAATGTAATGTAATGACTGTAAGAAAAGTACTTTGTGATATTACTTGGCTGGTTTTTCAAATACTCTAACGGAATTATCTTAAACGGTGAAGGAAAACATCGTGAGGAAACCGGCACACTCTAGAACTAAAAAAACGAAGGTGCGTGTCATAAGTTAGGATTCTAATAAGTGGCAATGGGCTTGCAACCTGTCACGTGCGGAAAAAACTACTGTGCAAAATGTGGGCATGTGCCAAATGTCATCTTCGGACGTGCCTCTGACTACCCTCTTTAGATATCCTCCTTTTTGTATATTCACATAAGGACTTTTAATTATTTTTGTGTCTTCTTAATCTACATTAAATAGTTCTAAAGTAGTACCCCAGTAGTAACTAGATTATTTTACTTATTCATTAGCCATTCTCTTTTACTTTAAGATAACTTGTACTTTATCCAGCGCTATACAATGACGAGATACAAATTAACCCCACATTTTAAACCGGTGTTTAACCAATTTACTTATTGGTGAGCTTCGGGCAAAAATATTTCTCTTATATCGAACTGGTGATAATGAAAGTTATGAACTTTCATAAAACATACGGCGTGTGTACACTCCCCGTCCCAGAGGGAAACCTTCAGCTGAATTTTGTAAAAGCTTTGCTTAGCTGATCAGTGTATACTAACCTTAGGAGCCTGGGTAGGAATCTCAACTGTAATGCTATAGTGGTAAGGACTGTTTTAGTAAATTTTATACTAAAAAGGTCGGAAGGTTTTTGTTATCGAGTTAAATTTGTAAAGTGGATGTTTGTGTAAATAAATATCCTAAATTCAAGCAGAAATTAACCTCTCTTGTTACTGTTATGTTGACTTTTCTATTGTTTTAACGCCAAGTGTCGTGTTAGAGGTGTGGGTTCGATTCTCACTTCAGCCGGGCTAATAGTGCCGCAACAAAATTTTGTCTACTGTTTTGCCTCGCTCTTTCTCGTGTAGGTATATGAGACAGCATGCTCAATAAAACGCGTGCAACTTTGTCTGCGCGAGAGTCAGCTAATTTGATTATTATCAGCCGTTAGAGTCCCACGGATGGGCCCACATTGTTATGTTTGAGAAATGACTCGATATTTTTGGCTTTTTTTTTTTAATATGTTAAATATAGTACCTTGACGACCGAGCTTTGCTCGGTGAAAACACGGATAAAGCGACGTTTTCCAAAAATGAAAATTCCTGAAACACGTTTCCATTTATTTTGCATTTACAGTACACAAACAAAGTTTCAAACCAATCGCACCACCCGTTAAAAAGTGCCCTACAAACCTTGACCCCCCATTTGACCCCTTTTTGAAGGTTATATTGAAAAATCCTGAAACACGAAACAAAGTTTCAGACCAATCGCACCAGCCGTGAAAAAGTTCCCATACAAACATTGACCCCACATTTGACCCCTTTTTGAAAGTTTATTGAAAAATCCTGAAATACGTGTCCATTCATTTTGCATTTACAGTACACAAACAAAGTTTCAAACCAATCGCACCACCCGTTAAAAAGTGCCCTACAAACCTTGACCCCCCATTTGACCCCTTTTTGAAGGTTATATTGAAAAATCCTGAAACACGAAACAAAGTTTCAGACCAATCGCACCAGCCGTGAAAAAGTTCCCATACAAACATTGACCCCACATTTGACCCCTTTTTGAAAGTTTATTGAAAAATCCTGAAATACGTGTCCATTCATTTTGCATTTACAGTACACAAACAAAGTTTCAAACTAATCGCACCATCCGTTAAAAAGTTCCCATACACACATTGACCCCACATTTGACCCCTTTTTGAAAGTTATATTGAAAATTCCTGAAATAGGTGTTCATTTATTTTGCATTTACAGTACACAAACAAAGTTTCAGACCAATCGCACCATCCGTTAAAAAAATCCCATACAAACATTGACCCCCCATTTGACACCTTTTTAAGAGTTATTTTGAAAAATCCTGAAACAGGTGTTCATTCATTTTGCATTTACAGTACACAAACAAAGTTTCAGACTAATCGCACCACCCGTTAAAAAGTTCCCATACAAACATTGACCCCACATTTGACCCCTTTTTGAAGGTTATATTGAAAAATCCTGAAACACATGAAGTCCATTCATTTTGTATTTACAGTACACAAACAAAGTTTCAGACCAATCGCACCACCCGTTAAAAAGTTCCCATACAAACATTGACCCCACATTTGACCCCTTTTTGAAGATTATATTGAAAAATCCTGAAACATGTGTTCATTCATTTTGTATTTACAGTGCACAAACAAAGTTTCATGAAAATCGCTCCACGCGTTAAAAAGTTTCATACTAACGTTTTCACCCTTTTTCACCCTCTTAGAGGTGGAATTTCCAAAAATCCCGCCTTAGTGGGTGGTTTTGTTATAAAAGGAAGCCACCTTCCAAATTTCAGCTTTCTATCTTCAGCGGTTTCGGCTCGGCGATGATCAATCAGTCAGTCAGTCAGTCAGTCAGTCAGGTTAAGCTCTTATATAGATATAGATTGCTCGTTTAAAGATATAAGATTTGACTTTGTTCTCACTTAACACTTCACCCGTTATAGTACCTACCAGCGATAGAAGGTGAAAACTATCTAACCTGTGTTTCTATTAAGTAAAATTTTAAACATGCTATCCTTGTCTAATATCCACCCTCCAAAATATTCCAAAATCATAAGGCAAAGTTTTAATGAAGTAGGTACGTACCGTTTTGTTGAGGCCTTAGAGTAATATAAACTAAGCTATGTCGTATTTAAATTTTACTTCACCTTTGGTATTCACGACGTGGTAGGAATAATCCTTTGCTATTCACACCTCGTCGTGAATAGCAAAGGATAATTTAGCATAAAACAAACAAACATGATCACAACTGTAATCTTCAGGCTTGGTTGTCTCGTCAGATAACTTCAATAATTACAAAAAAATATAAATTATAGGTACCTACTCCTTTGATATTCATAACATAACAACTATATGAATTGTTCGCGGCGCCATGTTACCCGACGGCACGGGAAACATTCTTAACGGACGTATTTAAAATAAAAAAAAAATACTGCTTAATACAAAATCGAGGTGAATTGATGACGGCACGGGAAACATTCTAAACATATTAAAATATTATAAAATACATTTTTATTTAAAAATAATACAAAATTGAGCTGATTTAGGCTCTTACATATATGTATTTTAAGATTATTATTATTTAAGAGTTGATCAACGAGCAAACTGAGCTATTTATGCCTCTGAGGCAAGCACGAATACGCCACCTCCTGAGGCGTTATTGGTTTTACTTGCGGGACACCCGTATGATATACGATGGACCCCTACATTTTGGAAACAACTCTATATTAAGTTAATCTTTGTACTTTTTCCATGTATATTTTTAGTTGGAAGTGGAAGGTATTTAAAAAAAAAAATATATGATCACGACTGTAATCCCCAGGCTCGGTAGATATCTTCTCAGATTTTTAGTTACTTAGATCTTTGAGGATATCTAAAGAGGGTAGTCAGAGGCAAGTCCAAACATGACAATTGGTACATGCCCACATTTTGCAAAGTATGTAGTTAGTATTCCGTACGTGACAGGTTGCAAGCCCATCGCCGCTTATTAGAATACTAACCTATGACACATACCTTCGAACTTTTGGTTCTAGGGTATGCCGGTTTCCTCAAGATGTTTTCCTTCACCGTTTAAGAGCACTGGCATTGCGCACATAAATTTTTCGAATGGAAAAACTCATTGGTGCACGACCAGGTTTAAACCCGCGACCTTCAGATCGTGAGGCAGGGGTGCTACCGCTACACCACCAGCGCTCTAAGTATTTAAATATAAAAATAACAAAAAAAACATGGACACTGTAATCCCCAGGCTCGGTTGATATCTCTTCAGATCTTTAGTTAATTGGATATTTTTGAGAATATCTAAAGAGGGTAGTTAGAGGCAAGCCCCATGCACATGCACATTTTGCACAGTAGTTAGTATTCAGTACGTCACAGGTTGCAGGGCCATCGCCGCTTTTATGAATAGTATTCTTATAAGCGGCGATAACCTATGATGCACACTAGTAGTGGAAAAAAGGTTACTAAGAAAATTAAATATTTTATCTTTAAAGTCTTTTTTTTTTTATTTTGTTTAAACGTCGTATTTACTTTAGTATTAATTCTCCAAGAAACCTACTCAAATAAACAAAACCTGCTTCTCCTTCTAAAGTTGAGGTCATTTTCATAATCATTAACACATTAACACCAAGGGGTACATAATTTATTTATAAATAAAATGTGTGTTTCACTTTACCAAAAAACATTAGACAAACTTTAGATTTAACAAAAATCATTATATTAAATTATTTTAATACCAGGGTGACCGAGCATTACTCGTTTTTTGAGGTAAACGATGTTTTCTAAAAATGAAACCTAGCTAGATCGATTTATCACCCCCGAAACCCTCTGCATACTAAATTTCATGACAATCGTTGGAGCCGTTTCCGAGATTCAGATTATATATATTTATATACAAGAATTGCTCGTTGTTAAAAAATTGCTCTAAGTTTTATCTTACTATTATCTAAACTTAGACTTTTCATACAACGGGCAGTCTGCCGCTGGCCACTAGCTAGCCACCGCTCCTTAAGGGTACCGCAATCTGTTGTATCGATTAAAAGTGGCATCACACTGATTGCCTTGTAACGAGCAGTTAAAAATCACAATTTAAATCTCCATATTCATGCGCGGAGGGTCTGTAATATCCCCTGTGGTGCAGGCGCCATTTGTGTGGGGAATTACAGCTTGGAATATTCTGTTGCATTCGTAGTCTCGTTTACGCGTAGAGATTTGAATAATTTGTGAATATTTTTTGTCTTATCACCAAAAAACTACAATGAAAAATATAATGAGACTATTTAAATAAAATGACGTATACGAGCCAGCCCACTGAAAAAGTATCCTAATAAGTAGAAAAAAGTGATCTTCTTCTTCTTCTTACACTAGTTCTTTCAAACCAGTGTGGTGAAAGGATTAAAGTGCGCTTTTTTACATTCCGCCTTTTTGAAGTCGGACAAAAATCTTTTATCCCTATTATATTTATGTAGTAAAGATATATTATCTTGATACAAAAAAAATAAAAATATGCACGATCTGATCTAGCAAATGACCGAATAACCAGCATTATCTGAAGTTTTATTATTATTAAAATTAGAGATAAATAATTTATAATTTTAAACCAAGATTCCAAGAAAGCTACAAACTCCCAAGTCATAATTTTGATTCAAACATTCAACACTGAGGTCAGCCGGGCTAATCAAATTGTCAAATGTTGCCAACTCTTGCTGAAGTCATGTTCTGCAAAGTTACGAAATTCTGATATAACGGACGTTATGTAACCTACAGTTACAGTAATAAACAAAATCATGACTATAATTTCCAGATATGGTAGATATCTCATAAGATCTATACTTGAATAGCTTTTAAAATTATTAAAAAGATTAAATAAAAGCGGCGATGGGCTTGCAACCTGTCACATTCGGAATACTAACCACTGCAAAATGTTTGCATGTGCCAAATATCATGTTTGGACATACCTCTGACTACCTCCTTTAGATATCTTCAAAGATCTAAGTCACTGGATCTGAAGAGATATCTACCGAGCCTGGGGAATAAAGTCGTGATAATGTTTTTTTTAAGGTTATAAAAAATCGTCTTTTTTACTATCAACCTTATATATTTGCCACTATATTGTAGGTAACCACGACGTTTTCACGACGTGGTGGGAATTATTAGCATTACATAAAAATTATAGACCTCAATTCACGACGCCATGGGAAATAACCATAATTAAATTTGTTTTTTTTTGTAGAAATCAAATAAAAACTATGTTCACTTACAACACAATAAAAATAAACGCTCGTCTTCTTCTTCTTCTTTCTGTCCTTTTCCCACGCTATATGGCCGACACAACACGTACTTTCCTCCATTTCCCTCTGAAATATAAATAAACCCTATTGATATACAATCTAGACGGGCTAATATAACTTTAATTACCTTCACAACTCTTGATCTAAGATACCAACTTTCGATCTAAACATTGCGTGGCTTAATAATACTCGTCTATCTATATCTATCTATACATAATTAGTAAAATCTTTTGTCAGTGCGTTTGTGCACGCTAATCTCCGCAACGGCCTACCAAATCGAATGCAGTTCACTAATGTATTGAGATAAGCTGGATTAAAACTTAGGCTTTGTTAAATGATACTGAATTTGTTTTTTTTTATTAAAAATCCTTATCCATTCGTACGTAGTCGCGGTTGTCAACTAGTATAATAACTTTATTACCTTCACAACTTTCGTTCTATGTTTTTTTATAAGCTATGCGTGAAAAAAAATCTGATTAAACAGAAACTGTCTAGAAAAACTTATTATAAAATATCAGAGTACTTAGAATTAGATGACAAAAAAGCTTGGGACGAATCAGCTCCAACTCTGCTAGGTATTCCTTACAAAATTAACCGGGATCATACAAAAAAATCGCTAGACCCAGCGAGTTTCTTGTCAGTTCTTCTCGGACTGGGGATAGGACTGGAATTGGCACCAAGACTCACCTAGTATGTAAGACGTTTCAAAGTGATCCCTGTGATTGAATTGAATACAAATGATCTTGATTTTGATTTTTGATTTTGATTGTTTATTTTGACGGCCGTCGTATAACGGTTATAGTTTTATTCAAAAGTGAAGCTTAACAATGTAAAGAACGTGTTATGGGTTGTGCAAACGCAAGTTTGTCTTCGTTAGACGCTGCATAGTTGACTTGGAAGCTTGTTGTGAATTTATTGAGGGTATTAGATTATTTCTTAGTGAACACAACGCTTCGAGAGACATTATTTTGGTTAAGAAATTATAAATAATTATAATAATGTACACTGGTGGTGTAGTGGTAGCACCCCTGCTTCACGATCTGAAGGTCGTGGGTTCAAACCTGGTCGAGCATCAATAAGTTTTTCCATACGAAAAAGTTATGTGCGCAGCAATGTTCTTAAGCAGTGACATGGGTTGGTATTCTTATAATCACTACATCACTACATAATATTATAAAACAAGTACTCCACTGCTTCTGTTTTTTCCCGATGAATTGAATAATGACTGCACTGATTCTCATGCTGTTTTCACCAATGGAGAGTGGTTCTCGAGAAAAGTTTTAGTATATAATTTGTCAAGGCGATAACCTACATTCACGCGTAATATACACATTTTTATTACATAATTATAGTCTAAAAATACTATTAAAACAAAAGTAAACGAAGTTGGGAGCGGGCCAACTAGTCAAAATAAATGGACAAGTATTTCAGAATTTTTCAAAATAACACTCACAAAAGGGTAAAAGGTATCTACTTATATTACTTAAAATGCACAGACGGAGTTGCGTATCTACGGGTGAGCTAGTTTCTGTAATATATTATTCTAGTAGAAATACTTTGTGTTGGGTTTAAATTATGGTTAGTTTTAACGGTGTAGTACTGTTTGTTTATTATTTCAAAGTTTCTGTTATACTTATCCTACTAATATTATAAACGCAAAAGTTTGTAAGAATGTATGGATGTATGGATGTATGTTTGTTACTCTTTCACGCTAAAACTACTGAATGGATTGTGATAAAACTTTACAATAATATGGCTTACACATCAAGTTAACCTTACCCATTTTTGTCCGACGTTTCGACAGGTTTGACACTTTTTTCACGGGATGACAAAAAAGAGAAAAATAGGTCATTAAAACGCGATAAATACCCGTTTAATACAAATAATAATGTGTTCAGATCGCGTAAGTTTAAAAAAAGGTAAGTATATACTTTATAGAGCACTTTAGTTTTTCGAATAGAAAAATCGACTTGATTCCAACCAACGACCTTAGGATCGGAAAAGGGACCACTTTAGACCACCCAATGTTCACAATAAAATAAAATTTGGTCAGCAAATGAATCCCTTTGAAAAAGATTAATACATCATTTTTTTGATGACTTCCGGCCATGGTTCTCTGAAACCCTTTGCGTAAAAGCATTGCTTATTTTATGCCGGCCCCTTGAAGGACGTTTCAAAGAACTGTAGAGATATAGAATAGTCGAAAATAGTCAGCAGAGACTAGCCTCACAGCTCAGTTGGTAGTGGCTCTGCATTCCACGCTGTAATTGAAATTGAAATTGAAAAATATTTATTCAGTACAATCACAAGGATCACTTTGAAACGTCTTACATGCTAGGTGAATCTATGTGCCAATTCCAACCTAACCCAAGTACGAGAAGAACAGGCAAGAAACTCGTCTCGGTCCTAGCGCTTTTTTGTATGATCCTTCTTAGGTTAGGTTATGGGTTCGATCCTCACCTACACGAACGCAACATTTGTGTGATGAACACAGATGTTTGTTCTGTGTGTGGGTGCTTTTATTCTATGTATTTCCAAAAAAAAGTATATATTAATTAGTCTATTACCTACTTGGTTCCCATAATACAAACGTTGTGTGAATTATCCACCAATATTTATTTATTACTAGCTGACCCGACAGACGTTGTCCTGTAATTCTATTCAAACTATGCTTACTATAAGTCCTTGAAATCAACCGATACAATTAATTTACGCAAAGAAAATATAACGCTACGCTAGAATTATGCGATGTTTTAAATGGTTTTGGCGGTAAGCGATCTGTCTCTTACTGTCAAACAACTGACAGTTTATTCAAATGTGCTTATCAAAGAGTATGCTGGGACTAAGGTTACATTAAAAAAGTTTATAATAAAGGTAGTCGTTCAGTTTTGAGATGAAGTTATAGCGTGACCAGGACAAATAGGGGTTCATTTATTATATTGTTTTGTAAGATTTTTTTTTTAAAGTCAGTTCTGTGGTCACCGTCATCTGTTGTTGAACCCTTAAAACGAGGTGCCGGTATAGAGTGGTTACAATATGTGACCTCAGGGACGGGCGAATGTTTACAGCTTTTTGCGTTTGATGCCACTTCGAATATACTTTATGTGAAAAAACTTTTTGTTTTGCCGATAACATGTTTTTCGTTTTCCTGTTATTTCTCTGGACCGGAAGTCTATGTTTATATATAAACCTATTAATGCTAAAACAACGTTTATATATCCGGTATTCATGTATTCTACATATTTAGACCACAGTTTTCATTCATTAAATAGATAGATAGATAGCGGTGTGTGAATATTGCACCAATAGATCTATATTTATTTATTTTATTGTTACACTTGAAAGAAGTTAAAATAAGTGATTGTAAATAAAACTTGTTTAAAACTGTCACAATTCTGTAGACAAAGTAACTAAAGAGTTAACAAAACATGCTTAAAACCATGTTATCACTACTTTGTAGACCGATTATTTATTTATTCATTTTGGTTCAGCTTTTGCGGATATTAGCGTGCACGAACGCACAGACAAACAGACAATCAGACATTATTTTCAAAAACGGTTGTTTTAGGCTAGGTAGCGTGTCTTTTTTAGGTAGCACTCATTTTTATTTGAAAATATAAAAAGTCCAGACAAGGCTTCTCAACGATTTTATTATATGTATAGTAAGTAAGTATTTCGTTATTTTTAAGTTATCATATGTAAATTATATTTGTGTAATTAAAATTTCTTAAACCTTCTCTAATTTATGAAGAAAACTTGTGCTGTGTTTACACACCATGTAGCAACTTGCAGCTTGAACTAAGCAACTTGTCAAGCAGACTGTGTTCGGAATAGCAAGTGACTCTAAATGTATTAAAGCTGCAAGACAAGTTACCTCACATAACCGCTTATTTTTTATTTACTTCCCAAATTAGCTGATGATAAGTCACCTGTCGTATGTAACGTTGAAATGCTATCCAAAAATTGCTTCCCATTTACTTCTATTTGCTTTCTCCAATATAAGATTTGCTTTTGCTTCCTTTATATTTTAGAAGAAAATTCAGTTCATTCCGATGTCAGGAAGGTCTAATCAAAAACTTTTTTTTTATAATTCTACCTAAGTACATACCCTTGCTGAGACGTCAGTGGTGTTCTTGATCCATACCAGACACCAGGATAGCAGAAACGATGGAGAGGTATTTCACTGTAGAATCACAAAGAGCCAAAAGATCACGGGTCGCGAAAACCTCTTCATGGTTTATGCGTTCCTGGTACTTGGACTTTTACATGTTTCCTGAAGTTAATGCATTTTTTCAACAAATTGACTTATCTATAGTATTATTATTGAATTTTTTTCATCGATAATTAATTCCAACCATATCGCAGTGGGTACACGGGTAAAC
Organism: Cosmorhoe ocellata; assembly: GCA_963675405.1. Classification (NCBI taxonomy): domain Eukaryota; kingdom Metazoa; phylum Arthropoda; class Insecta; order Lepidoptera; family Geometridae; genus Cosmorhoe; species Cosmorhoe ocellata. The sequence goes on along the minus strand of OY776254.1, from coordinate 1,224,872 downwards.
AGGAATTACTCCTACACCCACCGGTGGGTGAAGCCAGTGGGTGCACGGGTCACGCGCCATTATAGTCTAAAAGACTGGCAATAAGCTCGCTTGTGACTGCTTCGTTCTGTGGAGCATCTTCCATGATGTGCAACCAAGCATCTTCAATATCTTGTTTCTTTACCGAACCAACCCAAACATACAACTCGCTCAATCAAAAATACCTAATTCTAAGAACACTGTTATGATAAAAGTTCCGAAAGAGGCATTACCTATTAGTGACGTAATTGCCTTGTGACGTCACAGGCCCAGAGGCATTCCAAAAATACCTTGAATTACAAAATTATTGTACCGAAAACGTTTTATTGAATAATTCTACTCCGTCGTATAATTTTATCTACAGACGAAATATTTTTTTGATGTTCAAAAATAAAACGGGCAAAACATAATTATATTTTCTTGTATAAATACAGATTGTCTTAAGATCGTAAGATTGAAACTGGAACACCAAAAGATTTATATTGCTCCCGAAAACCGGTGAAAACGGTGGAGGAAAACATCGAAAGTCAACCCACGGCTAGTTAGGTCCGCATGTATTGAGTGTGTCGTAAGGTAAGAGGATGGTAGAGTTGTTACAAGCTTACTATCTAAAACCATATTCCGGACTAATGCGTCCTGTAAATAGGTTTAGAGAATTAAATTCTCATAAAAGAGTTTACTAATGATATAATTACATAGGAATCAATAAATCTAGGTTTACAATATTAAAACGAACCTCTGGTACCTAAAATAAAGTTATAACTAAATATTTAAATGAGAATTATACATTTTGTAAAATTTATTGCAAAAATAAAAAAAACCCTGACTGAACGTATCTTCAAAATAGTTTCAGTCGTCATTTTGGATTTTTTGACATTTAAATAGCCTATGTTAATTTCGTAATCTGACATTAATATTTTTTATAGGAAGTACTAGATATTTCCGTTCTTTTCAGTATTAGTAATTGATTTCCGGAAAGTCACGCCTGAATCAATCATCTACTTATGTATGTTTTTTTTTTTTTTTTTTTTTTGTAAATAAATAAATAAATATGATCACGACTGTAATCCCCGGGCTCAGTAGATATCTCCTCAGATCTTTAGTTACTTAGATCTTCGAGGATATCTAAAGGGGGTAGTCAGAGGCAAGTCCAAACATGACATTTGGTACATGCCCACATTTTGCACAGTAGTTAGTATTCCGTACGTGACAGGTTGCAAGCCCATCGCCGCTTATAAGAACTAACCTATGACACATACCTTCGAATTTTTGGTTCTAGGGTATGCCGGTTTCCTCACGATGTTTTCCTTCACCGTTTAAGAGCACTGGCATTGCGCACATAAATTTTTCGAATAGAAAAACTCATTGGTGCACGACCAGGTTTGAACCCACGACCTTCGGATCGTGAGGCAGGGGTGCTACCACCAGCGCTCTTTCTTTTTTATAAGTAAAGCTAAAACCTTCTTCTTATCTAGTCAAAGTTCCTTTGAACCAGTGTGGTAAAAGGATTAAAGTTCGTGCACTCAAGAACCTTACTACATAATACTACGTACCTATAGTAAAAATGTAAATATCTCATAATTGCCAAGCAAAATCATAGTTTTTATCTCTTTCTTTAGCACGTAGATCTAGGGAGAGAGAGTGAGAGAACTAATTGAGGGCTACGTCCTACCACTTGGTGTTTTTCCAGTATTTTTCCACCTGCTCAGGTTTATGTGTCAGTGTGTTCCGGCACTCGCTTTAATGACGACGAATTGAATACCTACTAATATAAAAACAAAATTAAAAATGTAAAAACCCCCCGACATCTTTAAAAGTCATGGTTACCTTACCATGTTCTTTCAATATCATTGAAGTAATACGTTACCAAATTTCGAATCAATAGGACATAAATGGAAGGTAGTCAGATCCCTTCATCAACTATTAAAGAGCTGATGATCTTCAAACGGCTGATCTAATTTTCATAAAACATAGCTAAGAACACTCGGGATAAAATTATCTGTGACCCAAAAAAAATTAAACGCAAATCGGTTCATCCGTTTGGGAGCTACGATGCCACAGACAGATACACAGACACACAGATACACTGACAGACACGTTCAACTTATAACACCCCTCTTTCGTCGGGGGTTAAAAATATTATAATAACTTTTATTTTTTGTTTCTATTCTACTGGTGACTGTTGCAAGAGGATTGTGAAGCTGTACATTTCCATACAAAAAGCGATATCGTTCTGCTCCCCTTAAACTTAGTCCAATATTTATAATTTTAGGAAATGTTGTAGATACAAAGAAAAACTAGGCTTGTACGTTTTTATTTTAAAGAAATATTGCTTATAAAAGTTATTGATCTAAATATCCATATTATGGATATAATAATATGCTAATAATATTGAATAATTAAATCTGAACCGTGTGCATTTTTGCGATGTAATTAATTACGCCCGACGTTTTTCGCAAAAATCCATCAATATAACAAACTTACTTCCGCCCACGGCTTCGCCCGCGTGGTATCTCGAAAAACAAAAACACATCTATCGCACAGGAACCGTACATTTTTCTGGGATGAAAAGTAGCCTATATTCCAGATTACAACCTGTATCCGTACCAAGTTTCATCCAGATCCGTTCTGTCACATTTACATATTCTTTTTGTACCTACGCCCTACACATGATGTCTGTAGTCTGATTAATGTGAAATTTAGTGTCAATTTTCTTAGATTTTCTTTTTTTAACACATAGTCACGTCTCTAGTCCATGTGTGAAAGTGTCAATTAGTGTTTTTCGCGGATTTTCTTTCTCTCTAACGCTTCCATGTTTATTTCTGTTTGATGATTAGTAGTAGGTAATGCTGTGGTGGTAATACGAATGCCGGTTGCTCTACTTTCCCCTAGTTATCCGTCTATTATACTATTATGCCGGGACGTACCGTCGCTCGCAGCCCCTCGCTGCATTATACTCATTGTTCTACCCCTTCTTATTTAAAACTAGCTTCCGCCCACGGCTTCGCCCGCGTGGTACATTGAAAAACTAAAAAAAATCTATCCCATGGGAACCGTAAATTTTTCCGGGTTAAAAAGACTATAATCTACGTCTGTGCCAAATTTTATCCAGATCCATTCATAAGTACTACTATTTATTATACATTCATTACAAACTTCCGCGTTTATAATTAGTTGGCCCGCTCACAACTTCGTTTCGTTTTTAAATAGTATATTAAGTAATCACCTACAAAACATCAGTAAAAACTATCCATGACTCTTTATCGCACAGGCACCAATCTTATTTTTCCGGATGAGATATAATCTTAGATCCTTTTCCATAGTATAGGCTAGCAGCACTTATATAATATATAATATATGATTACGACTGTAATCCCCAGGATCGGTAGATATCTCCTCAGATCTTTAGTTACTTAGATCTTTGAGGATATCTAAAGAGGGTAGTCAGAGGCAAGTCCAAACATGACATTTGGTACATGCCCACATTTTGCACAGTAGTTAGTATTCCGTACGTGACAGGTTGCAAGCCCATCGCCGTTTATATTATATCAAAATTATATCTGAAACGGAAAAGAGGTCTCAGCACACGACATGACGTCACTAGCACGATGCTACGTCGAATCGTTATTTTTTACGATGCACGTCGTAGATTTTCACAACACTACATCGCATCCATATAACGTCGCAATACGCCTCGACGCGTCGCCGTCTCTCGTAAATTGATCATTTTGCTCTTCAGTGGAGAAAGTTCGGTGTGGTGTGGCAACATTGAAAACTACGGAACTCAACCACAGGTTTCGGTCTTTGCGATTTTATAAAAGAGTTTTCGTGAATTCGGAAAATGCACGTTATTTCGAACGCTGTAGTGGTCATTCTTGAATAATTAAAGCTGAACCGTGCATTTTTGCGATGTAATTAATTACGCGCGACTTTTTTCGCAAAAATCCATCAATAAAACATATTTGATTCAGAAATTAATGATATTGGTTAATTGAGAAATTTCTATAGAGTGCAAAAATAGGCGGTTATACATCCAAAAACTGGGCCATACAAGCATTGCGTAACCATACAAACTTTCAACCCCTATTTCATTCAGCCCCTTCAAGATTGTTTTTTAAGATAAAAGATAGCATAAATAATCTATCTCGTTGTTAAATTTTTTAACGATCCGTTCAGCCGTTTAGTCGTGAAAATCTTTTTTAAGGATTTACTGTGATGCATTCGACTCTCAACGTTGACGCTCTTGTTTTTATAAATTTCATGGTGTTATTTTGAGTTTTATTTGTAATTTTGGTGGTTATTTTTCCAATAAAGCCCGAGTTCTTGACGCAAGTGTAAAATATGTGAATTAACTTGATTTTTTCTTTTCTAAATCCATCGGAGGAAATCCAGAGAATTTTGAGCAAAACATCAAGCTTAAAATTGATTTAACAATTTGACTATAACTTTATGACATTGACATTACAAATAATTTAAACACTTGACATTGGCAAAATTGATCTTAAAAGTGACAAATGCCAAAAAATAAGAAGAAAAAGAAGTTATCTGATTTGCTGGAATTTTTTTGTTAAGAAAAAACAAACACAAAACAACAGAAGGATCTAGCGATATCAAACTACCGAATACCTATTTAAAACCAACCTCACAGAGACACTATCCCTGAGGATTTCCGGGATTACCGCGCAGTGACGTCACGGTCGGCTTACTGGCTTATCCCGGCCAGATTTTTCCCGCACTCGTAAAAAACCCCCAAAAGAGTCACACGTCGTCGTTACTAGCGTACAAAGTGACGCATCTGAGTTTGAGATGACGCTAAGGATGTACACGGAACTGAATATCTTTCGGAGTCCGCGATAACTCGGAGTTAAAGTGGACAATAGTCGAGATTTTCTGTTCGAAAAAGTTAAGTGCACAAAACAATGCTCTTAAACGGCAAAGGAAAACATCGTGAGGAAACCGGCATACCCTAGAACGAAAATTCGAAGGTGTGTGTCATAAGTTAGTCTATATCTATATAAGAGCTTAACCTGACTGACTGACTGACTGACTGACTGACTGACTGACTGACTGACTGACTGACTGACTGATTTATCATCGCCCAGCTGAAACCGCTGAAGCTAGAAAGCTGAAATTTGAAAGGTGGGTTCCTTTTATAACAAAACCACCCACTAAGACGGGATTTTTCGAAATTTCACCTCTAAAGGGGTGAAAAAGGGTGAAAACGTTAGTATGAAACTTTTTAACGGCTGGAGCGATTTTCATGAAACTTTGTTTGTGCACTGTAAATGCAAAATGAATGGACACGTGTTTCAGGATTTTTCAATATAACCATCAAAAAGGGGTCAAATGTGGGGTCCATTTTTGTATGGGAACTTTTTAACGGGTGGTGCGATTGGCTTGAAACTTTGTTTGTGTAGTGTAAATGCAAAATGAATGGACATGTGTTTCAGGATTTTTCAAAATAACCTTCAAAAAAGGGTCAAATGTGGGGTCAATGTTTGTATGTGAACTTTTTGGTGCGATTGGTCTGAAACTTTGTTTATGTACTGTAAATACAAAATGAACGGACACTTTTTTCAGGATATTTCAATATAACCTTCAAAAAGGGGTCAAATGTGGGGTCAATGTTTGTATGGGATCTTTTTAACTTGGTGCGATTGGTCGGAAACTTTGTTTCGTGTTTCAGGATTTTTCAATAAAACCTTAAAAAAGGGGGTCAATGTTTGTATGGGAACTTTTCAACGGGTGGTGCGGTTGGTCTGAAACTTAATTTCATGTTAAAGGATTTTTCAATATAACTCTAAATAGGGGGTCAATGTTTGTATGGGATTTTTTTAACGGGTGGTGCGATTGGCCTGAAACTTTGTTTTCTGTTTCAGGATTTTTCAATATAACTCTAAAAAAGGGGTCAATGTTTGTATGGGATTTTTTTGACGGGTGGTGCGATTGGTCTGAAACTTTGTGTACTGTAAATACAAAATGAATGTACAAGTGTTTCAGGATTTTTCAATATGACCTTCAAAAAGGGGTCAAATGTGGGGTCAATGTTTTTATGGGTAATTACTTTTTAAAGGGTTGTGATTGGTCTTAGTTTTGGTTTGGATACTTTAAATGCAAAGTAAATGGAAACGTATTCCTGGATATTTCAAAATAGCCCTCTAAAATGGGTAAAATTGGGTGTCAAAGTTATTTATGGGATTTTTTTATTAGTGTAATTTGTTTGAAGCTCAGTTTAGATACCTACTTTAAGTGAACGCGCGGGCGGGACAGCTAGTTTTGTTATAAGTGGCGATGGGCTTGTAACCTGTCACGTGCGGAATACTAACTACTGTGCAAAATGTGAGCATGTGCCAATCATCATTTTTGGACGTAGAGGAACGTCCAAATGATAATTGACACTGTCCAAAAATGATAATTGGCATATGACTACCCTCTTTACATATCCTCAAAGATCTAAGTAACTAGAGATCTGAGAAGATATCTACCGAGCTTGGGGATTATAGTCGTGATGTTAGATTTAACATAGGTTTTATAACCAATAACCAAAAATAACCAAAAATACACTATAGTACTTATTCAAGTATAAGTTAGAAGATTTTGATGTTTTCTGCCAACATTGGTCACGCTCGGAGTATTTTTCGGAGTGATCCAGCCCAACCCTACCCCGAATTATAATTTCAAATTTGCGATGTGCCGCCTCTGTTAAATTTTCTTTATCGCACGTACCTATTTGAAGTGATGTAATCTTCTGTGCTTTGCATGTGTAACGCGGTTGCTCGATTGCGCGGCGCGATAAGGGGGGTGATGTTTACAAACGTGCTTCTCGTGTGCTGCTTGTTTAAGCCGTTGTTTGAGTTAAAGTGAGTTGTGGCATTGGAAACTTTCTTTTGCCAGATACTTTCACAAACTTTTTATGTCATTTTTTACCGGCATAAGAAACAAATGCGATTCAACTTTTACTAACAGCTCTAGATATACTCACAGCTCTAGATATACTCACAGCTCTACTTTTACTCACAGCTCTAGTTTTACTCACAGCTCTAGTTTTACTCACAGCTCTAGCTTTTGACAGCTCTAGTTTTACTCACAGCTCTAGTTTTACTCACAGCTCTACTTTTACTCACAGCTCTAGTTTTACTCACAGCTCTAGTTTTACTCACAGCTCTAGCTTTTGACAGCTCTAGTTTTACTCACAGCTCTATTTTTACTCACAGCTCTAGTTTTACTCACAGTTCTAGTTTAACTCACAGCTCTATTTTAACTCACAGCTCTAGTTTTACTGACAGCTCTAGTTTTACTGACAGCTCTAGTTTTACTCACAGCTCTAGTTTTACTGACAGCTCTAGTTTTACTCACAGCTCTAGTTTTACTCACAGCTCTAGTTTTACCAGCAGCTCTAGTTTAACTCACAGCTCTAGTTTTACTCACAGCTCTAGTTTTACTCACAGGTCTAGTTTTACTCACAGCTCTAGCTTTACTCGCAGCTCCAGTTTTACTCACAGCTCTAATTTTACTCAAAGCTAGTGCCTGGAAGATTTTTGATAGAAAAAGCTTGCCCAGAACTCTCTACTACAACAACACTATCATCATCATCATCATTGGCAGCTCAAATAATGGCCCACTGCTGGGTATAAGCCTCCTCCCTCAATCGACCCTGTGCTGTTCTTGTCCAGGTATTTCCCTCTATGGCCTCTATATCATCCACTATTGCTCCCTTATATATCTACTAGCCGTTACCCACGACTTTGTCTGCAAAAGTCCATTAAACTGACGTATTAATTCTAAAATGTATTGATATCGGTTAATTGAAAAATTTATATGGAGTGCAAAAAGAGGCGGTCACCCATCCAAAAGCTGAATGCACCCAGCGTTGCTTAACCATGCGTTCCCTATACAAACTGTCAACCCTATTTCAGCCCCTTCAAGATTATTTTTTGAGACAAAACAAAGCCTATATCCATCTCCAGGATATAATCTATCACCTTGCCAAATTTCTTTACGATCCGTTCAGCCGTTTAGTCGTGAAAAGGTAACAGACAGAGTTACTTTCGCATTTATATTATTAGTATGGATAACCCTTGTAAAATTACTTTCAGCAACTAATTAGTAGTACAAGGGTGAATTGTGGAAGTAACTAGACACATCTTTTACGTGACTGACAATCAGGAATTGTGTAAAACTTTGTTTCTTGTGAAGATTAGATTGGATTAATAAGGTTACCTTTGTCAGTCTATTAAGTCTAAATATATATGATTCAAAGGTGACTGACTGACTGACATAGTGATCTATCAACGCACAGTCCAAACCACTGGACGGATCGGGCTGAAATTTGGCATGCAGGTAGATGTGATGACGTAGGCATCCGCTAAGAGGGATTTTGATTAATTCTACCCCCAAGGGGATAAAATAGGGGATGAAAGTTTGTATGAAAAGTCGCGATAATCGACATTTACGCGGGCGAAGCTGCGGGCATCAGCTAGTCTAAATATAATTGCTATATATACGTAAAATCGTTTTGTAGTTTATTTAGCCCCATCCAGATCTGTTCAGCCGTTACAGCTTGAAAGAGTAACAAATATTGTACATCCATACATTCATACAAACTTTCGCGTTTATAATATTAGTAGGATTATTCAGGTAAGGTTTCGATCGAGTCTACTGTACACCTTGACGAAATCTTATACTTATACTAGTATACTAATACTAGAAGTTCGCCCCGAACTGAGATCTCGCGCACGATGTCCACAATCCTTATTTGTATTCATGCCCTAAAGTTTTTGGATACGCTCTATGTACTATGCCACGTAACCTAATCACAACCAAATATTTGAATATCCTACCTAAGAAAGGCTGCTATTTATCTAACAAAGAAAAGAAAATGTTGAGTATAAAGATAATATTATGTATGTATATTACAAATTAGTCCCTACCTATACTATTTATGAAACTGAGACTAATAGAAATTAAAGAGTTTAGATATAAAATACAGATAAACGATTGAGGACAATATTTAGGTACTTAGTCTTCTGTTTTAAATGTTATTCAGAGTCCAGGACTGTCTAGTAGGAGCATCTAGGATAGCTGTTGCTTCAAGGTCTCACACCACTGGACCACAGAATATGAGCGGAGTGGACTTTATCAGAAAAACCTCGGGGTGGATAATTTCACTCGCGAGAGTCCCTTAAGATTCTGTATGACTCTGTTGGTCGCGCTGGTAGAAACTAACCCAATTTACTGTGGTTCGTTCCTCAAGCTTTCCAAGCTTCGTCCTCAGGGCCTCACCAGGCTTTGTTCAAGATATTGGTTCCAGGATTAGTTATGCTTTATAAGTTTACTAGCTGTCCCGCCCGCGACTTCGTTCACTTAAAGTAGGTATCTAACTAAACTGAGTTTCAAACAAATCACACTAATAAAAAAATCCCACAATAACTTTTACACACAATTTTACCCTTTTTAGAGGGATATTTTGAAATATCCAGGAATACGTTTCCATTTATTTTGCGTTTAAAGTATCAAAACCAAAATTAAGATCAATCACACCACCCTTTAAAAAGTACCCATTGAAACAGTGACCCAACATTTGACCCCTTTTTGAAGGTTATATTGAAAAATCCTGAAACACGTGTCCGTTCATTTTGCATTTACAGTACACAAACAAAGTTTCAAGGCAATCGCACCACCCGTTAAAAAGTTCCCATACAAACATTGACCCCACATTTGACCCCTTTTTGAAGGTTATATTGAAAAATCCTGAAATACGTTTTCATTTACTTTGCATTTACAGTACACAAACAAAGTTTCAGGCCAATCGCACCACCCGTTAAAAAGTTCCCATACAAAAATTGACCCCACATTTGACCCCTTTTTGATGGTTATATTGAAAAATCCTGGAACACGTGTCCATTCATTTTGCATTTACAGTGCACACTCAGACCTTGAGATCAGACCAGCGTCCGATTTTTTATATGTTTATCTTCCATTTTTTCCATCGATGTAAATATTATACTTTTTCTGCTCCTTCCTTCAAATATGACATTTTTTTTTTTTGCTTTTTAGTTCGAGATAACAGTAAAAAGGTTTTATTATAATAAGTTTTTATTTATAAATAGAAATAAATAGTAATACTACACCGATTAAGCTCATATGCTTCCCAGTAAATTTGATTAGCAGTATCTCTAAACCCTCCAAGTTTAATGCAGATTGGATGTACGGTTCTTAAGTTATGCTCTAACAAACATACACGCAAACATACAACGCCAAATCGCATAGCTGCCACTGAGATCTTCGCTCGCTTCGCTCGCTCGATCAATTATAAAGAGGAAAGTTTTGTATTTTTTTTTGTAATAAAAACTCAAAAACTTGAGCAGAGAAAGTCTGAAAGTGGCACCGGTGACAGAAAAGATGGGGAGTAATAGGTTAGCGTGGTATGGGCATGGTATGAGAAGAGATGAATTTCATGTGACAAGGAGAGTGTTAGGTATGAATGTGGATGGATACAGGGGTAGAGGTAGGCCAAAGAAAAGATGGATGGACTGTGTGAAAGATGACATGGTTAAGAAAGGAGTGAGTACTGAGATGACGAGTGACAGAGTCAAATGGAAGAAGATCACATGTTGTGCCGACCCCACATAGCGTGGGATAAGGGCAGGAAGATGATTATGAAACTCAAAAACTACTGGACCGATTTCAAAAGTTCTTTCACTATTAGAATGCTACATAATATAAAAAAATAGAGATACTTTAGCTACCCGTGTGAAGCCGGGGCTTGTTGCTTGTTATTAATATAGATAGATATTTTGAATTTAATTTTGTGAAAAGAATTCTAAACAAGCTATACCGCGGCGCTCACCGGAACGTAAGTGACAGTGTCACGTCGAGTCAGATAGCTATTCCTGCAATAACATAGTCAGAAAATCGTTTCCAACGCGGGACAATAACACGAAAGTGTCAATAAAAGTTAAGCATTGCGCTGCTGTATTGTTTGTGAAAGAGATTGCTGGAAACGTGTAGAAAGTTTGGCACATTTCACACATGAAATACCTAGAATATAGACGGATATAGCAGAATGGATATACATTATGTATATAATGGATGGATACAGGGGTCGAGGTAGGCGTAGGCCAAAGAAAAGATGGATGGACTGTGTGAAAGATGACATGGGTAAGAAAAAAGTGAGTACTAAGACGACAGATGACAGAGGGAGATGGAAGATCACCATATTGTGACCCACATAACGAAGTAAAAAGGCAAGAATCAGAATGATGATGATTATGATAGCAGAAAAAAGAAGAAAATAATATTCAACGTTTTTTTAGCATTTATCGTCAGCATTATTTATTTATTTATTTATTTATTTATTTAGAAGACAATATAACATCATAACAGGTAAGCCTAAGTCGATGTTACATGTAAGTAGGTAAAACAATATAAGACTAAACATAATATTAAACTAAGGTAGACATTTAGTTTCAATTATACTTTGTTTTTTTTCTTTTTCTTTATTTTAGAATACTTTATTTGATATTTAAGGCGTGAAAGAGTAACAAACATACATCCATACATGCATACAAACTTTTACGTTTTTTTTTAAAGTCGCAAGTAACAGCTATTTTTGTAATCTAATATCCTATTGTTGACTTGATTGCAAAAAAATGTGAATAAAAAAGACATTTTTATTTTCTTTAAAGACATGTCTTGCTTTCGACATCAACTTAAACCGATATCTTTAGTGTTTCCTCAACGTTTACTCAGTCTTACAGGAAATACAGAGAAAGTACTCCATCTCACGTCGCTCCTCGTAATGCAATAAGACACGGAGCTGTATAAAAACGACGCCATTGCTCATAATCAGACCTCGTATGAGAAACAAAGCGAATAAACGCGGTGGTAAAGTTTATACCTGAGTACACTGAAGTGCAAGAAAATGGTAAGATAGCTAGGTTTGAAACTACTAAAGCGTGGGATAACAGGAAGAAGATAAAGATGCCAGTAGGTTGGTACCTATTCAATATGCAGATACTTTTACGTTTTCTTAACGAAGGTGGTGTCGTGGTAGCACCCCTGCCTCACGATCCAAAGGTTGTGGGTTCAAACCTGATCGTGCATTAATGAGTTTTCCCATTCAAAAATTTATGTGCGCAATGCTAGTGCTCTTAGACGGAGAAGGAAAACATCGTGAAAAAACCAGCGTATCCTAGAACTAAAAACTCAAAGGTGTGTTTCATAGATTAATATTCCTATAAGCAGCGATGGGCTTGCAACCTGTCACGTACGGAACACTAACTATTGTGCAAAATGTGGGCATGTGACAAATATAATGTTTGGGCGTGCCTCTTACTTACTCTTTAGATATCCTCAAAGATCTAAGTAACTAAAGATCTGAGGAGATATCTACCGAGCCTGGAGATTGCAGTTGTGGACCTGTTTTTTTTTCATACATGTACCCGTAATGCCCTTAGCAAAAACTTTTTTTGCCTAACGAAACTAAAATCTGGAGTACGGTAGTACAGGTAAATGTTTAGTAGAAAACAAAACGAAATAAATATTCATGAATTATAAAATTACTAGCTGTCCCGCTCGCGACTTCGTTCACTTAAAGCATCTAAACTGAGTTTTAAACATAAATAACTTTGACCCCCCTTTCACCCTTTTTAGAGGGTTATTTTGGAATATCCAGAAATACGTGTCCATTCATTTTGCATTTACAGTACACAAACAAAGTTTCACACCAATCGCACCACCCGTTAAAAAGTTCCCATACAAACATTGACCCCACATTTGACCCCTTTTTGAAGAGTGTATTGAAAAATCCTGAAACACGTGTCCATTTATTTTGCATTTACAGTGCACAAACAAAGTTTCATGATCGCTCCACGCGTTAAAAAGTTTCATACTAACGTTTTCACCCTTTTTCACCCCCTTAGAGGTGGAATTTCCAAAAATCCCGCCTTAGTGGGTGGTTTTGTTATAAAAGGAAACCACCTTCCAAATTTCAGTTTTCTAGCTTCAGCGGTTTCGGCTCGGCGATGATCAATCAGTCAGGTCAAGCTCTTATATAGATATAGATTAGAAGAAAGTTTTTACCTTTATTTCTCTCATATTCTGACTTCTATATAGATTTAATAGACGTTATCACGTCAAAAATATTTGTGTTATAGCCGTTATGACCAAATCAGTGGGACCACGAGCGACTGCATTACGTTGACTGATGTTCCCACCAAACAGTGGGACCACGAGCCCATTAAATCGTCACACTGTCCCACCAGTGGGTCAAATTAGTGGGACCACGAGTCGCGACCCGTATATTTTACCTTTTTTATTTGCTACCTTTATTCTGTCCTGCAGTGTACTTAGGTAATACAGAGCGTTACCTGTAGCACGCGTGTCATTTGTTTTGATTATAATGCTGCTTGCTGCCATCTCACGCCTAAAAACGCGTCCACACTAGTGACAAACTGCCGTGACCGAGTCTCCGTACAAACAAACACGCGTGTCTTTATAGCGTGACCGCGGTTCCGCACCGTAACAAATATGCGTGACAATTAGACAGATTTGACTTCGTGAAAAAGCACAGGCATTTTAACGTGACAAATAAAAACACGCGTGACAAATCTGGGCGTGTGTCAAAGACAAAGTGACATCGCGACCTCAGTGGCTGACGCTAGAGGTGGCGGGTTCGAATCCCGCCTCGGAAAAAAATTGTGTATGATCTGCAGAAATTTGTTCCGTTGGTCTGAGTGTTTTCTATGTATAATAAAAAATATCTATCTATGTATTAATGTATTAAATTTATCAGTTATCTAGTACCCATAACACAAGCTTTGAGTAGCTTACTTTGGTAGCTTACTTTTTAGATGATGCTGTGTGGATTGTCCAGCATTATTTATTTATTTATTCGGCCCAAATGACACCTTAGAAACTAAATTATTTTTTTACGAAAATTTTTCGGTTGAGATGTCACTATGTTGTGTCGGACACAGTCACGGTAGAATGTCACAAGTGTGGACCCACGCCTAATGTGTTTTATTATTTACATTATATCCACGGGTTATGGAGAGAAAACTAAAGGGAATGTTACTCGAGCTTTTACAATCTTAGCCCACGTAGGTAGGTATAGTTCGCTCAACGAATCTAGGCATTCGTGAAGTTAGCCGCAAGAGCAGCGCAGTATCGTTTTTCAGGAGCAATTGGAGGTATGAGGGGGGGAAGGAACTGTACATGCGCAAACTCGCACCTGTGGCTAACTTCACGAATGCCTAGATCCGTTGGATGAACGTACTACGAGTATACCATCATCATCATCCGCAGCCCGACTTCACCCACTGCTGGGTATAGTATAAGCCTCTCTTTGCATAAAAAGAAAACAACGAAATGTCTAGAAGAGTCAAACCTGTCTTGTTTTCTTCTTCTTCTTCTGAGATCAATAATGTCAGTGTCATTTTTTAAATCAATGGTATTATGAACGTCACAGTGACAGACAAAATATCAATACATCTCTCTGTGACGTTGACAATACTTATAAATAAATACACTTGACACTGGCAAAATTGTTCTCTAAGAGACAGATGCCATAATTGAAGAAGAAGAAATCAAAAAGGTGACAAGAAAAATAAGAAAACAACGAAATGCATTTTCTGCGGTGTATTTGCCTGACAACTACGTCGCTCTGGTTTTTATATGTTTTCTCGTGTTATTTTGAGTTTTATTGCGTAATTTTGGTGGTTATTTTGCCAATAAAGCCCGGGTTCTTGACGCGAGTATAAAGTATGTGAATTAGAGTGAATAGTTCTCTTCAAATTCCATCGGAGCAAATCCCGAAAATTTTCAACAAAACAGCCATCTTTTGTTTAAAATTGACTTGACTACTTGACTATGACTCTGTGACGTTGACAATACTTATAAATAAATACACTTGACACTGGCAAAATTGTTCTCTAAGAGACAGATGCCATAATTGAAGAAGAAGAAGAAGAACAACGAAATGTCTAGATTAAACAGGTTTTGTTTTCTTCTTCTTATTTTGTGGTCCATAAAGTCAGTGTAATAATAATCAATATTGCCAACGTCACAGAGTGACAGTCAAAATGTCAATAAGTACATCTTTTAATCCATTTTAGGGTGACAAGAAAAATAAATAAAAAATGAATACGAAATGTCTAGGATATACCAATAATGCCAGGAATACTAACTACTGTGCAAAATGTGGGCATGTACCAAATGTCATGTTTGGACGTGCCTCTGACCCTCTTTAGATATCCTCGAAAGATCTAAGTAACTAAAAAGATCTGAGGAAAGATATCTACCGAGCCCGGGGATTACGGTCGTGATCATATTTTTTTTTTCTTTTACTTCTTCTTCTTCAATTATGGCATCTGTCTCTTAGAGAACAATTTTGCCAGTGTCAAGTGTATTTATTTATAAGTATTGTCAACGTCACAGAGTCATAGTCAAGTAGTCAAGTCAATTTTAAACAAAAGATGGCTGTTTTGTTGAAAATTCTCGGGATTTCCTCCGATGGAATTTGAAGAGAACTATTCACTCTAATTCACATACTTTACACTCGCGTCAAGAACCCGGGCTTTATTGGCAAAATAACCACCAAAATTACGCAATAAAACTCAAAATAACATGAGAAAACATATAAAAACCAGAGCGGCGTAGTTGTCAGGCAAATACACCGCAGAAAATCCTTCTTCTTCTTCTTTTAGATATGGCGTCTGTGGTTTAGTTTTCCACAATTTTGCCAATGTCGATGTCAGCAAGATTTAATTATGTAAGATGTTATGAGGTTAAAGCAAATTGAAAGATGTTCGGTTTCTCTGAGGGAGACTCATTAATTTTGCACCAAGTTGATTGTTTTCATTGTACAACACAGATTATGGCTGTTGCTGTTTAGAAGAGACATCACAAATATTGCAGAAAATCTTTTTTTTTTTTCTTTTAATGCCAGCGTCAATTTTTGTAAATCAATATATCAATATTGTCAACGTCATAGAAACACACTCAAATTGTCAATACATTTTTCGATTAAAGATGGCTGTTTTGTGTCGTGATTCATGTGTGTGTGATAGTTTTCGCCACGTTTTTAAAATGATTTGTATACAACTGTTCTCATCACTTGTACAATACGTGCAAACAGATACAAAAAAAAAAAAAAAATATGATCACGACTGTAATCCTCAGGCTCAATAGGTATCTCCTCAGATCTTTAGACACTTAGATCTATGAGGATATCTAAAGGGGGTAGTCAGAGGCAAGTCCAAACATGACATTTGGTACATGCCCACATTTTGCACAGTAGTTAGTATTCCGTACGTGACAGGTTGCAAGCCCATCGCCGCTTATAAGAATACTAACCACCTGACATACGTCATACATGACATACGTGGAAGGTGTGTGACGTATGACACACACCTTCCAATTTTTGGTTCTAGGGTATGCCGGTTTCCTCACGATGTTTTCCTTCACCGTTTAAGAGCACTGGCATTGCGCACATAAATTTTTCGAATGGAAAAACTCATTGGTGCACGACCAGGTTTGAACCCACGACCTACGGATCGTGAGGCAGGGGTGCTACCACTACACCACCAGCGCTCATATACATCAAACAGATACATCCTACTAATATTACAAACGCGAAAGTTTGTAAGAATGTATGGATGGATGGATGGATGGATGTATGTTTGTTACTCTTTCACGCTAAAACGGCTGAACGGATCTGAATGAAATTTGGCACAGCTATAGATTATGGTCTGGAATAACACTAAGGCTACATTTTATCCCGGAAAAATATAAGGTTCCCGCGGGATAGATTTGTTTTTGTTTTTCAAGGTACCACGCGGGCGAAGCCGTGGGCGGAAGCTAGTGTAGACTACTTGTTTTATACCGTGTGGTTATAAATTGATTAAAGTACTGGAAATATTTGAGTGCAGTTTTTTTTGCATTCGACCAATTAAAAGCGGTGGAAAATTGATAAGTTGGGAGTCGGCTGTGAGCTTCGCGCCTGATGAAGTCGTAATTGGCTCAACTTTTAATTGGCCGGCTTCTGTTGTACATTCGATCTGTGAAACTAACATATACCTAAGCTTGGCTTTTTATATACATAGATTGTTTTTGGAACGAAGTTCCTTATCGCGCGTTGCAAAAGGGGGCTAGACGGAAATAATTAAGACCAAAAATTGTAACAAAAAAAGAGCGGAAACAAAAAATGAGCAGAATTGTAAAAAAAAGAGCGCTGGTGGTGTAGTGGTAGCACCCCTGCCTCACGATCCGAAGGTCGTGGGTTCAAACCTGGTCGTGCACCAATGAGTTTTTCCATTCGAAAAATTTATGTGCGCAATGCCAGTGCTCTTAAACGGTGAAGGAAAACATCGTGAGGAAACCGGCATACCCTAGAACCAAAAATTGGAAGGTGTGTGTCATAGGTTAGTATTCTTATAAGCGGCGATGGGCTTGCAACCTGTCACGTACGGAATACTAACTACTGTGCAAAATGTGGGCATGTACCAAATGTCATGTTTGGACGTGCCTCTGACTACCCTCTTTAGATATCCTCAAAGATCTAAAATAACTAGAGATCTGAGGAGATATCTCGTGATATGTCGTGATCATATATATATATATATATATATATATATATATATATATATATATATAAAAATTGTAACGACACTTTTTGCTATAGTTGTAAGCCGTGCGCGTGTTTCTCTGTCTGTCTCTCTCTCTCTCTCATAGAGAGCAAGGAAAGGAACTTCGTTCCATCCGGGTATCCCTTGACACCTCTCAAGTTTTTGTTTTTGTGAGAGCACTAGTGGTAGCACCCTTGCATCACGATCCGAAGGTTGTGGGTTCAAACCTGGGGCTTTACCACGAAGTCTTCCAGAACGATTCCGTTTTAGAAACATCACATTTGAAGCTTGAAGTAACACTACTTCAATACAATTTGCATAGGTCATGGTACGAAATAACAATGTAATATTAATTCGAGAATGTATTATGAATTCGTGGTGAGGCCCCTGGTCGTGCACCAATGAGTTTTTACATTCGAAAAATTTATGTGCGCAATGCCAGTGCGTTTAAACGGTGAAGGAAAACATCGTGAAGCAAAAAAAGCGAAACCTGCATACCCTAGAACCAAAAATTCGAAGGTGTGTGTCATAGGTTAGTATTCTTATAAGCGGCTATGGGCAATTTTTTCAAAAAAATTGTTTCCAATTATTGGTTCCGTATACATTTAATTTCTGAGGGATCACTATTTTCCCCGTGAAACCTTAAACACATTATCTTTTGAAATCAGGACTTGCCGAACCATTTTTTGTAAAAGGTTTTCCTTTTTTTTTTTATCATAATTTATTGTGATTAAGGTTCTATTCAGAGTATTATTTGAAGTCGATTTTAGTTTTTTTGTGAAAAGAATATTATTTTAGTTTAATATCAAGAGCGCTACGTGGTGGTAGCACCCCTGCCTCACAATCCGAAGGTCATGGGTTCAAACCTGGTCGTGCACCAATGAGTTTTTCCATTCGAAAAATTTATGTGCGCAATGCCAGTGCTCTTAAACGGTGAAGGAAAACATCGTGAGGAAACCGGCATACCCTAGAACCAAAATTCAAAGATGTGTGTCATAGGTTACAGTATGCTGGGCTTGCAACCTGTCACGTACGGAATACTAACTACTGTGCAACATGTGGCATGTCCAAATGTCATGTTTGGACATGCCTCAGACTACCCTCTTTAAATATCCTCAAAGATCTAAGTAACTAAAAAGATCTGAAGAGATATCTACCGAGCCTGGGGATGTCGTGATCATGTTTATTTTATTTTTATTTATCTTATACCTTCAAACAAGCAATCTTGTATATATGTATGTATCGTATATAATCTGAATCTCGGAAACGGCTCCTACGATTTTCATGAAATTTAGTAAGCAGGAGGTTTCGGGGGCGATACATGTATCGATGTATCGATCTAGCTAGGTTTCATTTTCCAAAAAACACGATTTACCAAAAAAAACCGTGCAAAGCTCGGTAATCCTATCTATTCCTATCTTTAGGTACTAATATCAAATTGAGTAGAATGGCAGACTTACGAAAGCTAGATGCAAATTATTTTCATAGGCCATTTCGTGATCACGTAGCTAGTTACTTGCATCTATTCTGTGCTCACGTCCCATTCACAAAAGCGATTCCATCTGATACAGCGGTTCCTTGGGAGGCGTTGGCTCGTATATTCAGATTAAGTACTTGCTATAAGTGCGTTCGAGTTGATGATTGTTTATTGGATACCACTTCTTTTTAATTTAAAGCCCAGAATACTCATCACACTATTCCTAACTTAAAAGTTACAAAAAAAAGTGACATAGGTCCGTATAGCAACGCGGTTCTCCGCGGAAACAGACATAGCACGAAGCGAAATACCCAAATGACAAGTAAGTAGAGTGCGGCATGATACGGCTGCTCTGAATTATATAACGAAAGCGACAATTTATAAAAAAACAAAAAAATAGCTGTAAAAATAACTGATTTACATCATGTGAAATAGAAATTCAAAATACCCAACTGTTCTGGAAAAATTAGGGAATTTCTGAATTTTCAAAGGTGTTTTTGACATGATTTTTAACCAAGGTTTTCTAACTAATTCGTGTTTTAGCTCCGGTTGATTTATCACTTATATCCTTGAGTATCGTGTAGTTAAATTTCAATGTAATCTATTAAGCGGTAATAGAATGATTAGGGTTGCAATACTTGCAATTTTCAAAATTCTGGGCCTTAATAGTTTGACTCTTGTCGGCATAACTGATGAATCTCTCTCCATTTAGTTCTTTTCATAACTGATGCAATGAACAATACAGAAAGAAACGTTCTGGGATACCACTATTTCTTCTTATATTCGCTAGTTCTTTTGATAACGTGGTGAAGGATTGATGGGTGCCTATAATTTGTTAGTTATTATTCATGCTAGACTTAAAACCATGAAGAATTATTTAAGGACCACTCATCATCATCATCATCAGCCCTTCTCATCCCACTACTGGGCAAAGGACTCTCTTCGCCTTTCCTATTCGCCTTTATCGCCAGCAAAAAAATATCAAGGTCCTTGATATAAAAAACGATATTTCCCTGAACACTGACAGAGGGAAACTATACGTTTTAATATCAGTAACATCTAATACAGAAACATTAACTGGAGTTTTGGAGTCTCACCACCAACTTACAAAGTCATGTGTACTGCATATGTTACATGCTAACTCACATTCTGCTCAATGAGCTTCCATTTTAAACTTATAGTAATCCAAAAATCACTATTGTTAGTAGGAGTACTGGTGTGGTGGTAACACCCCTGCCTCCGATTCGTTATTACATTTTATTAATTTATTACGTTTTGTCATTCTCCTCACTATTTTATCATTGCTTCTCTGACTACCCTATTTAGATATCCTCATAGATCTAAGTAACTAGAGGTCTGAGGAAATATCTACCGAGCCTGGGGATTGCAGTCGTGATCATGTTTTTTCAACTGATTGTGATTTTATTTATTGGTAACTAGCTTAGATCCGCGACTTCATCCGCGTGGAATAGTTAGGTACTTTAGGCAGTATTTTAAATTTTATGGGGTTCTTATTTTGCACTTATTCATCCCTTATTTTAACCCCTTCCAAGGAATGGTCGCGGGTTCAAACCTGACATGTGAGCTTACATTTCCTTTCGATAAATTTATATGCGCAATGCCAGTGCTATTAAACGGCAAAGGAAAACATCGTGAGGAAATCGGCATAGCCTAGAACCAAAAATTCTAAGGTGTGTGTCATAGGTTAGTATTCTTATAAGCGACTGTGCAAAATATGGGCATGTGCTGAAATACTGAAATACTAAATGTTCACTATTTTATGAAATGGTCAAAGTTAGTATGACACAAGCAAAGTCACGGGTAGTTCTACTTGTTTTAATATGATCGCGAACGACGCCATAGATATTCTAATATGCAAATTTAAAAGCACATTACGTATACATACCATTTTAATATTTTGAAATGCATAACCCTTTTTGAATTTTACTCCGATTGCTTTCTTTGTCCTAACACAACATGATTCATGAATAAACCGCTCGCATGTAAACGCGAATTGCGGTCACCCATCCAAATAGAGAGAACGTTGCTTAATTTAGATGGTCTTATGTTCATTCAGGGTGTATTTTACAATTCTACATTTATATCCAAACTAGCTTCCGCCCACCGCTTCACCCGCGTGGTACTTACTTCAATATTATAAATGCGAAAGTAGCTTTGTTTGTTTGTTAAAATTATCTAGAAATGGCTGAAATAGGGGTTGAAAGTTTGTATGGGGATAACTTGGTTAAGCAACGCTGAGCGTATTCATTTTTTGGATAGGTGATCGCCTCTTTTTGCACAAATTTCCCAATTAACCGATATCAGTAATTTCAGAATTAATTATTACGTTATACTAGCTTCCGCCTACGGCTTTGCCCGCGTGATAACTTGAAAAACCAAAACAAATCTATCCCGCAGGAACCATATATTTTTCCGCGGTAAAAAGTAGCCTATGTGCTATTCCAGATTATAATCTATATCTGTACCGAATTTCATCCAGATCACGTTCAGACGTTTCAGCGTGAAAGAGTAACAAATGGATGTTTGTTACTCTTTCACAAACTTTCACGCTTATAATATTAGTAGGATTGATGGATTTTCGCAGACGAAGTCACGGGTTACAGCTACTTCACTATAAATAATAATCTGTGTATCACCATCTGCAGGCGACGGCGCCCGCAATTTACGACCAGCCACCTTCTAAACAAACATTTTAGAATTAGATGTTCAATATCTTACCTTATATAAAATTAATAAAAATAAAGATAGCGCTGGTAGTGTAGTGGTAGCTCCCCGGCCTCACGATCCGAAGGTCGTGGGTTCAAACCTGGTCGTGCACCAATGAGTTTTTCCATTCGAAAAATTTATGTGCGCATGCCAGTGCTCTTAAACGGTGAAGGAAAATATCGTGAGGAACCCGGCATACCCTAGAACCAACAATTCGAAGGTATGTGTCATAGGTTAGTATTCTTATAAGCGGCGACGGGCTTGCAACCTGTCACGTACGGAATACTAACTACTGTGCAAAATGTGGGCATGTACCAAATGTCATGTTTGGACTTATCTCTGACTACCCCCTTTAGATATCCTCAAAGATCTAAATAACTAAAAGATCTGAGGAGATATCTACCGAGCCCGGGGATTACAGTCGTGATCATATTTTATTTATCTAAAATTAAAATGGATATTATTTTAGAAAATACTACCTTCAACCCGCGGTTTTGCCCATGAGGTACATAAAATATAGCCTATGTTCATTCTACACATTGGCGACAGAATTTTTCAAATCGGTCCCATAGTTTCGGAGCCTATTTAATTCAAACAAATAATATATTATTAGTGTAAAAGTAATATATTAAAAAAAATATAATATGATTACCAGTAATCCTCGGGCTTGGTAGATATCTCCTCAGATTGATCTTATATATCTTTGATTTTAAGCGTTTAAAAAGCTAGTACGCAATTTAAAAGTCCCAGTACCAAGTTATTTGATTCCTTAAGCTCACTTAAAGTTTTATAAAAAAAGTAATATAAATATAAATGTAGCTGGAGACAGACGTGTTATATAACAATGCTATCTGCAGTAACAACAGTGATATAAAATGAGCTGTCGTGAAACTCTAGACGTAGTGGGGCCATGACCTTACTTTGAGCTTCATAGAGAGAAAAATAATTCTGGGTAGAAAATACGAGCTTAGCTTGAGCTTCACAGGGGATAAATAATACTGGGTAGAAAATACGAGCTTAGCTTGAGCTTCACAAAGGGAAAAATAATACTGGGTAGAAAATATGAGCTTGGCTTGAGCTTTACAGGGGATAAATAATACTGGGTAGAAAATACGAGCTTAGCTTGAGCTTCACAGGGGATAAATAATACTGGGTAAAAAATACGAGCTTAGCTTGAGCTTCACAGGGGATAAATAATACTGGGTAGAAAATACGAGCTTAGCTTGAGCTTCACAGGGGATAAATAATACTGGGTAAAAAATACGAGCTTGGCTTGAGCTTCACAGAGAGAAAAATAATACTGGGTAGAAAATACGCAATTGGGCAAGACACCTGGCAAGGCGAGGTGACGACAAGTGGAGTAAGGCGTTAACTGAATGGCGTCCAAGAACTGGGTATACCTAGGTGCGTCGGTTGTTGGGGAAAATTCAACACTCCCTTTAGTGTTGAATTTTCGATAATTTTTTAACCCACAAGGTCCAACATTGAATTGCATGAAAATTCCAAAATAAAATATTGTTATATTATCTATTCCTATTATTTACTAGCTACCCGGTTTCACACGGGTAGAAAAATATCTCGATTTTTGTGCGATTTTCAGCTAGTATATAATATCAGTATTTAGATTCCAGCATATCTTCCGCATTCCGCTGCTTTCATGGCCCAACAATTTCCAGGACGAACCACAACAAAGGTTGCAGGGTCAATGGAACCTCTCACCACCGCCTTTCAAGATAGCACTCAATTTATGAGACCAGTGACTCTGACGTGCGACAGTGTACCTTATTCGTATTGGCGTAAGGTCGTCAGTGGATATATCTGTGATAGAGTTAATAGGCAGCCCAAAACCTTCATCATGACCTGAAGTGGAAAAACCTCTCAATTTCTCTGGATTTTTTATCAAAATTTGGTATAAAACAGCACAGCTTTTGCGCCTCAAATCCTCAAAAGCATATCTAAAGAGGGTTGTCAGAGGCACGTCCAAACATGATAATTGGCACATAACCACATTTTGCACAGTGATTCCGTACATGACAGGTTGCAAGTCCATCGCCGCTTATAAGAATACTAATATATTACATACACCTTTGAATGTTTGTTTTCTAGGGAGTGCTGGTTTCCTCACGATGTTTTCCTCCACCGTTAAAAACCCTGACATTTCGCATATACGTGTAAATACGTTTTTCCAATGGAAATCTATTGATGCACGACAGGTTTGAACTTAGGAACTTAGGGTCAGAGCGCAAATTGCTACCACTACACCAGATGCTTCCTTTATTACCCAAAGAAATTTCTAATTTCAGGTAAGATGGTAATTAAAGTTGATACACTGGCGGCAATTCTGTTATTTCATCCAAATAGCTAAATTTTTCCAAAATTCAAACGATCTTATTTTGTTACCAAAGTCTAGTTAAAAGCAAAAAAAATCTTTTAATTATTGCATTGCATTACCCGCCACATTTTTTTAGTTTTAACTAACACCAATTCAGACCAAGGCGGAGGTGGAGGGACGAAATTGATGCCTACTTAAAGGACTGGTCCACAGTAGCCCAAAACCGTGATGATTGGAGAGAAGGAAGGTAGGCCTTTGCCCTGCAGTGGGACACTACAGGCTCTTAATAATAATAATAATAATAAAACACCAATTACTAAAATGAGATAAAACAAAAATAATAAGTATGACATATGTACTTTTAAACTTACGCGATCTGAACACATTATTATTAGTATTAGACGGGTATTTATCGCGTTTAAATTACCTTATATTTTCCCGACGTTTCGACAGGTTTGCACGCTGTCGTGGTCACGGGTAGACGGTCAGTCTAATAATAATAATGTGTTCAGATCGCGTAAGTTTAAAAGTACATATGTCATACTTATTATTTTTGTTTTATCTCATTTTAGTAATTGGTGTTTTATTATTATAAGGTAATTTAAACGCGATAAATACCCGTCTAATATAATAATAAGTATGACATGTCAATATAAATAAAAAATCCCAAAAAATTACTAGGTATTTAAAACTAGTTTTCCCCCACGGCATCACTCGCGTGGTATCTCGAAAAACAAAAACAAATCTATCCGACGGGAACCGTACATTTTTCCGAGATAAAATAATATAATCAAAATAACCTAATATGTGCTTATCAGACTATAATCTATATATATGCCAAATTTCAACCCGATCCGTTCAGCCGTTTCAGCGTGAAGAAGTAACAAACATGCATCCAGACATCCAGACATCCATACATTCTTACAAACTTTCGCGTTTATAATATTAGTAGGACTGAGCCACGTTCACGGCGTTATGTCACGAGTGAACCTTTGAAACTTTAGCTATCCCAACGTAACAGAATCACCGCAATTGTCACAGCAAGTGCTAAAAATTACCAAAGGCTTTTAGCGCTATATATAAACTGTCGTTAGAGGTAGCCATTAAACCACCCATTTTCAGCATTTACTTGAAAGTCTATTACCTGAAAAGGCTTTTTGAAAAAAATATTGCAGTTTGCATTGTTGTATTAGTAGTAGCGCGCAAGGGCTACTTTTGTCACCGTGACTGTTACGTCACTCTTATCAAGTCCTTGGTTATGTATGGAGATGCGCGCATGCGACGTGACAACTGGGTGACGTCTCATACTTAACCATCGGACTAGATAACAATGACGAAACGAATTTACCTATTTGAAAAATTTATTTGCGCAATGCCAATGCTCTTAAACAGTGAAGGAAAACATCGTGAGGAAACCGGCATACCCTAGAACCAAAAAGTTCGAAGGTCATAGGTTAGTATTCTTATAAGCGGCGATTGGCTTGCAACCTGTCACGTACGGAATACTAACTACTGTGCAAAATGTGGGCATGTAGCAAATGTCATGTTTGGACTTGCCTCTGACTACCCCCTTTAGATATCCTCAAAGATCTAAGTAACTAAAGATCTGAGGAAGATACATATCTACCGAGCCCGGGGATTACAGTCGTGATCATATTTATCTTTATTTTTTTATGTGGGGTTGGCACAACATGTGATCTTCCATTTCCCTCTGTCATTCGTCATCTCAGTAGCTACTCCTTTCTTACCCATGTCATACTAACTACTGTGCAAAATTTGGGCATGTGCCATGTCATGTTCGTACGTCCCTCTGGCTACCCTCTTTAGATATCCTCAAAGATTTAAGTCACTAGAGGACTGAGGAGATATTTAACGAGCCTGGAGATTATAGTCGTGATAATCACATTTATCCAATTGTATCATCAGCAATACCTACTGAGCAGCATGGCTTTATAAAAGGACGTTCTACTGCTACTAACTTAGGCGTTTTTATTGATTACGTAGCTACAAATATGGATGGAGGTTCTCAAGTTGATGTGATCTACACGGATTTAATAATAGTATTAATAATAGTATAAATATAATTAGTAGTTAATGTTTTAAATTGTGTAGTTAATATAAACTTGCTTTGGCTGTCTGTTCAAAATTATTCATCTATAAAATGTAAATCCATTATTGGTCATAAGAAGAAAATGTTTTTTTTAAGTATTATATAGATTAAGGACTGTGGATTTTGTAACACAAATAAATAAATAAATAAATAATGTTTTTTTTTTAAAGTAAATGAAGATGTAGAAAGAACCAGTGAAAAGTCGCTCTAGCAACAAAGATGTCCTGAATAAGTGGAGATTATTAAAGTTAACGACCGGAAGGACTGCATAACGCAGTATTTGCGAGTCTGCCGAGACTCCTGCACGATAGAGTGGGACCATAGACAAATGGTAATAAAGAGCGCATAATACAACATAAATAAACTAGTAGTTCGCCCCGAACTGAGATCTCGCGCGCGTTGTGCACAATCCTTATTTAATTGACTTGACAGTGACATTGACGGTAGAGTGGGCGGTTGGCCGGCCTGTAAGCTTGCCAGTTTATATATAAGTATTTTAATTATGTTATTTTTATATGCAGTAAGCACTGATATTTTCATTTTTCATATTTTTTTTGTATATTATGTACCTATTTTATGTATTTTGCGCTATCATATTGTATGTAATGGTATTATATACTGTTATTTCTCGTTAATAACTACCTATTTAGAGCTATGTTTGCAGTAGTATTATATATCGTTTTTTTTCAAGTATGCTATGTGTTTTCGCTAGTGATGTCACTTCTGTTAGGTCCAATCCGAAAACCAGCGCTACCTCCTTAACATTAGGTGGTAGCATTAAGCTGAGATTGGTCCTATTCAGCCACGCGACTTGCATGCAGGAAAGACAATTTATATCTTTTTTTTATTTTACTTTCTGTGTTACTTTTCTAATTTTGTTTGGTTTTACCTTTGTTTTGTTTTTTGTTATCTACTTTTATTTTCCTGTATGTGTCCGTGTCTGAATAAAAATCTATTCTATTCTATTCTATTCTATTCTATTCTTATTTGTATTCATGCCCTAATGTTTTTGGATACACTTTATGTACTATGCCACGTAACCTAATCACAAACAAATATTTGATTATCCTACCTAAGAAAGGAAAACTATCTCCCTACTGCTATTTATCTAACAAAGAAAAGAAAATGTTGAGTATAAAGATATACATAAATGTATGTATATTACAAATTAGTCCCTACCTATACCTACTATTTACAGTGAATTAATAAAAATGAAACTGAGGCTAATAGAAATTAAAGAGTTTAGATATAAAATACAGATAAACGATTGAGGACAATATTTAGGTAGTCTTTATAGCATCTAGGATAGCTGTTGCTTCAAGGTCTCACGCCACTGGACCACAGAATATGAGCGGAGTGGACTTTATCTGTCTCCAGAAGAACCTCGGGGTAGATAATTTCACTCGCGAGAGTCCCAAGATTCTGTATGACTCTGTTGGTCGCGCTGGTAGAAACTAACCCAATTTACTGTGGTTCGTTCCTCAAGCTTTCGAAGCGTCATCCTTAGGGCCTCACCAGGCTTTGTTCAAGATTTTGGTTCCAGGATTAGTTATGCTTCATTTACAGTATTATAGTAGGTATCTGAAATTTAACGGGGTTAGCACTGGACTGGTCAAGGTTTTAAAATATTTTCCAGGACTTGAGTTGTTGAGATAAAGAAATCCTCGGAAGGAATTTTTCAGCGATTCTTCGTAGGATAGTTTGTTCGCTCAGACCTTGAGATCAGACCAGCGTCCGATTTTTTATACTTAGGTATGTTTATCTTCCATTTTTTCCATCGATGTAAATATTATACTTTTTCTGCTCATTCCTTCAAATATGACGTTTTTTCATTTGCTTTTTATTTCGAGATAACAGTAAAAAGGTTTTATTATAATAAGTTTTTATTTATAAATATAAATAAATAGTAATACTACACCGATTAAGCTCATATGCTTCCCAGTAAATTTGATTAGCAATATCTCTAAACCCTCCAAGTTTCATGCAGATTGGATGTACGGTTCTTAAGTTATGCTCTAACAAACATACACGCAAACATACAACGCCAAATCGCATAGCTGCCACTGAGATCTTCGCTCGCTTCGCTCGCTCGATCAATAAATTGGTGGACTATTCACACAACGCCATCTAGTCCCAAACTAAGCAGAGCTTGTACTATGGGAACCAGATAACTGATAGACTAATTATGTACTTTTTTTTAGTGGAAACATACGTAGAATAGATATTAACACCCAGACACAGAACAAACATCTGCGTTCATCACACGAATGTTTGTCCTGGGTGGGGATCTAACTACCAACTAAGCTGTGAGGCCTGTTAATTGTTAACTAGTATTTATTTCTTCTTGTTCTTCTTCAATTATGGCATCTGTCTCTTAGAGAACAATTTTGCCAGTGTCAAGTGTATTTATTTATAAGTATTGTCAACGTCACAGAGTCATAGTCAAGTTGTCAAGTCAATTTTAAACAAAAGATGGCTGTTTTGTTGAAAATTCTCGGGATTTCCTCCGATGGAATTTGAAGAGAACTATTCACTCTAATTCACATACTTTACACTCGCGTCAAGAACCCGGGCTTTATTGGCAAAATAACCACCAAAATTACGCAATAAAACTCATAATAACACGAGAAAACATATAAAAACCAGAGCGACGTAGTTGTCAGGCAAATGCACCGCAGAAAATCCAGTATTTATTTCAAAAAACCCGACTGAACGTAACTGAAAATAGATTTTTACAACGCCCTATCAGATTTTCTGTCATTTTTATAGCTTATGCCACTTTTTTGATTCAAAAACAATCCAACGACATTGCATTTGTCAAAATCCGTCGAGCCATGCGGCTACAGCGACAGCCAAAGAAACTGGTATACAAACATACATAAATTCACCCCAAACACATTACCCCTTCTTCTTCACTTCGCAGTCGGATTTTAAAATTACTATGCAGCATATTTAAATGTAATTATAACTTTAAATTAAAAGTTATTATTTATCTATACTAATATTATAAAGAGAAAAACTTTGATTGTTTGTTTGTTTGTTTGTTTGAAACGAATAGGCTCCGAAACTACTGATCCGATTTGAAAATTTTTTTCACCAATGTCTAGAATATACTTTCAGGATGAACATAGGCTATATTTTATGTAGGTACTTCGCGGGCGACGCCGCGAGCGGAAGCTAGATGTATATATTTACACTTCTTAAAACTAGCAGTACGATCGCTTTTCGTACAAAAACATGTGCCAAATTAAATATTTAGACGAGCCTCTGACTATCTTTCTGATATCAGCGATCTGAAAAGATGTCTGCCAAAATTTACAGTCAGTAGTTTTGCTTATTTGTTTTTTTTTATTTCAGCCATTTCATTCGTTTGCGTTTTCATGTCGTTTTCCTTCACCGATACCCATTTGTCTAGAGGCTGTAATACAGAACTAGCCTTTATTAGGATTACACAAGTTTATTGTGTAGTATCTAGTTAGGGAACTTCGTAATTAGAAATGATATTAGTTGCTACACTGTTTCCTTCATTATCACTTATGTTAGGTCATTGACCTAGGCATATCGACTTACGAAGGGAATAATATTCTATCATAATCTATACCTATTTAAAAGCTTAACCTGACTGACTGACTGATTCATCGTCGCCGAGCCGAAACTGCTAAAGCTAAAAAGCTGAAATTTGGAATGTGGCTTTCTTTTATAAAAAAACTAAGGCGAGATGTTAAGAAATGTCACCCTTAAGGGGGTGAAA
Organism: Cosmorhoe ocellata; assembly: GCA_963675405.1. Taxonomy (NCBI): domain Eukaryota; kingdom Metazoa; phylum Arthropoda; class Insecta; order Lepidoptera; family Geometridae; genus Cosmorhoe; species Cosmorhoe ocellata. The sequence goes on along the minus strand of OY776254.1, from coordinate 1,194,830 downwards.
AAGGGTGAAAACGTAATTATTATACAACATAATAATATTATCTTGGTTTTCACCCTCTATTATATAACACAATAATATTAACGTTTTCACCCCTTTTCACCCCCCTAAGGGTGACATTTCTTAAAATATCGCCTTGGTGAGTGGTAATAATAAGTAAATACTTCAAATACAAAAAAAATGGACAATTGTTTCTGGATATGTCAAAATAACTCTTACAATAAAACGTAAAACGGGGTGGTAAAGTTTGTATGTGTTTTTAACACGTAGTTAATGTGATTTGTATAACTGCGAGTGACACCGCAGGGTGCAGCTAGTATTTATAAGTCATTTTAAAATAACATTTATAACAAATGGCGGGCGCGGAGCCATGACTTGGCCACTACTCAAGATAAATAAAATAAATCTGCCATTTTAACTTCCATTCAGGCGAATATTTTTGCAATATTGCCTTTAAATCGAGACTAATGCATCTTACAGCAGTTTCAGGGAGATTTGTCGTGAATAAAAATATTATATAGGAGCACTGGTGGTGTAGTGGTAGCACCCCTCACGATCTTATAGTCGTGGGTTCAAACCTGGGGCCTTACCACGAAGTCTTCCAGAACGATTCCGATTAAGAAACGTCACATTTTAAGCTTGAAGTAACACTACTTCAATACAATTTGCATAGGTCATGGTACGAAATAACAATGTAATATTAATTCGGTATTGTATTATGCACCAGTGCTCTAGAAATTTTTAGCTAGTCCAAAAAAATAGCAGATTTACCATCAGTAACGAGTGATACATAATACCCTTTTAAAACGCTATAGGCAAGCAAACTTTTAACGTGCCAAATATTAGGCGCAAATTGTCACAATTATTATTGCAGTTGGCTTCGGCAACACTGAATATGACCATCTGAATAACTTCCGAATAGCAGTTACTAGTGTATGGTGACACACTTTTGTGTTTGTTGCTGAAAAGGATTCTTTAGTAAATTTAATAAATAACTTCCGAATAGCAGTTACTAGTGTATGGTGACACACTTTGTGTTTGTTGCTGAAAAGGATTCTTTAGTAAATTTAATAAATAACTTCCGAATAGCAGTTACTAGTGTATGGTGACACACTTTTGTGTTTGTTGCTGAAAAGGATTCTTTAGTAAATTTAATAAATAACTTCCGAATAGTAGTTACTAGTGTATGGTGACACACTTTTGTGTTTGTTGCTGAAAAGGATTCTTTAGTAAATTTAATAAATAACTTCCGAATAGTAGTTACTAGTGTATGGTGACACACTTTTGTGTTTGTTGCTGAAAAGGATTCTTTAGTAAATTTAATAAATAACTTCCGAATAGCAGTTACTAGTGTATGGTGACACACTTTGTGTTTGTTGCTGAAAAGGATTCTTTAGTAAATTTAATAAATAACTTCCGAATAGCAGTTACTAGTGTATGGTGACACACTTTTGTGTTTGTTGCTGAAAAGGATTCTTTAGTAAATTTAATAAATAACTTCCGAATAGTAGTTACTAGTGTATGGTGACACACTTTTGTGTTTGTTGCTGAAAAGGATTCTTTAGTAAATTTAATAAATAACTTCCGAATAGCAGTTACTAGTGTATGGTGACACACTTTGTGTTTGTTGCTGAAAAGGATTCTTTAGTAAATTTAATAAATAACTTCCGAATAGCAGTTACTAGTGTATGGTGACACACTTTTGTGTTTGTTGCTGAAAAGGATTCTTTAGTAAATTTAATAAATAACTTTCGAATAGCAGTTACTAGTGTATGGTGACACACTTTTGTGTTTGTTGCTGAAAAGGATTCTTTAGTAAATTTAATAAATAACTTTCGAATAGCAGTTACTAGTGTATGGTGACACACTTTTGTGTTTGTTGCTGAAAAGGATTCTTTAGTAAATTTTCAATACTAGAATCAATTTGAACTGCTTTAGTTTCTACAACTTGACGACCTCTGTGGCGCAGCAGGCGAGAGTCCACCTGAGACGCAAGAGGTTGCGGGTTCGATTCCCGCCTCGGAACAAATTTGTGTATGATCTGCAGAAATTTGTTCCGTTGGTCTGGGTGTTTTCTATGTATAATAAAAAATATCTGTCTATGTATATAATGTATTAAATATATCAGTTATCTAGTACCCATAACACAAGCTTTGAGTAGCTTACTTTGGGGCTAGATGATGCTGTGTGGATTGTCCAGCATTATTTATTTATTTATTTATTAACTGCCGGTTTCCCTAAGTTTACTTTTAAACTTACATCTGAACACATTATTATTTAGGGAATTATTATTGGTATTAGACGGGTATTTATCGCGATTAAATTACCTTATATTTTCCCGACGTTTCGACAGGTTTGCACGCTGTCGTGGTCACGGGTAGACTCACCGTCCACCCGTCTACCCGTGACCACGACAGCGTGCAAACCTGTCGAAACGTCGGGAAAATATAAGGTAATTTAAACGCGATAAATACCCATCTAATACCAATAATAATTCCCTAAGTTTTCCTTCATTGTTTGTGTGTATGTAGCGTATCTGGAATATAATTTATCAAAATAACGTACCTACATACATTTTTTTAACGGAAAAATCAGTTGTTGCACGACCGAATTTGAAGCTTTAGCATAAGATCAGAATGCTGACCAATACCACTACACGATAGATAACGAAAATTCATAAATTGAAGACTTTATTTACATTAAGCTCTAAGATCACAGTTTTGTATGCCATTTAGGTAAAAATATTTTATGAACTTTGAAAATCGTTGCTTTTTCGAAAACCAATATTTTTCCTCAAGGCGGAAGCTGCTAATGCTCCAAGGTATTGTATTATCCTTGTTCCGCGAACGACCCGTACCCTATAAATTATTGTAAGTAGATATAATTTTACTGTTTTATCAGTTCTGTGCCACTGATCAAGTGTTTCATTGTAAAATGGGCCTTAAATTAAAACATAATATGATTTAGTATCAAGCTAAAATTTCCAGGCTGGTACACTTATCCCTACCAAGCTATCCCTACTGGTAGGGATAAGTGCACGTTTGTGTAGATCTATTTCTACCGGTAGGGATAGGCGCACAGAAAATTTCTTATCTCTGTATGCTTTTGTCTGATATGACTATCAGTCAAAAAAGTAAAAAAAAAAATATTTTGGTTGGTTGAGCCAAAAATAAAACAATTGTATTTCGGATCGCAGAATCGAATAACGTGTGATGAACAAAACGTGTCCTCAGTGACGCTAGTGTATGTAATTTCTATGATATCATCTGTGTCAGTTACAGAAATCAGGAGGCAATTCGGCACACGTTAACTCCCCGCTGAGCTCGGGCGTGACACGACTTCTTAGTTTCGGACAGTGGTCTAATTGTAGAACACAATATTTTGGATCTCTTCTATCGCGTCACTAGTTTTCGAATCAGTTAATTCATAACCAGAATTTGGTTTTAGAATAGCCACCGTTTTGTTTTGGGTGGCGGCCATTTTGTTTTCTTTGATATATTTTGTATGCAGTTCATATCTTAACACCCGTCGTTTTTGAGGTGTTTAAGTATTACACCAGTAACTTCTTACGTCGAGCAACGTACGGTGTGGTCACCATTATGATAGTGTCCAATAAAACACGTAAAGAGTTAGTTATTTTTGAAATGATTTATCACTTTTGCCCGTGACTTTGTCCGCGTTCGAAAGTGACAGACTCCCATACAAAATTTTAAGATTTATTAATTTTCCTGCTCTTGTTGAAATTGTAGGAGATAAGTGCATGCGACGGAAATGCGAATGTTGAGATGGATGTGTGGAGTGACGAGAATGAATAAGATAAGGAATGAGCATATCAGAAGTTTGAAAGTAGCGCCAGTGACAGAAAATTTGAAGAGTATAGGTTGTCGTGGTATGGGCATGTTATGCGGCGGGAGGAAAGCCATGTTACAAGAAGGGTGATGAATCTGAATGTGGATGGATAAGAGATAATATACAAGAGAAATAATATATAATATATAAGGTAGACCTAAGAAAAGATGGATGGACTGTGTGAAAGACGATGTGTAGGAAGGGAGTGACTACTGAGATGACGAATGATAGGGGAGAGTGGGGGAAGAGAACTTATTATGCCAACCTCACTAAGTAATTATGCCTAAGGTTGGTCAGTCAGCGGTGTTATTTTACAATATAGATATCCTTTATTACTTAATTTCTGGACATCAATGATATTGGAAAATGAATACCTATTCAGATTTTCACAATACCAAACTCGGTTATTGTTATAACCCCGTTATTCGCTTGTAACTTGTGAGTTACACCCTTCGCATTAATCCAAGTGCTACAATACACTCGGTACAATTCTTTCATATTTTTATTTACTCGGCAAACTAAGATGGACGGGACCGAGGGCTGATTTTTTTTCCGACTAAAATATATTACACTCAAAGTATTATGTTCGTTAGAACATGCAATTAGCGTATTACTAATTAGTGCGTACGTTAGAAATACTTACATTTGGAGTGCTGGGAAGACGTAAAGGCCTATGCCCATTTGTGAATACACCGTGACCATGGCTCGGTGACCGTAAAAAACTCGCGTGACAATCGGAAGGATTGTCAATGAACGATTTGTCGTCACATGCATTAATGACATGACTTGCGTGTACTTACAACGCGTGACATTTATAGCGAAATGTGGGTGAGTTTTTTATAAGTGGTACACTTAATTCTTTCGTGCCAGTTACCGTTGAGACCAAAAGTCAATTCAAACTCTCGAAAAGCTCACGTTATTTTACGGTTCACTTGATTAGTTCGCGATTTTCATCAAAGACAAAGTTTTCTCAATTGCTTTTCTGGGATTTCTTTCATTTAAAAACTTTTGGCTCCACAATTTTTTTTTGAAATATCCTTCTTTAAGTTTTACTGGTTATTTTTAAGCACTTAGTAGTAAAAGAAGCATTATGAGCTATGGATAGGTACGTGTCGTTTGCGATCGAACGAATCGAATGACCCGGGTCGTGAGATCCGTGCGAATGATAGGGTCACTCTTGTAAATAAGATTCGTTCAAGCGATCGGTTCGCGGCGTTCATTCGACCGAATGAGCAAGCGAGCCACCAACAGCGTGCGCGCCACCGACCGGCGCGGCATCCGCACTCTTCCCGACCCGATGAACTAAATGAAACCAATAGTTTGATTGAACGAGTCAAAAGATCCGATCGTTTTCTAAACGAGTCAGTATCGATGCGGATCTCTAAAATTGAACGAATGACACGAGTGTATAACAACTAGATCTGTTTCAACAGCAATTTAAACGAGTGATGTTGATGGTGGCAACCCTAAAAGTGATCATTACTGCACCGGTGGTCAGCCATGCGTGAAATCCCCGATACAGTGGGCGTCTAGCATCAGTTTCTGATATTTTATATCCCATCAAAAACATAAATGTGAAATGAGAGTCAAGTTCAATAACTACTCGTATGTTTGATAATATTATGTCATAATCGACTTCAACGACAAAAGAAGTGAGATCAAAACAGGTGCCAAGTGCCAAGTTCAATGGTCAGTCCTGAATTTTACTTATAACAATAAGAAATATTTTTAACATCTTTAAAATATAATTTTATGTTATAATGTAACTTAGTAAAATTATATTGAAGCCTAAGGTCTGACTTGGCTAGTTTTCATACGAATTATATTATAGCCTTTATTCTGTTATAAAGCTGCAAGTTCTAATTTTATTCTTCCAAAAGTTTGGCTTGCTGGTAGAAACTAGCCATCGAACATAGTAGGTAGGTACTTACCTAATAATAATTCGTTTATGAGAACTAGCCGTTATAATAATCGAGTACCTGGATGACCGAGCTTTGCTCGTTTTTTGGGATAATCGACGTTTTCTAAAAATGAAACCTAGCTAAATCGATTTATCGCCCCCGAAACCCCCTGCATACTAAATTTCATGTAAATCGCTGGAGTCATTTCAGAGATTCCGATTATATCTTATATATACCTTTAAACGAGCAATTCTTGTATATATATATACATATATACCTTTAAACGAGCAATTCTTGTATATATATACATATATGTATATAATCGGAATCTCGGAAACGGCTCCAGCGATTTTCATGAAATTTAGTATGCAGGGGGTTTCGGGGGCGATAAATCGATCTAGCTAGGTTTCATTTTTAGAAAACGTCGTTTACACCAAAAAAACGAGCAAAGCTCGGTCACCCAGGTACTATATATTAGATATATACATATATATATATATACAAGAATTGCTCGTTTAAAGGTATAAGATAAGCCGTCTTTGTCACGAAGCACTCAGCTTACACTCCTTCGCTTCGCAGTCGGGTAAAAAGAACGATGTAAAGTTGTGCTGAAGCTTCTCCTAATGAGGTACTTGCAGCAGCCTGCATTTGACTCGCTACAAATGAGTGACAGCCTGTGGTTTAATGAACACTTTGACATCGCGATTACAGAATATTGAGTGTATGTTACCACTGGGAATTACCAAGAAACAAAGTGACTATTAGCGAGAACCATACTTATATTTTTTTAGAGAGCGCCGGTGGTGTAGTGGTAGCATCCCTGCCTCATAATCCAAAAGTCGTGGGTAGACCTGGTCGTCCACCAAAAGGTTTTTCTATTCGACTATTTTTTTCTTGACGACCTCAGTGGCGCAGCGGGCGAGAGTCCACCTGCGACGCAAGAGGTTGCGGGTTCGATTCCCGCCGCGGAACAAATTTGTGTAAGATTTGCAGAAATTTGTTCCGTTGGTCTGGGTGTTTTCTATGTATAATAAAAAAATATCTATCTATGTATATAATGTATTAAATATATCAGTTATCTAGTACCCATAACACAAGCTTTGAGTAGCTTACTTTGGGGCTAGATGATGCTGTGTGGATTGTCCAGCATTATTATTATTATTATATTATTATTTGAAAAAATATGTGCGCGATGCTCTTAAACGGAGAAGGAAAACATCGTGAGGAAATCGGCATACCCTAGAACCAAAAATTCACAAGGATTATACAAAAAAAGCGTTATGGCTTAGCGAGTTTCTTGTCAGTTCTTCTCGAACTGGGGATAGGACTGGAATTGGCACCTAGACTCACCTAGTATGTAAGACGATTCAAAATGATCCCTGTGATTGTAATGAACAAAATATATTGACTTTTGACTATCTATTGTGTTTCTGTGCCATGATGACCTGTGATGCAGATATTGGACCGAGTCCAAGCGCATCTGGTAAGCTGTAAAAGTGAGGTTGCGTGGTTTGGCAATGCCTCTTGCAGCGGACACAACATCATCAAACAGGAACCTTAGCACCAGTTATTGAAGGTCTCAAATCGCTTGTGACTTTGCGAATATCAAATCGGAATAAAAATATGCCACAAAATTACTTGTAATAATTTATCTGAAAAAAGAACTGCAAGTGAACGAATTAATAATTTAGTGAGTGAACCTGAATTGAATCATTCGTTCATGAATCAACGTTTAAATTTGAGACAAAATAAACTAAATGGTAGGTAGGTACTTAGCTCAACTGTAATTCTTTGTTGTAAACAGTAAAATTAGCTCAACTGTAATGTACACAGTAAAATATTTACAAGCAAATCATTGACAAAATACATGTACAAAGATGAGCTTAACCCTACGTAAGTTTTCTACCAGCAAACCTTATAGACTAGGGAGAAGCTATAACATAGGTGGATAAAATGTCGACAATTAAAACTTGTCTTCAAATTTTTTAGGTTTATACATACGGTCTAACAGATTTCCTCAAAATATTTTTTTTTTTTGATAGTTGAGTGCTTACAATACATAAGGATTTAAAAAAAACTATTGGTGCACCACTGGATTCGAACTCATTAGGCCTTAGAAAAGCCACTACACCAACAAAGCTCTCAATTCTCAAACCTAATTAAAGTTCGACCCACCATTGACACGCAAGAAGTAGATCAGTACCTTTAAAAACCTCAATTTATTATACCAAAGTTTGTAAAAACGGAACAGCCATTCCCGAGCAGTTATTCCGAAAGTTTTAGAACCAGGACGTGGATAAGCAAACAAAAAGCGGCCATTTTAGTGCCGGTGAACTTATAGGTTAGTTAGCAGCTGTAATCGTGCTTGTTCTACCCATTACTACCTACCTCTACCCAAGTACTAGCTATTTACTAGATATCGCGCGCCGTACATTTTATACAGTTTTGAAGTTTTCTTTACGCATGCTTGACTTGGGGAGTAATCTGTTGAATGCGTGACGAGAGCGTTACGAAAAGTGTGATTGGGCAAGGCGAACGGAAGTTGAGAACGCTTGCCTAGAGGAGTCAGCTGGTGAATGCGTGTCGAAGGCGTTACGAAAAAATGTGATCGGGTGAGCGGAAGTTGAGAGGAAGTGATAAGTTACTGAAGATAGAAAGAGGGAGAGTTGTGTTTCGTATATTATTACTGTAGGGGCAAGAGAGAGAGGTGCAAGCACACATTTTATTTCTCTCTTCCTCTCATAGCGAGTTACGTTTCCGACGAGGGCGTCACAAAAAGTGTGACGCACGCTGTACATTTAAACAGTTTTGAAGTTTTCTTTACGCATACTTGGGGAATAAGCTGGTGAATGCGTGGCGAGAGCGTTACGAAAAATGTGATCCGGCGAACGGAAGTTGAGAGGGAGATTGAAGAAAGTGAATATAAAAAGAGAGATAGTTACGTTTCGTATATCTGTAAGGGCAAGAGAGAGAGCGTTTGGCGGAGGTTTAGGTAAGCCATTTCCGGGCGGATAATACATCAATGGTTCTACCGATCTTACTTTTCCAATTGAGGCAATGAGAACCGACCGTTCGATACAAGTACGAGTATAAATAAATAAATAAATAAATAAATAAATAATGCTGGACAATCCACACAGCATCATCTAGCCCCAAAGTAAGCTACTCAAAGCTTGTGTTATGGGTACTAGATAACTGATATTTTTAATACATTATATACATAGATAGATATTTTTTATTATACATAGAAAACACCCAGACCAACGGAACAAATTTCTGCAGATCGTACACAATTTTGTTCCGCGGCGGGAATCGAACCCGCAACCTCTTGCGTCGCAGGCAGACTCTCGCCCGCTGTGCCACTGAGGTCGTCCTATACCTATATGAGTATACCTATTACAGATACATTTGCTCCAACTTTCTAGCGTAACTATTTTACATGCAAAGAAAATTACAAAAAAAACATTATCACGACTCTAATCCCCTCGGTAGATATCTCCTCAGATCTCTAGTTACTTGGATTTTTGAGGATATCCAAAGAAGGTAGTCAGAAGCACGTTCAAACGTGATATTTGGCACATGCCTATATTTTTAACAGTAGTTAGTATTCCGTACGTGACAGGTTGCTAACCTATCTCTGCTTATAAGAATACTAACTTATGACAAACCTTAAGATTTTTGGTTCTAGAGTATGCCCGTTTCCTCACGAGGCTTTGCGCACATACCTAATATTTTCGATGGAAAAACTCACTGGTGCACGACCAGGTTTGAACCCTTCGGATCGTAAGGCAGATGCTATCCCATCCTACTAATATTATAAACGCGAAAGTTTGTAACAATTTATGAATGTATATTTGTTACTCTGTCACGCTGAAACGGCTGAACGGATCTGGATGAAATTTGGCACAGAGCTAGATTATAGCCTGGAATAGCAAATATGTTATAATTTAATAAGGTACCACGTGGGTGATGCCACGGGCGGAAGCTAGTATAAACAACAATAAATAAATTATTAACCTACATTTGTAGTTCATTCTACAAAATTCCGCTCAGAATATTTTATGGGGTAATGGCATATTTAAATCCCAGTGTATTCCACAAAAATATTCCAACATGAAAAATTACATAGCTGTGACATTCAGCGGATATATTTTGTACTTTATACATTTTGTTAGTCTGGTTTGACGTTCCATGATAAATACGTGTAGGATTAATCATGAAAAATAATAAATTAGCGCTTAGAGGTGAAACTCTTGAAATGCTTGCTCTAGAGACAATGAGACAATAAAGAGACAAATAAGTACAAATTTAGAAAGTATTTTCTTCTAGTTCTTTTGAACCATTGTAGTGAAAGAATCAAAGTGGGGTTTAGAGACTCGCTTTGTGAATGCTAGATTTTTTTTGACGTTTTCAATAAGAAAAAATAAAGTTCTTACCTATCCGTAACTGTTAAACTGACTATATCACGTAAATAACCAACAATACCCAAAATACATAGATTAAATTAAAATTAAAAAATTAACCGATTATAAAAAAAACGATTACTTACCTAAACAAAAATTCAATATATAAATTTCCTAAAATCATGCAACCTTTATGCATAATTCTGGAAAAAAGTGAATTTATTTCTCCAATGCGTGTTGTGCAGTGGTTTTGAAAGAAAAACCAGTTATTATTGCAACAATGGAGCTTTGAGAATCGATTCTATGGTAGAGTATTATTTTATTCTATGCCATTGGCACTGAAAAGCCATTGCGTGCCCATGTATCTGTCAAAGTGACATATGCGAGATGTCATAGTCATATTGTGAGGCATGGCTTTTTACTATTTGCTGAGGCTTGTTTGAACTAGGCTTTATTGGAAACGTTTTCATTGTTGGTATTCAAAAATTTAGGTCAGTAAAATGCACACCAATTTTATTGGAAACTTTGACCTCGATGGCGTAGTGGGCGAACGTCCGGCTGGGATGCGTGAGGTGCGGGTTGCCATTCTACTCAACGGTTACGTCATTGTTATCAATTCGATATTCAAACCAAAAAATTTTGGTAATCTCGTAAAATATTAATTAACATGTAAGTATTATAAAGATTGGTTGATAATAAGGTATTTAAAAAAGGGTTTAAATACCTTATTATCAACCAATCTTTTATTGCTCCATCTTCATGCTATCAGCTTGAAAGATGAGTTCTAAAATCAAGGTTAAAAAGTTTTTAAAATAACAGTAAAATATCAAATTGAGTCGAATAGCGAGTTCGATTCCCACGGCGGGGAAATGTTTGCATGTTCTGCAAATATTTCTTAGTCTAGGTATAATTACCAGATTTCTTTTCTAATGCACTTTTAGACCCTAAAAGAATCTACTGTCCAAATGTCAGTTATCTAGACTTTAGACTTTTGTTTCAGGCTGTACGGAGATCTGTCAGTCGATTTCCCGAGAGTTTTAAATAAAACGGCCTTCTATCATTAAAATTGACTTGACAATTTGACTATGATGATTTTACACTTAACAATGGCAAAATTAATCTAGGAGACAAAAAAATAAAGAAAGAAGAAGAAGAACGTTATTTTTGTAGCATAAAGGTCTATGGTCAGCTATTTAGCTATTTAGCCTCTGGTAGATAAATGTCATAAATATTTTGACAGCACTATCCTTCTTCTTCTGCGTACAGGTCATGATAATTGGCAATGTCAAAAGTTATTTATTGAGTGTTGGCACTACGTCGTCGCTCTGATTTTTATATGTTTTCTCGTGTTATTTTGAGTTTTATTGCGCAATTTTGGTGGTTATTTTGCCAATAAAGCCCGGGTTCTTGACGCGAGTGTAAAGTATGTGAATTAGAGTGAATAGTTCTCTTCAAATTCCATCGGAGGAAATCCCGAGAATTTTCAACAAAACAGCCATCTTTTGTTTAAAATTGACTTGACTACTTGACTATGACTCTGTGACGTTGACAATACTTATAAATAAATACACTTGACACTGGCAAAATTGTTCTCTAAAAGACATGCCATAATTGAAGAAGAAGAAGAAGAAGTTTTTAACGTCACTTTTATCTATAATTTTTCTTCCAAACATCAACTGTTTAATTGACAAATTAATACGAAAGTCGAAAACTTCCCGTAAAAGTTTAACAAGAGATTATCTAACGCCAATTAGATTTCGCTTAAACATCCAACATTCTACACAAATTGGCTAACTTGTAAATTGTGATTATAATTTACAAGACAGAATTTTACTCGATCTTCTTCTTCTTTATTTACGACCTCAGTGGCGCAGTGGGCGAGAGTCCGCCTGCGACGCAAGAGGTTCCGGGTTCGATTCCCGCCGCGGAACAAATTTGTGTACGATCTGCAGAAATTTGTTCCGTTGGTCTGGGTGTTTTCTATGTATAATAAAAAAATATCTATCTATGTATTTATATAATGTATCAAATATATCAGTTATCTAGTACCCATAACATAAGCTTTGAGTAGCTTACTTTGGGGCTAGATGATTCTGTGCGGATTGTCCAGCATTATTTATTTATTTTATTTATTTTTTTATATATTTTTGTAATTGTTTCTATTGAGATCAATTTTGCTAGTTTCAAGTTATTTTTATTGTATAGCAGGTAAAAATAACACTAGAAAAAATATAAAAACTAGAGCTATAAAGTTTACAGTCGGAGCATCAAAAGAAACTTCGATTGTATACAGTTTGACTGATAAACATGACTGATGGTGATTGACAAATGCAACTGTCAAAAAGATGAATAAAAACCTATTAAAGAAAAAAATAATTAATACAAAATAAGGTCTATGATAGAGGGAAATGGAAGAAGATCACATGTTGTTTCGACCCCACATAACGTGGGAAAAGGGCAGGAAGTTAATGATGATGATGATGATGACTTACTCACTAGTCTTTTAGACCCTGAACCATAATTTTTATCCGGGATAAAAAGTAGCCTAAGTGCTTTCCAGACTATAATCTATATCTGTGCCAATTTTCATCCAGATCCGTTCAGCCGTTTCAGTGTGAAAGAGTAACAAACATACATCCATACATCCACAATTTTTTACAAACTTTCGCGTTTTTAATATTAGTAAGATTAGTCAAAGTCTATTCTGAGACTTCGCTTCGGTCAAAAGAATTTTACGACAGTAAAGATACCATTTTACTCGGGATCTAAACTTGGGTTAAAATACTGCTGTAAAAGGAAGGTTAAAATAATATCCTCCCGAGGTTATGATCGTAGATGATTAAGTTACAGCCTTTTTACGATGGCTTGGCTTGTACCTATGTGGTTAATGTGGTAAATAGGTAGATAGCTAATATTCAATTTAATATATCAACATTATCGTTTATCGTCGTTGCCAATGTTTTAAAGACACCTCCTTTTGGTAGTGTTATAGATCAGTTTAGCTATCCAAAGATCGTTTACAGCGGTCCTTATATAGTTCAACTGTTTTTTATGTACTTTATTATGTAGTGTACTTATAATTATAACATTACTAGCTTCCGCCCACGGCTTGGCCCGCGTGGTACCTTGAAAAACAAAAGCAGATCTATCCCGCAGGAACCGTACATTTATCCAGGATAAATAGTAGCCTTTGTGCTATTCCAGACAATAATCTATCTCTGTGCAAAATTTCATCCAGATCCGTTCAGCCGTTTCAGCGCGAAAGAGTAACAAACTATCATAGGTACATAGAAACTTTCACGTTAATATTATTTGTAGGATAGTAGTATCTGTAGATTTTTGTAAATAAAAAATTAACCTTGCGTATTTTAGGGAAACGTTGCCAGTTCACGGAACATTAAATATTCCCGGCCACTAGTGACCGGTCGCTTTTAGGGTTAAGCTCGCCTTTGTCAACGCAAAACTTGCGATGAAACTTTTACACATATTTTTTTAGGATACAAAATAAGCGACAGAGAAAAAGCTACGCAAACACATATATTTACAAAAATACTTACGGCACAAATCACAACAAAAACTTGCTACACAAACAACGTCGAAAAGTGTACGCCGCTTCCGCTCCGTAACGTAAACTACGCCAGCGTACTCTGACGTACCCGTAGTACGTCAAAGATGGATATCCAACGTCGCCCTCGATACACCTGTTGGCTATGTTGTAGTCAAAATAAAAGATTTAGACACCATAGTTTATTAAACTTGTTGGTTATCAAAGTATGTTTTAAATTATACACACCATTATAAAGTAATTTTCTTTTAAGTAGTAGAACAAAAGAAAAACCACACAATATGATCACGGCTGTAATCTGAGGATTACAGTCAGGCTTGGTAGATATCTCCTCAGATCTATCGTTACTTTTATCTTTTGAGGATATCTAAAGAGTAGCAAACGGGTCGTTATCGCATTTTATTTACCTATTTTTCCCGACGCTTCGACAGGTTATCCCTGGTTATTAGCCATCCCGTGACCACGACAGTGTGTAAACTCGTCGAAACGTTGGGAAAAATAGGTAGATAAAGCGCGATAAATAGGTACCCGTTTAATACTCATAGTAATGTGTTCAAATCGCGTACCTAAGTTTAAAATATATATATATATATATATATGATCACGACTGTAATCCCCAGGCTCGGTAGATATCTCCTCAGATCTTTAGTTCCTTAGATCTTTGAGGATATCTAAAGAGGGTAGTCAGAGGCAAGTCCAAACATGACGTTTGGTACATGCCCACATTTTGCACAATAGTTAGTATTCCGTACGTGACAGGTTGCAAGCCCATCGCCGCTTATAAGAATACTAACCTATGACACATACCTTCGAATTTTTGGTTCTAGGGCATGCCGGTTTCCTCACGATGTTTTCCTTCACCGTTTAAGAGCACTGGCATTGCGCACATAAATTTTTCGAATGGAAAAACTCATTGGTGCACGACCAGGTTTGAACCCACGACCTTCGGATCGTGAGGCAGGGGTGCTACCACTACACCACCAGCGCTCTTAAAAAATATATACCTATCTATATCTATATAAGAGCTTGTCCTGACTGATTGACTGATTCATCATTGCCGAGCCGAAACCGCTGGAGCTAGTAAGCTGAAATTTGGAAAGTGGTTTCCTTTTATAACAAAACCACCCACTAAGGCAGGATTTTTGGAAATTCCACCTCTAAAGGGGTGAAAAAGGGTGAAAACGTTGGTATGAAACTTTTTAATGCGTGGAGCGATTTTCATGAAACTTTGTTTGTGCACTATAAATGCGAAATAAATGGACACGTGTTTCAAGATTTTTCAATATAAGTATCAAAAAGGGGTAAAATGTGGGGTCAATGTTTGTATGGGAACTTTTTAACGGGTGGTGCGATTGGCCTGAATTTTAGTTCCCCTCTGAGTAGGGTAAAATTGGGTGTAAAAGTTATTTATGGGATTTTTTTATTGGTGTGATTTGTTTGAAACTCAGTTTAGATACTTTAAGTGAACGAAGTCGCGGGTGGGACAGCTAGTATTATATATATCACTAAAGAGGTCAGGCAGAACACGTCTGAACATGAAATTTGGCAAATGCCCATATATTTTTTTTTAATCTTTAATTGTTTTACGGAAACGCCCTGGACAGTTTCGAACATGGCCTAATTTCACTCTTTCACTACAACATTTGTATCGCCACTGTTGAACTATCCTTCACTGAACTGTTTCGTTTGTTCCGCCCACGCAGTTTATAGAGGCTTTACCTGATAGTATACCTCACCTGATTTTCTTACCTTTTTCCCTTAAAACAGGTATTGAGTCTGTCTGACAAGGGTTTTGTCGAGAGAGGAATAAGTAATGAATGAGGGATAATGTATGTTTGATAGTGCCTAATGGTAGCGATTTATTAAAGCCACAACTTTTGATGCTATTACGAGAGCACTGCTGGTGTAGTGGTAGTAGTCTTGATATCCGATCATACGATTGTGGGTTCGATTCTGATATTAGTCCTAAGGTGTGCTGGTTCCATTATGTTTTGCTCCATCGTTTATTCGACAGAGCACTGGTGGTATAGTGATAGCACCCCTGCCTCACGATCCGAAGGTCGCGGTTTCAAACCTGATTCAAGGTTCAGTAGATATCTCCTCAGACTCAGATCTTTAAGGATATCTAAAGAGAGTAGTCAGAGGCACGTCCGAACCTGAAGTTTGGCACATACCCACTTTTTGCACAGTACCTACCTAGTTAGTATTCAGCCCATCGCCACTTATAAGAATAGGTACTAACCTATGACAAACACCTTTGAAATTTTGGTTCTAGAATATGCCAGTTTTCTCACGATGTTTTCCTTCACCGTTTAAGAGCACTGGCATTGCGCGCATAAATTTTTCGAATAGAAAAACTCATTGGTGCACGATCAGGTTTGAACCCACGACCTTCGAATCGTGAGGCACCAATGCTCTTAAAACCTTACATAAATCCTTGGAGCATTAATCCTCACTGCAAGTACCAGGGCAGCAGCATAGTGCAGGAGTTACAGATAAGCCTGCAAATAGTTATTGTAGCTCGTATTCGGTATTCATGCGATTATAGCACCATGTGCTTGGAGATAACGGCTCTTGTGTCGTAACGGTGCTATTATATGCGTAAGCTTATTGAAATTACTCTATGCGTGTTTCCATTATTATCAGCAAATATCAACTTGAAATATAGAATCAGGGACGTTGGTACACGAACAATGATCAAAGGGCTAGTGCCAGTGAACACATAGAAACATAGAAGCATTACTTCAAGGGAAATATCAGCGAAACATGACACCAAATTTCACACATCAAAACTCTTTCGTGGATTTGCCAAAAATTGATTAATTTTGACTTTATTCCCTCGACGTTTGGGTTTAAATTGCCGTGTAACGTGTTTTTAAGCTTTTGTAGGTCTATTTATCTAAAAGAAAGTCGTGTAAGTTACACTATTTATATTATAACTCAACAACGGCTGAACAGATTTAGCTGAAAATTGGTGAGGAGGTAGCTTAGAACCAAAAGACGGACATAGGATAGACATAGGACTTTTTAACACGTTTGAAAAAAAAGGCTTGACCAATTTTTATGATTTTGGTGTTTTGGATTTGGTCTTCGTCCAGAAAAGGATAATAAGTATTAAAACATTTGAATATTATATAATAACAATTTTTTTATTATATATAGAGCGGTACGAAGTTCGCCGGGACAGCTAGTTTTTGATATAATTCTTTGACAAAACTGACAAGCCACGCCTACCAGGGCTCTATTTTGAGGTTGATTCTGAAAGGTTCAGACTCGTGTTAGGATCTCTAACTGTCATAAAGATATAACGCACATAACTACACACACCTACAAGCAGTAAACATTTTAGGACACTGTAATAAAGAAAATGCGAGAATTTCGCATTCAGTAACGACTTTGTTTTACGTGACCGACGAAGTGATAAATTATGTTTAGCGACATCTATCGGGCAATTAAGATCTCATTCTCTAAATGGGTCGACATTTTAGGTACTGTTGCTTTTATTTTCTACGATTACCTGCGATTTTGTTCGCGAAACGCGCAATTATTGTTAATACTTAGTATATAGATCTTAGTAATATTACTTAGTAATATATAAATCTGTGGGGCGATTATGGATCTTTGCTTACAATCAATGTCGATACGTTTTCATTGTAATCAAGTGTTTTGGTATGACATAAGAGTGTTTATTCAGTGAATTTGAGCCAGTTTTGACAAGTGTTGATTGTATCAGCGTTCCGTAATCGCACTACTGATATATATTTTAGATCCTATTCTATAGTATAGGCTAGCATTATGTCAAGTTTCATCAAAATCCATCACGTAGTTTTGACAGTATGCGATTTCAAAAAGACATGCAAAAAAAAAAAAATATGATCACGACTGTATCTAAAGAGGGCAGTCAGAGGCACGTCCGAACATGACATTTGGTACATGCCCACATTTTGCACAGTAATTAGTATTCCTTACGTGATAGGTTGCAAGCCCATCGCCGCTTATAAGAATACTAACGTATGACACACACCTTCGAATGTTTGTTTCTAGGTTATGCCAGTTTTCTCACGATATTTTCCTTCACCAGAAGAAGCGAGGGTGATTCCAAATCATTTCAAGGCGCGTTCCCACTGGCCCTACCTTTTCATTATCGCCCTAGAACATGATAATGAACATTTAATACGGTACCGTTTCACTTGTAATGCCTCATTTCCGTCCCTTCGGGGTAATTATAGCGTTGAGACTTTAACGGCGGCCGTAAAACGCTTTATTAACGTGGTTACCTTTATTTGATTTGTAATACTAACTGATAAGACGTTTTATCACTTCAAAATTATGACTGGAAAATGACCAGTGGTAAACGCGAAGTGAATTTATATTAATTTAATTAATCTGCTATCTCGTTACCATAGGACAAGCTTTGCTTACTTGAAGGCTAGATGGCGCTGTGTGAAATGGCAATAAATAGTAGATCAGTAGCCAAGGGCTGTGTAAGGCATCAATTGCAGCCCGCGATATTTAGGCGCACGAGCGCAGCGAGGGCGCAATTGATGCTTACACCCGAGCTAACTACTCTGCTTTACATCTCGATTGTGAGGTAAGTAGAAAAAAACCGGCATTACAAGAATAAACAATAGGTACCTACATATGTAAAGTAAAAGTTTTCTATTCCCGCCTTATTTGATCCTTTTTTTTAATTATTTTTTTCAAGAACGAAATTGAGCTTCGCCGTTCGATATTTAAAATTGATGGCTATTACACTCATACGAAGACAAGGCTGAATAGCAAAGCGACCTCTTTTTTCATTGGGCTGAATGCATGATGTCTATTGCCAGTATGATGGTTAGATGTACGCGAACTTTTTGAAAGAGTGAAGTTTTTTTTTTTAAATCCTTACCGCCCTAGGGCTTTTCTAGCTACATTATTACCCTAGAGCGCTAATTGGTCACCTACAAGCCCCATTTGGGGGTAATAAGGACCTACTTACCGAATATGAGGGATGTAAAATAATTTTATGTACGTTTGGCTTCTTGTGTTTGTTTGGTTCATAGATAAGATAAGATAAGATAAGATGAGATAATTTATTTCTATAAAACATTGTTACACAAAAACACATAAAGACAAACAATTTCAAAGGGCAAATAATATACAATAAACCCCGCACTAGACATAAGTAGATTATTGTTATGACCAGAACATGATCATGACTGTAATCCCCAGACTTTTAGAGATCTGATCTAAGTAACTAGAGAGTTACTTAGATCTTTGAGGATATCTAAAGAAGCACGTCCAAACATGATATTTGGTACTCGCACACATTTTGCACAGTAGTTAGTATTCCTTGCGTGGCAAGTTGCAAACCCATCGCCACTTATAAGAATACTAACTTAAGACACACACCTTCGAATTTTTGTTTCAATGACAAAATGACTTTAAAAAACTGAATGTAGGTATACCGAATTTGCGAAGGTTGTTGACCTTTTCAATCCAACTGTAACCACAGCCACTTAAAGTCTTAAAAGTTTTACGGTCGAGTATTTAACTTGAAAGAAATCCATTAAAGATCGCAACTTCTTGCCCGGAGACAAAAGTGATGAGCGTGACCACACGTGCTGACACCCTTAAATGATTCTTGTGATATTACTGAATAAAGATTATAATGACTATTTGACTATTGACCCAAAGATGGCAGTTGCGAATGAGCTATCCAGACTATCGATGTACAGTCGCAAAACGAAAAGGTTGACCAGTAGTCCGATTACGGAACTCTGATACAATCCACACTTGTCAAATGTCAATCAAATTGATTGAATAAACACTCTGTAAAACCAAATCACTTGATTACAATGAAAACGTATTGACTTTGATTGTAAGCAAAGATCCATAATCGCCCCACAGTTTTCAAATAAATTCGTTTGTTACCTTTTTAAACTGCGTACTAGACGAGAGTGCTGTACTGAAAATTATGTTTAGTTGTTTGACAATAAAGTTTAGATTCACTTAGATAGACAAATGTTCTTTGACATAACAGATAGTTATTAAATGGTTATCAAACTAATATCTACTGAGCAAGAAATAACAGATTTTAAGGTGGTCAACCTTTTCATTCCGCGACTGTACATGAGTTAAGGACCGATAGCTCAAATTTTTACTGACTTAGATCTTTAAAGATATCTAAACGGGGATAATCAAAGGCGCGTCCAAACGTTATATTTGGCACATGTAATGTATATAATATTTTGCACAGTAATTAGTATTTCGCACGTGACAGGCTGCAAGCCGATCCTCGGTTTCAGAAATCGCATCATCTTGAACACGGGTCAAAATATTCTCGTTTCTCGGTGACGCATGACGTCTCGATGGACAATCGCATAAAGAACAACTTGATGGCTATCGACACCATGCTAATCTCTCCCAGCACGTTCGGCAGATCTTTTAAGAGATTTCATTATTATTTTGAAGTTCTCAAGTTTAAGTTGATTACGTGATCGAACTTTTAAAGGGTCGAGGTATTACTGGATTACTTTTTTAATCGCCATTTTTTGATAAAAGATTTATACAGTTATTTTATACTGGTGGTACCTACCTACTCAAATAATAAGTAGCCTATGTGGTCCAGGTCATAAATTACGTGTATTCCAAGTTTCATGCAGATCCGTTCAGCCGTTTCAGCGTGATTAAGTAACAAACATCATTACATCCATCCATTCAAACTTTTTCATTTATAATCCTACCAATATAACGAAACTAACTAACCATTTTTAATAAAATTTGAAATGTGTACGTTCTGGAATAACACATGCTAATTTAATTTTAGAAAATCAGCCCCTGGGGTAAAGAAGTTTCCACAGAAAATAGTTTATAATTTATAAGTAATATTAGTAGGATTATTTATAGTAGAATATAGTATATTTGTATACATTTTGTATATTTGTGTGAGTAAAGTATTTATACTGTTAAAATTATCTTTGTTTCTACCAGAGGTTTAACATTTAACACGTATTTATTCATGTGGTGGATTTTAACTTTGCGCAAATAAAATGCTGATGACATTTAATTAACAAAAGCAACATGTAGCCTACAAATAATACGCCGTACATTTTACAACGAAAACCAAACGCAGACTCGAATAAATAAGAATGGGCAAGAGCGAGTAGGTATCTGCTTTGCGGGTTCCGCTTCTCAAGCAGGAGCATGTGGAGTTATGTGGTTAGGTATAACTGTCAAAATGTGATTTAGAAAACACTGTACGTTTCGATTAAAACTTGATTCAAAATTTGATCTTGATACTATAAAATAAGGCTGCATACATTACGTACACTACTACATTATGTACATTATGTCATAATGTACATAATTAACACATTGTGATTTGGAAAGTTTTCTGTACTTCGTTTTGATAAAACGTGATTCAAAATTTGATCTTGGCTCTATCACATTAAGGGCTAGTTTCACAATGCTCTGTTAATTATACTAACAGCTTGTTAGCCTTTTAATCGCCTGTTAAAGTTGTTATGTGTTCTACCATGTTTTGACAAAGGATTATCTTCCGTAATATGAAATGACGTAAAATAGATAACAATACTTTACTCTTTAGTCAGCCCTTTTCGCTTTACCTGACTACGAAGAAAAAGAGTAAGTAATTTGTTTGTTCATTACTTTTTTAATGTATAAACATACCGGTTCCTATTGTTTTAATAAATATATAGAAAATGCTCATTCTTAGCAATGTTAGCAAACCTTACAGAACCTTAAAATATCCAACATTCAAAAATAGAAAACGAAGAGGCACCGCGCGAAATTACACAATAGGAATAGGATGAGGCGAGCCACGTCCGCTTCCGGTGGTCCTCACTTCACTAGAAATGAGGTCCTCTTTAATCAAATATCTTGTCGGAAAAGTTTTTGCTCGAAAATTAAATATATTTATTTAATTTTCGAGCAAAAACTTTTTACCTTTATAGTAAACCTGCTTGCTGTGTATATTATAATTATTTACTACTAGCTGACATAAGAAGAGGATGGGGGGAAAAAAATGGCGGTTAGGTTAGGTTAGATTTTAAAGAAAACGGAAGAAATTAATTTCAGTAAGACTAGGCGGTATGGTCTATAGACTATAGCCTGCTCAAATGAGCGAATAATGTAACAACTAGCTGACATAACACGAAATATGTCTAAATAAAATGTCTACTTAGAACGTCTACATTAGTAAATTTTAATTGGGGATAGCATAACATACGATTTAGCTGCCGAAACAACACTTTTTAGCATTGTTGTCTGACTGTATGTTTGTCTTTTTAAAATCGCATACGTGATGGATTTCAATGAAACTTGACATAATGCTAGCCTAATATAGGATCTAACATATAAGTCATCACACTCATTCACAGGTAGTAAAGAGAAGTAAAGATTCCAAAAATTTTAAATAAGCATCATTAAAACGACCTCAGTGGCGCAGCGGGCGAGAGTCCGCCTGCGACGCAAGAGGTTGCGGGTTCGATTCCCGCCGCGGAACAAATTTGTGTACGATCTGCAGAAATTTGTTCCGTTGGTCTGGGTAATAGGAAAATTTAGTCTGTTCTCTATGTATAATAAAAAAAAAAAAATATCTATCTATGTATATAATGTATTAAATATATCAGTTATCTAGTACCCATAACACAAGCTTTGAGTAGCTTACTTTGGGGCTAGATGATGCTGTGTGGATTGTCCAGCATTATTTATTTATTTATTATTATTATTTTATTAAAAATTCAAACTTTCAAAGGAAGCGTCGCGCGTCCCAACCCTACCAATGTTTTCCTATGATAATGATTCTGGTGTTTCATACACAAACGTGTTCTTGTTGCTGTGAATCATTTGCTCTTATTTGAGCTTCATCCTGTCTGATGAAGGCCTCATATTTTACGTCTATTCTTAGTTGCCAATGGATGGAGTCTTCTTCATAACAATATAATATAATTTTACTCAAAGATTTAAATCGTTGATATGCCCGTACGGTACTGAGACCGCGCCGCTTTGTTGCCACACGAAATGAGATAGCTCGCTCATTTGGCACACCAAATATTTTCAATTTCAGGGTACAAAAGGAATAAGTATATTTTTTTTACGAAAGATCGTGCAATATAATTGCACAATAAATGGTGAAATAACTCTGCCGTGTTTACGATAAGCGCATTAACTAGGTTTTGACACTTCTTGAGAAAAACGCGGTTAAAGTTTTTATTTGTATTTTTCTTGTATCTCCGGAACTAAATGAGATACGAACATGAAAGATACACTCAAATAAAGAAAAAAGTATCAAGAATAAAAAAAATGCAAATAGGTACATACGAAAATACTACTATAGTGTACTATATAATTTGAAAAAGGTACTTATTACTAGCAGCTTTATATACTTTTAGCCAACGCGTACAGTCATAAGCGCATCAACTACCTTACTTGATGCGCTTATACAATCATTAGAATACTATTTTGAGTAGCAAGCTTGGTACCCAAGTCCTTCAATAATCTAATATTATAAAAGGGTAAGTCCTGACTGATTTGAATAGATACAACGCACAGCCTAAACCGCTGGTCGTACAGACTTGAAATTTGGAGGGTATCTTTGTCTTGGTATGTAGGCGCCTACTAAGACGGGATTTTTGGAAATTCTACTTTTAAGGGGTGAAAAGGGGTGAAAATGAAACTTTGTTTGTGTAATGTAAACACAAAAAAAATGTACACGTGTTTTAAGATTTTCCAATATAACCTTTAAAAAGAGATAAAATAGTCAATGGGTGGGGGGGGGGGGTTAATGTTTATATGGGAACTTTTTAACGGGTGGTACGATTGGTCTGAATCTTTGTTTGGATACTTCTAACCCTCAAAACGGGTTAAATGGTTTTTTCGACGAGCGGTTTTTTTTTTAAAACGGAAGTTCCAAAAATCCCGCCCTAATAGGTAGTTTTGGTATAAGAGGAAGCCACCTTCCAAATTTCAGCTTTCTAGCTTCAGCTGTTTCGGCTCGGCGATGATAAATCAGTCAGTCAGTCAGGTTAAGCTCTTATACAGGGTGTCCCAAAAAGTAGTGTCAAGCGAAAGTCCAGAGATAGAATACCCCTTGGGGTACCCGAATCACCCCCATGTATGTACCGCGATTTTTTATAGTTTTCGAGTTATTAATTTTTTTCCGAATTTTTGAAAATTTACGACTTGAACAACTTAAAACATTCTTACAAAAAAAGTAGAAAACTTTCTTGAGATTTTTTTTTTGCTTCTGTACTAAAGTCAATTCACCGTATGTAATTATTTGACTTTACACCAACATTTTCATAGTTTTTATCGAAGTCACGTAGCTGATTATTTTATGCATAAAATAACAACTCATAATAATTCAGTAGCAAAAAAAAATCTCAAGAAAGTTTTCTACTTTTTTTGTAAGAATGTTTTAAGTTGTTCAAGTCGTAAATTTTCAAAAATTCGGAAAAAAATTAATAACTCGAAAACTATAGAAAATCGCGGAACATACATGGGGGTAATTCGGGTACCCCAAAGGGTGTTCTATCTCTGGACTTTCGCTTGACACTACTTTTTGGGACACCCTGTATAGGTATAGATTATGTAGTAACCTCTCATCGATGACAATAGAATGAGTGGTGCCCAAAAACAAATTCAGTTTTAATGACACTGACTTCAAGCCTGTATTAAAGCCTCATGAAGGGCTGCGACTCATGAATGACAAGCGTCTAAAGGGATATTCAGAGGGCCCTTCAGTCTGATTTATGCTGGACCCTTTTGTTGCCCGTTTTCAACACTCATTTGAATTCCGAAGGGCTGAGTAATTCTATAAAATTGCATTTTAAGCTCAATTTCTGATTTTGAGAATATCTTGAGATTTAACAAATCAAAAAAGATCATTAGGTTTTATTTATTTATTTATTTCACTCGCTAACATCTATTTTTACAGGATTATCCTAATACAATAGAGTAGGTATACATTAATATCAATTAAATTAAACAAAACAAAAAACAATATCATAACAAATAAATTCAGTCATACATGTCAATTACTTACATAATACATTCATTAAATTAACAATACAATACACAAAGCAAAACAAAATAATCAAATAGTCATCGATGTCATATATAACACAAAACATACATTGTAACCTTTACGAATTCGCTCAGAGGATCGTGGAATATATCTACGTTGTCCGCTACTAAATTGAGTGTGTGCAAGGTGCGCGTCAGAGGCGCTTTAGCCAGCAGGTTGGTCCTGCCGCGAGGCACCTGGAACAGTCGCGGGCGCCGGCGCCGGTTTAAAAGTAACGAAAAAAATTAAACGTTACATACGGGTTCTACTATCAATTTGTTTTTATACTGTTAATAGTAACAGTAGACGTAACAGGAAACGGTGTCAGAAGTAATGAGTATCGTAACGGTAGGTACGCGTACGCAATATGACTCGATTCGTTGCTCTAACGTAGCATAGCATGTTATGAGGTACCTATCAGAAGTAATGAGTAACGTAACGATATAATAGTAACAAACACTAACTGTTATAGAACAGTAACGATAACGATACGATAACGTAACGATTAGATAGTAACAAGCACTAACTGTTCCATAACGTATCTTTACGTTACTTACTCACTCATGATGTCTCATAACATGCTATGCTATGTTACAGCAAAGAATCGAGTCGTATTGCGTACCGTATGACGATATGCAAGTAACGAGATGCATTTGTGTGTAACGTTTCGTTACTCGGTACTAGATGGCGCCTCGTTACTCAGTACCGAATACATACGGTTTGCTACAGCTCGAGTAGTACCAACAGTAGGTACACCACGTTAAGGACAGGGAGATGATGACGTACAGTATACATGAAAAAAAAATACTAGCAGTATCGTAGCGACCAGTACGTCTACCATGAGTTGTCACATAGTTAGATAACATAGTAACGGCGTCGTCGCGTCGTTACTACCGCGTCTGAAGGCAGTTGTCCCACCGCCGTCGCCAGCGTGAAAACGACTAAGGGTACGAGTTGGTAGCGGGCAACGTGAGGCAGCGGCGGGCTACGACGCCATCTATACAAGCCCTAACACGTCATATGCACACATTTCGCAAACCATTGTAGTCTTAAAGAGTAACCAAACAACAATCTTTCCGTGAGGTACAGTCACTAACATAAATCAGCGTCCGCGGTTAAGTGCTACGCACTCACCGGCATGCACCTGCCGGCACTCAACCACAGCTTGCTAAACACTCACTGTGTAAACTGAAACACTACAAAATTCAGAGTAATGAAAGCTACACTTCGTTTGTACGATGGGGTTTCCAACAAATTATGCCTTCAAATTTTTTCTATTTATTTTTTACCATATACATATTTTTAAACTGACGCGATCTGAATCTTTATTTTTTACTAGCTTCTGCACGCGGCGTCGCCCGCGAAGTACCTACATAAAATATAGCCTATGTTCATCCTGAAAGTTCATTCTACACATTGGTGAAAGAATTTTTCAAATCGGTTCAGTAGTTTCGGAGCCTATTCAAATCAAACAAACAAACAAACAATCAAATCTTTCCTCTTTATAATATTAGTATAGACTAGCTGGCAAACTTTGTTCCATCTTAAAACTAATAAAAATTGTTAAATTTCCAAATGTTTTAATAATTATTCTGATATTCGGGAAGAAGACAAATAAAACAAATAAAAAACTATGAAAATCAGTCCAGCCGTTCTAGAGTTATAAGTGTTCTAACAAACCCGACTTTGGTTTTAAAATAAGAAGTTTTTTTTTGATTATATGCCAGCCGATATCCTCACGATATTTTTTTAAGACTTTGGATTGTGCGACAGATGACATGGGTAAGAAAGGAGTGAGTACTGAGATGACGAATGACAGAAGTAAATGGAAGATCACAATATGTAATGCCGACCTCACATAACGTGAGAAAAGGATAGAAAAAAGAAGAAGTTTTTTTTAGCCTTTTGAGAGTATTCGTATAGCTGAAAAATTAATTGGTCCACGATCGGATTTGAACCTACAAAAATACCTACTGTTCTACGCTCAGTGAGCGATGAGTCAGAAGAGTCCGATCATGCACCAATGGATTTTGCTGTTCGAAAAAATTATGTCAAAAATAATCTAATAATTCTGAAAATATTATGCATAGACATTTAGCGTTGAAAGTGTGTTTAGCTCAGTTCATACTTAAATAATAAATGGTCGATGTTGGTCCAATAGTTTTATTACTCTTAGATACAAGCACTTTTTATGCACTTAAGTTTTTACTGGCGTCTTTTTGCTAGCATTAGCAATTAAAAGGTTTTCATAAAATATTTTAAAAAAAAGTTTATTTTTACAGAATCTTTTGGT
This sequence comes from Cosmorhoe ocellata, assembly GCA_963675405.1. Classification (NCBI taxonomy): domain Eukaryota; kingdom Metazoa; phylum Arthropoda; class Insecta; order Lepidoptera; family Geometridae; genus Cosmorhoe; species Cosmorhoe ocellata. Next base: position 1,167,751 of record OY776254.1, on the reverse strand, counting down.
AAGTACGTCAGTATCTTAGGTATAATCTCTGTATATTATCTACTGAAGTAGGTACGTTTAAGTCGCATTATGCCTAGACCAATCAATAATTCAAACGTTGCATACATAAAAATATCATAATGTATAAGGTAATTCAAACTTTACTCTGAACAAAATAAGATCGTATTTCAGAAAAGTTAATAAATAAATAAATAACCACTAGCTCTTTCACGAGCTTCTAGGTAGTCCTAAAATCAAATTTAAGTTTTGCGTCACGTCCGGGTTTTCCGCGAACTTTATGGATATTCTTTACGGCGACAGTACCTAGGCGACGTCGATATTCGCAGTTAAAGTTTTATGCAACAAACTGATATTGGACATCTTGGATATCAAGGCAGATGCGGCTCTAGCTCTCATGAATATCATGGAGTCTACTCTGCAAAATGACAACAATATATCGGCATAATTAATGGAGCATACCTACTTTAATTGATTGAGCGAGCCAAGTGAGAGAAAGTCTCGGTGGCAAGTTTTGATGAGTTGCCGACGATTTGGACAAAAGTTATTGGGACACAGTGCCGAAGTGCTCAAGAACCGATAATCCTCCATATACATATATAATATAATTATCTATATATTATACCAAAGTTACACGTGAAAACCTTTAATTGGCTCTCTGATGCTATTGATAGTTATATGAAGAATTGTAAGCTGTTGGTTTTCCAATAAATAAATAAATAAAAATAAAGTTATAAATGCGAAAGTTTTGAATGGATGTATGGATGTTTGTTACTCAATCACGTTAAATTGGCTGAACGGATCTGGACGAAACTTGCAATACGCATAGTTTAAGACCTGGAATAACACATAGACTACTTTTTAACAGGATAAGTACCACACGAGCGGAATCTTGCACTTATAAATCCATAACGGCTGAACCGATTTTCATAGCTTTAGATTTTTTGTATTTGTCTCCGTCCCGAATAGCAGAATATTTATTAAAACATTTAAAACTTAAATTAGCTCTAAATTATGTGTTTGTTATTATTAAAACGAGCAAAAAATAATTTTCAATTTATATCTATAGGTATTTGATCCATTTACGTCAGAAAATTTCAGTAAATATCCAGGGATTTTCACATTATATTATGTCGAAGAGGATGATTTTCATTGAAATCCGAACTGACAGTGCCTACGTAAGCAGCTTACTGAAACACTGAAATATAACGAAATTTAATGTTATTTTGCGGGAAGGGCCGGTTTGACCTTCAAAGATACAAAGTAAAAGCACTTTTTTTACTTTATACTTGTATTTTTTTATTATTCATATCTTATACCTTTAAACGAGCAATTCTTGTATATATACAGGGTGTCCCAAAAAGTAGTGTAAAGCGAAAGTCCAGAGATAGAACAGCCCTTGGGGTACCCGAATCACCCCCATGTATGTTCCGCGATTTTTTGTAGTTTTCGAGTTATTAATTTTTTTCCCAATTTTTAAAAAAATTACGACTTGAACAACTTAAAACATTCTTACAAAAAAAGTAGAAAACTTTCTTGAGATTTTTTTTTTGCTACTGAATTGTTATAAGTTGTTCTTTTATGCATAAAATAATCAGCTACGTGACTTTGATGAAAACTATGAAAATGTTGGTGTAAAGTCAAATAATTACATTTGGTGAATTACGACTAAAATTTTCAACTTTAAATTAAAAATCTTAACAAGTGATTTCATGGTTCTTAAATAAATCTAAAGAATTTTCCAGACTCTCAGCTTTCATTATCATTAAAAAAAAGTAGCACTTAATTGGCTACTTTGGCTAAAATCGGCCTTCAAAGACGGTGAGGTGGAAAATTCTTAAAATTAACTACCTGATTAAAAAATAGATTTTGGCCATTTTATCATTCCTAAGCTGAATTTGTTTGTTAACTAACCAAAACTGACCGCAGGAAAGTAAGATTTCATTAATATTTGAAGGATTTTTAATTTAGTTTAGCTAAATTTATGAAATAAAACAACAAAAAAATTTATTAAATTTTTACAAAAAGTTTTCAAAATGTCAACCTTCTAGGTCGATAAAAATCTTACATCGTCTTAAAAAGGTTTCCTTTAATCATATGAAAGCTATTTTAAGTGCCTTAATTTTTTTTCAGCCTTTCTTAATTGTGTTCTTAACTCGGCCATATTGCTGATTTATTTGGCATAAACTAATTCTTTGTAGACATTTTTGGTTAGTTAACAAACAAATTAAGCTTAGGAATGATAAAATGGCCAAAATCTATTTTTTAATCAGGTAGCTAATTTTAAGAATTTTCCACTTTACCGTCTTTGAAGGCCGATTTTAGCCAAAGTAGCCAATTAAGTACTACTTTTTTTTAATGATTATTAAAGCTGAGAGTCTGGAAAATTCTTTAGACTTATTTAAGAACCATGAAATCACTTGTTAAGATTTTTAATTTAAAGTTGAAAATTTTAGTCGTAATTCACCGAATGTAATTATTTGACTTTACACCAACATTTTCATAGTTTTCATCAAAGTCACGTAGCTGATTATTTTATGCATAAAAGAACAACGCATAACAATTCAGTAGCAAAAAAAAAATCTCAAGAAAGTTTTCTACTTTTTTTGTAAAAATGTTTTAAGTTGTTCAAGTCGTAAATTTTCAAAAAATCTGAAAAAAATTCAATTTTTTTGGGACACCCTGTATATATAATCTGGATCTCGGAAACGGCTCCAATGATTTTCATGAAATTTAGTATGCAGGGGGTTTTAGGAGCGATAAATCGATCTAGCTAGGTTTCATTTTCAAAAAAAACACAATTTACCAAAAAAAAATCGAGCAAAGCTCGGTCACCCAGGTACTTATTTTTATATAAGGTATAATTTTTTAGATAGTAAATAATAATAATAAATTTTAATGGACAGTTCACACAGCTCCATCTAACCCCAAACTAAGCAAAGCTTGTACTATTTAGATCTAGATCTAGAGTTAGAGGTTCAAGTTCCAAGATTCACATTCATTACACAATAGTATTCAATTAACTGTATTCTTATCGTAAAATCTTTATTCATTTTAGCTATTTGATTATTTAAATTCAATAAATTGTTTTGACACATCGTATTAATAACGCGAAATGCAAACGCAAAATTATTAAAATTGAAACTAACACCGCGTATTTAAATAATTGGACAAAATACAAAATTTAATACATATTTTAGTAATTACACAGTGATAAGGCCAATGCGCAATGGATAATTAGGTTATATGTCTGGCGCGATCAAAGGTTTGAACATAGCTATTCATAGGTTGATCCAATCGGCACACACTTAAAATATTCACACATAAAAGGCAATATTATATGTATCCTACTAATATTATAAACGCGAAAGTTTGTAAGAATGGATGGATGGATGTATGTTTGTTACTCTTTCACGCTAAAACGGCTGAACGGATCTTAATGAAATTTGGCACAGATATAGATTATGGTCTGGAATAACACAGGCTACATTTTATCCCGAAAAAATGTACGGTTCCCACGGGATACATTGTTTTTGTTTTTCACGCGGGCAAAGCCGCGGGCAGAAGCTAGTAAGATATAATATAAGCGCCATGTTAGGCGAATGTTGCACGCTTAATGAATACATACCTACCTTGATTTGTGGCTGGCCTCACAGTTAAATTTATTTGTGTACTTATACACTAGGGGATTCTGAGGCTTTACTGCTAATTTAGCTTAATTTTAAATAATTTAATTTAGCTGCTAATTTTTGACATTTTGTCCTACAACTTGACGAGCAACACTCAATCTACGTGTCGCTGCAACATTGCAAAGTATGTTTCGCAACATTTTACGTGACACATTGTTACTATAAACACTGACTAGTGTGACCTGGAAAATGTTCCACGGAATTGCCTCTCGAGACATTCCCGTAGTTATCGAACATAAATAATAATAATAAATAACTAATGCTGGATAATCCACACAGCATCACCTAGCCCCAAAGTCAGCTACTCAAAGCTTGTGCTATGGGTACTATTTAACTGATATTTAATACATTATATACATAGATAGATATTTTTTATTATACATAGAGAACACCCAGACCAACGGAACAAATTTCTGCAGATAGTACACAAATTTGTTCCTCGGCGGGAATCGAACCTGCAACCTCTTGCGTCGCACGCGGACTCTGGCCCGCTGCGCCACTGAGGTCGTCAGAACATGTTTCGCAACATGTCGCTCCATTTGTCCCCTAGTGTAAACGAGCCTTTACTCTGCCTTCTGTCTTCCTGTTGTCTTCTTAAATAATAAATAAATAAATATTGGCGGACAGTTCACACAGCGCCATCTAGCCCCAAACTAAGCAAAGCTTGTACGATGGGAACCAGGTAGTTGATAGATTAATCATATACCTACTTTTTTTTTGTAAATACATACATAGAATACATAATAACACCCAGACACAGAACAAACATCTGTGTTCATCACACAAATATTTGCCCTGGGTGGAGATCGAACCCACAACCTACAGCGCAGAAGGCAGAGCTACTACTAACTGAGCTGTGAGGCCAGTCGACAAGTCTTCTTAGTTAGTCGATCCCCACATAAAAAATTGTGTGTTGTTAGACCACCAATGTTCTTACATATCAGCTGCGAATCAGTCTTATATAATAGCAAAATGATATTAAACTCAATCAAAGGAAGCCTTCTGCTCTCTATTTCAGCACTTTACTTTGAAATGCAAAGTTATCAGTGCAGTCTGAGTGGGCCTTCGTAACCTGAACTGTATTGTTACGGAACTTCTTCCAGAGAAAGCGATGAATATATCTTTGTTAAAGCCATCTATGGGAATATGATTCTGTAATTTGTTACATCCAATACTGTGTTCGTCTATATCAAATCAAATGCAAAATATATTGATCAAAAATAACGCCAAAACAGTTCATAAAAAAATACATAAGCACTTCAGAGTGACAAACTAAGATTTTCTGTGCGTAGTTCATATTGTGAAAATAGTAACACATCAATTATCTTATTCCTATTATACGCGTTTTTTGTGGTTCTGTAAATAGATAATTTATCATTTATCAAAATAAAAATAATTCATAACTTTTGGGATTTCCATATTTCTATATGTAAGAGGGCCCGTTGTTATACCTTTCAAAATATTCTCAGAATTTTCATAAATATTCTATAACTACCAAATATATTCAAAAATTTCTAACAACAGGCCGTCAGAGCTCACACATCTTGAGTTTATCGAAGATGCCTTTAATAAACTTCTAGCTATGTTATATGTTATAGCGAAGCTCTGGCTGCACCACAATCCTTAAGATCCATATTTCTATATGTAAGAGGGCCCGTTGTTATACCTTTCAAAATATTCTTAGAGTTTTCATATACATATATTCTATAACTACCAAATATATTCAAAAATTTCTAACAACAGGCCGTCAGGGCCACTTCGTCAGAGAGGCCAGACCTGAACAAGCGAATTGCGAAGATGGTACGGCGCGACCTTCGGAGCTCCAACACACGTCTCATTGAAGAGGCAATAGAGCGAAACCGAGGGTCCAAAGTATTCACTCAGCAGCTTGGCAGGAGCCATCTGACGAAGTTAACAACACGCGATGGCCGAACCGTATTGTCAAAGCCGGAGATATTGTCAGAGATCGAGGACTTCTATGGCCGGCTATATGCGGCACATGCTCCTTGCCCCCAGCGTAACAGCCACGATTCCAGAGCCACCCTCACCCGCCACTACACCGACGACCTGCCGGAAATCAGCAAAGACGAGATCGTGTTGGCCCTGAGACAGCTTAAAAATGGAAAAGCCCCCGGTGAAGACGGAGTGACCTCAGAGCTCCTGAAGGCAGGAGGAGCTCCTGTTGTGCAGGAGCTGCAGAACCTCTTTAACTCCGTCCTTCTCTGTGGGAGAACTCCAAAGGCGTGGAACGAAAGCTCGGTGATTTTGTTTTTTAAGAAGGGAGATAAGACTCTTCTTAAAAATTACAGACCCATCTCGCTCTTGAGCCACGTTTATAAGCTATTCTCTCGGGTTCCCACGAATCGTCTCGCCAGAAGACTCGACGAATACCAGCCACCGGAGCAGGCCGGGTTTCGCGGAGGATATGGCACCATAGACCACATTCACACAGTGAGGCAGATTATACAGAAATCAGAAGAGTATAATCAGCCCCTGTGTCTGGCTTTTGTGGACTATGAGAAGGCCTTTAACTCTGTCGAAACCTGGGCTGTTCTGGAATCCTTACAGCGATGCCAAGTAGACTATCGTTATATCGAAGTGTTGAGATGTCTGTACGAAGCCGCCACCATGAGTGTCCGAGTACAGGACCAGCAGTCTAAGCCCATCCAGCTGCGCAGAGGAGTGAGACAGGGAGATGTAATATCTCCGAAACTGTTCACAAGCGCGCTGGAGGATATGTTTAAGACTTTGGACTGGAAAGGCATGGGCATAAGCATAAATGGCGAGCACATCTCACACTTACGATTCGCAGATGACATAGTCTTACTGGCGGAGTCGCTGGAGGAGCTGCAACAGATGCTGGACGACCTAGCATCAGCCTCGCGGATGATGGGTCTCGGCATGAATTTGGATAAGCCCAAAGTCATGGTTAATAACCGAATTGACCCGAGACCTGTCGCTGTTAATGGCAACCTTCTTGAAGTTGTTTCGCAGTACACATACCTCGGACAGATCTTACAGTTAGGTAGAGACAACTTTGAGAAGGAGGCTAAGAGGAGGATTCAGCTGGGTTGGGCAGCTTTTGGAAAGTTACGTCGAGTCTTCTCGTCACCCATACCACAAGGTCTGAAAACGAAAGTTTTCAACCAGTGCGTCCTACCTGTCATGACATACGGAGCCGAAACGTGGACACTCACGGTACGGCTAGTCCACCAGTTTAAAGTCGCTCAGCGAGCTATGGAACGAGCTATGCTCGGAGTTTCTCTGAAAGAATCCGTAATGAGACTATCCGACACAGAACTAAGGTTGTCGACATATGTAGCTCAGAGAATTAGCAAGCTGAAGTGGCAGTGGGCTGGCCATATCTGTCGAAGAACCGATAACCGTTGGGGTAAACGAGTTCTCGAGTGGAGACCGCGGCTCGGCAAACGTAGTGTAGGACGCCCTCCGGCTAGGTGGAGTGACGATCTGCGAAAGGCTGCTGGCGGAGGCTGGATGCGTCGAGCTGAAGACAGGGCGCAATGGCGCTCATTAGGGGAGGCCTATGTCCAGGAGTGGACTGCTATAGGCTGATGATGATGATGATGAGGCCGTCAGAGCTCTCACATCTTGAGTTTATCGAAGATGCCTTTAATAAACTTCTAGCTATGTTATATGTTATAGCGAAGCTCTGGCTGCACCACAATCCTTAAGACCCATCGGCGCTTCCAATAATGCGTTTGTTTTATCGCTCTAAGACACGCCATCTTATCCGTATTAGCTGAAGAAAGAGCCTTTTGGAGCCACACGTGGACCTGAAAATGCTTTCAGTTAAATACGTTTCAGAGAACTCTTTAAACCTAATTATTTTGAGTGCTAAAGGATTTTCTTCCCAAAAGCTTTCTATTGGTTTGATTTAGAAATAGGGCACACTCTATTTAGATTAAAAAGTAAGATTTAAGGTAAGTATATAATTTTAAATCGGGATTTGCTTCCGTTTAGAACGAGGGACTATAGATTTTCATTATCTGGTAAGTATAGCAAGTTATTTATGAACTAATGTTAGTATCTTCCTCAATTTTTTAAAGCTCATCGTTCAAAAACTACCTAAAAGCTAAGTAACTATCGAATCTTATTATAAAAGCATAATCATAATACGATATTAGTGATGCATATACTATGTGAAATGTCAATATTATTATGCATTATTATATTATTACTAGCTGTCCCGCCAGCGACTTCGTTCACTTAAAGTAGGTATCTAAACTGAGTTTCAAACACATCACACAACTCATAAAAATCCCATACTAACTTTGACACCCCATTTGACCCCTTTATGAAGGTTATATTGAAAAATCCTGAAACACGTGTCCATTTGTTTTGCATTTAGAGTACACAAACAAAGTTTCAGACCAATCGCACGACCCGTTAAAAAGTTTCCATACAAACATTGACCCCACATTTGACCCCTTTTTGAAGGTTATATTGAAAAATCTTGAAACAAGTGTCCGTTCATTTTGCATTTACAGTGTACAATTAAAGTTTCATGAAAATCGCTCCACGCGTTAAAAAGTTTCATACAAACGTTTTCACCCTTTTTCACCCCCTTAAAGGTGGAATTTCCAAAAACCCCGCCTTAGTAGGTGGTTTTGTTTTTTGGAAACCACCTTCCAAATTTCAGCTTTCTAGCTTCAGCGGTTTCGGCTCAGCGATGATCAATCAGTCAATCAGTCAGTCAGGTTAAGCTCTTATATAGATATAGATAGATACCAGAAATAGTCAAGTCACATCTTGTAAGTACTTAGATAATGAAAATTGGCGAAGTAAGCGTAAAAGCCCGAAAATACGATGAAAGTTTGCAATTTAACAGCGTTCTTAATAATGAGGAAGACCAATGAAAAAAGCAATTTATCTACGGTATTAATAAGGTCGAGTTTGTTATCGCTGTAATTTTACTAACACGATGAGAGATTTAATGAAGTTGGCTTAATAAGCATACGGATCATTTTAACTTTCTTTCAATATGTAGGTACTGAGCAAAGTTCGTACAAGGGAACGATTTTTTCAAAATTTAATGTTTCCATCTTTATTAATACCCATTTTTGTATGCAGGAGTTTTCGGGGGCGATAAATCGATTTAGCTAGGTCTAATTTTTAGAAAAAAACCGAGTAAAGCTCAGTCATCCAGGTACTTTTATTAAAATGCGTACATACGAAACTACTAATATTTATTGTATAAAATAAAATAATCTAAAATTTGGCACTACATTGAAACATCGAACAAACAAAATTTCACGAAACATCACGAACAAAATGATGTAAAATTTGCTTAAAATTAGGTAATATGTACTTTGAGGCATTGAACAAGAATAACGCTTATTAGAACACTAGCTTCTGCACGCGGCGTCGCCCGCGAAGTACCTACATAAAATATAGCCTATGTTCATCCTGAAAGTTCATTCTACACATTGGTGAAAGAATTTTTCTAATCGGTTCAGTAGTTTCGGAGCCTATTCAATTCAAACAAACAAACAAACAAACAAACAAACAATCAAATCTTTCCTCTTTATAATATTAGTATAGATAACTTCCTCAAAAACAATTTTTAAAGAGCTGCTTTCCCTCCAATTAAAAGACCGGGACACATTTTGATTTGCGGCCCACACAGGATGTTCCGAAACATTTGTCAAGCGGGACGCGTCGCTTGAAAAATTTCAGTTGAGGCGAACCAATACGAGCGGAATGAAAGATTAAATCGGAAACGCTTTGACTTGAGTAACTAGAAGTGGCCAGTGAATTTTACAACACTCAGATAAATAAATTAATAATATTGGTGGACAATTCACACAACGCTATCTAGCCCCAAACTAAGCAATGCTTGAATTATGGAAACTAAATAGCTGATAGATTCATTATGTACGGTGTATTTTTGGTCAGTGTTAAAGCCGGTGCCCAATTCTTTTATTACTTAATCGTATTTCTGTTGTTGGTTTAGTTTTTGAATTTGTTAAGTATTTACGGAACTAAATAGTCGAAAAGATTAACAAAAGTGTGTTAAAAACATAGTAAGGCGCACAGAGTCAACATAGAATAGATAACAACACCCAGACACAGAACAAACATCTGTGTTCATCAAACAAATGTTAGTCCTGGGTGGGAATCGAACCCACAACCTACAGCGCAGAAGGCAGAGCTACTACGTACTGAGCTGTGAGGCCAGTCAAGATCTCTAGCTACTTAGATCTTTGATGATATCTAAAGGGAGTATTCAGGGTCACGTTCAAACATTATATTTGGGACATGCCCACATTTTGCACAGTAGTTGGTATTCGTACGTGAAGAATACTAACCTTACACTTAATTTTAATGAACTTTTATTTTTATTTTAATGATTTTTTTAGGCAACTTAAGGACAGGACGACTATTTTGGGTTCAACAGTCATAATTCGGCGTCGGCCTGGGCTGCTGGTGCTCCCGAGGGCGAGGACCAACCTCCTGAGCGAGGCGCCGTTCACGCGAGCCCTTCGTATCATCAACAGCCTATGTCAATCAAGTAACATGGATTTATTTAACACTAGTTTGACGGAATTCACAGATGCTACTGTACAGTATGTAAGTTACGTGTAATTTCATTGTTGTTTTGGTGTCCCCTACTGTTAAGACAATGTAATTGTAATTTGAAATAAATAAAAAAAAAAAATTAAAAAGACCGCTCAACGTCTATGCGCTTCTAAATGTGTTAGATCTGCGATCAGATCGTGAGCGCGGCGTTTTATCATTTTAATCGGTTTTCAGGCGGGCAGGTGTGAAATGTCGTGGCGTTTCAACAATTTCATTTTAAGCTGCGCCGCTGGTTTGGATCCCCCTGTACATTGAGATGTTTGCGGAAAATATCTGCTTGGAAATATTTATATTTTCTCCCTGTTTTTAAGCCTTATTTGTGGCTAAAATTAATAGATAGAACATTGCAAGATGACGAATGATAGAGGGAAATGGAAGAAGATCACATGTTGTGTCGACCCCACATAACGTGGGAAAAGAGCAGGAAGATGATGTATGTACTTTTAAACTTACGCGATCTGAACACATATAATAATAATAATAAAAAATATCTATCTATGTATATAATGTATTAAATATATCAGTTATCTAGTACCCATAACACAAGCTTTGAGTAGCTTACTTTGGGGCTAGATGATGCTGTGTGGACTGTCCAGCATTATTTATTTATTTTATTTATTTATTTTATCAGTAGACTGATCAGTCTACCCGTGACCACGACAGCGTGCAAACCTGTCGAAACGTCGGGAAAATATAAGGTAATTTAAACGCGATAAATACCCGTCTAATACTAATAATAAGGAAAATGATGATTATGATTATTGCATTATGTATTGAAAATTATTACTACATCTGTTATTGTTTTACGGTCACTGTGGCAATGTTTTACTTGAAAAATTATAATATAGGAACTAGCTTCCTATTCCGAAACTACAGGACTGATTTGAAAAATTCTTCCACCAGAATGTGTAGAATGAAGTATTGGATGAACAAAGGCTATATTTTATGGAAATCAAAATAGCTGACAGATTAATTAGGTAATAATTAGTATTTTTTGAGGCCGGACTTATCCTTATTTTAATTCTTTGCAATCTAGCGCAAATAAAACTTCTTTTAGCGTTTTTTTAGTCCTTTGAAACCAGTGTGGCGAAATGATAAAAGGCGTGCTTTAAAGACACTATCAATTTTATTTTGTTCTTCATTTCAAATACGAACATTTTTCCAATTCGCTCTCCCAAATCTTGAGTTTTTTACTCCCAAGATCGGGTTTTAACTTCAGTTCATATCGTAAAAGGACTCGGACCCAGCTCTCGCTATTAAGCCCTGTTAGATTTATAGATCTGTGCAAGGCACAAGCTGATGAGACATTATTTCATACTCAGAACCAGTAACAAAGGTAAAAAGTGGCGCCGGGAATAGAAAAGATGAGGAGTAATAGGTTAGCGTGGTATGGGCATGTTATGAGAAGAGATGAATGTCATGTGACAAGGAGAGCGTTAGGTATGAATGTGGATGGATACAAGAGTAGAGGTAGGCCAAAGAAAAGATGGATGGACTGTGTGAAAGATATAATAATGTTGTGCCGACCCCACATAACGTAGGAAAAGGGCAGGAAGATAATGATGAACTCATAATCTCAGAAATAGTAGGTAGCCGTCTGATTTTTCTGCTGCAAATAAAAAAAAAAATGTTAATAAAACAAGCCTCCATATCGTTTTACTGGGTTACTAGATGTAGAAAACCTAGTATTCTATAACAAAAAAATAACTCAATAACACTTAACGAATTTGTAAAATTCTAACGTGCGAGGTCAATAACCGTGTAAAGTATGATAAATGCTTACTGAATACCAATAACACGCTGAACAAAGCCTCATAAATAGCTTACACTGAGCTTACACACATTTAATTGATAATAACACGATATTTCATCAAAATCCTACTAATATTATAAACGCGAAAGTTTGTAAAAATGTATGGGTGTATGTTTGTTATTCTTTGACGCAAAAACTACTCAATGGATCTAGATGAAATTTAGATTGGCACATAGATAGGTTATAGCCTGGACTAGCACATGGGCTACTTTTTATCCCGGAAAAATTTACGGTTCTTTAAAATGCTTTGCATAAGCGAGTTGACGACAGAAAAAAATGGTAAAATCGGAAGTTGCCAACTCGCGCGCACTCGCGTGATTTACGTTGGCGCGTTGACGAATAACTCCACCGCTTAACACTTGGACCAAACAGTAATTCGAATCCCATGGACTTGAACTATGGTAACGATTCTTGAAGTCATGCTACCAAACGCCCGCGTCACTTTGAGGAGAATCTCTCTCAAAAAACAAAGAAAATTACGCACCAGTTCGACGTCAATTCAAGAGTTAATTTTGCGTTTCATTGCCTTTTTATGTGATTCGGGAAAATAAAGAATGATGATGTCGATTTGTCTTCTCGACTGTAATTTGAACAACAAAGAGTTTAGCTTTTATTATAGCCGCATCGTGTGTCCTGAAATCCCCACTAAAGTTGCCTTATTGGTGGGGATTTTGTGATCCCCTGATATTATTCTGAAATCCCCACCTCTATTAATCAACCTATTGATTATTATTGATTAATATGCTGTGCAGTGTGATAATGAATTGAGTAAGCATTTATACTTTTTTGAAAAATATAACATTACACGTTTGGTCATTGACCTCGCACGTTGGAATTTTGTAAATTCATTATTGAGTTAGGTTTAGCTATAAATTTTTCACGGATATCAATGCAGAATAAATAAGCTTCTTAATGCCTTACTTGCATTTATCATAGCTAATCCTATAGCCTACTGACTAGATTTAATCGTGAGTTTTTACGATATGATATCGTACACGGAGCACTGATGGTGTAGTGGTTGCATCCCTACCTCACAATCCGATAAGGTCGTGCGTTCAAACTTGGTCTCGCACCAATCTTTCCATTCGGAAAAATTGTGTGGGCAATGCCAATGCTTAAAAACATCGTGAGGAAATCGGCATACAAATTATTCTTATAAGCGGCAATGGATTTGCAACCTGTCACGTACGGAATACCAACTACTGTGCAAAATGTGGGCATGTGCCAAATATAATGTTTGGACGTGCCTCTGACTCTCTTTAGATATCTTCAAAGATTTTAGTAGGATCTGAGGAGATATCTACCGAGCTTGGGGATTAGAGTCATGATCATGTTGGTTTTCCCCTTGGATATCGTATGGTTTTACGATGTTGTGACGTGGCACGATGTGGCGCCATGTTAGCCTTTAGAAAAACACAAAAGGACAAATAAAATTTAAAAAATAAATTTATTTTCGCGAGGCCTTCAATCAGCGGGTACACAGTAAGCGTAAGAAAACCTCAAACAAATCCCAAAAGAAGATGGCGAAACAACAATATTTGTCAATGAAAATATTCTGGAGAATTGCCACAGAACAACCAGAACGAACAGATGGCATGACTAATAAATAACAATAAGATTATTATAAAAAATAACTCTTTGATTTTTATAACTTCTGTCAGTATTTTATAAAGACGCAAGTAAATTTCAACAAATTTAATAAATAAACAAAACATAAAAGAGGGTGTTTTGTGTTAACACAAAAAAAAAACCTTAACACGAAGTATTTTTTGTTGTATTTGTGGATTCTATTTGAGTTTCTTTGTGTGTCGCTGTAGTCAAAACGGCCGAACAAGTTTTTACAAATGAAGTTTTTTCGTGTAGGTATGCCCGTTGCGTTTTCGACAAGGTGTCCCCTTCACGGGGACAGCGGGACGTGAAAAAAATTCTTTCCCGTTGTCCCCGTAACATTGTTTATATCACATAATTGAAATAAATTATAGTAAGTATTATGTATAAAAAAACGCTAAAACGAGAAGGTAATTATGAAATAAAAAAATATTCGTAGTTTAGACAGGACAACGTATGTCAGGTCAGCTAGTTATAATAATATTTAGTGACAAATATTAACAAAAGTTTTAATTAAATTTAGGTAGGTAGGTAAACTGTTAGTTTCTGTATCGCATCTGTGCATTTCGCAGTCTGTAGCATCGTTGTTTCAACCCTCCGTAAATGTAAATAACGAAGTTAGTTAAGAAAACAAGCGAAATGCATGAATAACAATACGGAGATCTGAGATTGGGTGGATTTACTTAATTGCGGGTATAAATTCTGTGCGGGATTTTTGTTCGTCTGTAAGTACGTTCTATAGAACCCTTAGCATCAGTTAATGTCATTCTAATGCAAGCGAGTCAATCAATCAATATCAGTTTATTTATTTACTAGTCACACGTGAGGCACTTACATGAAATATGCCTATGTTCAACCTGAAAGTTCATTCTACACATTGGTGAAATAATTGTTCAAAACGGACCAGTAGTTTCGGAGCCTATTCAATTCAAACAAACAAATCTTTCCATTTTAAAATAATAGTTTAAATTAGTTTAAAAGATATTTTTTTGTTGTTGGTGTAATCAACTTTTTCTATCGGTATTATATATAGATGTAATCATCAATCATACATATTATGTGAATTTTTTTTCTTTCTTTTATACATGGTGTATTTTTGGTCAATTTAAAGCCGACGCCCAATTCTTTTATTGCTTAATCGTAATTGTGTCGTTGGTTTAGTTTTTGAACTTGATAAGTATTTACGAACTGAATAGTCGAAAAGATTAACAAAAGTGTGTTAAAAACATGGTAAGGCGTACAGAGTCAACGACCTCGCAGACTCCCTAGTCCATACGACCCGCCGTCGCGCGCCGTGCGCCAAATTCGCATGCCGACAAACGATTAGCAACTACTATCGGTTCTCATATTATCGGGTAATTTTCGTGTTATTATTAATAACAAAAAAATTGATTTACTATTTATATTGTTTTTTGAGTAGGGTTACAGATATAGATTACGTGGGCGCCGGCTTTAAACTGACCAAAAATACACCGTGAATAGTGTGGGAAAAGGACAGGAAGTGTAACTTGTGCTAAGAGTACACAGTTTATGCGGGACGGGATTGATGATCAAAGGTTGAGGGTTACTTGTCTCTTTGATCGATCAATACGCTTCTAGAAGTAAGCATCGAATATTTAACACAAGCTGTTACCCGACTCGTCCGCAGAAATACATTAATTATTACACCTTGGGTTACATTATTGAAGTTTTAGTAGGGATCTCTAATTTTATCTAGTAATAAATATAACCTATGTTACTCAGGGATAATGTAACATTCATATGGTGAAAGAATTTTTAAAATCGAACTAGTAGTTTTTGAGTTAATTCGTTACAAACAAAAATACAATTTTTTTTTCCTAAGAGTATTACTTGGTATAAATTAGTTGTGAAATTATTGATGTCGACTAATTAGGAATTTTAATGGAGTGCAAATAAGTGGTCACCCATTCAAAAACTGACAGCGCCGAGCGTTGCTTAACCATGTGTTCCACATACAAACTTTCAACCCCTATTTCAGCCCCTTTAAGATTACTTTTTGAGACAAAAGATAACCTACTATTTTACTATTTTAAGTATTTTAAAATTATTTTAATGTGTGATTAAAATTGTGCAGTAATGGGAATGAAAAGTATGCAGAAGAAATTTGTACCGTTCGTGGAAATACCTCGATGTGGTAGTATCAAAAAGGGTTTAGCCTACATCCGCCGGCTGTACCATATCGTCTCATTTTGAATCAACCGTCTATAATTTCATTGAGCAAAATTGAGCTATAACTGCTTTTACATCCGATATCTTCGTTTACTTGTTTGTCTGAATGTTCTTTCTTATCTCCGTTATGACACTAAACCCTGGTGCTACAATGAAACGAGTTTTTCAGAAGCCTTACAACAAGCTCTTACAAACCATCATGGTTTTAGAAACGTCACATTTCACATTTCACAGCTTGAAGTGAATCTTGTAAGGTATGAACTCTGAATTATATTTTTAAATTTTTTTTGTTTTATAAGTTTTTTGTCTCATACGTTTCATTTTTTAGCGAATAAGCATTTCTTTTTTACCGATATCGTCCCACTGCTGGGCAAAGGTATTTTAATAAAGATTAAAAAAACAGTTGCATACTTAGATCATTTAACTTTTTGTCAGTGGTCATTTTTGGTACAGTCCAATGTTCCTATCCACTGACTAAGTCACTGCTAATAATTGTTTTTTTTTCAACACTGTGCTTGGTACCGTAGTACTGTAAGTACAAACAATTAATTTGAATGTCATTTTTAATATTATTAAAAATGACATTCAAATATTATATAGGTATTGAAATATGATATTAAAAAAACACATGATTATCACTATTATTATTATATAAAATTATATTAACTCTTGCAGATTATGAGCAACAGCTTAAATTGTAAACCTTAAAATTATTATAGCTCTTATGTCACTATCACTCGTATGTCAGTGAAAAGAGATAGCAACAATAAAAATTCGTTAATAAACTCTTTCACGGTAGACCTTCACAACTTTATCGGATCGAAAAGATGACGAAACAAGTCTCGTTTATTGTGATTGCGTTGGAAATGTGTTCTGTACTTTGATGTAATTGGTTTGTCTTCATCTTTGGTTTCTTAGTAAGCGGTGGCGTTATACCGGCACCGTAATCCAACAGAATTGCGAATAAACTAGTACTCATGTACATTTTAGTGGCAACACTTTGAGCGCACATAAAATAAAGTACCTGGATTTTTTTTAGGTAAAGGTTTTTTGAAAATAAAACCTAGCTAGATCGATTTATCGCCCCCTGCATACTAAATTTTATAAAAATCGTTGGAGCCGTTTCCGAGATTCAGATTATACACCGTGAAATTTTAATGGTTGTTTTCCCGCAGCGAAATGGTTTTGTCTTGTTAATACAATCGTTGTATAAACAAATTAAACATTAGAAACAAAAAATACAGATATACCATTGTGAAAATTTAATTCGAAAGCGACCACGAACCAATAGTAATTCATCCCCGATTCGAATAGTACCTACAAGTTACGTCTAATGTTACTATTGTTCCTCACGTTTTCGAGTTGATGAATATTATTTAAAAAAAAAAATTAAAACAAAAACATCTTTATTTGTTTACTTTTACTCTATATTTTGTAAGTACTCCTTATGGCAAGTTGTCCTGCCGCGGGAAAACAACCATTAAAATTTCACGGTGTATATTATACATAGCGGCGATGGGCTTGCAACCTGTCACGTACAGAATACTAACTACTGTGCAAAATGTGGGCATGTACCAAATGTCATGTTTGGACTTGCCTCTGACTACCCTCTTTAGATATTCTCAAAGATCTAAGTAACTAAAGATCTGAGGAGATATCTACCGAGCCTGGGGATTACAGTCGTGATCATATTTTTTTTTTTTTTTTTTTTTTTTTTATTATACATTTATTGCTCGTTTAGAGGTATAAGATAAAAAATAGTAGGCCAAAAAAGATGGATGGACTGTGTGAAAGATGACATGGGTAAGAAAGGAGTGAGTACTGAGATGACAGATGATAGAGGGAAATAGAAGATCACTGTTGTGCCGACCCCACATATCGTGGGAAAAGGGCAGGAAGATGATGACTTTTGAGCGTACATTGCCTCAGTGAGAGATCAGGGGCCTTACCACTAACTCTTTAGGCATTATTAAAGTAATAAAATTTTAATATTTCGTACAATGATAAATAAAAATTGTATTGAAGCAACTTCAAGCTTGAAATGTGACGTTCCTGAAATATTTATTTATTTATTTATTTATTTATTTATTCACTAAAATATAACACCATATTAATATTAATTGCTAATTTAACTTATAATTAATTATTAATTGCTTACCTTAATCGACGTTATCTATCTATATCTATATAAGAGCTTAACCTGACTGACTGACTGACTGATTGATCATCGCCGAGCCGAAACCGCTGAAGATAGAAAGCTGAAATTTGGAAGGTGGCTTCCTTTTATAACAAAACCACCCACTAAGGCGGGATTTTTGGAAATTCCACCTCTAAGGGGGTGAAAAAGGGTGAAAACGTTAGTATGAAACTTTTTAACGCGTGGAGCGATTTTCATGAAACTTTGTTTGTGCACTGTAAATACAAAATGAATGAACACGTGTTTCAGGATTTTTCAATATAATCTTCAAAAAGGGGTCAAATGTGGGGTCAATGTTTGTATGGGAACTTTTTAACGAGTGGTGTGATTGGTCTGAAATTTTGTTTGTGTACTTTAAATACAAAATAAATGATTACGTGTTTCAGGATTTTTTCAAAATAACTTTCAAAAAGGGGTCAAATATGGGGTCAATGATTGTATGGGAACTTTTTAATGGGTGGCGCGATTGGTCTGAAACTTTGTTCGTGTACTGTAAATGTAAAATGAATGGACACCTGTTTCAGGATTTTTCAATATAACCTTAAAAAAAGGGTCAAATGGGGGGTCAATGTTTGTATGGGACTTTTTTAACGGGTGGTGCGATTGGTCTGAAACTTTATATTAGACTTAGATATTTTATGTGAACGAAGTCGCGAGCGGGACAGCTAGTATTAACATAAAAATAAACTATCGGTACTAATCAACACCTTCTAAAACTACCTGAGCTAACTCCATGAGTCTCGGCAGGCTATGTTGGAAAACATCAATATTATTTTTGGATAAATAATTAATTAAATTAATGGCATTAGACATTGGAGAAAATTTCAAAAGGTTAGACCTAAAAATTGGAAGGCTGAGGTAATATGTTGGTTTGTTTATGACTAAATATTTGTATTTGTCTAAAATCGTATTCAGTCTTAGTGTGTAACAGAGCAAGTTTATTCACGTCATATCAATCATGTCGGATATGAAGTGTCAAACAAAATGTCAATGTTCTTCAAACCTGTCAAATGACGGTGACAGTTTTTCAAGGAACCAATACTTCCCGGAAAATCAATTACGAAGATTGAATTTAGATATCTTTTGGCATCGAATATTTTAAGATTTTTCGATATTACATCAGCTATTTTTACGCTAATAATATGACAATACGAAAATAGAATTCTAAGAGAGTCAAAATGTTTTTTAACCTACAAAAAGGTGTTCTATTTGGCTGTATTTTCTGATAGGGGAGAATAGGGGAGAGTAGAGAGAGATCCTGTTAGGAACTACCACTAGTGGAACCAGGGCTTGGAAACCAGAAAAAAATTCAAACCGGTATCGCTCTAAATACCTACAACTTTTTCTTTCCGGTTACGTTCTACCGTAACCTCTATTAAAACGGTTAGTCAAGAACGATAAATCCAATAGGATTTTGCTCAATTAACCGGTTAGAACGAAATGACTTCGTTCTTTTCCATATTAATGAGCTCCGCGACGCGCCCGCTCATACGACGACAAACGAAGCTCGCTTTGACCGGTTAATCTAAAGAACGCTATTATCGAAATACCGGTTTATACCGGGTTTTTTTTTCTAGTAAATTATTAACCGGTTCCAAGCCCTGAGTAGAACAAGAACAAGAAGATGATTATTTGATGATCTGATGATGAATTTCCCACTAATTATTCACTGTCTATTCTTAACGAAGGATGTTTGGTGAATTTATCAGTACGACACGATAAAATATTTGTAGCGAAACGATGTCACAAAGTTTGCTGGCGGGAAAGTTAGCTCGTTAGATGTTGTTGCCATGTTACCTTTTTAGCACTAGTTAACATACATCAGAGGGCTTTTAAACTTACGCGATCTGAACACATTATTATTAGTATTAGACGGGTATTTATCGCGTTTAAATTACCTTATATTTTCCCGACGTTTCGACAGGTTTGCACGCTGTCGTGGTCACGGGTAGACAAGGTAATTTAAGTTATTTTAATTTTTTTAAGGGTATATAAGGTAATTTAAACGCGATAAATACCCGTCTAATACTAATAATAATCAGAGGGCTTACCACAAACTTTTCGAGCAATATCAAAGTAATATAATTGTAATTATAAAAATATTACACAAGGCTAATTGTATACTTTTTTGTAAATGTGTACATAGAATAGATATTCACACCCAGACACAGAACAAACATCTGCGTTCATCAAATAAAGATTTGTTCTGGGTGGAGATCGAACCCACAACCTACAGCGCAGAAGGCAGAGCTACTCCAAACTGAGCTGTGAAGTCAGTTACTTTAATATAGGCAGAAAATGTATGGTAAAGCCTCAGATGTTCCATTCAGTATTACCATTTATGGTACAATTGACACCGATTTACCCCATTACGCGTTAAACCTTTGATGGTACAATGGGCATGGCTTCGGAACAGATATCATCGATTGTCTACGCATCGGAAGGTGGGACCACTAAAATCAGTGCTCTCACACAATCCATCTTTGATCTCCCTCTAACCACACATTCTCCACTATTATTCCAAAAGGGTGTCACAGTAAAACACATTGAACGGTACCCAAGACAAAGCACTTCTGCTAACTCAGTTAAAACAACTCAATACCGCTTACAGTCGGTTTTGCTATCGCCCGCCGTAACATCCGCCCTCGACTCCTTTGGGAACGATTCGAGCGAGCTTTTAGTTCGCCGTCCTGACTCCAGCCGAATGTGCAACCTAGGTCTCTTCCACTTAGCTCCACAAACTATCCCACAGCTCAGTTGGTAGTAGCTCTGCCTTCTGCGCTGTAGGTTGTGAGTTCGATCCCCACTCAGGACTAACATTTATGTGATGAACGCAGATGTTTGTTCTGTGTCTGGGCGTGATTTACAAAAAAAAAAAAATTAATCTATCAACCATCTGGTTCCTATTGTATACAAGCTTTGCTTAGTTTGGGTCTAGGTGCCGTTGTGTGAAATGTCCACCAATATTTATTATTATTAAACTTTTTAAACTTCCGTGATTTGATGACATAATTATAATATCTGTTGGGATATCAAACCCAAAACCTACAGCACAGACGACAGGGCTACCACAAACTGAGCTATGAGTCCAGTCAAATGAATGAATTATAAAAGTGAATAAATAAAAATAATAATAATAAATTGAATAACGGGTATTTATCACGTACCTATTTTGTTTTTATTCCCGACGTTTCGAACACATTACAGCGTTCGTGTTATTATTTTTATTTATTCACTTTTATAATTCATTCATTTGACTGGACTCATAGCTCAGTTTGTAGTAGCCCTGTCGTCTGTGCTGTAGGTTTTGGGTTTGATATCCCAACAGATATTTGTCAAGAATCAAGAATATTTATTTGTTACATGGGTCGGTCTTAAATTTAATATTGCCCTTTTCGAGCATTTCAAAAATTGTACATAGGCGATTATTATGAATTCTATGTATGTATTTGCAAAAACAACGTATCAATCAAACAATCAGTAAAATCACAGGGATCATTTTTGAATCGTCTTAATACTAGGTGAGTCTAGGTGCAAATTCCAGGTAATTAAAAAAACATTTATGACATCGGCAAAATTGTTCGTTGCCAGACAGATCGATGCCAGAAATAAAGTGGAACAAGAAAAACATCAAAAACAAAGATTCTACAAGTAATACGAGTAATATAGGTAGGTATATTTAACAAAATTGTTTATTTAATTTCCCTATTAACATTTTATGTAACAGTCGTTTTTATCAGGTAAGTCTTATCGCGTTTGATTTATAAGCAATTATCACTTTAATGAATTTCATCGTCTTACGGAAAGCGGAATTGTTATTGCCTCTCCGTCTCGCCGGTGTTATTTAAGTCACAGTATTGTTACAGACAGTATAAACACTTCAATATCTAGGGAAGATTTTTTTCTCTTCTAAACTTTTTAAACTTCCGTGATTTGATGACATAATTATAATTGAATAACGGGTATTTATCACGTACCTATTTTGTTTTTATTCCCGACGTTTCGAACACATTACAGCGTTCGTGGTCGCGGGCAGACTGATGTGCAGCGAGCTAGTTTTTATTATTGAGAGTAGAATCTGTATCTACCCTCAATTCGTCGTCAGATTCAGATAAGGCCAGGTTCACACTACGACACACTATACTTATTGTATCAACTTGCGGCAAGCACGGGTCACGACGCACACATTTATTAATAACTGGATTCCACGAGGCCGAGAGCCGGAAACCATCCTCACGATTAAAGTTTTTCGGGTGTTTCCTGATCTCAATCGCTTCTCGGACTATCCTTTTATAATAATGGCGTTCACTGGAGAGAACCTTAGGATCATGGAGCTCAATCCAATGGTTCGTTCCTGAGTCCAGCAGGTGTTCTGCTATCGCTGACTTGTTGATTTGCCTATTTTTGACTGCTGCAATATGCTCCTTGACTCGTTCGGCTATTGTTCTTTTTGTTTGCCCGATGTAAGAACGGCCACAGCTGCAGTCAATCTTGTAAACGCCTGGCATTTTTTTTTTCTCTTCGTTGACTTTGGAGAACACTCTTAGCTATTTAGAGCGGGATAGTAATAGAAAGAATAAAACTTTTTTTTTGACAAGATAAATCGATAGTTTACATATTTTACACATTCGTGAAGGTTGCGTTGGGTATGCACATTTTCGTGTTACGCAATTTTTTGATAGCGTCTATAACCACTTTGTTCGGAATGCTTCTAGCACTGTCAAACAAAGGTTTTTGATTTATTTGATGCTGAGGAACTATTTCAACGACGTTGAGTAACGTTTGATGATACAAAATGGGCATAGCGTTACGTTTATAAATGTGTCAGTTATTGGTTGCTTCGTGGACGGATCGCCACACCATTTAAAGGGTTGTTGTACATTTGCCACAAAGTAAATTCGTCACGAAAAAAAGTATGTGTAAATTCGCCACACTTTTATTTTATTATATTTGGTTGTTGTAAATTCGTCACAAAGCTTTTTCCGTAGAGACAGCAGAAAAATACACGTTACTCCTACCATGACTTTCCGATGACTTTCACGGTTTCAGACTTCCCTTTGGTAGCCCAGGAAAAAAAAAACAACGTATATAAATCAATAATTATATTATCATCACAGTAATAGTTCGCAATTTCAAGGATTAACATTACTTATACCTACATTATAAAAATCACAGTTCACAAATGGCTAATTTGCTCATAACAAAAACATATATAAAAGAAAATTTTAAAAAAGTCATTCAATTGTAAGGCATAATCGAATCAAAGGTTCACGAGCGATAAACACTTTACTTGCTAACCCTACTTTATGATGAACTTTACTTACCTGTGACGAATTTACACATCTTTTTTATGCATGTGACGAATTTACTTTCAATGTATGGAGTTTACAAAAATGTGACGAATTTACTTTGTGGCAAATGTACAACAACCCCATTTAAATACTAGTGCTTGACATGCTTGCTAGTTGTTGGCAGTTTGAATTTGGTTCTTTTTAGTAGCGTCGCGTCGTGGACTATAGGGCTAAATGCCGATTTTTGAATAGTCTAATAATTCAATGAATAAAAATTTTAAACCATGTATAATAACGTTATTCCAATTCAAATTTAATTTTGTAGTTTAAAGTTACTATTGAATCAGTTTTTACTTACTGTTTGTCATTTGTATTGTGCCTAAATCTAGTCCTTAGTCGACGTCCATTAATTAACATTTCTGACTTCTGAAAGCTTTCGTATTGTAATAAAGTTTATCTACTCAGCGTGAGTTACGCATAATGTTATTATAGTGCCAATTTATAGCTTCCGGTTTATAGACAGCGTTTTATAGCAGATCTGTGTTTTTCAGACTTTAATATATATATTTTGACTACAATACTATTAATTTAAAAACTTGACATTGATCGCAAAAGAGACAGATGCCATAGACAAAGAAGAAGAAGAAAATAGTGATGGAGAGCTTTCGATCCTAATGTTAAGGTCATAAATACGGCGCGCTTTGTTGCACGTTATGTGTTTTGTCGATTATATGCTATACGAATAAAATTACCACGGTAGTCTCCCAGCAAAATTTTTTTGTTCCAGCATCATCATTTTCCTGCCCTCATCCCACGCTAAGTGGGGTCGGCATAACATGTTTTCTTCTTCCACTCACTCCTATCATTCGTCAACTCTGAGTCTACTCCTATTACATTCATAATATCATCTTTCACACAATCAAACCACTTTTTCTTCGGCCTTCCTCTACTTGCGCACTAAACACCCACACCCAAACTTTTATAACGTAACTTTTTAACTCTCTAACATAGAGGTGCACTGTGGAACGGACCTAATGCGCTCTCAGCTCTATTGTACTTTCATGTGCACACTTTAACTGTCACTTGAGCGCAATTAGAAAATGGCTTTCTTATCCCCGCTACGTTCGAGTTTTATTCTCTGCTAAAACTTGAAAACGGAGCAATGTTTGTAACTGTGATTGGGGTTATTAAAACCTCGTTTTACTGAAAGCGGTGGGTGTTTTTATCACAACCGTTATGTAGCGTTACGCGTTATATATATTGCAAATTAACAAGTACCCGGTTTTTTTTGGCAAATTGTGTTTTTTCGAAAATGAAACCTAGCTAGATCGGTTCATCGCAACCGAAACCCCCTTACTAAAGTTCATGAAAATCGTTAAAGCCGTTTTCGAGATTCAGATTATATACATACATATTTATATACAAGAATTGCTTGTTAAAGATATAAGATAGATAGATTTATAATGTTTGTTTTGAAATCTACTTATTTTTCTACTTAGGTTTCTTTATTTTCTTCTTTATATGTGGCGTCTATAAACATTTATGTACTTACAAGAATTGCTCGTTATATGTATATTAAAATGATAGTAGGATAAACAAGGCAAGAACAGGTATACAATCGAAACACCCCTGATAATACAACCTCCATTATTTTATGCTTATGTAAACAGACGGACTGACCTACTTTTGTTCTCGCATTAATTACAGCTAATTTTGCGATGGGAATATTCTGTTTAATGATCCTTTTAATGGAGTTTCCACTAATCTTAGGAGGATATTATTTACAGACAAACTGAATTTTCTTCCATTCTTCATAATTATTATAGAAACAAACATGATCACGACTGCAATCCCCAGGCTCGATAGATATCTCCTCAGCTGTGTGATTCTGTAAGACCTCATTCTAAACTTAGAATCTGAATCCGCTGTGAGTTTCTTGATAGGCATTCTAAAAACTCGGTTGATAATTCGAATTTACACTAACGCCACTCTTGCGAGCGTGTCAGCGAGTTGAACTAAATTGACGGAGAGATTTTGACAGGTAAAGTATGAGATGACGTAAGAAGTAGCATTCTATACGGTGATTCCCAAGTCACTTCGACGCTCGCTTCGCACTTGAACCCGATTCAAATTGTCAAATAAAAAGCGTCTTAAGCGATGTGAGAGTGAATAGCGATGTGAGATGCGAGTTGATGTTTGAAATTTACAGAATCGACGTACAGATCTCTAATTACTTAGTGATAACGCGCTAGTTACTTTAGTCCCGTGACTGTTTCGTCACTCTTACCAAGTCCGTGGTTATGTATGGAGATGCGCGCACGTTACGACGTGACACTGGGTGACATCTCGATACATAACCTAGAGTGACGAAACAGTCATGGCGACAAAAGTCACTCGTGCGCGCTACCACTTAGATCTTTGAGGATTTCTATAAAGTGTAAGTCAGAGGGACGTTCGTGGTATTTGGTAGATGCCCACATTTTGCACAGTAGTTAGTAGTTAGTAGGTCACAGGTTGCATCGTTGCAAAGGAATAAAAACAAGAAATGTAGAAGCGAGTTAAAGTTTGTACGAATGGCTGTGCTGTGAACAAAGACGAGTGTTTCTCTAGTTTAGTAATAAAATCTTATTATCAAGTACGTGCCTCATTCGCTGTAACTAGGCTTCCGTGCTGCACAACAATGGCTCCCTACAAAGATACAACGCAAGATTGCAACTGGCATCTGATATCCGATCTTACCTACTAGATGTTTGTGTTTGGATAAAAAAAAACTTACGCGATCTGAACACATTATGATCCTACTAAATTATAAACGCAAAAGTTTGTATGGATGTCTGGATGTATTTTTGTTACTCTTTCACGCTAAAACAGCTGAACGGATCTGAATGATTGGCATCGATATAGATTATAGTCTGGAATAGCATAGGCTACGTTTTATCCTGGAAAAATGTAAGGTGCCCGCGGGATAGATTTGTTTTTGTTTTTCAAGGTACCACATGGGCGAAGCCGTGGGTGGAACCTAGTTAGTATTAAACGGGTATTTATCAATCTATCCGTGACCACGACAGTGTGTAAACCTGTCCAAACGTAGGAAAAAATAGGTAGATAAATAATAATGCGATAAATACCCGTTTATTACTGATAATAAAAAAAAAACATACAAATATTATCACGACTGTAATCCCCACGCTCGGTAGATATTTCCTCAGACCTCTATTGTGTTTGGATGTTATTTAATGCAATTTTCCATTCACTTTTCCATTCATCTACTTTTCTTTAGAGGAGGCCTTCACCTTCACTTGAGGAGGGATCCATGCAAAAAAAATATTAATCCCTACATTTAATTTAGACATTTTCTAAAATAAGTTATATACATGTAATCATTACTTTTCTTTTTCTCTAAACTGTATGTATCTTACTTTTTGCATGAAATAAAAGGCTTATTATTATTATTATAATGCAATTTTAAGCACAGAATAAGTATAAGATATATCACGTACGGAATACTAACCACTGTGATCGATAATCGAATTCACATCTCTCGCGTTAATCACTATGCCATAGAGTTTTAAAACTGTTTTTTTGCTATAAAAAGACCCCATTTCTCTTCGTCGGCTTCCCCAAACATCTATTACAGTACCTACCTACATAACAGACAATAATAAGTTAGGTAATCTAAATCGCCGATCACACGCTACCGTTTTTAACAAACTTTCAAAAATCCGTTCAGCTCTTTAAAAAGATAAAGACAGACAAACACACACACTTAATCTTTCGTATTTATCGTCAAAAACTTACCTTATCACAAGCTATCCAGACAATATCAAAGAATTATAATTGATATTCCATACCATGACCTAGGCCTGATTTGCTAAAAACCGGCATACAACATGAAACCGGCATACCCTAGAACCAAAAATTCGAAGGTGTGTGTCCTATGTTAGTATTCTTATAATCTTACAACCTGCCACGTACGGAATACTAACTACCGCGCAAAATGTGGGCATTGGCCAAATGTCATGTTCGGACGTGCCTCGGACTACCCTCTTTAGATATCCTCAAAAGCCTAAGTCACTATAGATCTGAGGAGATATCTACCGTTGGTGATTACAGTCGTGATCATATTTGCTTTTTGTTTGTTTTTTACTTCAAACTTGAACTTTGACGTTTGAACATGATGTTTTTGGAGCTTGTGGTAAAGCCTCTGAATTTTAACGTACGGAAAAAAACCGCGTGCTTATAGTCCCGGTCTATAAGCGAAGATTCAATCCCTCGCTGTCTTGACGTGTCAGCGCGTGATTACTGCGCCAAATTGATGAAGCCGTGAATACAATGTGTTTCGCGAAATACTTCTTTTGTCGGTCTCTTGCTCTTAATAATATTATCTATTATTATAAGGATCAGCCTAAATAACAAATTCCAAGCTTTCAGCTGTCAATGTCATGTGACAAGGAGAGTGTTAGGTATGAATGTGAATGGATACTCGTACAGGGGTAGAGGTAGGCCGAAGAAAAGATGTGTGAAGACATGAGTAAGAAAGGAGTGAGTACTGAGATGACGAATGATAGAGGGAAATGGAAGAAGATCACATGTTGTGCCGACCCCACATAACGTGGGAAAAGGGCAGGAAAATTTGGTGATGATGATAGCTTTAAAAATGACGATACTTCCATACAACCTTTCAACGCCTCTTTCAATCCTTTACAAGACTTTTTTCGTATTAAAAAGTAGCCTATGTCCTTTCTCAGGAAATAATCTCCCAAATTTCATTTAAATCGGTTCAGTAGTTTTAGCTTGGCAGTTTGACAGACAGATTAAAACCCAACCTCTTAAGAAGTTATAGTTTGTATAAAAAAATAACGAATAATAGATATCAAGGAAACATAATTCAAGTATCTGACAGATTATAATTGCTTAGTCGTAGACGTGTTAAAAGTAATTACACTTTTCATAAAATTAGGTGTCAAATGCTAGTAAAACTTAATTTTACTCTTCAATGGCTATGATTTATTCTAAACATAATTATAAGCTTTCTTGAAATATTTTAAGGATTTAATAACTTAAGAATACCTGATGATCTTTAATAGTAATAACTATTAAAGATCATAAGGTATTCTTAATTTTAAAATATTCTAATGATGATCCAACAAGCAAACATGACCACGGCTTTTTAATCCTCAGGCTAGTTAGATCTCAGATTTTTAATTATTTAGATATTTGAGGATATGTTTTCTATCTAAGATGTTTTCCTTCACCGTTTGAGACAGGTGCGCGCATCAACTTTTCGAATAAAAAAATCCGACGGTTTTGTATACGACGTTCGAACCCACGACTTTCAGATCGCAAGGCAAAGTGCTACAAATACACCACGTGCTCCAAATAAGGCCGTGTCCCCATTAGGCGAACGTTAAGCGGCTAACTGTTTGCTTCCAGTTTGCCTCCCTTTTTAATTAAGTGTCCAATTCACACGTCATCTAGCCCTAAACTAAGCAAAGCTTGTATTGTGGGAACTAGATAGCTGATAGATTAATTCTATACATTTTTTTTGTAATTACATACCTAGAATATATAATTACACTCAGACACAGAAAAAAAAAGCGTTCATCACACAAATGTTTGCCCTGGATGGGGATGGAACCCACAACCTGCAGCGTAGTAGGCAGAGTTACTACTAAAAATGTTAATTGAACAGAAATATGTAGACTTGTACGTTCAATATTAAAATTTTATAAAAATTTGTACCATTACAAATTTGTACATCGTAATTTTTATTAAACAGCAACATTTTATTGTAGCCGGTTACTATTAATTTTATTATAAAATGGAGTACCCATAAAGAGTATAAAACATCTGCTCTCATGTCCTTTATGCCCGACCAACTCACGAAGGGACCTTAACCAGGCACCGAAGTGGGGCGTAAGAGTTGCTAAATATTGGGAAAAAAGATTTAAACTTAGCCGTTGACTCGAAAGAAGAAGAAGATTTTACAATTTGTAATATTTATTAAAAAGGGGCCTATTCGCCTAATGGGAACACGGCCTAAGTGGGCTAAATAACGTAGCATTTGATTCGCCCCGATGTTTTGAAGTCCACGGCTCGCCAACCGCACTCGTGAATTTTTGACACGCGCGGCCAAGCCTTCCGCCCGGCGTACGCGGCTCGAATGGAAAACTGTGTTAGCGCTATATTCTGTTTGACCTAATAGAGATACGGGCGAGTTCGAATTACTCATTTAGCATTTAGTTATTTAGCACATTTTTATTTTGAGACCACTTCCCGCTTTATTATTAGTATTAGACGGGTATTTATCGCGTTTAAATGACCTGATATTTTCCCGACGTTTCGACAGTTATTCTAATAATAATGTGTTCAGATCGCGTAAGTTTTAAAGTACACACTTCCCGCTTTCCAACTTTAAACCTTTAGAACTTTATATTATAATTATAATTCTTCAGCGTCCGATTCCAACTTGTAAAAAGCCGTTTCAGTTTATATTAAGCTAATCGTATTAAAACCACTACACGGAAAAATAAAAAAAAACTAGCAGTCACCCATCAAGATAGTTTCCGCACCCGACCGTTGCTTTGTTAACCTACTCGGTTGTAACCGTGAAAGTTAATGAAATTACAATATGTACTTACAAGACAAAAAAAATAGCAAACAACCTTTAAAAACATACACTCACATGACTGTAATCCCCAGGCTCGGTAGATATCTCCTCAGGGGCCTTACCACGAAGTCTTCCAGAACGATTCCGTAACGATTCCATTATAGAAACGTCACTACTTCCATACAATTTGCATAGTTCATGGTACGAAATAGCAATGTAATACTAATTCGGTAATGTATTATGAATTCGTGGTTAGGCCCCAGATCTCTAGTTACTAAGATCTTTGAGAATATCTAAAGAAGGTAGTCAGAGGCACGAACAAACATAATATTTGGCACATGCCCACATTTTGCAAATATCCTTTAGCTCACTGATAATAGAGTTCAAAATGCAATAAATTACACGTATTCTTAAATATACTATCGAAGTTGCCAAACCATTCAGCGAGACACATAAATCGACTTTTTATCATTTACGACTCGTTAGAATATTCATTTGGCAATAAATATTTCCGGAATATAGCCTTCTAGTGCCGTAGCCTCGATAAAAGATGGCGCTATGTCACCTGCAATGTATTTGTTGCGTGGAATATTAACTACTGGACTGTATATAGTATATATATGAAAACTTGATGTATGTTCATAAAAACATTAATTTATTTAAAAAAAATAGTGATTTTCATAATGTTAATACCAGACATAAAAAATAAACTAGCTGTTCCCACGGTTAGGCTCACTAAAGTAAGCAAATCCTTTATAGGGCAATGTGTACGCTTCTATAACAAGATCCCAAGCGACATGCTTGATCTATCGATTGCGAAATTCAAAAATGTAATTAAGCAAAACCTGTCTCGTAAAGCTTATTATAGAATATCAAAGTACTTAGATGACAAAAAAGCTTGGGACGAATCAGCTCCAACTCTGCTAGGTGTCCCTAACAATGTTAACAAGGTTCATAATACAAAAAAAGCGCTAGGGCCCAGCGAGTTTCTTGCCAGTTCTTCTCGTACTGGGGATAGGACTGGAATTGGCACCTAGACTCACCTAGTATGTAAGACGATTCAAAATGATCCTTGTGATATTACTGAATAAAGATTATTTATTGACTATTGACTATTGCAAAAATCAAATAATTCGCAAAATACTGCTGCGCTAATCACAGCGCGACTGAAAAAGTCAAACCTACGCGTTCAATAGTAAAACGTAATGCGATTTATTCAAACGCGTCTTGTGACTGAACACAGCAGTAATTTGAAATTTAATGATTGTTAAATAAAGTTCAATTTTTTAAATTGTTAAGTAGATTTCCACCCGCACCATAGCACCATTTTGTATCTTCTTTTATATATAA
Organism: Cosmorhoe ocellata; assembly: GCA_963675405.1. Taxonomy (NCBI): domain Eukaryota; kingdom Metazoa; phylum Arthropoda; class Insecta; order Lepidoptera; family Geometridae; genus Cosmorhoe; species Cosmorhoe ocellata. The sequence goes on along the minus strand of OY776254.1, from coordinate 1,136,406 downwards.
AAATGAATTGCTGTTCGTTAGTCTCGCTAAAGCTCGAGAACGGCTAAACGGATTTATCTTATCTTGGTCTTGAAATGTTCGTGGAGGTCTAGGGAAGGTTTAAAAGCTAAGAAAAATTCGAATAACTGCCCTAAAAATAGCCCTTTTCTATTTCCCATACAAACGTTTTCTAAATAAGTACGAAGTCTGCCGGGTCAGCTAGTTTATTATAAAAACCCTAGGCATATAATAATCATGCACAGATGGGCATGAGCCGAACATTCGAGAGTTTTAAATATCAAATAGCAAATAGGGTATTAAATAACGAGCATGTCTTAAATCTATTATCTTTTGTGGTCCAGCTATCATGACGTCATCGTTTTTTGAGTTTCTAATTTTTTGTCCAGTTACGGAACCCCCGTAGACGGTCTACGAGTTACGTAGCACTCACGTAGCCCGTAGCGTTCTTATCTTTTGTGTCGTGACCTCCGTTTTGTTCCACAACATAAATATACTAACATAATAAAAGATGTAGTAATACCAAATGCAGCACCACATACTATTCAAAACAAAATAAGGGCCATTGGAGTAGTTTTGTTTCCATAAAATGTGGTAAAAACCAAAAACATCATAAGACTATGTTTTACTAGCTTCTGCCCGCGGCTTTGCCCGCGTGAAAACAAAAACAATCTATCCCGTGGGAACCATACATTATTTCAGGATAAAATGTAGGCTATATGTTATTCCAGACCATAATCTATATCTGTGCCAAACTCATTCAGATCCGTTCAGCCATTTTAGCGTGAAAGAGTAACAAACATACATCCATCCATCCATCCATCCATACATTCTTACAAACTTTCGCGTTTATAATATTAGTAGGATTTTATCTACTTGCATTAAAACTCATGAAATATGTTTTTTTTTTAAATTTAACACATTCAGAGCATAAAATACTGGCAAAAAACGGTAGATTAGTATGGCAATGTACTAAATGTTATTTAACAGTCTGCACAATACATACTAAAACATATATCAAAGTCTTATACTCGTAATCAACAACTTTCAAGAAAAAATAGTAAAATGGCTCACACGAAACAAAAATTCCCTAAAGTCAAGAGTGTCAAGGGAATTATTACAAGGAATTTAATAAACATTAACGACCGAATTACGTTATGGTTTTAATTAAAATTATTAATTGACTACATATTATTTGAAATAGGTTATTTTAAATTAGAAAATTTAATTCGTAATTTTTTTATTCATTTTCCAGCTAAAGTAAGTATTACTATTCCTATAATGTGACACCTAAGAACACAGTATTACTACGTATTTCGTAGTAATACTGTGTACTACACAAAATATCAACATTCGCGTTATGTAAAAACATGTTTGTTTATATTTACGAATTTATGATTATGTGAGTGTTATAGAATTGGAGATTAAAGAGTGTATTTAGGGGGGGTGAATTGTCTACTTGGTCTCGCTTGATGTGTTTGATATTTGGGCTGTTTTACCAAAGATATAAATAGTTACTAAAGTGTTTTACTGACAGCACTGCTACTCCGATTACCGCCGGATGGCGCCCCGGGGCGCCAGCGCAGCCGAGCCATTTGAAACTCAAATTTCGGTGTGATAGAGTTTACTTTTGTATGAACAAGTTTATGTTATTAGCAAGAGGGGGAAATTTCCGGTCTGTAAAAGCCGTTAAAATATCTCCTTGCGTCTTTGGTAAAAAAAAATATTGAATGAAAAATGAGTCATAGACTAGCAAAAAAATGGATGTCGGCAGTTCACTCATAAAAATAAATTGTTGCCATTCTCGGTAAAGGACATTTTTTTAAATTCTTTCTAGGTACACATTTTATCCACCTATGTTATAGCTTCTCTCTAGTCTCTAAGGTTTGCTGGTAGAAAACTCTTGAAGGGTTAAGCTTGCCTTTGTTAATGTATATTATTACAAAAATTAAAAAACCCGACTGATATTTTCAGTCAACATTTTTTTAAATTGATTTTTTACATCGGCCATATTGAACTTTTTGACACCTATACTATATCACTCTTGTAATCCAGATGAATCTATAATGACAGCTCATTTGTCAAAATTTTTACAGCCATTTAAGTTCCAGGGTCAGCCAAAAGAACTCTCAAACCTCAAGCACATTACTTTCTTCGCTTTGCAGTCGGGTAATAAATAGTGAAGATGACACTATTAATATACAAGTTATAGTAACGTAGATGTAGTCTTTAGATAGTATAATATATTATATTAAGTTTTACATCATGTATATTTGTTACAGTAATATAAGGCTATTGTCATAGTCGCTTCATTTCCGGTTGCGGTGGCTTGATCTCCGGCTGTGACGTCCGGACCGGCTGTATAACCGATATTACGAAACTAGCCGTTGCCTGCGACTTTGTACATCATCATCATCATCATCAGCCTATAGCAGTCCACTGCTGGACATAGGCCTCCCCTAATGAGCGCCATTGCGCCCTGTCTTCAGCTCGACGCATCCAGCCTCCGCCAGCAGCCTTTCGCAGATCGTCACTCCACCTAGCCGGAGGGCGTCCTACACTACGTTTGCCGAGCCGCGGTCTCCACTCGAGAACTCGTTTACCCCAACGGTTATCGGTTCTTCGACAGATATGGCCAGCCCACTGCCACTTCAGCTTGCTAATTCTCTGAGCTATGTCGACAACCTTAGTTCTGTGTCGGATAGTCTCATTACGGATTCTATCCTTCAGAGAAACTCCGAGCATAGCTCGTTCCATAGCTCGCTGAGCGACTTTAAACTGGTGAACTAGCCGTACCGTGAGTGTCCACATACGTGGACGTTCGTGCCACTTTGTACGCATGAAGATAAAAAATAAAAAATAAAATTAATAATGCTGGACAGTCCACACAGCATCATCTAGCCCCAAAGTAAGCTACTCAAAGCTTGTGTTATGGGTACTAGATAACTGATATATTTAATACATTACATACATAGATAGATATTTTTTATTATACATAGAAAACACCCAGACCAAATTTCTGCAGATCGTACACAAATTTGTTCCACGGCGGGAATCGAACCCGCAACCTCTTGCGTCGCAGGCGGACTCACGCCCGCTGCGCCACTGAGGTTATATCTCACATCCGATTTCAATAAAACAAAGCTTTATAAGCTCCTAATTATTTTGCATTATAGTAATTAAAAAAATAGTCTTTAAGGTGTTATTTCATCCTTTCACCACACTAGTTAGAATTAACTAATGACACTTTAAGAAAATCTAAGTTATGCTCTATCAATTTGTGGAAATTACATGAAAATCCGTTCAGTAGTTTCCGAGATGTTTGCAAAAGACAAAATGAACTGACTGACAGAAAATTATTCTAAAAATCACTGATTTGTGTTCTATTATTCTTCTTCAACGTACAGACACAATGTGCATTATATGTATATAATATAGATAATATTAATATAGATTACATAAGGGTGTACTCAGCCTTACAATATTACGCTCAATGGCCTCTGTGGTGTGAGCGAGTGTTTGGGAGAAATGACAGCTGAAGTGTAAGTAGAGAGTGAAAGAGAAAGCTGCTACTTTAAGAAAGAGAAGGAAACAGCATACTATGACAAAGCATTGTGCATACAATCTATCAATATGATATAATATATTTTTTGGTTTAATTAAGGGAAAACATCGTGAAGAAACCTTCATACCCTAGAATCAAAAATTCGAAGGCGTGTCATAGATTAGTATTCTTATAAGCGGCGATGGGCTTGCAACCAGTCACGTACGGAATACTTATCGCTGTGCAAAATGTGGTCATGTGCCAAATGTCATGTTTGGACGTGACTGTGACTACCCTCTTTAGAAATCCTCAAAGATCTAAGTAACTAGAGATCTGAGTATATTATCTACCGAGCCTGGGGATTACAATCGTGATCATGTTTTTCTTTTAATCGAAGAAAGGTCGGATTAGCGTTGTATTTTACAAATAATGTACGTAGCGAGCGCCATTTGAACCGTTTTAATATATAAACCAAGGCTCTTAGGTAATTAACATTACAATCTTTAATTAGCAATTAGGGAAGTTTCGGTAGGCACAGTACTACAATTAATTGGTAGCACGTTCACAAGGCGCCACGCTTCCGAGAATAATCACAATGATTGTTAAGATTCCGTGTACACCACGCTTAAACAAAGGTATAAAACATACCATTATATATTATCAAAAGCAGTGTCTGTATTTTGATATGCGGTCCAAAATCCAAAAACCACAGATAGAATATAGAAATAGGCCGTTAGCCTAAAACAACAGCTTTAATAAAAAGTGTCTGTCTGTGCGTTTGCTCGCGCTAATCCCCACAATGGCTGAACTAAATCCAATGCCATTTTCATTAATGTATTGAGGTAAGATTAGATTAAAACTTAGGCTTTGTTTCATCGAAATCGGTTGACAAATTAAAAATAATATATGCTTATATTATTATTATTTTTTAAACAATTAAAATTAACACGAGTGATTGAGAACCTTAAAAATTAACTGAAACACCAAAATAACTACCTCATTACAAGTGTTTATAAACCTATAAAATAAAAAATCCCAATCGCATAAAATTATATAACTCAAAAAACCTTTTTATACCGTCATATTGGATTTTCGGTTATATTTATTGCCTATAGATTACTTTTGTAATCAATATAAAACCCAATGATACCTAAAAGTACGAGTTGGCAGCGGACGACGTGTCGTCGCTTCATGTCGCCACGACACGTCGTTACGTCCTGTCGCTGCAGTCATGATTTTGAACTCGACTGCAGACGGTTCATCCAGAGTGTTCCGCACTACTGATCCGCGGTCGGGCGACACTGGCGTTTGCCGCTCGACGACGCGTCACTAGCTTCGTGTCACTAACTACGGAGGGAATTTCATAGAAATACATAGAAACCAGTATTGTCGCCTGCGACACGTCGTCCGCCGCTGCCTCACCTAGTCCGCTGCCAACTCGTACAATCTATGTAGCCGTCTGACAGATCATTCAAAAACATAAACACTCTTCTGCGATATATATTACGATTATTACTCTTCAGCTAACAGTGATCTATCTTTAAACTGGACCCAACTACCAGTCTTGGACTGAATGGTGAACCCATAATTGGCCAGCTCAATAGGATCTGCAGTCCTAGGGCACTTCTCAATCTTGAAGTTCAGTACAAGGTGGTACATCAGAACCTTGGTCTGCATGTAGACGAATCTCATTCCTAAAAAACAAAAAATACGATTGTAATCTCCAGACTCGGTAGATATCTTCTCAGATCTCTAGTTACTTCGATCTAAAGAGTGTAGTCGGAGGCATGTTCAAACATGATATTTGACACATGCCCACATTTTGCACAATAGTACGTACGTGACAGGTTGCAAGCCTATCGCCGCTTATAAGAATACTAACCTATGAAACACACCTTTGAACTTGGGTTCTAGGGTTTGCCTAAATTTTTCTATTATCGTAACAGCGTCAAATTCCGGAAACGGGTTCACGACGGCTACGAGTTTTTTAATCATTAATATGCATTTATCCAGGCTTAAAACAATGAAGGAAAACATCGCAAGAAAACCATCATGTCTAGAATCTATAGTCTTTAAAAAGGGGTGTCGTAAACTTAAGAATTAAGCTGAATTATGACTAGGAGACAAAAAATTCTAAGGTAAAAAAAAGAAGATTAAAATTTCATGATGATTTACCGATACAAATTCTAGGTCCACTTCCAAAAGGCATGAAGGTATACGGCTTGATATTGTGCTTGTTTTCATCAGAGAACCTGTCAGGGTTGAAAGTGAGAGGATCTGGAAAGTATTGGGGATCCAGGTGGAGTGAATTGCAGCTGTTGTAAATCAGGTCACCAGGTTGCACCTGTAGACAAAGACTGCATCAGCTGTCTATTGATAGTGACCCCTTACTGTTCCTAAGGTCATAGATCAAAGTCCAATTGATTTTCTATTTGAAAAATATATCTGCGCTATACTAGTAACTTCAAATGGCGAAGGAAAACAAACTAGAAAATTTGAAGATGCACTTTAAACGTTTCACCGCATGATCTAAATTAGTAATCCCCATGTTTATCAGACACCTAATACCTAAAGTTATTAAGAAGTCTGGAAACAATGGAAGATCTCTTCTCTCCATATAGAAGCTTAACAGACTTCTTGACCAAAACCCAGACTGTGATATGTTCGCAGACGAATGGAAGAGTTTAATGTTGGTATGCCTGAGGTTTTGCGAGAGTGATGACTGAAAGTATGCTTGTTTGTTTTGTTAATATTATAATAATTTGTATTATTTAGTATTATGAAATCTTATTTATTATTTCAATTAATTAATTTATTTGCCTTGTTTGAATACTATTTATTTTTCAATGTTTAATAGCTATGTATTTTATATTGATTTGAATATTTTTAATTTCTTAATTTTTCAATTTCTTAATCTTAAGTAACTTATGTAATTGGTTTTTTTAAATCGTGTAAGTTACTGTATAAATAAATAAATAAATAAATAGACTAAAAAAAAATTTAAGGGGTATTTTCGAAAATATTTTAAAAGTTCCAATACAAATTATGTCACTATGACACTAAAAGGGTCCATATCGCGTTTGCCTTTTTTATACAAACTCTGTGACCCCATAGGGGTTGTCTTAAAAACTCCTAAAAAACGTGTTTTTATTTTGTTGAGTTTCAAGCAAATCGCACTATGCGTTAAAAAGTTCCATACAAACGTTTTTACCCCTTTTCACCCCTTTAGGGGAAGAGTTTTCAAAACTATTCATAGTGCACCCCTATACCAACAGCAATGTACCCTTTAAATTTCATGTTTATAGTACTTATGGTTTAGGCTGTTCGTTGATCGGTCGGTCAGTCAAGCCTTACAAGTATTAACGAGTAATCTGATATATTCATGTATGAACATGGTTGCAGTATAGACTGTCTTGAGTTGTAATAGACTAGTGAATAGTTACAGTGTAAGGTTTCCCTCCTTCCCTCGGAGGTGGGAGCTCGTATGTCTTAACACATGTCCTGTCAAGGAAGATAGCAGGTGACCACCTTCGCAACGCTTCTGAAATAATATAATTTGCATATTTAACGAATTAAAGTAGACTTTATGTAATTGAAAACTACATCCACCATATTGGTTTTTTTGGCCTTACCACAAGCTCTTACAAACCATCTGTCAGAAACGTCAAACTTCAAGCTTGAAGTAACACTATTTTAATACAATTTTTATAGGCCCTGGTACGAAATATTCTATTTATTTTATTTATTTAATCGGCAATGCCAACAGCACACACAACAAAACATTAAAAATAAAACCACGAAAACAAATTATGCCATGAAATGTGTGCTATTTACAGGCATGCACAAAATTTACCATAAAGTTTAAAAAAATAAGAAATATTAATGTAATATAACTTTGATATTGCTCGAAGGGCTTGTAAGTCCCCTTAGTTTTGACTCAACTCACCCAACCAGCCAAAGAAAGTCGCATACATACGTAGACATACCATTCACTACACAATCCAGATACTTCAGTTCTGGCGTATTCTCGTAAGTTAGCTCTCCATTCTTCTCCTTGAAAGCTTTGATCTCCTGGTACAATTTCTCCTGAATATCTGGGTTGATAGCCAACTCGTGCAGAGTCATCACCAGCGAAGCTGCTGAAGAGTCGAAGCCAGCGCCGAAGAAAAGAAAGACTTGGCCCGTCAGCTCATTTAGAGTCCAATCTGCAAAAGTTATTCTGCTTTACAAAGTCCTTCTTCTTTTTTATAGCATCTGTCTTACAGGTCGTGTGATGAGGAGAGTGTTAGATATGAATGTGGATGAATACAAGAGTAGAGGTAGGTCAAATAAAAGTTGGATGGACTGTGTAAAAGATGACATGGGTAGGAAAGGAGTGGCTACTAAGATGACGAATGATAGAGGGAAATGGATGAAGATCGCATGTTGTGCCGACCCTACATAGCGTGGGAAAAGGGCAGGAAGATGATGATGATTTCTTACAGGTAAATTTTGCCAGTGTCAAGTATATTTTTATTTAAAGTGTTGTTAACGTCACTGAGTCATAATCGAATTTTCAAGTTGAAAGATGACTAAAATTTTTGGAAAATAGAAAAGAACTATTCACTATTCGAAATAAAATATGTGCGCGCAATGGCAGTGCTCGTGAGGAAACAGACAGTATCTTAGAACTAAAAATTCAAAGGTTTGTGTCATAATGCTAGTATTCTTATAAACGGCGATGGGCTTGCCACGTACTAACTACTAAGCAAAATGTGGACACGTGCCAAAAATCATGGGACATGCCTCTGACTACTCTCTTTAGATACCCTCCAAGACTTAAGTAACCAAAGATCTGAGGAGATATCTACCAAGACTAAGGATTACAGTCGTGAACATGTTTGTTTTGTTTTATTTTTGGATCAGATCAGACTAGAGTCGCTTAAACATTATAATGCAATTCAAAAAATCACCTGTCTTGGTGGTCATCAACAGTTGAATCATGTCCGGGCGATAAATATTTCCACTTTTCCTCCAATTCATCGTATTTGACACAATGTCTGTGAAGAATTTGTATATTCTTTTATGCTGCAGTTTCAGGCCAAGAATCTGAGAAAATGAAATGGACTTTACATTTAATATTTAGTAAAAAAAAATCTTTTTCTGTTAACGGTCGTGGACAATGAATATTTTTAATAAAACCTTTGATGACACTAAAGGTGATCACGCTCGGGCGTGAAATTCAAATAATTCGTGATTTGAGGGTTCCGCACCCGAAGGGTAACCAACAGGACCTTATTACTAAGCCTCCGCTGTCCGTCCGTCCGTCTGTCTGTCTGTCAGCGGGTAGTTTCTCGTGATCCGTAATAGGTAGTATAGACAGTCGAAATTTTCACAATGTGTATTTCTGTTGCCGCTATAACAACAAATAATCAAAAAAAGGTAAAAAATGTAAGCTATTATCCATGACTATGTGTTTAGTAAACTTTGATTTATTCGATCAGTTTGACAATTATGATGATTTGACTGAATTTAATGATAATTGACCGAACTACCAAACTAATCATAATAAATCAAATTATCATAATAAAAACTAGGTGATACCACTAGGTGTAGTGGTATCACCTCTGCCTCATCTGGTTTATATTAAATATATTTTTTAAATATTTTATTTTTATTTTAATTTAATAATACTCTTAGCACCCACAAATCTTAGTATCAGAAAATATACCTTAGACAACAAAGGGAACTGCTCAGACAGAAATATCTTAAACAGCTGATGGAACTTGAATTTGATGGCTTCCTGTCCTATCTTGAAGAAATCATTGTCCTTGTTCCTCAGTGAGTCAATTTCGATCCCGAAGCTGACAGAAGCAAAAACGTCAGTGGAATAGCGGCGAATCAATTCGTCCAGTTTGATATCTTCAGAAATGTGATCTGTAGGTAAATATAATTAAATGGTGATCCATTGTGTGAATGGATAAATAAAAGGATGGATAAAATAAGGAATGAGTATATAAGAGGAAGTCTGAAAGTGGCGCTGCTGACGGAAAAGATGAAGAGTATTAAGTAAGATGAATAGGTTAGCGTGATATGGGCATGTTATCAGAAGAGACGAATGTCATGTGACGAGGAAAGTGCTAGGTATGAATGTGGATGGATACAGGGGTCTCTACCCCAAAAAAAAGATGGATGGGCTGTGTAAAAGATGACATGGGTAAGAAAAGAGTGAGTACTGAGATGATGGTTGATAGAAAAGAATAGAAGAAAACGTGTTGTGCCGACCCTACATAAGGTGGGAAAAGGGCAGGAAGAAGATGTGGTAAATATAATTAAACTAGTAAATAATTGATCGAGCGAGCGAAGCGAGCGAAGATCTCAGTGGCAGCTATGCGATTTGGCGTTGTATGTATGCATGTATGTTTGTTAGAGCATAACTTGAAAACCGTACATCCAATCTGCATGAAACTTGGAGGGTTTAGAGCAGGGATATTCCGGTTAAGGTTAACAACCGTAATGAATCGGTTGTTTAACACTTTCAATTACGGTATACCGAAACTATAGGTTACCGAAACATTTCGGTTAACATTAACCGAAATAATAAAGGTTTTTATCTTAAGGTTTAAATTGGCGCATTTTCATCATGTACTGCGTGCAAGTAGCGCGGTAGGTAATATGAGTGCGAAGGAAAATAATGTCTCACTCATCTTCTGTCGTGTTAAACTAAACCGTATTGTTTGAATTTGTGTTGTTTGTTACCTGTATTTGCGGGTTGCGGTAATGTAGTTTGCGGGTATCGCCGTGTTTTTTTTAGCTAGTTACTGCCTACGATAACTACCCGCTTTTAGACAGATTCTTTCTTGCCAAAGCGGTGGCGAATGTATTATTCAGTTATTGTGAGCACCTTAGTGAGTTGTATTGAATACTACAATATTTTATTCCATTTCAAAAAATTAGTGTTTTTTTTTAATGCCTCGCAAACAGTCAAACGCCGTTCACAGACATTTTGAATACCTATAACAAAAGTACTAATTGCAGTTTTTTTAGCATTTAATTTAAGGCTGCAGTCTGCGAGCGTGGGAACTTCTGACACAACACCTACATTGATAATTTCTACTCACACAAATGCATCGCTCAGTATTGAATACACACCCTGGAAACGAATAAATCTACTTTCGATGTTTCGTACAAGTTACGCATCCATACGCGTTCGTCTTTGTGGGATGTTTATAAATGTCATAGAAAATACGCAAAGTATTAGTAGCATCGTGAAGCGCTCGAGCCCGCGGCGAGTTACCGGCGCGCGGGTAGCTGACGAATCGGACAAAATTTATTAGGACACAGCGTCCCAATTGACAGTTTTTATTTTCATATATTTGTTACTGTCGATTCAGACACCATTAAAAATAACTGCATTGTAAAGTCAGATAAATAACTTTTTTTTAATTTCATTGATTTTAAATAAATAAATAATGCTGGACAGTTAACAACCTTCTTAGTCGATACAAATCCTACATCGTCTTAAAAAGGTTTCCTTTAATCGTATAAAGCTATTTTAAGTGCCTTAATTTTTTTTCTTCGTCCTTTCCTAATTTTGTTCTTAATTCGGCCATATTGCTGATTTCTTTGGCATAAACTAATTCTTTGTAGTCATTTTTGGTTAGTTAACAAACAAATTAAGCTTAGGAATGATAAAATGGCCAAAATCTATTTTTTAATCAGGTAGCTAATTTTAAGAATTTTCCACCTTACCGTCTTTGAAAGCCAATTTTAGCCAAAGTAGCCTATTAAGTACTACTTTTTTTTAATGATTATGAAAGCTGAGAGTCTGGAGAATTTTTTAGACTTATTTAAAAACCATGAAATCACTTTTTTAGATTTTTAATTAAAAGTTGAAAATTTAAGTCATAACTCACCGAATGTAATTATTTGACTTTACACCAACATTTTCATAGTTTTCATCAAAGTCACGTAGCTGATTATTTTTTGCATAAAAGAACAACTCATTAAAATTCAGTAGCAAAAAAAAATCTCAAGAAAGTTTTCTACTTTTTTTGTAAGAATGTTTTAAGTTGTTCAAGTCGTAAATTTTCAAAAATTCGGAAAAAATTAATAACTCAAGAACTATAGAAAATCGCGGAACATACATGGGGGTGATTCGGGTACCCCAAAGGGTGTTCTATCTCTGGACTTTCGCTTGACACTACTTTTTGGGACACCCTGTATACATAGATAGATATATTTTTATTATACATAGAAAACACCCAGACCAACGGAACAAATTTCTGCAGATCGTACACAAATTTGTCCGTGGCGGGAATCGAACCCGCAACCTCTAGCGTCGCAGGCGAACTATCGCCCGCTATGCCACTGAGGTCGTCCATATAATGTAAAGTGTTTATTACACTGAGAGCGCTGGTGGTGTAGAGAGCGCTGGTGGTGTAGTGGTAGCACCCCTGCCTCACGATCCGTAGGTCGTGGGTTCAAACCTGGTCGTGCATCAATGAGTTTTTCCATTCGAAAAATTTATATGCGTAATGCCAGTGCTCTTAAACGGTGAAGGAAAACATCGTGAGGAAACCGGCATACCCTAGAACCAAAAATTCGAAGGTATGTGTCATAGGTTAGTATTCTTAAAAGCGGCGATGGGCTTGCAACCTGTCACGTACGGAATACTAACTACTGTGCAAAATGTGGGCATGTACCAAATGTCATGTTTGGACTTGCCTCTGACTAACCCCTTTAGATATCCTCAAAGATCTAAGTATCTAAAGATCTGAGGAGATATCTACCGAGCCCGGGAATTACAGTCGTGATCATATATATATATTTTTTTTTTTGTTTATTACATAAATAATTGTGCCAAATGCTGTGTAAAATACTGTGATTGTTGTAGGTTAGGTTAGGTTATAATCAAATACCTAAATGATCATTATAGATCTTAGGTATACAAGATAATGAATCGACAATAAAAAAAAACAAAAGTATTAGTTGGGATACTGTGTTCCAATAAATTTTGTACGAATCGTCCGCAACTCTGTGCGTCAACCTGCTCGATGAATACAAATCAGTAGTCACAAATTAGTATCCGACACTCGCGACCCACCCTTTGCCTAGTCCTAACAGACAAAAGAGCTCGGCGTGGAACTACAAACGGACGTGCGGTCATTGGAGACTGAGACGGTACTGAATGTTTTTGACGCGCCTATTCTATTATAAAGCATATTTTGGCAGGCGCTTGCTCCATATTAAAATGTATGGCGGCGGGGAACAATTTCTGCTCAAAAAATTAACAATGTTTAGGCTCAGATTAATACTTTTTGGTTTGAATTAGTAGAAAAAAATCACGGTAACTGTGTTGTTTAACATTTTGTCTCACGATTTGTCCAAAAATATTATAAAAATAACAACGATAATTTCGTAAATACTCATAATAGAAAAGGTCGATTTCGATGTTTTTAATCACTGTTGACGATTTTTTTTCTCAAAAATTAAGAATTATTTTAGAATAATCACGTGGTGTTAGTGTAGACTCATCTATTAAGAATTCGTATTATTAATTTGTGTCCTTCTATGAAGTGATTTCTTATGTTTATTTCTAAAACCGTAAGTGCATGTTCGCGCGTTTCTTAGGGACGCGGCTCTTAACACTTTCCGCTTGCTCAGTAGTAACCATCCAGTCATCAACTAAGTCGAAAAACATTCGCATAATATCGCACGCACTCAATTTCTACAAAGTATGTACCCTAATAATGCAACAAAAAATACAGTTTAAAAAAACCGAATTATTTCGGTATACCGTTTTATTCGGTAACAGTTATTATTTCGGTTAAAACCCAATGTAAAAGGGTTATCGTTTCAATCGCTTACCGTTTCTATCGGTAACCGTTTGAAACGGTTACCGTTATGAATAGGTTTTCCGATCCCTGGTTTAGAGATACTGCTAATCAAATTTACTGGGAAGCATATGAGCTTAATCGGTGTAGTTTTTTTATTTTTATTTTTATTTGTAAATAAAAACTTATTCTAATAAAACCTTTTTACTGTTAACTCGAACTAAAAAACAAATGAAAAAGCATCATATTTGAAGGAATGAGCAGAAAAAGTATAATATTTACATCGATGGAAAAAATGGAAGATAAACATTTAAAAATACGGACGCTGGTCTGATCTCAAGGTCTGAGTGAAGAAACCATCCCACGAGGAATCGCTGAAAAATGTCTTCCTAGGATTTCTTTATCTCAACAACTCAAGTCCTGGAAAATATTTTAAAGCCTTGACCAGTCCAGTGCTAACCCCGTTAAATTTCAGATATCTACTATAATACTATAAAGCATAACTAATCCTGGGACCAATATCTTGAACAAAGCCTGGTGAGGCCCTAAGGACGAAGCTTGGAAAGCTTGAGGAACGAACCACAGTAAATTGGGTTAGTTTCTACCAGCGCGATCAACAGAGTTATACAGAATCTTAAGGGACTCTCGCGAGTGAATTTATCTACCCCGAGGTTCTTCTGGAGACAGATAAAGTCCACTCCGCTTATATTCTGTGGTCCAGTGGCGTGAGACATTGAAGCAACAAGCTATCCTAGATGCTCCTGCTAGACAGTCCTGGACTCTGAATAACATTTAAAATAGAAGACTACCTAAATATTGTCCTCAATCGATTATCTGTATTTAATATCTAAACTCTTTAATTTCTATTAGCCTCAGTTTAATTTTTATTATGTAGTATATAGGTAGGGACTAATTTTTAATATACATACATAATATCTTTATACTCAACATTTTCTTTTCTTTGTTAGATAAATAGCAGTAGGCTGATAGTTTTCTTTTCTTAGGTAGGATAATCAAATATTTGTTTGTGATTAGGTTACGTGGCATAGCACATAAAGCGTATCCAAAAACTTTAGGGCATGAATACAAATAAGGATTGTGGACATCGCGCGCGAGATCTCAGTTCGGGGCGAACTACTAGTAATATAAACAGAAAATTTAAAAAACAGAAATATAAAGTTTAATAAGTACACTATAATATAAGCTGACAGTTGAGCTACCGAAGAAGTTACAAACGACCTATTAGATAGCTCAACTGATCCACATCATTACCAGATGAAATTTTCATGAATGGGTCAGAAAGTATCACACGATAAAGTGTATCTTACGTAGGCATTAGCAGTGGACTTTTTGGTAGCAAAATAAAAAATAAGATCACCTTTTAAATATGAAACAACATTTTTGCTGATCTCGTGTATGAACGGCATCATGTGCCGCATCTTAGAGCCGGTGTAGGCAGGGCTCAGGGTGCTCCGCATGTCCCTCCATTTATCACCTGAATATTGTGATAAGAACAATTAGTATTTTTACTTATCCTAATCCTACTAATATTATAAACGCGAAAGTTTGTAAGAATCTATGGATGGATGGATGGATGTATGTTTGTTACTCTTTCACGCTAAACGGATGAATGGATCTGAATGAAATTTGGCACAGATATAGATTATGGTCTGGAATAACACAGGCTACTTTTTATTCCGGAAAAATATAAGGATCCCGCGGGATAGATTTGTTTTGGTTTTTCAAGGTATCACGCGGGCGAAGTCGCGGGCGGAAGCTAGTCAATTATAAACGCGAAAGTTTGTAAAGATGTCTGGATGTATGTTTGTTACTCTTTCACGCTAAAACGGCTGAACGGATCTGGATGAAATTTGGCACAGATTTAGATTATAGTCTGGAATAACACATAGGCTACATTTTATCCCGGAAAAATGTACGGTTCCCGTGGGATAAATTTGTTTTTGTTTTTCAAGATACCACGCGAGCGAAGCCGTGAACAGAAGTAAGTATTTATATAAACAAACGAAAAACTCGACTGAGGGTACTTTAAATTCGATTTTTCCAGCCGCCATATTGGATTTTGTGACATTTTATTGTGAAGTACTTCGACTGTGAACTTTATCACTCTAGTTTTTTTTCATGTTATTTTATGGTTTATTGTGCAATTTTGGTCTTTAATTTTCGAATAATGTCCGAGTTCTTGACACGAGTGTAAAATATATTAATTAAAGTGAATAATTCCTCTTAAAATCAATCGGAAAAAATCCCGATTAAATAAAAGCCTCACAGCTCGGTTGGTAGTAGCTCTGCCTTCCGCGCTGTAGGTTGTGGGTTCGATCCCCACCCAGAATAAACATTTGTGTGATGAACACAGATGTTTGTTCTGTGTCTGGGTGTTACTATGTTGTTACAAAAAAATAGTATATAATTATTCTATCAGCTATCTGGTTCCTATGGTACAAGCTTTGCTTAGTTTGGGGCTAGATGGCGTTGTGTGAAATGTCCATCAATATTTATTATTATTATTATCTTATACCTTTAAACGAGCAATTCTTGTATATATATATATATATATATACAAGAATTGCTCGTTTAAAGGTATAAGATTTAGCGTAGAAAATGGCATTGGTGCAACGTTGAATTCAATGAACCATTATATTTGTAAGACACTGTTTTAATTATCAAAAGACCTTGTCTGACGTTCACAGAAAAGACTTGACTTTCACACCAATTAGTGTATTTTGATCACGCCCGGCCATCTTTCGATGAATAACTGCATTAATTACCTACGTTTCACCTTGCATAATGATGAAAATTACCAAAGACATTGTATAATTTACAAAAGAATTATGAATAGATATTCTATTCAACATTTTGAACCATTTGAGCAGTTTAATTATAACGTATCTCCATCTCTATACCTAAACAAACACGCATGTCATTCAGACGGATTTTTACAGTTCTTTAAAAATCCGTCTGACTGACACGCGATAATAAAAAAGTACGCGTCGACATATCCTTTCTTATATCGATCAGACAATTATCCGAGAATAGCCATCTTTAGTTTAAAATTGACTCGACAGTTTGACTGACTCTGTGATATTGACAATACTAATTCACTTAAAACCTTGACATTGGCACAATCGATTTCAAAAGAGACAGATGCCCTAAATAAAGAAGAAGAAGAGCGGAAATAACTCCAGGTGCAATTGTGAGCCGGAGGGGCGATTATGGATCTTTGCTTACAATCAATGTCAATATGTTTTCATTGTAATCAAGTGATTTGGTATGACATAAGAGTGTTTATTCAATCAATTTGAGCCAGTTTTGACAATGTTGATTGTATCAGAGTTCCGTAATCGCACCAACAGATCACCTTATTATAGAATAGAGTATTTTTCAGCGAATAAAAGCGGTGACATTACCAGTTAACATGAACAGGCTTGATGTTAAAAACGGGTCCAAATCCTTTTCAAAGAATAGCTTATGGTCAACGAAATAGTCAAAGTCTTTGACTGTAGTCAACTTTATCAACTCTGGGTCCCGGATGAGGATTATGACTTTGTGGTTTTCCATGTAACCGACGTATCTATAAAATATAAAGTCTATGTAATCGTGTACATCTATCCTTACTAATATTTATAAATGTGAAAGTAGCTTTGTTTGTTTGTTACCTTTTCTCGGCTAAACGGCTGAACGGATCGTAATGAAATTTGGCAAGGAGATAGATTATATCTTGGAGACGGACATAGGTTACCTTTTGTCTCAAAAAATTATCATGAAAGGGCTTAAATAGGGGTTGCAAGTTTGTATGGGTAACGTATGGTTAAACAACGATTGGCACCGTCAGTTTTTGGATGGGTGACCAAACTATCGACCATCTTTAAAATACCTAAACTTTAGTCTAGATTTAACTTAAAAATAGTTACATACCTCTCGTTCGGAAAAGCCCTGTACACGCGATCTAGGGACTCAAACGAGTGATCCTTTCGTACCGTGAAGTTAAAATTATTACCAAAAACAGGCCAGCCGGGTAAATATTTGATCCCATTAGCATTTAAATGATACTCCATTTTTTTATACTTGTAAATATAATAAAAAACAAATATGCTCAGTAAAAGTATTATAATTTCAATAATCATGTTGGTGGTTGTATGTTTTCTATACAAATGATGTTACAAATGAGACACAATTTGTTTTAAAGATTTTCAACAAAAAACAATGAATAATGTTTATAAAAATATAGGTACATATTCGGCAGTTAAATGACACAAAGTCAAAATACTTTTAACCTTAACTAATATCAATGACAAATATTCTAAAGAAATTTTACGCCTCAAAATATATCCCAACTTACTTTATTAATATAAATGCGAATGTTTGGAGAGATGTTTGTTCATCACGCTAAAACGGCTGAACGGATCTGAATAAAACTTGGAATACGCGTAGTTTATAACAGAATAAACTTTTTTACCCGACTATGAAGGAAGGTAAAGTGTTTGGGATATATTATGTATCTTATACCTTTCTAAGAGCAATTCTTGTATTATATGTATAGATATAATCTGAATCTCGGAAACTGCTCCAGCGATTTTCATGAAATTTAGTATGCAGGGGGTTTCGGGGGCGATAAATCGATCTAGATGTGTATGTATGTTTGTATGTTTGTTTCACGCTGAAACTTCTGAACGGACCTGGATGAAATTTGGTACAGATAAATTTTTATATTCTGAAATAGTAACACATAGGCGCCTTTTTATCCCGGAAAAGTGTACGGTTCCCGTGGAATAAATTTGTTTATACCATTCCCCCTCTAAAAAGCTAATTTTTTTCACTGCAAACAGTTAATAAAAAGCACTTTTACTCACTGTTTTTTTTTAAATCAATGTATTCGAACTCCATCTTAATGCTAAATAACCTCCTTGTTGTATCCAAAAAATACTCGATACAAACTCTAAGCAAAGCATTTTCGACATACGAACTCCTTTTTCAAATAACTCCAAGAGCTTTGATTGGTTGAAATTTTCGACAAGGAGTTTAGCCTTTGCATTAAAACTGTTTGGTGTTCTTTTTTGTCATTAGAATGGCGCCATTTTGAATGTACCTACTACTATTTTGTACGAACACAAAGTTTAGTGTTACACAATAATCGATTGAAAATGGATTCAAGTGATGAAGAAGATGTGTTAACACCATGGTTATGAAAGAGAGGGTGGTCGATATAGTAGAAAAATTGCTACCATAAAAATCACGCTTAAATCTTTCTTTTTCTCGGAGTCATGGTATAAAGTATCGTATGAAACTCGTGAATAAAACGGATTTAAAGCGAGGGCCATGAATCACTCGCTTTGCTCAGGATTCTAACACTTGAATCACTCGCTTCGCTCGTGATTCAATAATTATGAATCACTCCCTGCAGGGTCGTGATTCAGTCGTTAGAATCCTTCACTTACGTGACTCATGGCCCTCGCTTTAAAACCGTCCTTTATTCACTAGTTGCATAATGTACTATTTTGTTTTTCAAGGTACCACGCGGACGAAGCCGTGGAAGGAAGCTAGTTTTATATAATTGTTGAAGTCAGATAAAAAGGCATCTTTCAACCATCTCAAATATGCTGAAGTGGTTCCTAACAGCATAATTTTTCCAGTGGGTGCTTTCACGGATATTGCATACTAATCACGTTCATTATATATTCATCACTCAGCAATTCGTTCAGACCAATGGGCCCGTAGCTTCAAACGAGAAATTATCGTTAAATTCCCATGCTTCAATCCGAAATAGCATGAATTATTAGTAACTAGCTTCCGTTCGCGGCTTTGCTCGCAAGGTACCTACATAAAATATAGCCTGTGTTACTGAGGGATAACGTAGCAAACTAACGGTGAAAGAAGTTAGTAGTTTTTGAGTTTATTCGTTACAAACAAAAATACAAAACTTTCCTCTTTAAAGCTCCGTACTCACATTCAGTATTACTCGATAGTTTTACTCGAAAACGAGTAAAAATTAACGTGTGGACCGCAAAACTCACGGCTCGAAGGCTCGCATCCAGTAGTAATCCGCATCAAATGTAGGCTCCACGTGATTGCTCGATCGAGCAAAACCGTATGTGAGTACGGAGCATATAATATTAGTATAGAAGTATAGATATCAGTTCTCTCCAACGGTGACTAAAAACATATCGTAGAACTTAAAATTGGTGTTCGAAGACAGTCTTCGAACTTTCGACACCTAGGTGTCAAGCGCACAAATGCAGCCATTATACTACGAAGGCTTGGTAGTATTTTCTCTGTAAGCGCAATAATACGTCTTAGATTATGTGACCACACAGATCATTGTTCTATGAAAGTATCTATGATAAAGTCTGCAAAAAATACTTTCATAGTATTTGAACCCTGGTTTTTGGACCAGTAGTGCGATTACGGAACTCTGATACTATCAACACTTGTCAAAACTGGCTCAAATTTATTGAATACACACTCTTATGTCATACCAAATCACTTGATTAAAATGAAAACGTATAGACATTAATATTAATACCCCACAGGGTAGTGTAAGGTGGACACACTTGCAAGCCCTGGTACAAGATTTCATAAGTACGACCCATCGCTACTTTTATATATATAGATAAACAAAAACAAGCTAAATAAATATTAGATACCTACGATTCATAGCATATTTTTATTGGCAGATGAGTGTGGTATAGGCCGTTAGTCGGCCGATAATCTGCTCAGTGAAATGGAGAGAGCGTACGAATTTATGGAGAAGGCATATTTAACCTAGACAACCTCGGTGGCGTAGTGAACGAGTGTCTGGCTGAGACGAGATGTTTCTGATCAAATAAAAATTTGCGTTATAAGTTTTTTCAACAATGAGAGCATATTATGTGGTCTTGTGGTAGCGGCTCCGCCTTCAGATCCGATTGTGAGTTCGAATCTAATCATGCACCTAATTGTAATAAAATATATACGCTGCGTAATCACAACCGGTGAAGGAAAACATCGTGAGGAAACCGCCATGCCGTAGAACCTAAAAAGGTTGAAGATCAATTGGACAAAAGGAGCATCCGAGGTGCATTTAATCCTCTCACCACACTGGTTTTAAATAACTATAAAACGATAAGAAGAAGAGTTCCAGAATTTAACAAAGATTTGTAATTGAATAAAATCTATAATTTTATAGTTTTTGTAGTATCAATAAAGCAGCATGTTAATCATTTTAATACATAAAATACTTAAAATGTTAATGGTTATTTCATTCTTTGGGTTGAATATGTTTTATTTAACCCATAGAATAATTAGCGTAAATAAATTGAATAAATTTTATTAAATCCAACGAATACATCAGCGTTAACATTGTAAATGATATTTCTTTTAGGTATTAAAATTATTTACTGCTGCTTTATTAACAACGACAACCAACTATCAAATTATGAATAAATTCTATTCAATGATAAATCTATTTTTTTCCATTTTGTACATCTCCGCCAGGCTGACATGTTTCCACGGAGTGTGACTTGTGGATTTTTGATCGATGTTCTGCCCGTTGCGGAAGACATATTTATCCGGGCCAAATAACAATTTTTTCCAATATATATTTTATCAGATTATCTCTCATAGTCATTTCTTTTATTATCACTACTAATATTTTCAATAGGTTTGGATGTTCGTTTGATACTATCGTAAGGGCTTTAGCATCTATTCTACCCGACTGCGAAGGGTTGTATATTATGTATGTTTGTATGCGAGTTCCTTTGGTTGTCGTTGCAGCCCAAATGGCTGGATTGATTTTGACAAATGAAGTTTCTTTGGCTTCGTTTGAATCACCAAAGTGATATAGGCTAATTTTAACATGTCAAAAATCCAATATGGCGGCTGTGTCTGCCTTTTTTGTTACCGTCAGGATGCGAGACACCTATCGTATTTAACGTTGAAATGCTATCCAATAATTGCTCCCCATTTGCTTCTATTTACTTCTTACAGTAAGAAAATTGCTTCCTTTATATTTTAGAAGTAATTATAATTTCAACTTTACATTCTGACGTCCGGATGGCCGGTCATCTGACCGTAGACTATGTGCATTGCGGAATTGCTGAAATCTATGTATGTATACCAATAATTGCTTCCCATTTGCTTCTATCAAAGCGTTCAAACCTAAACCCAACTTTTTTTTATTTTGGAAATAAATTCTTGTTTACTCCTTTATCAATTGAACTCAATTAGTTTGTTTTTTCAAAGACTAACAATAAATCTTAATAATAGTTTGGAATTTTGAATTAAAACAACAGGGTAAGTATTGTTTATTGTATAATTTTGATTATCAATTACACTTAATATTATAAAGAGACAAAGTTTGTTTGTTTTTATGTAAGAAACTACTCATCAGATTTCAAAAAATATTTCACTAATATCAGAATTAACTTTCAGGATGAACATTTTATGTAGCTACCTTGCGGGCAAAGCCACGGGCGAAAGCTAGTGTTCAAAATAACAATAGTTTCACAAAGTAAATCTGTTTTTGAATTTCACCCAGCTACTTCCAGCTCTGACAGTGAAGTCTGGCAAACGTATTGGGTCCAATGTCTTCTCACATTTCAATATCTTAAAATTATATATCAAATCATATAATATGACTTTCAGCTCCAAAAGGGCGAATCCTGAACCTGAAATGAGTGATTGAAGTTATTAATATGAAGAAAACTCATTAATAAAATTAATGCTAAGACGTCTTGGAGCTTAGAGAATTCGTGTTTTGTTTACTTGGAAAACTTTTCTAATAAACGTAATTTTTTCTAAAGCCATGCCAAGCGTAATTTGTTAATTTACTCTGAAAATTATTTTAATTATTCGTATAATCCACCCGACTGTTATGAGGAGATATGAATGTCATGTGACGAGGAGAGTGTTAGGTATGAATGTGGATGGATATAGGGGTAGAGGTGGGCCAAAGAAAAGATGGATGGACTGTGTGAAAGGAGTGAGTTCTGAGATGACGAATGATAGAGGGAAATGGAAGAAGATCACATGTTGTGCCGACCCCACATAACGTGGGAAAAGGGCAGATGTCGCTGTAGCCTTTGGGCTAGCTTGGACTGTCAGATTTTGACAATGAGGTGCCAGATTCGTCTGGATTACAAGAGTGACGTATGTTCATACAACGGATCTAGGCATTCGTGAAGTTAGCCACAGGTGCGAGTTTGCGCATGTACAGTTCCTTCCCCTCCTCATACCTCCAATTGCTCTCGAAAAACGATACCTATTGCGCAGTTCTTGCAGCTAACTTCACGAATGCCTAGATTCATTGAGCGAACTATAAGCTATTTAAAATGTCAAAAAAAATAATATAGCACCTGAAACCAAAAACTTATTTTACATGATTAACAGTCGGGTTTTTTTTGGTAATAAATACTAGTTAGCTAAAAGTTTGTGATCAAAATGTGATGGAACCTTTTGACTTTGACTTTGAAAGGGTATTTACCAATACAGTTCCTGGGGCCCGCACCGAAGGGTAAGAACGAACCGAGCTGGATCTTGTCCCTATTTTCGTCAGAGAACCTCTCCGGATCGAAGGTGTGAGGCTCCGGGAAGTACTTTGGATCCATATGGACTGAGTTCACTGCATTGTACACTATGTCTCCTGGCTTCAGCTGCAAACAAGTTTGTTAAAACAAGTTTTATGGTCATTACTCATCATAGAAGCATGATGGCGCCGGACGCAACACATACAAGACTCTAAATCGTGTCAGATAAAGTGCATTTTTAACAAGCTAAAATAGTTAAGGTACAGACAGATGTGCTTATTACGAGTACTAGCACGAAAGCATGCTTTTATTGAGCAAGCGCTCATTAGTAGCACGTGTGTACAACATTGACTAGTAATGTCAGTACCTACAGGTCATCTAACGGATCTAGGCATTCATGAAATTAGCTACAGGTGCGAGTTTGCGCATGTACAGTTCCTTTTTCCCCTCCTCATACCTCCAATTGCTCCCGAAAAACGATACTGCGCAGCTCTTGCGGCTAACTTCACGAATGCCTAGATTCGTTGAGCCAACTATACCTTTAGCCGTGAACTACATTATTTCATTTTAAAATTTTAATGCGTTGACATTTCTGATCGATAAGTCATGTGATCATTTCGATATAAAGGAGGTCATTCGTTTCGGGCCCAAGTGCCGGCCAACAAATATTTTTTAGTAATATGTATGTATGGAAATCAGATTTTTAACCTTCAAAAATCAACTAAAGACATGGTTGGTGCTGATGAAAACTACTCAGACTGATTTGCTAAACGTAGCCACATCTTTTATTTTAGTTGGCCAGCACATTGGCATTTTGGACCCAATAATGTATGAAACCTGAATGACTTTCTTTGTTTTTTTTCCGTAGCGATGTTTGAATATTACTCAAAAACCTAATATAAAAAATTGACACAGCACCTTTTACCTCTTACTTTTTACATCTACATAAAAATGTTTATGACTGGAATACAGCCTCGACTTATTGTGAACTGAAACAGAAATAAGAATCGACGTCCACTTGCTCAAAGATGCGCGCGTTTTTAACCGGCTTCAACAAAAAGGAAGTCTCTCAATTCGACTGTTTTTTTTTTTGTAAGTTTATTACAAAATTCCGGCAATTATGAAAGGAACTTGATGATGTTGCCATATTATATGTGCATATGCGACGATTGGCTTGCAACCTGTCACGTATGAAATACTAACTACTGTGCAAAATGTGGACATGTACCAAATGTCATGTTCTGACGTGCCTCTGACTACCTTTTTTACATATCCTTAAAGATCTCAGTCATTAGAGGTCTGAGGAAGTATCCGAGCCTGGAGATTACAGTCATAATCATGTTTGACAAACCTGAAATTGTAATCTAGCAACGGGGAGAAATAATCTCTCTATAGAGCGATCGGCTACTCTAATGGACGTTGTCTCTTACTGTGAACCAAAGCAGGAACTTTAAGATAGTCTGAAAAAGTTCTTTCGACTGTAGATCGTAAAACGTTTTTACGACTCCATGCAAACTAGCTGCGACTGCCTGATCAGTTTGTTTTTCTGCTAAGTAGGTTGTCGTTTTAAAACAACGCTGCTAAAAACAAACATGATCGCAACTTTACTTTTACTCAGACCTTAGAGGATATCTAAACATGATCAGTCTATCCTACTAATCCTACTATAATTATAAACGCGAAAGTTTGCGAGAATGTATGGATGTATGTTTGTTACTCTTTAACGCTGAAACGGCTGAAAGGATGTGGATGAAATTTCACAGAGATAGATTCCACTCTAAAATAGCACAATAGCTGCCTTTTATCTCGGAAAAATATACGGTTCTCGTGAGATAGATTTGTTTTCGTTTTTCAAGGTACCACGCGGGCAAAGCCGTAGGCGGCTAGTTGAAGATATTTGGCACGTATGCTCATTTTGCTCTACGTAGTTCTACGTAGTTCTGTATTTCTACGATATGCTGGTTTTCTTACGATGTTTTCCTTCACTATATTTCACTATACTTCAGAATACTAGTAAGTACTCGTATAAAGCATTTTTTTAACTGAAAAATCGAATAGTGGAAGGAATCAAACTCATGAGCTAGGAACGGAAAGCGGCGTAACTACCACTAAGCTATCAGCTCAATGATACTGTGAAACTTGGGAACAAAGTTTCAAAAGTATTTACGAAACACAAAGACGTAAGATGTTATGTTTTCTTTTCAAAACATTTATGAAAATTCCTAAAGTTATTATGCCAGCAGCATTTCAAAAACACAGAACTTGTGTAATATTGTTGCTAAAGAAATAAACAATTACGTGACATTCATCGGTGAGCTGTACTGATTAGAATTTTATGTCATTTAAACGAAATGTGCTATAATTTTTAAAGAGAAACATTTGCTATTGTTTTTAATTGTGTGGAGTGTGTTAGGTATGAATGTGGATGGATACAGGGGTAGAGGTAGGCCAAAGAAAAGATGGGTGGACAGTGTGAAAGATGACATGGGTAAGAAAGGAGTGAGTTCTGAGATGACAAATAACAGAGGTAAACAATAGAAGATCACAATATGTTGTACCCACCCCACACATAACGTGGGAAAAGGGCAGGAAGATGATGATGATTGTTATAATTGTGTGAGATCAGTCAAGGACATTATCAGATCCAACGCCAATAAAACAGTTGAAGAAAGCGGTTTTTTTTTAATTGTGAGTATTTTGATCTTGACAAGGATAGCACATGTATTTAAGTCTTTAAATTTTGACACAGCTGGATCTGGTTTGCAGAAGTACGTACATTCTGTGGTTAATAGGGTATACCTTGAATGTGTTTTCACCTTCTCTAGGGGGTGGCAATTCATATGGTTTTTGACACACTCTGTCCAGTATAACCACTGGTGACCATTTCCTGATGCTCTCTGAAAAGAAATTGACAAAGTAGCTGGCGAAGTATCTCGCTTAGTTTATCTTAACAAATCAAGTCAGCTAAGCGAATGTCAGCGACATCATAGATGGAAATTAAATAAGGAAGCATGTCCACATAGCGCAGGGAAATGATAATTTTCAAGTTTCCAGATTTTTTTGTAATTGTAAAGGTTTTACCAAGTTTGAAAACTGACCAAGGCATTTGTTTCTGATACCCATGAGAGAATCATTCTAACAACTATCTATCTTGTTTTTAAAATAGGTCAAAACTCAACTGTTATATCCCGGATCAATTGAATGGAAGCAGGAAGTGCATCCGCCAGAAACAGTTCAATGGATGAGCACATATTTTAAGCTAACAACGACCAAAATTTGTTCAATTTATTATTTTTAGCACATGTTTTATCTGATATTTGAAATCCAAAGTGTAAAAACGAAACTCTTAGCGGAGGAATATTTTTAAACTAAAATTTGTTATGTCCAATAATAAAAAGAAAATAGAGAAAAATGTATTATGCCAAACTTATTTTTCCATTTATGATTAGGTTATTTAAATTGATGCAAAAGGAGGTTTTCTAGTGACCTAAAATCACCACGTTCCATACAAACTAGTGGCTATTATGAATAATTCACATAATCGAAACATCTACTAACTACTAGTATTAATAATCGACTATGAAATAAGTAAGTAACTCATTTTCATAATCAAATGATATTACTAGTTCTAATCTAGCGTATTTCCGTCCGAATAAGCAATAATAATTTCTCACCATTGATAACACAATCCAAATACTTCAAGCTGTGCAAATTGTCATAGGTCAGTTGTTCGTGAATCTCCTCAAAACTTCTGATCTCCTGGTACAATTTCTCTTGAATAGCGGGGTTCAGAGCGAGTTCGTGTATGCACATGACCAGGGTTGCAGCAGTATTGTCAAACCCGGCTATGAAGAATATGAAGACTTGTGAAGTGAGTTCGTCTTCGGTCCATTCTAGAATAATTATAATAGATTTGATACACATGCACATAGATAATAATTAGTTAACAGAACGGGAAAGAATCTTACAATACACTTAAAAGAGACATAAACATTTACAAGAGAAGGTGCATAAAGTCTTCTTTTTCCTACCCTTTTCCCACGCTATGTGGGGTCTACACAACACGTTTTCTTCTTCCTCTGTCATTCGCAATCTCAGTTCTCACTTCTTTCTTACCCATGTCATCTTTCACACAGTCCATCCATATTTTCTTTGGCCTACCTCTACCCTTGTAACCATCATTAGAAGGATCATAAGTAAAAGTCTCATATAGTGAAATAAAACAACGAAAAAGTTTAAAGACGGGGCAGAGAAACTATCATCTCTATAGCTCCGACTCTTTCCCACACACCAAATTACGTACGATACTTACTCCTATTATTTTCCCGTGGTTTCAAAACCTCTTGTGTGGTCGCGAAGGCTACGTCACCGTTATCTGAACTGTCAGCGTCTCGCAGGGTTCCTAAAATACAAACAAACCTTATAATACGGCACCCTCATCACAAATTTTAGGATGTCAGCTAGCGAGTAAATAAACTTTATTCAAATCGCTAATGTGACTAAAACTCCTTGACTATGTGATTTCAAATTATTTATCAGTAGTGAAAGTTTTAGTGAATTCGCGCAAAGTTTTTTTTTAAAATACTTCCTCTGGTTGCACCCCTTACACTCTATAGAGGTAAAATTTTCTTTTCTTATTTTTTTACTCTTCCTATAAACTCCTGTGCTCCAAATTTCAGCTTATGGTTTGGGCTTTGCGGTGATCTATCAGTCAATCAGTCAGTCAGTAACGTATGTTATCAAACCAGATCAGTCAATATTGATTGATCTGAATGCAATAGTTATTATTATATTATACGAGTATATAATTATACATAATAATATAATATTTAGATTACAAAAGCTATAATTTGTTGTTAACACGTTTGTGACCCCTTCACGACGTAACTACTGAACGGATTTTGATAAATTTTGGATAATATTATAAAAAAAATAACCTGAAATATTGGCTTAGACATTATTCTCCATAAATCTGCCTCCATGCTGCGGAAAAACTAAATTTAAAAAGGTAGAGAAACTTAAATTAAACCTACCAGCTACCTTTGTCTAAAATTTACGACTTTACAGTTTTCAACATTAATTAGTACAAATTTTGTCGACTTGATCCTTACGGGACAGAAGTTACAGTGCCTAACTCCAGGTACTAACTAATTAACTAAAACAACAATATATTCGAACTAATTAATATTTAATGCCTTTTCTAACGTATGTAGCTTATTATACCTCTATTGTATAAAGTTTTGACTGCCCACTTAGTTATAGTAGTAAACTAGACAGCGTTTTTTTTTCTACGGAAAAAAAGTCAAATCAACATTTTGAAGTACTGTGACTTGAAGAATAAAAGTGTGTTTAAAGTTAAGCATTTATTGAAAGAATGGTTATCGACACTGTCATACAATGATATCGAAGAAATTTTACGTATAACCTAATTCATATATATTTACATTATCATCTGTCCAGTCGTATTATAATATATATTTTATTATTATTATTATTTTTTTTTTTTTTATATATTAGGCTAAGTAATTACCTATATATTTTTATGTAATTATGATATGCTAACTATTAGCTTATAGATATATCTGTTTTTCCTTCTCCCAAAAGGAGCAAACTTTGTAAATCACTATGAATCCAAGTACGTTTTTGATCGAGGCACCCGTTTTGTTTTGTTAAACTGAAACTATACTGGTCTTCACGATACGGGCTTTGCCTAGTGTGAAGACCGCTGACGACTACATATTCCTGAAATCCTTGAATTAGCAATCAACTTTAATAATAAGTATAACAACTATTATCTATGTTTGTATCTAGTTTTATGTTTTTGGCTAAAATAAATATTTTTTCATTTTTTTTTTTCAAAACCACTATCTTCAGTGCTCATGGTAGGGCTTTTTGATAGTATTCAATCGATTTGTCTGTTGATAAAGTCGTTAAAAAATCATTGAATAATTTTGTATTTATGACATTGACAGTGACATATCACTTGGATTTTACCGTTTCTTTTTTTTAAGACTAAACACAAACGAAACGTCTACACACGTGCTATCTATTCATCCAGACTTTACCTTCGGATGCTTCCATTAGCATCTGAATCATGTCAGGTCTTTTGATGCTGTTCTTCAATCGGTACTCGATCGTACTTGTTACAAGGTTCTTGAAGAAGTTCGTTGTCTTCTCTGGTATCATTTGGCATGCCAGACTCTGCAACTTAAACCCCTTTTCTATTAACTATCTTCAGTTTCTTCTATACACGGTGTATTTTTGGTCAGTTTAAAGCTGGCGCCCACGTAATCTATATCTGTAACCCTACTAAAAAAATATATAAATAACAAATCTATTTTTTTGATATTAATATTAATACGAAACTTACTCGATAATATGAGAAGATAGTAGTTGCTATTCGTTTTTCAGCATGCTAATTCGGCGCACGGCGCGTTGGCGCGGGTCGTAGGGACTTGGGAGTC
Organism: Cosmorhoe ocellata; assembly: GCA_963675405.1. Lineage (NCBI taxonomy): Eukaryota > Metazoa > Arthropoda > Insecta > Lepidoptera > Geometridae > Cosmorhoe > Cosmorhoe ocellata. The sequence continues at coordinate 1,107,068 of OY776254.1, read as the reverse complement.
TGCGAGGTCGTTGACTCTGGCGCCTTTCTATGTTTTTAACACACTTTTGTTAATCTTTTCGACTATTCAGTTCCGTAAATACTAATCAAATTCAAAAACTAAACCAACGACACAAATACGATAAAGTAATAAAAAAATTGGGCGCCGGCTTTGAACTGACCAAAAATACACCGTGTATAGAGTGTGAGGATCTAAGAAAAAGAGCCCCTTACCTTTGCAACGTTGGGAAACTGTGCAGATAAGAACAAATAGGCTCTTTGCAGCGAGGTCTTCTGGAACAGCTCTTGGCCACTTCTGTAAAACTCGTTCTGCCTGTCTTCCAAAGAGTTCACTTGGAGCCCGAAACCCGCAGACGCTATGACATCATTGATGTACCGACGTATCAGGTCATCAACATTGATATCCTCTTTCATATGCTCTGAGAAAAATTATGACTACGTCTTTTATATTTTAGCGGAGCGCTGGTGGTGTAGTGGTAGCACCCATGCCTTACGATCCGATGGTGGTGGGTTCAAACCTGGTTGTACACCATTTTTTTTCTAATCGAAAAAGTTATGTGCACAATGCCAGTGCTCTTAAGCGGTGAAGGTGAGGTAAGGTGAGGAAACCGGCATACCCTAGAACCAAAAATTCAAAGGTGTGGTTATGGGTTTTTTATAATACTTTCTTAAAAGCGGCGATGGGCTTACGACTTGTCACGTACGGAATACTAACTACTGTGCAAAATGTGGGCATGTGCCATATATGTCATGTTTTTTTTTAATACTTTTGTCGTCTGATGTTCCCATTAAACACAAAATCTGTTTAAATAATGTGCGCTATACTCTTGAATGGCGAAGGAAAACATCGTGAGAAAACCGGCATGTGATAGAGCCAAAATAGTTTGAAGAAATAATATGTCAAATGCAAGAAAAGGGCCTTTCAAGCGATAGGCGCGATCAGGTGATAGCGGCTTTTATGTGTTATTTATAAAGTGATCCCAACGACCTTGAATCTTACCTTTCAGATACTCCACAAAGTGACCACTGATTTCCCTCATAAAAGGCATCATTTGCCTCATTTTGGAGCCGGTGAATGCTGGACTGAGAGTGGTGCGCATGTCATGCCATCTATCATCTAAAATGTAAAGTATCTAGTCATTGATTTTATCCGTGAGTGCTATAGGTTGGTGTAATATTCAACGCGGGTGATTGTGGAAAGTTGCCTTACCACAAGCTCTTAGGGCAATATCAAAGTCATCATTCTACTGCACTTATCCCACACTAAGTGGGGTCGGCACAACAACGTTTTTTCTTCCATTCACTCCTATCACTCCTCAACTCTGAATCAACTCCTCTTACATTCATATCATCTTTCACACAATCAAACCACTTCTTCTCAAATCAAAGTGATATAACTTTGAAACTATTCTGCGCCATGATTATTATTGCAAATTGGAAATTTGGACATTTCTGAAACTGTGAAAACTTGTGGTAAAGCCCTAGGTCTACCTTTCATCATGAGGAGGCTGTCTCCATACAGCGGTTCAGTATCTTCAACGAAGAAAGACTTGTGATTCACGAAGTGATCGAAATCATTCACCGTGATGGCTTTGATCAGTTCAGGGTCTCGTATCAGGACGATGGGCGTTGTACCTTCGATGAAGCCGACATACCTTTGAAGGAAGCTAAATTATAATTTCTAATTCTTGATTAAAACACAGTGTTTTCAAACGGCGAAATAAAATCGTGAAAGAACCGAAATTGCTATGAGAGTGTCCTTTGAATGGTAAAGGAAAACATACATACATACATAAAATCACGCCTGTTTCCCGACGGATAAAAAGGAAAACATCGTGAGGAAACCGACATAATGCCATAGAATAAAAAAATCAAAGATGTGTTCTTCTTCTTTCTGCCCTTTTCCAACGCTATGTGTGGATGGCACAACACGTTTTCTTCTTCCATTCCTTCCTCCTCTTCTTCTTCTTCCAACTATCATCCGTCACCTCAGTACTTACTCCTTTCTATCATCTTTCACACAGTCCATCCATCTTTTGAAAGTTTGTTATTAATTAGTATTCCTATAAGCGACGATAGGCTTGTAACTGTTACATAGAATACTAAATACAGTGCAAACCGTTTTCAATGCTAGGTATCATGTAAGGCGTGCCTCTGATTTAAATATTAGGATTAGTATATCAAAGGCTTCGCTTTAGATATCCTCAAAAGATCTATGTATCTAGAGAGTTAGGATACGTCTGCTAAATCTGATTACCTAGCTGATCTTGTTTGCTTTTTGTTTTGTAAATAATAAAAATTCTACCTAAATCATGCCGTAGAAATCTAAAAATAAAATGTTACTGAAACAATATAGGTAAAAACAAAACATGCCAGTCCGGTAATTACCTTTCTCCAGGGTAAGACTTGTAAATGACATCAATATCTTCAATAACAGACCTCTTCAGAAAGGTACTATGGAACACATTACCGAAAATCGGCGCTCCCCTCACATATCTCACTCCATTCTTCTCAAAATGATATTGTATTTTCTTGTTCACGTAAATATAATAAGTGAGAATCGCTGTTACTATGAAAATAATTATTTCTATAAACATTATGTTATGAAAATATTAATTAAGCTTCGGTAATCAAATTGTTTCTAATAGCTTTCAATTCGTAACTTGAAACAACGTGAATTTACTGCACAATTTAGATAATAATATTATGTTGGTAGGCACTTGTCGAGTGAATAATAGAGACTGCCTAGATACAGGTCGTAGTTGCCCCTGATTCCATCCAGTACGATTCGGCTGACAGAAAAATCTTGGTATATTCAATGAAAATCTAGTATTTATTGCAAAAATTAAAAACCCGACTGAACGTAAGTGAAAATATGTTCTTTACAGCCTTCATATTATTATGTAGGTACTGCATACACACACCCCACCCCAACCTCCATTTTTTCGCTTCGCAGTCAAGTAAAAATTTCGCGTCGCCTTAAAAAACCCTCCTCCGTTTTTTATTTTTGTCGGTTGAAAATGTTCTGTCTACTTGGGTGAGTTTTAATAAAGAAAACGGTTAGTTTCCGTAAATATTCATAGACTAAATAATTGAATCTGATCCAATAAAGGCAAAATGTTTCTTACGTAAAAAATGTTATTTCGATTTTGTTAACAATCTTTTTGTAGTCAAAGTATAAGTTAAGATCCTGCCTTGTTAAATAATTTTGTTATATTGATTTTTAGTATTGTTTTTAGATAATTTTAATCAAAAAGTCAGTCGCATCCTGCGACGTAGGATCAGAGGACTGGGCGTATCGACGGGAAGTGCCCTCACGATGTAATTTATTTATTTACATGTAACGGATACCGTCAAATCAATTTAAAATTAGACTGCCAAAATACCATGACTTTGCTTGCGTATGTTTTTAAACAAAAAATGATGAAAATTTCAAATCTTTAACCTTTATACAGCAAATCTTGTATATACTCGTATTAGCCTGATCTCGGAAACGACTTCAACGATTTTCATGAAATTTAGCATGCAGGGGGTTTCGGGGCCGATAAATCAATCTAGCTATGTTTCATTTTGTTTGTCATTGAGAAAACCAAAAAATCCGAGCAAAGCTCGGTCACCCAGGTACTAGCGTTCACGTTTCAACTTAGGCACTTTCCTAAACCACTTGACTAAAGACTGGAACAATGTAAACCAGCCTTTAGTAAACACCCAAAAACTCTGATCCACACCGAAAGCCGTGATGAGCTAACGAAATAAAGCATCAGTTTATCATGTTGTTTTACGGAAAGGTTGAGTTAATTTAGGGGCTTTATAAACACAGTTTAACTTTATCCTCGGATCAACTGGTGGAAGTATTTTATCTGCGAGTGAAGTCGGGAAAATTTATTTGCTTACAATGTTTTCTCTATGCATGGAAGTTTGGGTAAGTCCGTGTATACACCAATATACTGTTTATTTAATATTATTATACTCGTATAGCTGATTATAGTAAATGTAGTTGATAATAATAACGTGTTAAACAATATTTTTTTGTCTGTCTTTGAACGAAACAACACAAATTTCCTTTTTACGGGATCTAACAGGGCTTTTGGTGGTCTGTGGTAAAGGTAGCCTTTGATCCTAAAGTCATAAGTTCAAATTTAGAAGAGCACTAATTAAATTTTTCTTCGAAAAAAAGTGTAATCGCTAATAGTACTCTCGTAGTGACCGAAAACATCATGAGAAAACGTAAAAGCTCAAGTGCAAAGCCTCTGAGGTGCATTTTGATCCTTTGAAAAAAACTAGAGACACGAAGTCGTAAGTGCAGGTCAGTAATTTGACTTAAAGACCTATGTCCCCGGACCGGATAAGCCAAGACCTACATAAAATATTGTAGACACAATCTTAGGGCGGTTTCGCACTAGGTCAGATCCGAATCCGATCCGAACCCGCGAAAATATGGATCTAGAAAAATCGGACCGAATTCGGATATTGCTTACGCACTAGTCCGATCTCTGATACAAATCTAAGCAATTCAGGAACCACCTTTTTGCATACGTACGTCATTTTACGTGACGGAAATGACGAATGACGGAAAGGAATCGGATGACGGAAATCGGATATAGTGCGTAAATTACTATAAGAGGACCCCTGCGATGTATTCGATTGTCAACTTTGTCACTTAGATTTTAGTTTTTTTCTCGTGTTATTTTGAGTTATATTGCAAAATTTTGGTGGCTATTTTTCTAATAAAACCCGGGTTCTTGAAGCGAGTGTAAAATACGTGAATTAAAGTGAATAGTTCCCTTCAAAATCCATCGGAGGAAACCCCGAGAATTTTGAACAAAACAGCCATCTTTTGTTTAAAATTGACTTGACAACTTGACTATCACTCTGTGACGTTGACAATAAAAATACACTTGACACTGGTAAAATTGTTATCTAAGACAGATGCCATAATTGAAGAAGAAGAAATTACCATAGAAATAGTTCTACAACTACGGACCATATTTTCACGGATTCGGATCGGATTCGGATCGGACGTAGTGCGTAACCGCTCTTAGACTGGTTACAGTGCTTCACTGACCGTCGGTGCGTATGTCGGTCGCGCTTGTCATTAATATGAAAATCCATAAAATCGTACAGTGCTGGACTGACCGTACGCACGCGTATATTGCTACGCACTGCGTACGAGGACCGTCGGTCGAGCGCGTCTGCATACGGCCGTCGGTCGGCCGACGCGCTATGGAAACGTATGAACGCGTTCAGTGCTGCACCGATCGTTGGACCGACCGTACGGACCTACGACGGATGTCTGTATCATTTTTCATCTGGTCAGTTTGTTGGTCAGGAGAGCACTGAATGATACAAACTGACGGTCGGTCCGTGCGTATCGTCAGGACCGACCGTGCGCACCGACGATCGGTCGAGCACTGTAACCCGCCTGAGCCTTTCCACGATGTATCTCAGATCCGTCGACTCCGGCCCAGTAAGGTTTACTTCATCTTGATTTATGAAGGCTTAGCCGCTGTGAAATTAAATCGGATATTTTTATTGTTTCCCTGGGAGATATAACGTTACTAGTTTCCGCCCGCGGCTTCACCCGCGTGATACCTTGAAAAACATAAACAAATCTATGCCGCGGGATTCTTATATTTTTCCGGGATAAAAAGTAGCCTATGTGCTATTCCAGACCATAATCTATATTATCTGTGCCAAATTTCATTCAGATCCCTTCAGCCGTTTTAGCGTGAAAGAGTAACAAACATCCAGACATCCAGAAATTCTCATAAACATTCGCGTTTATAATATTAGTAGGATAACAGGGCCTCCTGTAATTGGAAAATCTCTGTAAATAACCGTAGATTATTATTTTTGACTAACAAAGAGCACTGGTGGTGAGTTGGTAGCGCCTCTGCCTCACGATCCGAAGGTCGTGAGTTCAAACCTGGTTCCTTACCACCAAGTTTTCCAGAACGATTCCGTTTTAGAAACGTCACATTTGAAGCTTTAAGTAACACTGCCTCAATACAATTTGCATAGGTCATGGTACGAGAGGCTAACACTGTAATATTAATTCGGTAATGTATAATGAATTCGTGGTGAGGCCCCTGGTCGTTCACCGATGAATTTTTCCATTCGAAAAAACTATGTGCGCAATGCCCTTAAACGGTGACGGAAAATATCGTGAGGAAACTGGCATATCCTAGATCTAAAAATTCGAAGGTGTGTATCCGAGGTTAATATCCTTATAAGCGACGATGGGCTGGCAACCTGTCACGTACGGAATACTAACTACCTTGCAAAAAGGTGGGCATGTGCCAAATTTCAGTTGGATGTGCTCTGACTACCCTTTTTAGATATACTCAAAGATTTAAGTTACTAAAAATCTAAGGATATATCTATCGAGCCAAAGGATTAATACTGTCGTGGTCTCATGTTCACTTGCTGTTCAGGCAGTTAAAATGAAATAGTGTTGGCGCCAACTACTATATCAATATAAATCAGCCAATATATAAATTAAAATCAATATCGTATTAGGTCCGCTTAAATCTAATTTGTCATGCGGTTAAAAGGCAATCGCGCTGAAATTTCTCGGATTCATGAAAATTTTACACGCAATAGAATCTCCCATGATTTCAGACAGCCCTTTCGCAAATTTTCACCCTATTCCGGTGTATTAATTAGTTGCGGCGAGCGCACCCCGGCCGCCGGTCACCCGCCCTCTGTTTCTATGCCATTTATTAAATTTTCAGCATGTTTTGTTACCTTAATTTAGTTAGATTGGTAGATGGGCCGTAAAAGTTATAACTAGCTTATGCCCGCGGGTTTATATTATGTATGTACCTACATAACACCATAATACATACCTACATCACTTATTTTCACAAACTTACTTTTTAAAGTATTCGTTCAGTGTGTTTTTCTTAAAGTTGTATATTTATGTTAATTGTGTGTGTCTGTGGTACCAAATAAATTCTTTATCTATCTATCTACATATTATAGTATAACTAGCTGACTTTCAGAGTAATATATTTTTTCCCGTTTTGGCAACATTTTTTATTGATACTCCGCTCCTATTGGTCGTAGCGTGATGGTATTTACCCTTCTACTGCCTTCCTCGATAAATCCCATCAAAATATCTCTACAAATTTTACACATCGATTCATGGAGCTCACTATTCAAACTGTTATTTGCATGGGTGACTGCTAATGTAACGCACGGGCGGTCTATGAACATCGTCTAAGTATTTTCAAATTTTAAATTTCAAATTTATTTATTTATAGTGGGTACATAAATATACTGACAGAATTTTACACAATACTATTTCTTATTCTTAGTATTTATCCAATAACTTTATACTAAGATTTGTAGTTTCACTAGTTTCAGTACCCAAAAACAGTGACTGAAAGTAATTGAAAATAGCTTATATCAGTTCTGTGATTCAGACGAATCCAAAGACACATTATTTTTCAAAATCTGTCCAGCCAAAGAAAGTCATACATCCTTCACAGTCGGGTAAAAAACATTTTTGTGTAATGTAACAAAGAAATAAAAATAAAGTAATCACAAATCTAGATGGAGAACAGAATAGACTATCTTCATCAAGGCTTCTACAGAAACTTAGATATCATTTGCGAGATAGTCTGTGTAATAGTCAGTGTTTGCTCTCAACTCGCCTCCTTATTCAAAAACGCCGCGGCCGCACTGCCAGATAAATGCATCAAACGCTTGGAGAAAACAAACGTAATTAAATAGGCGTGTTGGAGTGCAACAAAATGTATATATGACTCAACACAAAGCTCTTACTATTTTTATTATAAACATACTGAAAGGAACCTTATAACTTATGGTTACTTCCATGAGCTTTTGATTGTTAACTGCAGTCACTAGTAGAGCTTGCTAGAGCATACACACCTTCTAAAGAATATTATTAAATATTCAATTATTAAATTAATTCAGTATTTTATTGATCCCCATAACCCAATAAGTGCGATCTTTCACACAGAACGCTTTTGAGCGTAAAACAAGTGAACGTCTGGTTTGCGTTTCTCTTTCGATAGATAGCACTAAGCCAGTAAAATAAAATATTGATCACATGATATTAACACTAAAATATTGATCCCAGTGCAATCTAGATAACATAATATAGTCAGAACCTGGTGCCTTACCACAAGCTTTTACAAATCATCATGTTTCAGAAACGTCACGTTTAAAACTCGAAATAACACTTTTCAATACACATTTTTATATGTCATTTTACGAAATATCAAAGTTTTGAAGAGCTTGTAAGGCCCGAGGTTAGCACTGACTTGATAGATGACTGACGCCAGTAACTGAATCAATGTAAATCAGGCTTTGCAGTCTCATTTATGAATAAGGGGGTCGCAAATAGTGCATCTATGCTTACACAGCCAAATTGACTCGCTGTCATACTGACTATTACTACTCGTAGTTTTGATTGGAGTGATTTTGAGATTGCATTCAAATTTTGAAATACCAAATTTTTGATGAGAATTCAAGCCAAGCCGCGGCAAATAGTTTGTTTACTGCTACGTATGAATTAATAGCCAAACGTGGAAAGACTTTCAGAAGGACCAGTAGTGCGATTACGGAACTCTGATACAATCAACACTTGTCAAAACTGGCTCAAATTGATTGAATAAACACTCTTATGTCAAACCAAATCACTTGACTACAATGAAAACGTATTGACATTGATTGTAAGCAAAGATCCATAATCGCCCCACTGGGCTGCGATTACGTAATAAAACATTATTACTAAGAGCTTCTAGCTACTAGCGCTGAATTGTTTTATGGAAAGTTTTTGACATAAAATTATTGTTATTACTAGCTTCCGCCCGCGGCATCGCCCGCGTGATACCTTGAAAAACCAAAACAAATCTATCCCGCGGGAACCTTATAATTTTCCGGGATAAAAAGTAGCCTATGTTGTTTTCCAGACCATAATCTATATCTGTGCCAAATTTCATTCAGATCCATTCAGCCGTTTTAGCGTGAAAGAGTAACAAACATACATCCATCCATCCATACATTCTTACAAAATTTCGCATTTATAATATTAGTAGGATATTTTTGGTGTATTGCCTTGGGTATTATTGTTTGTAATTATCAAATATTATTTATATATTATACACTGTTGCTGATCGACATTCATTGTAATTGATTGCAACTAGAGTTCCGTAATAGCCACTCTGTTTAATTAAAAAGTACCTGGTTGACCGAGCTTGGCTCGGTTTTTTTTTGTGATTCTTGTTTTTGAAAAATGAAACCTGGCTAGATCGATTCATCGCCCCCGAAACCCCCTGCATACTAAATTTCATGAAAATCGTTGGAGCCGTTTCCGAGATTCAGATTATATAAGTATACTTACATAATTATACAGAGCGCTGGTGGTGTAGTGGTAGCACCCCTGCCTCACGATCCGAAGGTCGTGGGTTCAAACCTGGTCGTGCACCAATGAGTTTTTCCATTCGAAAAATTTATGTGCGCAATGCCAGTGCTCTTAAACGGTGAAGGAAAACATCGTGAGGAAACCGGCATACCCTAGAACCAAAAATTTGAAGGTATGTGTCATAGGTTAGTATTCTTATAAGCGGCGATGGGCTTGCAACCTGTCACGTACGGAATACTAACTACTGTGCAAAATATGGGCATGTACCAAATGTCATGTTTGGACTTGCCTCTGACTACCCTTTAGATATCCTCAAAGATCTAAGTAACTAAAGATCTGAGGAGATATCTACCGAGCCTGGGGATTACAGTCGTGATCATATATATTTTTTTTTATTTTACTTACATAATTATATACAAGAATTGCTCGGCGGTTTAAAGGTATAAGATAATGTAAGTAGGTATATAGTGACGCAAACACGTTATCGCGTTCTACGAGAATGCATCACGGCCGTGGACCAACGTGTTTAACTTTGTTTGAAATTTACAGTTCATAAACTTAGTTGAAAATTGTGTGTGTGAAATGCCAGTGCAACGGTGCAAGTCAAACGGTGAAGGAAAACCTCGTAAGATAACGGGGACACCCTAGAGCCAAAAATTTAAAGGTGCGTGTCAGAGGTTAGTATTCTTATAAGCGGCGATGGGCTTGCAACGTGTCACGTAAGGAATACTAACTCATCATCTTCCTGCCCTTATCCCACGCTATGTGGGGTCAGCACAACATGTGATCTTCTTCCATTTCCCTCTGTCATCCGTCTTCTCATTACTCACTCCTTTCTTACCCGTGTCATCTTTCACACAGTCCATCCATCTTTTCTTTGGCCTACCTCTACCCCTGTATCCATCCACATTCATACCTAACACTCTCCTTGTCACATAAGGAATACTAACTATTGTGCAAAATGTTGGGATGTGCACAAATATCATGTTTGGACGTGCCTCTGACTACCCCCTTTAGATATCCTCAAAAATCTAAGTAACTTAAAATAGACGCAATTTTATATTGATGGATTTTTATACAGCTAGTTATAATTAAAACTACTCGAAAATCCTTGCCAACTAATTAACTACGACCGATACGACACATCAATTCCCTATACGAAGGGTTGCCAGCTAGCTGGCGCACGTGGTTTTGCTTCATTTATAACAATTAGCAAGCCGCAACCCCGACACGGCTTTACTAGCTTATTTACCAAGCTTCTGTTTCGACGAAATATGTGGTGAGTGTTTAGTTTAGACGATAAATTATAATTATGGTAAATAGAGTTACGCGGAGCTGGTGATATTCAGGGGGAAATATATTATATATTATTATTATATTTAATACTAGCTTCTGCACGCGGCGTCGCCCGCGAAGTACCTACATAAATTATAGCCTATGTTCATCCTGAAAGTTCATTCTACACATTGGTGAAAGAATTTTTCAAATCGGTTCAGTAGTTTCGGAGCCTATTCAATTCAAACAAACAAACAAACAAACAAACAAACAAACAATCAAATCTTTCCTCTTTATAATATTAGTTTAGACTACCAGTTGTTTTACCCGCGACTTAGTACGCGTCTTACTTGTCTGAAGTACATTTACGTAGCGTCCCGCGCGCGTGAAATAAGCATATCTTTTTTATTTGTCAACCGATTTCTATGAGACAACACATACGTTTTATTCCAAGCTTATCTCAATGTATTAATGAAAACTGCATTCGATTTGATTTTATTTTTATTTTATTTTATTTTACTTTATTTGGCACACAAAACACATTACAACACAAGCAAAACTTAAATAATAAAAATATACTGTTCTGTACTGAGTTGCAACATAAACACATGTGTGCACAGCTAAGCAAGTAAATGTACATTTTAAGCAGACAAAGGTGACGAAAGAAAATAATATTTAAACTAGGTGCTATAATTAACTAAACATGCAGATACAAAAATAGATAAACATTTGAAAGTTGAGTATTAGTTACCAGTTCTGGATGCTCTTTTCGGAACATCCGGCCTACCAGGGTCTTTGAAATGGAGAATATCCTTGAGTTTTTTTATAAAATTACTAATATTAGAATTGAAAATATCAAGTTCGGGATTGTTTATTGCCAATTCATTGTACTGACGTGCCATTCTAGTAAGTGGATTATAATAGGATATATTGTTCTTGTAAGTACGCAATGCAAAAATATTACTTTTATTTGACCGTCTTGCACTGAATCTAGTATTTAAAGAAATCTGTGATTCAGCCGTTGTGGAGATTAGCGTACACAAACGCACAGATAATCAGTTTTTTTTTTCAAATACTTCTGTTTGAAGCTATGTTGTCTTATTATATGTAGCACTAATTTTTATTTGAAAATATCAAACGCACAGACACGACTTCTCAACGATTTTATTATATGTATAGATATAGATAGATAAGGGGAAGAAAGGCTTTATCGTGAAAATTTTAGGGGTACGTCTCAATGTTCAATAAAAAGCGCTAGGGCCCAGCGAGTTTCTTGTCAGTTCTTCTCGGACTGGGGATAGGACTGGAATTGGCACCTAGACTCACCTAGTATGTAAGATGATTCAAAATGAACCCTGTGATTTTACTGAATAAACATGATTTGAGTTTGAGTTTGTCCGCGACTTCAACTTTCCAAGTTTATGATATTTTTTGCTACATTTATTCCATGTCCATCATAATTTGCGATTTCTGTTTACCTGTGACATTTCCTATTTTCGTTAATATTCTGAACGTTGTTTTTCTTATTTTGTCTGATTTTCTGATGCTCGACCCAGGTTTAACTTTTTCACGAAGTTTTTTTGCTGTGACATTAATGACGTTGATATAAGACTCAAAATCGAATAATTCACGCTTCGAGCCTTATCAAGTAGACGTTATTCAATAAAAAATGAATTGTGAAATCGTGTAGTATAATGTTTTTGACAGGTCCATTCGCCTTATTTTTTTTTACCAGATAACAAAAATACAGTTAATTTATTGACTTTTTTTCAACGTTATGTTCAAAAGGAACAGCAAAAAAGAGGTTCTATATTCTAGTGAACTTTTGTTAATGTATTTTAACCATTGAAGTAACTATTATATTTCGTGCGGAACGATTTCAAAAACTCGGCTTATTTTTGAAAGAGCATCAGCTCTCAAGTTGATTGTATAAATTTGATTCTTCAGGTATTGATACTTTTCCCGTAATTTTTTTTCAATAAGTTATATAATCAATACCTACTTAAATATTATGTAATTTTCAGGCTCGATAGATATCTCCTCAGATTACTATTTACTTAGAGGATATCTAAAGAGAGTAGTCAGAGGCACGTCCAAACATGATATTTGGTACATGCCAACATTTTGCAAAAGAGATAGTTTTCCATACGTGACAGATTGCAAGCCCATCGCCGCTATACTTAAATATTTGGTAACCTCATTCTTGATTGCAGGTACCTATTATTCTACGTAGAGTAACATTGAAGGCGCTTTTCCTTTTAGTTTTTAAAACGTAATTATTTCCACTTATTTTTCCGATGTTGCCAGAACTCGTAATGAACGCACCAAAGTACAGTCGCAATTTTCATTATTCAAACTGAATGACAGAGCGGTCCAATAGCTCTAAATTGCAGTGGTTACCAGTCCACAAGAAAAAGCTTTTAGTGTTAAAACATTGTTGGCAGTATACATTGCAACGAGCACAACAGTAGTTAAAACTTTGGGCGTACAAAAATACTAAAATACACTATAACTAACCATAATTATATCATAATAAAAAAATAATTAATTATATCATAATTATATCATAATAATAAAGAGCGCTGGTGGTGTAGTGGTAGCACCCCTGCTTCACGATCCGAAGGTCGTGGGTTCAAACCTGGTCGTGCACCAATGAGTTTTTCCATTCGAAAAATTTATGTGCGCAATGCCAGTGCTCTTAAACGGTGAAGGAAAACATCGTGAGGAAACCGGCATACCCTAGAACCAAAAATTCGAAGGTATGTGTCATAGGTTAGTATTCTTATAAGCGGCGATGGGCTTGCAACCTGTCACGTACGGAATACTAACTACTGTGCAAAATGTGGGCATGTACCAAATGTCATGTTTGGACGTGCCTCTGACTACCCTCTTTAGATATCCTCAAAAGATCTAAATAACTAGAGATCTGAGGACATATCTCCTGAGCCTGGGGATTACAGTCGTGATCATATTTATTTATTTTTTTTTATTTTTTTATTATATCATCCTTCTCCTGCCCTGCTAAATTGGGTCGGCACAACATGTTTTCTTCTACTCCTATCATTCGTCAACTCTGAGTCTACTCTTACATTCATTCAACTTTCACACGATCAAACCACTTTTTCTTCGGCCTTCCTCTACTTGCCTCTACCCAGATACACTAATACCCATTACTTTTTTGGTGACATGGTTTTCATCCGTCATCAGTGTCCATACCACGTTAATCTAGCACTCCTCATCTTTTCAATAACAGGATATATATAGTTCTCAAATCGGTTAACGAAAATACGGAAGAAACTGTTTGCCAGTTTCTAGAGCCCTAGAATAAAAATTCGAAAGTAGGTTCGTAGGTTCATTCTTCCAATATTTGATTTGAAAAATTTTAATATTTTATTTGCAAACCTGTCGAAACGTCGGGAAAATAAAGGTAATTAGAACGCGATAAATACCCGTTTAATACTAATAATAATGTGTTCAGATCGCGTAAGTTTAAAAGTAATCTTCCAATATTTATTTATTCATTTTAAGAAATAACTCGCGAAGACATTCATTTGAACATGTGATAAACTTTAAACGGGTTTACGGAGAGTTTAAAAGCTTCCCATAATGATTAATTCTAAGTCCATTAATTCTAAACGTCTTAAGAAAACTCTAATTCTTGAAAAACGATCGCCGACATAAAACTGCCGTAATCGAAGAGAAAACACATCAGTTGTGTCTAAATTGCACGCACTTGAAATTCACGCAAAAATAAACAATTTAATATGTCGACATTCTGTCCACAGGACGACCCAGCGTATAACAAAATAAAAAATAGTCTCTTTGACACACACATAGATAAATTCAATTAAAAGAACGGAAAAGAGACTATCAACATACGGGAGAGAAACAAAAACATTGACGCGAGAAGGAATTATATAAGTAAATGTCGTATCAGTAACAAGTACCTGGGTGACCGAGCTTTGCTCGGTTTTTTTTATTGGTAAACGACGTTTTCTAAAAATGAAACCTAGCTTGATCGATTTATCGCCCCCGAAACCCTCTGCATACTAAATTTCATGAAAATCACTGGAGCCGTTTCCGAGATTCCAATTATATATATATATATATAAGAATAAGAATAAGAATAAGAATTTATTTGTCCAAAAAACGCACACAGGGAAAAAAAAATAATTAAGTAAGTAATACAAAATCAGCTAAAGAAAATAATAATAATACTAATACCTAATGACATCTTAAATAATTAAATAAAAAATTAGGAAGATAATATAAGTACTAACATGCAAATAAAATTTAAAAATAGAACTACCCACCTACAATCCTTCCCTGCATGTGCAGTTGAACGGGTCCAGCCTCAGCTGAATGCCACTACCGCGCGTCGCACAGTAGTGACGCTGTTTTTCAGTCTGAACCACAGTAACAACACGAGACGAGAAAAAACACATATACATTATCCTATTGTGTACATATAAACAAATAAAGCAGATAAAAAAAAAAGTACTAAATATAGTGTGTAATGTAAATATTATAATAAATATAATAAGATAAATAAATAAACATTCATAAGATAATATTAATTGGTATTCAAATGGAATAATATTCGGTAGGTATCAATTTGAAAAGGTACCTAAGGATAAATAAGTGGAGGCTGATAAACCGATTATAAGCTTTTTTGAATTGCGAGCAAGATTTTCTTAAGGTTAGATCTAAAAGTGAGTAATGATTTGAGGGAGCGTAGGGGTGGAGGCAAATTATTCCAGCAGCTAGTAGCTGCGTAGCGGAACGAACCTCGAAAAGCAACGGTTCTGTGCTTCTGTGTGAGTAAGACCAGAGCGCGTGATCTGCTCGTATACCGAGAATCATCTTTGACTTTGTCACGCGCCCATTCAAGTTTGGAGAATAGGTAAGGAGGCGACTCATTTTTGATGACGCCAAATAAGAGGCTTGCCAAGTGCAAATCCCGACGCGCCTTCATCTTCAACAAGCTCGAGGAGTTGAGGTAAGGTGTCACATGCGTTCGTGGCGGAATGTGAAAACAAAAACGCGCGCAGGCATTCTGAACTCGCTGTACCAACTTCTCAGTTCGATTAAGTAGACACGGACCATATACTACATCGCAATAATTTAACTTAGAGAGAATAAGAGATTCACATAGAGTAATTCGCACCGCCTCACTGAGGAAAGGACGAATTTTGTACAAAGTTTTGAGTCTATAAAAACAGTTACGAACACTTTCCGCCACCTGACTTTCAAATTTGAGTTGAGCATCAATTATTAGCCCCAGACTTTTTGCCTCAGGAACTCGCTCCACCTGCTCACCACCCACCACCACTTGGATGTTTTTATTATAAAGTTTATGCAGATTTTTCTTGGAGCCCGTTAGAATATATTGTGATTTTTTTGGATTCAGTATTAGAGAATTAGAGACTGACCATTTATAAATTCGATCTAAATCGCAATTCAACTCACTCATAGCAATGGCCCAATCGTCCGGCAAAAAAGAGTGGTATAGTTGTAGGTCATCTGCGTATAGGTGGAATTTGCAGTAAGCAATATCTCTTACAATATCTGCACTGTAAAGAATGAACAGAATTGGTCCAAGAATTGACCCTTGAGGAACTCCCCGAGGAACTGATTGAAGCGCAGACCTAACATTTTTACCATCAGCCATTCTCAATTCCACACACTGCTTTCTACCACTGAGAAAGCTATTGAACCACTTAATAGCTAATGGGTCAAAGCCATAAAATGCTAGCTTTGATAAAAGCAGTGATGTGTTAATTGAGTCGAATGCCCGGGAAAAATCCAGGAGGACCAGTGAACTGCACTTGCCCTGATCTTGAGCCAACAACAAGTTGTCGACAACATCCAGCAGTGCAGTTGCAGTACTGTGGCCTTGGCGGAATCCTGATTGGAACTGAGGCAGGATATTTTGGTTTTCCAAATACTTAACAAGTTGCAAGCTAATCACCTTCTCCAGAACTTTAGACAAACAAGGAAGTAGGCTTATCGGTCTGAGATCACTGACTGAAACAGGCAATTTTACTTTATTTGGCACACAAAACACATTACAACACAAGCAAAACTTAAATAATAAAAATATACTGTTCTGTACTGAGTTGCAACATAAACACATGTGTGCACAGCTAAGCAAGTAAATGTACATTTTAAGCAGACAAAGGTGACGAAAGAAAATAATATTTAAACTAGGTGCTATAATTAACTAAACATGCAGATACAAAAATAGATAAACATTTGAAAGTTGAGTATTAGTTACCAGTTCTGGATGCTCTTTTCGGAACATCCGGCCTACCAGGGTCTTTGAAATGGAGAATATCCTTGAGTTTTTTTATAAAATTACTAATATTAGAATTGAAAATATCAAGTTCGGGATTGTTTATTGCCAATTCATTGTACTGACGTGCCATTCTAGTAAGTGGATTATAATAGGATATATTGTTCTTGTAAGTACGCAATGCAAAAATATTACTTTTATTTGACCGTCTTGCACTGAATCTAGTATTTAAAGAAATCTGTGATTCAGCCGTTGTGGAGATTAGCGTACACAAACGCACAGATAATCAGTTTTTTTTTTCAAATACTTCTGTTTGAAGCTATGTTGTCTTATTATATGTAGCACTAATTTTTATTTGAAAATATCAAACGCACAGACACGACTTCTCAACGATTTTATTATATGTATAGATATAGATAGATAAGGGGAAGAAAGGCTTTATCGTGAAAATTTTAGGGGTACGTCTCAATGTTCAATAAAAAGCGCTAGGGCCCAGCGAGTTTCTTGTCAGTTCTTCTCGGACTGGGGATAGGACTGGAATTGGCACCTAGACTCACCTAGTATGTAAGATGATTCAAAATGAACCCTGTGATTTTACTGAATAAACATGATTTGAGTTTGAGTTTGTCCGCGACTTCAACTTTCCAAGTTTATGATATTTTTTGCTACATTTATTCCATGTCCATCATAATTTGCGATTTCTGTTTACCTGTGACATTTCCTATTTTCGTTAATATTCTGAACGTTGTTTTTCTTATTTTGTCTGATTTTCTGATGCTCGACCCAGGTTTAACTTTTTCACGAAGTTTTTTTGCTGTGACATTAATGACGTTGATATAAGACTCAAAATCGAATAATTCACGCTTCGAGCCTTATCAAGTAGACGTTATTCAATAAAAAATGAATTGTGAAATCGTGTAGTATAATGTTTTTGACAGGTCCATTCGCCTTATTTTTTTTTACCAGATAACAAAAATACAGTTAATTTATTGACTTTTTTTCAACGTTATGTTCAAAAGGAACAGCAAAAAAGAGGTTCTATATTCTAGTGAACTTTTGTTAATGTATTTTAACCATTGAAGTAACTATTATATTTCGTGCGGAACGATTTCAAAAACTCGGCTTATTTTTGAAAGAGCATCAGCTCTCAAGTTGATTGTATAAATTTGATTCTTCAGGTATTGATACTTTTCCCGTAATTTTTTTTCAATAAGTTATATAATCAATACCTACTTAAATATTATGTAATTTTCAGGCTCGATAGATATCTCCTCAGATTACTATTTACTTAGAGGATATCTAAAGAGAGTAGTCAGAGGCACGTCCAAACATGATATTTGGTACATGCCAACATTTTGCAAAAGAGATAGTTTTCCATACGTGACAGATTGCAAGCCCATCGCCGCTATACTTAAATATTTGGTAACCTCATTCTTGATTGCAGGTACCTATTATTCTACGTAGAGTAACATTGAAGGCGCTTTTCCTTTTAGTTTTTAAAACGTAATTATTTCCACTTATTTTTCCGATGTTGCCAGAACTCGTAATGAACGCACCAAAGTACAGTCGCAATTTTCATTATTCAAACTGAATGACAGAGCGGTCCAATAGCTCTAAATTGCAGTGGTTACCAGTCCACAAGAAAAAGCTTTTAGTGTTAAAACATTGTTGGCAGTATACATTGCAACGAGCACAACAGTAGTTAAAACTTTGGGCGTACAAAAATACTAAAATACACTATAACTAACCATAATTATATCATAATAAAAAAATAATTAATTATATCATAATTATATCATAATAATAAAGAGCGCTGGTGGTGTAGTGGTAGCACCCCTGCTTCACGATCCGAAGGTCGTGGGTTCAAACCTGGTCGTGCACCAATGAGTTTTTCCATTCGAAAAATTTATGTGCGCAATGCCAGTGCTCTTAAACGGTGAAGGAAAACATCGTGAGGAAACCGGCATACCCTAGAACCAAAAATTCGAAGGTATGTGTCATAGGTTAGTATTCTTATAAGCGGCGATGGGCTTGCAACCTGTCACGTACGGAATACTAACTACTGTGCAAAATGTGGGCATGTACCAAATGTCATGTTTGGACGTGCCTCTGACTACCCTCTTTAGATATCCTCAAAAGATCTAAATAACTAGAGATCTGAGGACATATCTCCTGAGCCTGGGGATTACAGTCGTGATCATATTTATTTATTTTTTTTTATTTTTTTATTATATCATCCTTCTCCTGCCCTGCTAAATTGGGTCGGCACAACATGTTTTCTTCTACTCCTATCATTCGTCAACTCTGAGTCTACTCTTACATTCATTCAACTTTCACACGATCAAACCACTTTTTCTTCGGCCTTCCTCTACTTGCCTCTACCCAGATACACTAATACCCATTACTTTTTTGGTGACATGGTTTTCATCCGTCATCAGTGTCCATACCACGTTAATCTAGCACTCCTCATCTTTTCAATAACAGGATATATATAGTTCTCAAATCGGTTAACGAAAATACGGAAGAAACTGTTTGCCAGTTTCTAGAGCCCTAGAATAAAAATTCGAAAGTAGGTTCGTAGGTTCATTCTTCCAATATTTGATTTGAAAAATTTTAATATTTTATTTGCAAACCTGTCGAAACGTCGGGAAAATAAAGGTAATTAGAACGCGATAAATACCCGTTTAATACTAATAATAATGTGTTCAGATCGCGTAAGTTTAAAAGTAATCTTCCAATATTTATTTATTCATTTTAAGAAATAACTCGCGAAGACATTCATTTGAACATGTGATAAACTTTAAACGGGTTTACGGAGAGTTTAAAAGCTTCCCATAATGATTAATTCTAAGTCCATTAATTCTAAACGTCTTAAGAAAACTCTAATTCTTGAAAAACGATCGCCGACATAAAACTGCCGTAATCGAAGAGAAAACACATCAGTTGTGTCTAAATTGCACGCACTTGAAATTCACGCAAAAATAAACAATTTAATATGTCGACATTCTGTCCACAGGACGACCCAGCGTATAACAAAATAAAAAATAGTCTCTTTGACACACACATAGATAAATTCAATTAAAAGAACGGAAAAGAGACTATCAACATACGGGAGAGAAACAAAAACATTGACGCGAGAAGGAATTATATAAGTAAATGTCGTATCAGTAACAAGTACCTGGGTGACCGAGCTTTGCTCGGTTTTTTTTATTGGTAAACGACGTTTTCTAAAAATGAAACCTAGCTTGATCGATTTATCGCCCCCGAAACCCTCTGCATACTAAATTTCATGAAAATCACTGGAGCCGTTTCCGAGATTCCAATTATATATATATATATATAAGAATAAGAATAAGAATAAGAATTTATTTGTCCAAAAAACGCACACAGGGAAAAAAAAATAATTAAGTAAGTAATACAAAATCAGCTAAAGAAAATAATAATAATACTAATACCTAATGACATCTTAAATAATTAAATAAAAAATTAGGAAGATAATATAAGTACTAACATGCAAATAAAATTTAAAAATAGAACTACCCACCTACAATCCTTCCCTGCATGTGCAGTTGAACGGGTCCAGCCTCAGCTGAATGCCACTACCGCGCGTCGCACAGTAGTGACGCTGTTTTTCAGTCTGAACCACAGTAACAACACGAGACGAGAAAAAACACATATACATTATCCTATTGTGTACATATAAACAAATAAAGCAGATAAAAAAAAAAGTACTAAATATAGTGTGTAATGTAAATATTATAATAAATATAATAAGATAAATAAATAAACATTCATAAGATAATATTAATTGGTATTCAAATGGAATAATATTCGGTAGGTATCAATTTGAAAAGGTACCTAAGGATAAATAAGTGGAGGCTGATAAACCGATTATAAGCTTTTTTGAATTGCGAGCAAGATTTTCTTAAGGTTAGATCTAAAAGTGAGTAATGATTTGAGGGAGCGTAGGGGTGGAGGCAAATTATTCCAGCAGCTAGTAGCTGCGTAGCGGAACGAACCTCGAAAAGCAACGGTTCTGTGCTTCTGTGTGAGTAAGACCAGAGCGCGTGATCTGCTCGTATACCGAGAATCATCTTTGACTTTGTCACGCGCCCATTCAAGTTTGGAGAATAGGTAAGGAGGCGACTCATTTTTGATGACGCCAAATAAGAGGCTTGCCAAGTGCAAATCCCGACGCGCCTTCATCTTCAACAAGCTCGAGGAGTTGAGGTAAGGTGTCACATGCGTTCGTGGCGGAATGTGAAAACAAAAACGCGCGCAGGCATTCTGAACTCGCTGTACCAACTTCTCAGTTCGATTAAGTAGACACGGACCATATACTACATCGCAATAATTTAACTTAGAGAGAATAAGAGATTCACATAGAGTAATTCGCACCGCCTCACTGAGGAAAGGACGAATTTTGTACAAAGTTTTGAGTCTATAAAAACAGTTACGAACACTTTCCGCCACCTGACTTTCAAATTTGAGTTGAGCATCAATTATTAGCCCCAGACTTTTTGCCTCAGGAACTCGCTCCACCTGCTCACCACCCACCACCACTTGGATGTTTTTATTATCAAGTTTATGCAGATTTTTCTTGGAGCCCGTTAGAATATATTGTGATTTTTTTGGATTCAGTATTAGAGAATTAGAGACTGACCATTTATAAATTCGATCTAAATCGCAATTCAACTCACTCATAGCAATGGCCCAATCGTCCGGCAAAAAAGAGTGGTATAGTTGTAGGTCATCTGCGTATAGGTGGAATTTGCAGTAAGCAATATCTCTTACAATATCTGCACTGTAAAGAATGAACAGAATTGGTCCAAGAATTGACCCTTGAGGAACTCCCCGAGGAACTGATTGAAGCGCAGACCTAACATTTTTACCATCAGCCATTCTCAATTCCACACACTGCTTTCTACCACTGAGAAAGCTATTGAACCACTTAATAGCTAATGGGTCAAAGCCATAAAATGCTAGCTTTGATAAAAGCAGTGATGTGTTAATTGAGTCGAATGCCCGGGAAAAATCCAGGAGGACCAGTGAACTGCACTTGCCCTGATCTTGAGCCAACAACAAGTTGTCGACAACATCCAGCAGTGCAGTTGCAGTACTGTGGCCTTGGCGGAATCCTGATTGGAACTGAGGCAGGATATTTTGGTTTTCCAAATACTTAACAAGTTGCAAGCTAATCACCTTCTCCAGAACTTTAGACAAACAAGGAAGTAGGCTTATCGGTCTGAGATCACTGACTGAAACAGGCAATTTTACTTTATTTGGCACACAAAACACATTACAACACAAGCAAAACTTAAATAATAAAAATATACTGTTCTGTACTGAGTTGCAACATAAACACATGTGTGCACAGCTAAGCAAGTAAATGTACATTTTAAGCAGACAAAGGTGACGAAAGAAAATAATATTTAAACTAGGTGCTATAATTAACTAAACATGCAGATACAAAAATAGATAAACATTTGAAAGTTGAGTATTAGTTACCAGTTCTGGATGCTCTTTTCGGAACATCCGGCCTACCAGGGTCTTTGAAATGGAGAATATCCTTGAGTTTTTTTATAAAATTACTAATATTAGAATTGAAAATATCAAGTTCGGGATTGTTTATTGCCAATTCATTGTACTGACGTGCCATTCTAGTAAGTGGATTATAATAGGATATATTGTTCTTGTAAGTACGCAATGCAAAAATATTACTTTTATTTGACCGTCTTGCACTGAATCTAGTATTTAAAGAAATCTGTGATTCAGCCGTTGTGGAGATTAGCGTACACAAACGCACAGATAATCAGTTTTTTTTTTCAAATACTTCTGTTTGAAGCTATGTTGTCTTATTATATGTAGCACTAATTTTTATTTGAAAATATCAAACGCACAGACACGACTTCTCAACGATTTTATTATATGTATAGATATAGATAGATAAGGGGAAGAAAGGCTTTATCGTGAAAATTTTAGGGGTACGTCTCAATGTTCAATAAAAAGCGCTAGGGCCCAGCGAGTTTCTTGTCAGTTCTTCTCGGACTGGGGATAGGACTGGAATTGGCACCTAGACTCACCTAGTATGTAAGATGATTCAAAATGAACCCTGTGATTTTACTGAATAAACATGATTTGAGTTTGAGTTTGTCCGCGACTTCAACTTTCCAAGTTTATGATATTTTTTGCTACATTTATTCCATGTCCATCATAATTTGCGATTTCTGTTTACCTGTGACATTTCCTATTTTCGTTAATATTCTGAACGTTGTTTTTCTTATTTTGTCTGATTTTCTGATGCTCGACCCAGGTTTAACTTTTTCACGAAGTTTTTTTGCTGTGACATTAATGACGTTGATATAAGACTCAAAATCGAATAATTCACGCTTCGAGCCTTATCAAGTAGACGTTATTCAATAAAAAATGAATTGTGAAATCGTGTAGTATAATGTTTTTGACAGGTCCATTCGCCTTATTTTTTTTTACCAGATAACAAAAATACAGTTAATTTATTGACTTTTTTTCAACGTTATGTTCAAAAGGAACAGCAAAAAAGAGGTTCTATATTCTAGTGAACTTTTGTTAATGTATTTTAACCATTGAAGTAACTATTATATTTCGTGCGGAACGATTTCAAAAACTCGGCTTATTTTTGAAAGAGCATCAGCTCTCAAGTTGATTGTATAAATTTGATTCTTCAGGTATTGATACTTTTCCCGTAATTTTTTTTCAATAAGTTATATAATCAATACCTACTTAAATATTATGTAATTTTCAGGCTCGATAGATATCTCCTCAGATTACTATTTACTTAGAGGATATCTAAAGAGAGTAGTCAGAGGCACGTCCAAACATGATATTTGGTACATGCCAACATTTTGCAAAAGAGATAGTTTTCCATACGTGACAGATTGCAAGCCCATCGCCGCTATACTTAAATATTTGGTAACCTCATTCTTGATTGCAGGTACCTATTATTCTACGTAGAGTAACATTGAAGGCGCTTTTCCTTTTAGTTTTTAAAACGTAATTATTTCCACTTATTTTTCCGATGTTGCCAGAACTCGTAATGAACGCACCAAAGTACAGTCGCAATTTTCATTATTCAAACTGAATGACAGAGCGGTCCAATAGCTCTAAATTGCAGTGGTTACCAGTCCACAAGAAAAAGCTTTTAGTGTTAAAACATTGTTGGCAGTATACATTGCAACGAGCACAACAGTAGTTAAAACTTTGGGCGTACAAAAATACTAAAATACACTATAACTAACCATAATTATATCATAATAAAAAAATAATTAATTATATCATAATTATATCATAATAATAAAGAGCGCTGGTGGTGTAGTGGTAGCACCCCTGCTTCACGATCCGAAGGTCGTGGGTTCAAACCTGGTCGTGCACCAATGAGTTTTTCCATTCGAAAAATTTATGTGCGCAATGCCAGTGCTCTTAAACGGTGAAGGAAAACATCGTGAGGAAACCGGCATACCCTAGAACCAAAAATTCGAAGGTATGTGTCATAGGTTAGTATTCTTATAAGCGGCGATGGGCTTGCAACCTGTCACGTACGGAATACTAACTACTGTGCAAAATGTGGGCATGTACCAAATGTCATGTTTGGACGTGCCTCTGACTACCCTCTTTAGATATCCTCAAAAGATCTAAATAACTAGAGATCTGAGGACATATCTCCTGAGCCTGGGGATTACAGTCGTGATCATATTTATTTATTTTTTTTTATTTTTTTATTATATCATCCTTCTCCTGCCCTGCTAAATTGGGTCGGCACAACATGTTTTCTTCTTCTACTCCTATCATTCGTCAACTCTGAGTCTACTCTTACATTCATTCAACTTTCACACAATCAAACCACTTTTTCTTCGGCCTTCCTCTGCTTGCCTCTACCCAGATACACTAATACCCATAACTTTTTTGGTAACATGGTTTTCATCCGTCATCAGTGTCCATAACACGTTAATCTAGCACTCCTCATCTTTTCAATAACAGGATATATATAGTTCTCAAATCGGTTAACGAAAATACGGAAGAAACTGTTTGCCAGTTTCTAGAGCCCTAGAACAAAAATTCGAAAGTAGGTTCGTAGGTTCATTCTTCCAATATTTGATTTGACAAATTTTAATATTTTATTTGCACGCTGTAAACACAGCTGACAGCGTGCAAACCTGTCGAAACGTCGGGAAAATAAAGGTAATTAGAACGCGATAAATACCCGTTTAATACTAATAATAATGTGTTCAGATCGCGTAAGTAATCTTCCAATATTTATTTATTCATTTTAAGAAATAACTCGCGAAGACATTCATTTGAACATGTGATAAACTTTAAACGGGTTTACGGAGAGTTTAAAAGCTTCCCATAATGATTAATGCTAAGTCCATTAATTCTAAACGTCTTAAGAAAACTCGAATTCTTGAAAAACGATCGCCGACATAAAACTGCCGTAATTGAAGAGAAAACACATCAGTTGTGTCTAAATTCCACGCACTTGAAATTCACGCAAAAATAAACAATTTAATATGTCGACATTCTGTCCACAGGACGACCCAGCGTATAACAAAATAAAAAATAGTCTCTTTGACACACACATAGATAAATTCAATTATATAAGTAAATGTCGTATCAGTAACAAGTACCTGGGTGACCGAGCTTTGCTCGGTTTTTTTTATTAGTAAACGACGTTTTCTAAAAATGAAACCTAGCTAGATCGATTTATCGCCCCCGAAACCCTCTGCATACTAAATTTCATGAAAATCGCTGGAGCCGTTTCCGAGATTCCAATTATATATATATATATATATATATATATATATATATATATATATATATATATATGTATATATACAAGAATTGCTCGTTTAAAGATATAAGATATAGCTGGTGAATCTCGCAGTGAGTGAAATTTTTGCATTTTCTGCTATTTTCTCTTTCTTTGAGTGTTGTACGTTCACGTAGTTTCAGGTATTCAGGTATTCAGGTAAAGATGCTTATTATAGCAGAAGTCGACCGTAAAACGAAGCCATCAGTTTACTCGTCGCCTTAAGAAGCCTTACGAACGTAGGTAATAATTTGATCTCTCTTATTATCAAAACAAAAGATATATAATATGAATGAATGAATGATTATTTGGCATAATTAAAGAAATTTTTAGATTTTTTTAAATTGGTACTTATTGTCGTTCACTGCTCGAGTCTCAACTTTGAGAAGGAGGCTAAGAGGAGGATTCAGCTGGGTTGGGCAGCTTTTGGAAAGTTACGTCGAGTCTTCTCGTCACCCATACCACAATGTCTGAAAACGAAAGTTTTCAAACAGTGCGTCCTACCTGTCATGACATACGGAGCCGAAACGTGGACACTCACGGTACGGCTAGTCCACCAGTTTAAAGTCGCTCAGCGAGCTATGGAACGAGCTATGCTCGGAGTTTCTCTGAAGGATAGAATCCGTAATGAGACTATCCGACACAGAACTAAGGTTGTCGACATAGCTCAGAGAATTAGCAAGCTGAAGTGGCAGTGGGCTGGCCATATCTATCGAAGAACCGATAACCGTTGGGGTAAACGAGTTCTCGAGTGGAGACCGCGGCTCGGCAAACGTAGTGTAGGACGCCCTCCGGCTAGGTGGAGTGACGATCTGCGAAAGGCTGCTGGCGGAGGCTGGATGCGTCGAGCTGAAGACAGGGCGCAATGGCGCTCATTAGGGGAGGCCTATGTCCAGCAGTGGACTGCTATAGGCTGATGATGATGATGACTGCTCGAGTCCAGTTTGCTGCTATACGAGTAGCATATACATACATAACGTATTGTTTTCACCATGTGCTGTACTTTTTAACCCCTGATGAAAAAAAGGGGTTTTATAAGTTTAACGTGTCTGTCAGTGTACCTATTTGTTGGTGTATGTGTGTATCTGTGTATCTGTCTGTGGCATTATAGCTCCCAAACGAAGGAACCGATTTTCGTTTGGTTTTTTTGTGTCATAGATAATTTTATCCCGAGTGTTCTTAGCCACGTTTCATGAAAATCTGTTCAGCCGTTTGAAGATCATCAGCTCTTTTCTAGTTGATGAGGGAATCTGACTAACTTCCTTATGTCTTATCGATTTTTCGAAATTTGGTACCGTATTACTTTAATGATATTGAAAGAACATGGTAAGGTAACCATGACTTTAAATGTGACATGTTAGGGTAAAGTTTAGCTGTAGGGGGGTTTTTAAAATTTTTAATTTTGTATTATTCTGTTCATTGTTGTGTGTGCTAAAGAAGCAAATAAAATGTGTGTCTATTTCTAAATCCAAAATCCTATCATAATTTTACGTAACATTTATCAATCCGGACAAAAATGTAATATAGCACAATGTTTTTGTTAAACAAACAGAATTCTCATAAAATCGATGCGTCCTTTGTGGTCGTCGCATCGCTATTCCTACTCTCAATTGTTGTTACATGCTGCACTTTATCGAAAGGACATTTATAGCATCAGGGAACCAAATAGTTATTACACAAAAAACAAACACGATTACGACTGTAATCCCCAGGTCCAGTAAATAAAAATAATAATAAATAATGCTGGACTATCCACACACCATCATCTAGCCCCAAAGTAAGCTACTCAAAGCTTGTGTTATGGGTACTAGATAACTGATATATTTAATACATGATATTATAGGTAGTAGATATCTTCTCAGCTCTCTAGTTAGGTACTTAGATTTTTAAGGATATCTAAAGA
Organism: Cosmorhoe ocellata; assembly: GCA_963675405.1. NCBI lineage: Eukaryota > Metazoa > Arthropoda > Insecta > Lepidoptera > Geometridae > Cosmorhoe > Cosmorhoe ocellata. Next base: position 1,079,360 of record OY776254.1, on the reverse strand, counting down.
GTGTAGTCAAGCATGATACTTGGCACATGCCCATATAACTGTAACAAAAGTGTGAAGGTCAGTTGGCCCCGACATTTTGCACAGGTTGCAAGCCCATTGCCGCTTATAAGAATACTAACATATCACACACACCTTCAAGTTTTTGGTTCTAAGGTTTGCCGGTTGTCTCACGATGTTTTAAGAGCACTGGCATTGCGCACATATATTTTTCGAATGGAAAAACTCATTGGTGCAGGACTAGGTTTACTACCACCACTACCAAATAGTATGTACACTTTTTTGTACGTATTAAAGATCATAAAATACATTTATAGGTTCCATCGACGTCTTCGTCCGTACGACTTTCTTTAGGAGAATATATTTTTTATTTATGGTCTAATTTATCTATGAAAATTACATGTAAATTAGTTCAGTAGTTTCAGGAATGTGCGTAAACAAACAAAAAAACAGGCTGACAGAAATGAATTCTAAAAAATCTCCGATTTATGTTCTATTACTCCTCTCTCTTCAGTCCTAAGTAAGTTCCTAAATTATGAGAGAAAAATAACCATAATATTAAACCTATCACCATTTCCCGGATATTGTAAAGAGGATACGGATATAACTATAATTTGGCGACGGTTGCACCCGGCTCCGCCACAGCAAAGCAAACGTTATAGCTCTGTGGAGAGCTGTGTGGAGACACGAACGTATCTGGTTATTGTACTTGTTTTACTGTTTCTAATATACTGCAAATTATATTTCTCATCAAAACAATTGAGTAACTTCTAAAATTATAAGGTTTGATTACATTGGTAGTTGATTCTGTAGTTCCGCGGACTAATAAAAAAATGCTGAAATATACACGACCTTATTTTGTTCACACCAAATACAAAATTAGCGTAAACATTTTAAATGACAAGCCTTAATCTGACTAAACTGCTGGTCTACCATGAGTTTTCACAATCTACACTTGCTAGCGACTGTAGTTTTAAAAATGTATGAAAAATTTGTACAGCGCCTCTAGCGGATAGTTGGGTACTAAAACCTCACGTAGCTAACTATCCTACGTCACAGCGTACTACAGCGACTGTAGTTTGCACTTCATTAATTTGCTTAGAATTTGGTACCATGAGTAACAATTTCGACAGATGTCATAGTAACGTACTATTACTACTGTAGTAACGTCAGCTGATCTAAATGTGACAACTCATGGTAGACGTACTGACGTGTTTTAGCTTATTTTAGTAGGTAGCCATGGAAATTAGTGTTGACTAAAGCTACGTGAAAATGGTGGAAAATTATTTAAAATTAGAATAAAATGACTATTTTACCTTTTTTTAAAACTGTCATTCAAAAATGTTACACTAATTTGGTCTTTATAGTGAGCCAAATAAGATCGTAACTATTGTAGCATTTTTTAAGTTTGTCTGCAAAACAACAGAATTGCCGCCATTATTTGAAATCTAGAGATGAAATTGGCTCTTTAGTCGACTGGCCCCGCTCTGACTGGCCCCTCGAGTCCAGTTGACCTAATGCATGTTTTAAATTGGTCAACTGGCTCCGCTTACAGAATTTATTATTAGAATAGTCAAGAAGAAAAGTGTTTCAACTTTTGTCGATATACTCGTACTATATTGTTGATTTTGACTAGTTCTAAGCAAAAGAACCCAATAAACATAAGTATCATATTTATAAAAATGGTGTTTCATTTTTTTTCTCTGAGTACGTTTTGTACACATCTGTACATGGATTTGAAATAAACAATAGATTTTTTGTTCAAATTAGTAATGGGCCCAGTCGACTAAAAAAAAGTAATAAATTAAATGCATTAGGTCAACTGGCCCCGTAGGGCCAGTTTTTTTCCGGGGCCAGTCGACTAAAGAGCCTAGAAATTCACATTTCGTAATACATAAGTCGAGCGCACGAAAATAGCCTTCGATTACTTTAAAAATAATATCAAAGTCTACCCAATTGAACACCGGTCAAGCCATTTCATTACGCCGTGACCAATTTCAGTAATTAACAGCGCTGAGGGCGGCCCCAAGGGTCGCCACTAATATGTCCAATATTCAAGATATCCATCTAATTTATGAGCGAGAGCGAAGCGAGCCTTGTGTTTTGAAAATAGGTTACCATACTTTTGTTGTTTGTACATACATACATAAAATCCCTCCTCTTTCCCTACGGGGTATGCAGAGACCACAGATCTTCACATGCTACGATCCTGACATACATTTTTTGCTTCATTCACTCTAATTACATTCTTCATCGCTTCGGTTTAGGGTACTCTTGACCTGGGGCCTCATCACGAATTCATAATACATTACCAAATTAATATTACCTACATTGTTATTTCGTACTATGATCTATGCAAATTATATTGAAGTACTGTTAAGTTAAATCGGAATCGTTACGAAATCGTTATGGAATCGTTCTGGAAGACTTCGTGGTAAGGCCTCTGGCCTTTCTCTAAAACGGCACCAATTTGATCGAGGTACGTACGCCGAGGTCTTCCCCTTCCAACTATCCCATTCACACTCTCCTTATGCACCTATTTCGTCAGTCTCCTTTCATGTTTATATATAAGGTATATATAAGGTATATATGGCCTTACAGCCTGTCACGTACGAAATACTTCTGTACAAAATATGAGCATATGCCACATGGATAGTTCAGGCGTGCCTCTAGCTACCCTCGTTTAGATCCTAATTAAATAGAGATTGATGATGTCTACCAAATTGTTTGTTTTAGACCGGTTTGCGAAAAAGAAGGTTAATTTATTTGGGGTGTACGTATGTATGTATGTGAGATCCTAAGACTGTTCCTGTAGCCATTTGGCTGGACGAATTTTGACAAATGTCGTTGACTGGTGTCTGGATTACGAGTGACATAGGCTTTACAAAATGTCAAAAAAAACAAATATTATGGCCGCTAAGAAGTTAATTTACTTTAAGCCGGTTTTTTAAATTAATTCTAAATCGCTTCAGCTCATGACTTAGACACTGAAAGGGGTCACGTGTGCGACATACTGGCACTGATTGGGCACATGTTTACATCTCGCTAAGTGCGTGGCCTTGTCTGACAATACCTCACGCTATTAGTGCTCTTACGTTGTTACTCAATTATCCTGCTTAATTTATAAATAGGAAAGTTTTCATGTTGGGATGTTTGTAAAGCTACAGTTATTTACGAAAGCAAGAAAGCATGTTTTTTTGAGCAAATGCTCATTAGTAGCATGTGTAAATGTGTATTGAAACATTGCTAATACCCAGTAACATTTTAATAGTTATAAGAGATGCATAGAAGAGCCGTTAAAATCTCTAAGTTATAGACAAGTTCTAAGTTCTAAGTGTTATAGCTATAACCCTAATATACCCCCGGATTGGGCATTTTTTTCAGGCTTAGGTTCTTCAATCGCTATACAAAAGAGTTAAATACGAAATTAAGAGGCATATGAGAGCTATGGTAAGGGTACAGTAGTTCTAAGCAACTCTTTGAGCGCTGAAAGGGCGGTATATAAGTAAATATTGCCACCTATAGCGGTACTACAGGTCTACAAAGGAAATAAAATCGGTTTTTTCGAGATATTACAGTTCCTGATATTTTTCCTGATATAGTGTGCTCATTTAGAAATCGACGTTCTTGCGATTTTTAGGCATGCTACCTGCAGCGCGGGTAGAGAAGGGTGTGCTTTTAGCGCGTGTGAATAGGTTTGCTAGCAAATTAATGAATGAATTTTACAAAACTAGCATGCCTATTGCTAGCAAATGTAAACTACTCATAAGCATGCTCATATTGAGCATACTCAATAGCACGCTTTTTATGTGTAATAGTAACTTTACTATGTCTAGATAGTTGTAAAGGACGGGGATGATTCTGCTCAATTTGATTTTTTACCGTTATTACAAAAACTTTTATAACCTTGATTTTAGAGTTCTTCTTTCAAGCTGATAGCATAAAGATGGAGCAATAAAAGATTGGTTGATAATAAGTTATTCCACAAAGGTTACATTTAAAATTAACTAAAATTTTTAGCGAACAATGACGAAATTGAGAAAATTGACGAAACCGTTGAGTAGAATGGCCGGGGACGGGTGGAGAGGTGAAATTGAAATTGAAATTGAAATTTGAAAAAATTGAAATAGAAATTGAAATTGAAAAATATTTATTCAGTACAATCACAAGGATCACTTTGAAACGTCTTACATGCTAGGTGAATCTATGTGCCAATTCCAACCTAACCCAAGTGATTATTCGTAAGAAAGAACACTATTGCTTGCTAAAGAACCAGCTTCAGACTGGGAAACTTCTTCATCTTTCTGCCCTTTTCCCACTCCATATGGGGTTGGCACAACACGTTTTTTTCATCCATTGTCCTCTATCATCCGTATCACCTTAGTCCTCACTAAGAACTAGCTTCAGACGGCACAGATCCCGTATTCCAACTGCTCGGCTTTACGCCCATCCGCGCCCAAACTGCGGTTTCTTCTTCTTCTTCCTGCTCTTTTCCCAATCCATGTGGGGTCGTCACAATACGTTTTCTTCTTCCATTTCCCTCTTTCATCCATCATCTCAGTTCTCACACTTTCTTACTCTTATCATCTTTACGAATTTTTGGCCTAAGTAAATACATTAAATTACTTCGATTCTATCCCAGGTCTCCAGGCCTAAATATCTGTAAATAAAGATTTTGTAGTAACAATCTTTTGGCAGCATTGAGTCCCATGACAGTATCGCCTCTAACGATATCCCCAGTGGCATGTTGGCAGTTTGCCGGCTTTGCACGTGACGTTTGGACTTATTCTACTGGGTGATTATGACCTGCTCGAGGAAATTTGTCCTCTACTACCAATTGGATGTCCTAATATTTTTCTTATCGTTTTTGCAAAGCAGTGAAAAAGTAACTTCCTATTTATTTGGTTCGTTGTTTTTATTTTATAATTAACTACTTAGCTGTTACCTGCGTCTTCGTCCGCAAAAATAAATCATACCTTGGGTTAAATTATTGAAGTTTTAGTAGGAATTTTGGAACGAAGTTCCTTATCGCGCGATGTGAAAGGGGGCTAGACGGAAAAAATTCTCACGAAAAGTTGTAACGACACTTTTTGCTATAGTAAGCTATTGTAAGCTTTGCGGCGTGCGCATGTTTCTCTGTCTGTCTCTCTCTCTCTATCATAGAAAGCAAGAAAAGGAACTTCGTTCCATCCAGGTGTCCCTTGACACCTCTCAAGTTTTTTGTTTGGGACAGGTTGCAAGCCCATCGACATGGCACGTAGTTTGTTTTTTCCCTAAACTATATCATAAGCATGTAATTATGTAGTTCGTCTTTGTAAATGTATTTTTTTTAAAGACTTGCTTGTAAATATTTTACTGTATACAATAAAGATTTACAAAAGGTAATAGTTGGCTCAACGAATCTAGGCATTCAAGAAGTTAGCCGCAAGAGCTGCGCAGTATCGTTTTTCGGGAGAAATTGGAGGTATGAGGAGGGGGGGAAGGAACTGTACATGCGCAAACTCGCACCTGTGGCTAACTTCACGAATGCCTAGATCCGTTTCATGACCTGTACTTTAGTAACTTTTACAATTCACTGTACAAGAGTTACAAAAATCACAGGTGGACAGTTTGCCTGTGTGTCACCCGATACTGTTCCACGATTGACGTATTGAAAATCGATTGGGTATTCACATTGTATAACCGCAGCCACATACCAACGCTCTTGAACGGAAAATAACGAAATTAGCTTTACTGAAAAGGACGGAAATTTCTAGTACTTTCCCGCTAAAACTATTATCTAATGAGGTTATTAATTAAGCTTATTAATATTAATGAGCCCCACAAAATGCCTTATAGAAATATTATTAATATTAATAATCCCAACACCACACCTCAAATAGAAACTCGACACGTGTTTCGCTTCTCCACGAAGCATCCTCAGGACCGTTGACTCGCTCCGCACTAGTGTTGCTCCACCGAGCGCCGAGAGAAAAGAAAGGCATTTTGTGGGGCTCATTAATATTAATAAGCTTAATTAATAACCTCATTAGATAATAGTTTTAGCGGGAAAGTACTAGAAATTTCCGTCCTTTTCAGTATTTGTAATGGATTTCCGCAAAGTCACGCCTGAATCAATAATTTATCTGAAATTAGCTTTGTCTAACCGTTTTAGTTTCCCGACCAGAATGTCAGTTATTTTCTTTTCATACTGACTAATTACCAAGATTTTCTGTAATGCATTCGACTGTCAACTTTGTCGCTCTAGTTTTTATATTTTTTTTCGTGTTATTTTGAGTTTGAGTGTGTAATTTTGATGGTTATTTTTCCAATAAAGCCCAAGTTCAAGACGTGAATGTAAAATATGTGAATTAAAGTGAAAAGTTCCTTTCTAAATCCATCGAAGGAAATCCCGAGAGTTTTGAATAAATTAGCCATCTTTTGTTTGAAATTGACTTGACAATTTGACTATGACTTTGTGACATTGACAATACTACTTAAGCACTTGACACCAGCAAATTGATCTCAAAAGAGACAGACAAAGAAGAAGAAGACTGTACATCGAAGACATCGGTATTTCTAGTTTCAATATTTAACGCAGTCGGAAATATTCGAGCTCTGAGATTGACATTTTAGTTTGACGTTGATCTGTCAGTCACTATCGAAAAAGTTTTATCTAGATATATGAGTGACTAGCTGTCCCGCTCGCGACTTCAATCACTTAAAGTATCTAAACTGAGTTTTGAACAAATCACACTAATAAAAGAATTCCATAAATGACTTTGACCCCCCCTTTCACCCTTTTTAGAGGGTTATTTTGGAATATCCTGAAACACGTATCCATTTATTTTGCATTTACAGTGCACAAACAAAGTTTCATGAAAATCGCTCCACGCGTTAAAAAGTTTCATACTAACGTTTTCACCCTTTTTCACCCCCTTAGAGGTAGAATTTCCAAAAATCCCGCCTTAGTGGGTGGTTTTGTTATAAAAGGAAACCACCTTCCTAATTTCAGCTTTCTAGCTTCAGCGGTTTCGGCTCGGCGATGATCAATCAGTCAGTCAGGTCAAGCTCTTATATAGATATAGATAAATCAGTCAAATCAAAACTCCGTTAAGAAAAATCCCGATAAGTAAGACCCAGAATACCGGCCACCCATCCTAATAATGACTGTACTAAGAATGAAGAAGCAAACTACGCCAAATGCTATGATTTGTAACAAATCGAGCAGAAGATCGCAACAATTCTTCCAAATCATGACCCCAAAAAGTAGGTACAGGTCGTTAGATATTCTATTATGCACCGGACTGATTCGGGCGTAGCCATTGTTATGTTAATCTTAAATGGGCAACAGTTGGCAGAGGCCTTCGATCGAGCCGATAGACTGCATTTACGTAGAACGCAGGCATTTGTTAAATCAAAAGCTTGGATACTCATAATTGTACATTGTGTTGCGTTAAATTATTATTAATTAATTCGTAAGGATGAGCAGTAATAGGTTAGCGTTGTATGCGGAAGGATGATTGTGACGAGGAGAGTATTATAGATATGAATGTTGATGGATATAGGGGTAGAGGTAGGCGAAAGAAATAATGGATGGACTGTGTGAAAGTATATAACTAGAGACTATAACTAGAGATATCTACCGAGCCTGGGGATTTATACACCTTTTTAATTTATTAGCTGAAGGCAAACATATTGATTCATTGTTTTAGGTGTAAATATCGGACACCCAGATATTACCAATTTTACAAATAATAATTCAAATTCTACCCCGATAGAGTATAAATGAAACATGATTGGGGATCAAATTATTTACAGCTGAAACAAGTTTTTGAATAGTTTTATGAAGGTTTTGGTAATTTTTTAGTGAAGCGATACTAATTTGTTATAATTTAGTTTTCTATCAGAATAGGCAGGTGATTTTTCATTTAACAGATGTGTTTTTTTTATATTTTCAAGCGAAATCTGATTTTAATACAACTCGTAATAAAAACGCCTACACCAATGCCGAAACTAGAGTTTTAGCAATATGAGAGCATCTTGGTCAAGTGGTCGTGACCCCGCCTTCTGATCTCAAGGTAATGTTTTCAAATCCGGTCGTGTATCACTGGAGATTTCTGATTAAAAATTATGTGCACTTACCAGTACCTACTCTCAAACGGTGAAGGAAAACATCGTGAGGAAACCGGCATGTCTTCTTTTTCTTCTTTATTTATGGTATCTGTCTCCTTTGACATCGATTTTGTTAGTGTCGTGTTTTTAAATTAAATTGTATTGTCAACGTTATTATACTAGACTTTCAGGAGCAGCAAAACTCCAAATACGATAAGCTGTTTGCAGTGGTGGAAGAATTTCGTGTAGCTGTGGACTTTCTGGTTCAAAAGAACGAGTCGTTGCAGACTCAAGTCACCAAGCTCGAGGCAGATAGGACTTCCAACCTTGAGTACATTGCTGCTCTTGAATCGAAGGTTGAGAATGCCGAACGCAGTGCAAGATCGACTTGCCTTGAAATAAGAAATATACCCTCATCTCAGACTGAGACAAAATCTGCTCTCGTAAATCACATTATCCAAATTAGTAAGGTGCTAAATGTACCGATTCAAGAGACCGAGATCAAAGATATCTTTAGGCTAAAATCGAAAGATCCAGCGAATAGAACAATCATTGTTGACTTTACGAGTGTCCTCACTAAAGAGAAAATGGTCGCAAACTACAGGAAATGTAACAGGGAGAAAAATCGTCTGACCTCCGAAAAATTGAGAATTGCTGGGTCTCCAAAGCCTATTTTCATTTCTGAAAATCTATCAGCGAAGCTAAAGAAATTGTTTTATCTAGCTCGGGAACATGCCAAAGCAAATGATTTTCAGTTTTGCTGGGTTTCGGGCGGAAAAATCTTCCTGCGCAAGCGTGAGGGCGGGCCACTTATCAGAATTAGCAATGAAGCTGACCTCTCCAACATGTCTCCCAACAAGTGACTAGTGGTCACTTATTGTTCACAAATCCACTATGGATTAAGCTTATTAGTATTAGCATTTATTCTCTTAGCATATGTTATTATTTTTTTGTCACTTTTTGTGAATACTGAGTCACCATTATATTCTACACTTTCATGTTCTACTATAAACACATACACAACACTTAGCACACCCTTATGTAACGATAGTCATCATTTAATTACGATTCTCCTACCTAAATACATAATACAACCCACAACCCGTTTTCGGATAGTAGTTAGCCAGAATAAGCTTTATCAGCTCTTAGAACACCTGTTAATTTTTTACATTCCATCATGAATGAACTTGTTTCTATAAATTCTGACTTAGAAAACTTTTCCGTAACAGAATCATATTCTTGCTCCCCTGAAGAAACCAGTCAGTACTTTCTGAATTGCATCTCTGCTCTGAACATACTACACTTAAATATCAGGAGCATTAACTGCAACTTTGATAGTTTTACTGTACTCCTCCATAGAATACCATCAAAAGTGGACATTATATTGCTATCCGAGTGCTGGTTGAGTAAGTGTTCCTCTCTTCCTGTTTTACCTGAATTTGCCGCTTTCTCTTCTGACTTCAAGACACAGAACGAAGGTGTAGTTGCATATATTCGTGTCGATTTGGCCTGCAATGTTGAAAGTCTAGAATTTGCGGATGCAAATTGTTTACTGCTGAAATGTGAAAAAAACATTGCAATAATTGCGCTCTATCGCTCCCCCTCGGTAAAAAATATTGAACCCTTCCTTTGCAGTCTTGACAATTTATTAACCTCATTAAAACAATTCCCTACGATAGCTGTAGTCGGTGATCTAAATATTAATATTGCTCCTAACCATAATGATTCCAATTCCGATGACTATCTGAATCTTTTAGCTAGCCATTCTATGCTTCCCACCTATAATTCCCCAACCCGACTGAACAATTGTCTGGATCACATCATCTTGAAATCACCTCACTCGGCAGTATCTTTGATTCTTGACACCCTGGTAACCGACCATGCGCCCTCGCTGTGTTCCATAAATCTCAAAGGTAAAACTAAACCTCCGAAGCCTTACACAAAATTAGATATTCCTGCAACCATTAAACAAATTGAAAGCACTGACTTCTCTGATATCCTCTTATCTGATAATCCAACCTATACCGCTCAAACTCTAGTAGTAACCCTATCCAAAATTGTAAAAAAACACACTCAAATCTTAACACTTCCTAGCAGAAAACGTGTGATCAAACCTTGGATTACACCCGGCCTTCTAAAATGCATTCGTCACAGAGACAAACTTTACAAATTGTATAAAAAGAATATTCATAACGAAGTACATAAAATCATTTTCACCCGTTACCGAAACTTTTGTAATAACCTTTTAAAAAAAATTAAGCGTGAGTACGAACGCCATGAGCTTTGGAAGGTCAGGAATAATCCGAAATCTACCTGGAAACTTGTCAAAAAAATAGCCAATCTTGATCGTAACCGTTGATCTGCTGAGGAACTTTTGAAGATAGCTTCCTCTCCTAAGGTCTCCGTCAATACCATTAATAAGTTTTTCGCCAATGTCGGAAAGAATTTAGCATCCCAAATCAACCCTCCAACCATTTTATCAAGCACATTCCCTATCGTAGCTCAAGCCGATACATCTACTCCCAACTCCATGGCTCTCTTCCCTACTGATCCAATAGAAATTGAAAGCATTATCCTAAACCTTAAAGACAAGTGTGCTGTGGGCTGGGACGGCATCCCCACATTAGTTATCAAAGGTGCTAGAAATACTCTTATCCCTATTTTAAACCACATTTTTAACCTCTGTCTGTTAACTGGGACATTTCCTTCTGTTTTCAAAAAAGCCCTTGTCCACCCCATATATAAGACCGGGAATAAACATAATGTTAATAATTTCAGGCCAATCTCAATTCTAAGTGTCTTGTCCAAAATATTAGAAAAAATTATAAACACCAGGTTGATAAGTTTTCTGAATGAAAATAACATCCTATCTGAAAGCCAGTTTGGATTCCGTAAATCAAGATCCACTGAGGATGCGGTTGTTGAACTAACATCTACAATTGTTAAAAACCTCGATAAGAAGCTTAAAGCGGCTGCTGTATTCCTTGACCTCTCCAAAGCATTCGATACCGTCTCTATACCCATGTTACTGGATAAGTTAGAGCAGATCGGAATAAGAGGCTCAGTTAATGACCTGTTCAGAAGCTACCTCACTGATCGCTCACAAGAAGTTGTCGTAAGTGGCGTTGTGAGTAATGAGGAACTAATCCAGTTTGGCGTTCCTCAGGGTAGTGTTCTTGGCCCTTCTCTCTTCCTTGTGTACATCAACGAGCTGTGTAATCTTACACTCCCAAATTGTAATATAATTACTTACGCAGATGACACTGCCCTGCTCGTTGGCGGAAAAAGTTGGGATGAGGTACAACAGTCTGCTGAAGCGGCTTTGAGAGATGTCCTTAACTGGCTCTCAACCAACCTTCTAACCCTCAACGTTGAAAAGTCGAATTATATTACATTCTCCCCCACTGCCCGTACTCAACCACTATTCTTCTCCCTCCGCGCACATACTTGTCAAGTTCCAGTCAGTAACTCTTGCTCCTGTCAAACTCTTCGCCATGTCACTTCTACCAAGTATCTTGGCGTCCACGTCGATAGATTCCTCTCCTGGATCCCTCACATTGATAATACTATAACTAGAGTACGTAAACTTATATTCGTCTTCAAAAACCTAAGAAGTGTTGCCGATTCTCAGTGTTTGAGGACAGTTTATTTTGCTCTTGCACAATCTGTACTGAACTACTGTATCACTGCATGGGGCGGTTGTATCAAAACGCAGATGCTTAGAGTGGAGCGGGCTCAAAGGGCTGTCCTAAAAGTGATGTCATCCAAACCTAGGAGATTCCCCACTAACCTCCTTCTACAACAATGCGAAGTTCTTTCTGTAAGACAACTGTTTATTCTGGCTAGCATCGTACGTCAGCACAGGCTCTTGTTCTTTGACCCCAAACTACTTAAAAATAAACGTCGCTCAGATATTGTGTGTAAAACTCCTACGCACAGAACAGCCATAGCTGGTCGCCACTTTTGTTATCTAAGCTGTTCACTTTATAACAAAGTTAATAAAGCTATAGATGTATACCCTCTTACACAATACACATGTAAAACTAAATGTTCAAATTGGCTTTTATCTCTTTCATATGAAGAAACTGAAAATCTTCTCATTTCCCTCTCATAAATTCATAAGACATGTTACATAAGACACACAACAATAGGTACTCATCATCATCACACACTCACACACACACCCTCACACCCTCTCACACACACATAAACTCACTCCTCAGCATTCTCAGTAATTTTTCCAGCTCATCCTTATTAATGTCATTTAACCTTTGTTTAATTTATTTTTGTTCTATATGTTAACCGAACAGAACCTACTCATCAGTTCTGGAGGCGGGCGTTGAGACTGCGTCACAGTTTTATTTTTAAACTTTAGCAGTTTCATCGTTTTTAACTTGTACTCTGTTCACTCCTGTTTTAATAATAAAATACATTTTAATTTTTTTAATTTTTTAACGTCACAGAGTCAGTCAAATTGTCAAGTAAATTTTCAATAAAAGATGGCTGTTTTGTTTAGTTTTTTTCCGATGGATTAAGAAACGAACAATTTTACACTCACTTTAAGAACTCGGGCTTTATTGAAAATAACTACAAAATTTACACAATAAACCTCAAAACAACACGAGACAATTAATAAAACTAGAGCGTTAAAGTTCACAGTCGAAGCATCAGAAGGAAAAATCCAATCAGCATGATTGTCGTAAAACATAAAAATTTCAGTGACATGACATGACATGACATGTCACGTAACACATTGTGTCAAGTGCACGAAAGAAGCTTTTAGCCAACTGGTTCAAATAACTAGTGACTCGTAAGAAAAAATTTGATACAAAAAACATAAATATATCCTGAGAGCGCTGGTGGTGTAGTGGTAGCACCCCTGCCTCACGATCCGAAGGTCGTGGGTTCAAACCTGATCGTGCATTAATGAGTTTTTCCATTCGAAAAATGTATGTGCGCAATGCCAGTGCTCTTAAACGTTGAAGGAAAACATCTTGAGGAAACCGGCATACCCTAGAACCAAATATTCGAAGGTGTGTGTCATAAGTTAGTATTTTTATCAGCGGCGATGGGCTTGCAACCTGTCACGTACGGAATACTAACTACAGTGCAAAATGTGGGCATGTACCACCATGGGCATGTCATGTTTGGACGTGCCTCTGACTAGCCTCTTTAGATATCCTCAAAAGGTCTTAGTAACTAAAGATCTGCGGACATATCTACCGAGCCCGGGGATTACAGTCGTGATAATATTTATGTCTTATTTTATCTATATCTTAATAAACTTGAGCGCCTGCAGAACGTCGGCATTCGGTTCATATTTGGCTTGCGCAAGTATGACCATGTGTCCGAGTTTCGCAGTAAGCTCAAGTGGTTACCCATTCGCCTTCGCCGAAATACTCATATTCTTATTCTTCTATACAATATCCTTTTCAACCCTTCCACTCCTTTCTATCTCAAAGAACGTTTCCAATACCTTCACCAAGACCATGATCGTCCTTTGCGCTCTTCTGAAACTCTCCAACTCAAGACACCTGTTCACACTTCCTCTTTTTATGACAACTCCTTTACAGTGCAGGCTGTCTGTCTATGGAATGCGCTGCCTGTTGCCATCAGACGTGCCAAATCGCTTCCCATTTTTAAAAACATGCTCAAGGAACACTACTTGTCCTCATGTCGCTGACTGTTGTTGTTCCTTTCATGTTCATTATGCTTATTTATTTATATACCTACTAGCTGTCCCGCCCGCGACTTCGTTCACTTAAAGTAGGTATCTAAATTGAGTTTCAAACAAACCACACTAATAAAAAAATAAAATAAAAAAAAACTTTGACATCCAATTTTACCCATTTTAGAGGGCTATTTTGAAATATTCAGGAATACGTTTCCATTTATTTTGCATTTAAAGTATCCAAACCAAAACTAAGACCAATCACACCACCCTTTAAAAAGTAAGTACCCATAGAAACATTGACCCCACATTTGACCCCTTTTTGAAGGTCATATTGAAAAATCCTGAAACACTTTGTTCATTCATTTTGTATTTACAGTACACAAAGTTTCAGACCAATCGCACCACCCGTTAAAAAATTCCCATACAAACATTGACCCCCTTTTTTAGAGTTATATTGAAAAATCCTTTAACATGAAATTAAGTTTCAGACCAATCGCACCACCCGTTAAAAAATCCTATACAAACATTGACCCCCCCCCCCTTTTGACCCCCTTTTTAGAGTTATATTGAAAAATCCTAAAACACGAAATTAAGTTTCAGACCAATCGCACCACCCGTTGAAAAGTTCCTATACAAACATTGACCCCCCATTGACCATTTGACCCCCTTGTTTTAAGGTTATATTGAAAAATCGTGAAACACGAAACAAAGTTTCAGACCAATCGCACCAGGTTAAAAAGATCCCATACAAACATTGACCCCACATTTGACCCCTTTTTGAAGGTTATATTGAAATATCCTGAAACACGTGTCCGTTCATTTTGTATTTACAGTACATAAACAAAGTTTCAGACCAATCGCTCCACCCGTTAAAAAGTTCACATACAAACATTGACCCCACGTTTGACCCCTTTTTGAAGGTTATTTTGAAAAATCCTGAAACACGTGTTCATTCATTTTGCATTTACAGTACACAAACAAAGTTTCAAGCCAATCGCACCACCCGTTAAAAAGTTCACGTACAAACATTGACCACACATTTGACCCCTTTTTGAAGGTTATATTGAAAAATCCTGAAACACGTGTTCATTTATTTTGCATTTACAGTACACAAACAAAATTTCAGACCAATCACACCACTCGTTAAAAAGTTCCCATACAAAAATTGACCCCACATTTGACCCCTTTTTGATAGTTATATTGAAAAATCCTGAAACACGTGTTGATTAATTTTGCATTTACAGTGCACAAACAAAGTTTCATGAAAATCGTTCCACGCGTTAAAAAGTTTCATACTAACGTTTTCACCCTTTTTCACCCCCTTAGAGGTGGAATTTCCAAAAATCCCGTCTTAGTGGGTGGTTTTGTTATAAAAGGAACCCACCTTTCAAATTTCAGCTTTCTAGCTTCAGCGGTTTCGGCTGGGCGATGATAAATCAGTCAGTCAGTCAGTCAGTCAGTCAGTCAGTCAGTCAGTCAGTCAGTCAGTCAGTCAGTCAGTCAGTCAGGTTAAGCTCTTATATAGATATAGATGTATGATAAATATACTGTAGTCTTTATATATATGTATATACAGTCGTGGTCAACTAATTAGGGACATGCAAGATAGTGAAGAACAATAACCGGTTATGTACATACAAATATAAAACCCTATTGATTTCTCAGTAACTATTATTTGCATAATTTGGTCCGATTATTATGCTTTAAATGGCTGTAAATAAAAGAATAAATAAATAGAAAAAAGTATTTAATATCAAAGGTTGAACATGTATTCAATTTTAAGGTATAATTCTGTAGCTGGACATTTAATTAAGGACAGTAAACTATAATGAAAAATAGAGTTAAACAAAACTAATAATCTGCAGTATTATAATATCTTTAACAGCTCCATTTTATTACGTGTAAAATCAGTACCCAGTAGCAAAACCTTTGTTAGTAATTACCGCTTGACACCGATGTGACATAGACATTATCAGTTTCTGGCATGTTTCGACAGGAATGTTTGCCCATGCCTCACAAAAAGCTTCATTAAGTTCATCTAAAGTTGTGGTACGATAAGTGGCTACTTTTTTCTTGATTTCGTGCCAAAGGTGCTCGATTGGGTTAAGGTCCGGGCTATTTGCTGGCCAATCTAGCACCGATACTGACTGACTGGTAAGAAACGACTTGACTGAACGGGCGGTATGTTTTGGGTCGTTATCATGCTGAAACGTCCATATAATAGGGAGATGCTCCTCAGCATAGGGAAGCATCGTTTCCTCCAATATTGCCTTGTATTGATGTTGGTCTAAGTTACCCTGAACTTTCCTCACAGGTCCCACTCCACGTCCAGAAAATGAACCCCACATTTTAATGTTTCCACCGCCATGTTTCACCTGCTTTTTTGTGAATCTTGGATTCATTTCCGCTTTTACTGGACGCCGTACGTATTGCCTTCCATCTGAAGAAATCAAATTAACCTTGGTCTCGTCAGAGAATAATACATGTTGCCATTGGGCGTAGGTCCAATGTCCATATTTACGTGCAAACGCCAAACGAGCATTTCTATGTTCTTTCTTCAACAACGGTACTTTGCGAGCCACTCTTCCGAACAACCCTGCTTCTACCAGACGTCGTCGAACGGTCCTAGCTGAGACACCAGCTCTTTCGTCTGTCCCAAACACTTCGTGTTTAATTAAAATAGAGCCTAGAAACGGATCTTTCTTAGCTAACCTGGCTATCATTCTATCTTCTTGCGGAGTTGTTTTTCTCGATCTTTTTGTTCTGGGCACATTTAAATCTGTGTTATTGCGTCTGACATGTTGCACTGCATTGTATACCATAGTTTTTGAACAATTTAAATGTTCTGCTATCCTTCGGTATGGCCAACCATGCTCGACAACAAACTTCATGATAATTTTTCGTAGTGTTGGATCGCAACTTTTATTTTTACCCATTTTTCTTCAAAATATTTTTCAAAACTTAAAATAAATATCGGGATTGCCGCCAAAACTACCACGAAACAATAAGAGAAGAAGTAAAAAAGTATTGAGATTCAAATTTTGAAAATAGAACGCAATATCTCAGTGTCCCTAATTAAATGGCCAGCCAGCATTATTTGAACAAATAGCACTACGATAATCTATCAGCTATACTGTAAAGAGGTTTAATGTTTAAGAAGTTGTTATTGTTTGTATAATCGGGCACATAAATGACTAATTATACTTACATGTAAGAGATATGGAATATGGTTTAGACTCGTTGGAAAATAAAAAATAAATTCACAATTCGGTTTAACCAAAGAGTGTCCCTAATTAGTTGACCACGACTGTATATATATATATATTATGTATTTATTTATTATAATTCATATTTATGTATTAAAGTACTATTGTTTATTATTATTTACTATTTATTGTTTATTATTTATTAGTTTATTTAGGCTCTTGTTTATTTATTTATAACTATCATTATCAAATGTATATGTGTGTACGTTGCTTCATCAGTTTTTATACATATTGGCACTGATGTTACCCCATGTTATTACACGTACAGTCCTTTCCATCCTAAGGTTGTCTGGTAGAGATCGCTTTCAAGCGATAAGACCGCCCATTGTATGACATAGTTTTAATTAATTTATTATTTTTTTGTAATATTTATGGTGTGCAATAAAGTATTTTCTATTCTATTCTATTCTATATCTATATAAGAGCTTGACCTGACTGACTGATTGATCATCGCCGAGCCGAAACAAAACCACCCACTAAGGCGGGATTTTTGGAAATTCCACCTCTAAGGGGGTGAAAAAGGGTGAAAACGTTAGTATGAAACTTTTCAACGCGTGGAGCGATTTTTATGAAACTTTGTTTGTGCACTGTAAATGCAAAATAAATGGACACGTGTTTCAGGATTTTTCAATATAATCTTCAAAAAGGGGTCAAATGTGGGGTCAATGTTTGTATGGGAACTTTTCAACGGGTGGTGCGATTGGTGTGAAACTTTGTTTGTGTACTGTAAATGCAAAATGAATGGACACGTATTTCTGGATATTCCAAAATAACCCTCTAAAAAGGGTAAAAGGAGGGTCAAAGTTATGTAT
Source organism: Cosmorhoe ocellata (assembly GCA_963675405.1). Taxonomy (NCBI): domain Eukaryota; kingdom Metazoa; phylum Arthropoda; class Insecta; order Lepidoptera; family Geometridae; genus Cosmorhoe; species Cosmorhoe ocellata. Next base: position 1,061,517 of record OY776254.1, on the reverse strand, counting down.
GGAATTTTTTTTTTTAGTGTGATTTGTTCAAAACTCAGTTTAGATACTTTAAGTGAACGAAGTCGCGAGCGGGACAGCTAGTTTAAATATATTCTTGTAGACGAATGCAAATTATCAATTCAAAATACGTCTTGTTTGCGCGGCGTGGCGCGGCGCCCGCGCTGATTACCAGCGGCTAATTGAGTAACGAACTCTACGGCTTGTTAAATAGTCGATGGCTTTCGCATGATCCAAGTAACAAGCTGAAGATAAATAATGTCCTGAGGATGCTTCGTGAAGAAGCGAAACACGTGTCGAAGTTCAATTTGAGTTTGTGTTGTTAAGCTCATTAGATAATAGTTTAGCGGGAAAGTACTAGATATTTCAGTCCTTTTCGTAACTCTGTTTCTATTATGGCATCTATTTTCTTATTCTTCTTCTTTATATAGAGCATCTGGCGTGATCATTTTGCACTTTTTCTGATGATTTCGACGTTGTAACATGTATTACTTTAATTTTAATATTTTGTGTCTGGTACGGATGTGATATAATATGTTGAATAAAGTTTCTTTCGAAATCCATCAGATTAATTCCAGAGCATTTTTAACATAACAGTGTTTTTCAAATCACTGGCAAAAGTGTTCTCTAAAGAGACAGAAGCCATAGAGATTTATTCTAGTATTTGACTGTCAACTTTATCGCTCTAGTTTTTATATATTTTTTACTTGTTATTTTGATTTTTACTGCGTAATTTTAAGCTCGAGTTCTTGACACTGGTGTAAAATATGTTATTTATGGTGATTAGCTTATGTAACGGATTTATTCTGATGCTTCGACTGTCAACTTTATCGCTCTAGTTTTATATTTTTTCTCGTGTTTTTTTATTATTTTTGCCGTTTTTTTATAAAGCTCGAGTTTTCGACACGGGCGTAAATTATTTAAATGATGGTGAAAAGCTTATGTATTGGACCGCACTGAAGTTTACTATTATCTAGTCTATGCACATTCGTTATTCTTGTGATTAAATTGCTCCAGACTTTATAGAGCTTTCTAGATTAATATCTAGTGCAAAACTACTAATTACTGGCTTTTATCACTAAAAATATCTTAGAATATAAGCTAAAGAGGTGATAAGCGCTTGTCACTAAAGTATACTGAGAGCCCTAGTGGTTTAATGGCAATGTAAAAATTGAATGTATGGGCGTATGCATGTTTGTTACTCTTTCACGCTGAAACGACTGAACGGATCTGGATGAAATGTGGCACAGGGATAGATTATAGTCTGGAAAAACACATAAGCTACTTTTTATCACGGAAAAATTTACAGTTCCCGTCGGATAGATTTGTTTTTGTTTTTCAAAGTACAACACGGGCGAAGCCGTGGGAGGAAGCTAGTATTATATACTAGCAACCGCGCGCGGCTTTGCCCGTGTTGTACTATATTCATATTCCAGACTATAATCTATCTCTGTGCCAAATTTCATCCAGACCCGTTTAGCCGTTTTAGGGTGAAAGAGTAACAAACATCCAGACATCCTCACAAACTTTCGCGTTTATAAAATTAAAGTAGGATTTGTAAGATATACAAGGCTAATAAGCGTTGAATAACCGGTTAGTGTCGTCATAGCTTAGTAACACTAGAAACTGAATCATCCAGTCAATGATCATAAGCGTTGAATAACCGGTTAGTGTCGTCATAGCTTAGTAGCACTAGAAACTGAATCATCCAGTCAATGATCACGATCTATCCTATTACGGCTACACCTCCCAACATAGGCACATCATAGAGGGAGATGTATCGCTTCCATAATTCAATTTCCACTCCCCAAGCAGCTGACTTTCCTTTCAAGCATTATCCTCAACACTTTTGGGGCTCCGCAGTACTAATAAAAACATTACGCCTAAAAGCTTCATGCCATACCCTCAGCGAAAATGAAAGTTGGTGGCACTCGTAAATGCCGGAACCTTCAACCTTATTGCGGTCGTGTAAAGTTGAAAATACAGCAGGTTCCGGCGATTGTTTCAGCGGTAAACTTTGGAAAATTCGTATTAGAATATTTAACTATGGTTGTTTGTATGTGCCAAGTGTTGAAAGTTTGGATAAGCGCATAAATAATGACGGTGAAACGGGAAACTCTGCAGAGTATCCTTTTTTGAACCTTTGCCCAACAGTGGGAATAAAGGTTAATAAGTATCCCTTTAAAAATATCGGCTAGAATTCGCTTTTGCGTTTACATGTACAGTATTTGATACACGGTAACAAAACGTCTTATACATGTTTTGCTTTAAACAAGAAAACATTTTTGACAGTCACACACTTTCTACAAGTATTTTGTATACATTTATACACACGACTTGTTTTATACATGTTATTCAACATGTAGAAAACCTGTTTTATATGTATATTGGGTAAGAGTTGTAGTATCATTACTTAGCCAAATTCCAGACAGCCAACATTTTGCGTACAGGATTCGTAGAAGACATTGATAGGTTTCAATTAAATGGATCACGCATTTCTAAACTTTTGTATGAGTATAAAAATCTTTTAGATACAATTTAAACAGAAAAAATCAACACAAAATGCTTACAAATTATACAATGGCATGCAAGTATTACATGATTGTGAATATCATGAAAGTAAGTGTCATGCAAGTTGAAAGAATGCTAGAATTAAATGTACAGATAGCCCTTTAGTAACTATAACAGATCACTGAGATAGCCAGTTTAGAAGAAATCATGCCATCTCACTTGCACTCGTTTGCCATATTATACTAAAACTACAAAATTTTTGCTCGCTAGCTACTGACCCATATTACCAGCATTTGTATTCCTGGCGTTAAAGTTTAAAAATGTATGTGCAAATGATTTCTGCTCTTTGGAGTTTCGCATTTTTACTCGACTGCTAAAAAGGAGGGTAATTTTTGGGTATGTATGTTTTGGCTCTCGCTGTAGCCCAAACGGCTTGACAGATTTTGTTTAATGAGGTGTTGGATTTGTCGATCACAATAGTGACATTTAGTTAAATGAAATTTCAAAAAATCCAATATGGCGACAATAAAGAGTTATTTTACTTTTCTTTTAGTCGGGTTTTTTTTGTTTTTATTTAATAAATAGGTACTTGCACAGTACAACATTACATTATGCTTTCTCTAAATAATCAAATTTTTGAGGGAAAAAACTCACTTCATGCAAACGGCCCATTACCAGAGTCAGTTATTATGAAAGGAAGGAATCTTGTTTAATTCCAGCGTCTGAAAAACCCTCACCATAACCGTAAAATAAGGTGTCGCCAACTTTCACCCACTCGTAAAATACAAAGTTTAATTCCATAGAAACTTTTAAAGTCCTTGTAAAAATGAAAGCGATGGCCTTTAAAGCGAAACTTCTTGAATGGCGAGGAAAATATTTTAATTGGAAAATTATCCGGCTATTCAACACGTTTTTGAAGATAGTTCAAGTTAACCATCTCCGTCTAACTAAGCGGTGAGAGAAAGAGACACATTACGGTTGCCGCCAAATACAGTGAATGAATGAATGAACGAATGGAACGTTTATACGTTTATGGTTCTTTTTCACGTTTATGATACACGCTTAAGGCTCTGTGGTTTAACTTTTTAGTTTTACGAAGTAGGTATAGTAAGTACTAAGTTTAAACTACTTAGAATAAAAATTGCTTGCCAAAACTTTGCTAGTTTTTGCCTCGATAGATTATAAGGTAACGGCTTGTTAACACATAATATAATTATGTACATCCGTCATAGACAAATCGTTATTAATTTTAAAGATAAATTCGCATTATTGAGATGTATTCGTAATTTTTTATTAATCAATAACCGATTTAGGTATGAACAAACCCAATGTGTCAATGTCAAGGCCTCCGTGTCAGTTGTTTCAAGCATGCGTGTTGGATATTTTGGATAATATTTCTTTCCAGTTGCGAAATCTTAAAGGGTAAAATAGAATATAGTGTTTGTTATGTATGTATACCCAATGCAGTATAACTTTTATTTCCATTGTCCCAAAGCCAGTAGCAACTGCATCAGTAATTCATCCTCTCTTGAAGTCCATTACTCCAGTATCCCAGCGACAGTGACGTAGTTGCTACGTCATCAATTTCTGAGTATGGCAAGTTTCAGATTACAGCGAGATTGCGCACCACATATCACCTAGATGAATTGCAGCGATTTATTTACACCATAGGCCTGACATTATTTTGTAGTAGGTATAACGAATTTTCAATTCACATGATTAAAAAAGCGCTAGTGAGAGCGCTGGTGGTGCAGTGGTAGCACCCCGGCCTCACGATCCGAAGGTCGTGGGTTCAAACCTGGTCGTGCACCAATGAGTTTTTCCATTCGAAAAATTTATGTGCGCAATGCCAGTGCTCTTAAACGGTGAAGGAAAACATCGTGAGGAAACCGGCATACCCTAAAACCAAAAATTCGAAGGATTGTGTCATAGGTTAGTATTCTTATAAGCGGCGATGGGCTTGCAACGTGTCACGTACGGAATACTAACAACTGTGCAAAATGTGGGCATGTACCAAATGTCATGTTTGGACTTGCCTCTGACTACCCCCTTTAGATATCGTCAAAGATCTAAGTAACTAAAGATCTGACGAGATATCTACCGTCGGATTACAGTCGTGATCATATTTATTACTAGCTGTCCCGCCAGCAACTTCGTTCGCGTAAAGTATCTAAACTGAGTTTCAAACACATCACACAACTCATAAAAATCCCATACGAACTTTGACACCCCATTTTACCCCTTTATGAAGGTTATAATGAAAAATCCTGAAACATGTGTCCATTCGTTTTGCATTTACAGTACACAAACAAAGTTTCAGACCAATCGCACTACCCGTTAAAAAGTTCCCATACAAACATTGACCCCACATTTGACCCCTTTTTGAAGGTTATATTGAAAAATACTGAAATACGTGTCTATTCATTTTGCATTTACAGTACACAAACAAAGTTTCAAACCAATTGCACCACCCGTTAAAAAAATTCCATACAAACATTGACTCCCCATTTGACCCCTTTTTAAGAGTTATATTGAAAAATCCTGAAACAGATATCCATTCATTTTGCATTTACAGCACACAAACAAAGTTTCAGACCAATCGCACTACCCGTTAAAAAGTTCCTATACTAACTTTGACACCCCATTTTACCCCTTTTTAAAGGTTATATTTAAAAATCCTGAAACACGTGTTCATTCATTTTGTATTTACAGTGCACAAACAAAGTTTCATGAAAATCGCTCCACGCGTTACAAAGTTTCATACTAACGTTTTCACCCTTTTTCACCCTCTTAGAGGTGGAATTTCCAAAAATCCCGCCTTAGTGGGTGGTTTTGTTATAAAAGGAAGCCACCTTCCAAATTTCAGCTTTCTATCTTCAGCGGTTTCGGCTCGGCGATGATCAATCAGTCAGTCAGTCAGTCAGTCAGTCAGGTTAAGCTCTTATATAGATATAGATTATTTTTAAAAAATCGCTAGGGCCCAGCGAGTTTCTTGTCAGTTCTTCTCAGACTGGGGATATGATTGAAATTGGCACCTAGAATCACCTAGTATGAAAGACTATTTAAAATAATTCCTGTGATTTCACTGAATAATAGGGTAATACATAATAAATAAATAATAAATAATAATAAAATTTATTCAAAAAACATAATAAGACAAAGGGTATATAAGGTGCACTAAACGACTAAACATACCTAAGTAAACTAATTGAGCCTGAACTAGGTAATCCTGTGTTTCAGGCGATAACAGTGCTATATTATAAAATAATCACTTACTATTACTATTAAGGCATATTATACATGTTGTTTAAGTTAGAAACAATTTGTGCATGGTATTAACTTACATTGAGTATAATATCTAGGAAAATCACTATACTAAGGATACTACTACTAAGGAACTTATAAAATATATTTTACTTGATAATATCTAATAGCTTCTCTGTATCATCGTAGGGTAGACTTTGTAGTGTGAGTTTAATAGCAGTTTTACAATTATTATAGTTAAGTGCGTAAAAATTAGACATTGAATTTAGTCTGTTGTATAGGAACGGACCAAGAAAAAGATAAAATTTGTTCGCAAAGGCAAATTTTAGGGTTGTTGGTTGAGGGCAAACATTATCATTCCGTCTCTTATTAGTAAAGTTAGTGCTGTAGGGAAGGGCTGCGTGCTGTCTTAGCACTGTGTTCATTATAAATAGCTGCCGGACTGTCAACACATCACAGGCCTCGTATAAAAGATTAGTAGGGAACATGAAAGGGCGAAAGGTAGCCACTTTAAGTATTGCTCGGATTTTCTGCGGTGTATTTGCCTGACAACTACGTCGCTCTGGTTTTTATATGTTTTCTCGTGTTATTTTGACTTTTATTGCGTAATTTTGGTGGTTATTTTGCCAATAAAGCCCGGGTTCTTGACGCGAGTGTAAAGTATGTGAATTAGAGTGAATAGTTCTCTTCAAATTCCATCGGAGGAAATCCCGAAAATTTTCAACAAAACAGCCATCTTTTGTTTAAAATTGACTTGACTACTTGACTATGACTTTGTGACGTTGACAATACTTATAAATAAATACACTTGACACTGGCAAAATTGTTCTCTAAGAGACAGATGCCATAATTGAAGAAGAAGAAGAAGAAGAAGTATTGCTCTTTGTGCTCTTTCTACTGTTAGTAACACTGTCTTACCCGCTTCACCCCATGTGGTAATGCAATAAGTTAAAATCGATTGACACAGGGCAAAGATAAATTGAGTTTGAGTTTGCCTACACCACACAAGTAAATCTATTACTCCTCAACTTTTCTGTCACTGGTGTCAGACCTCCCCTGATGTATTAATACCGTATCTTGTCCATTCTTGTTATCCCACGCATCCATCGCAACATTCACTTATATAATATCATAAGTATATCATATCGTACATTAAATAAATCATCCATCCATGCTAATAATATAAATGCGAAAGTAACTCTGTTTGTTTGTTACCTTTTTCATGACTAAACGGCTAAATGGATCGTAATTAAATTTGGCAAGGAGATGGACTATATCCTAGAGACGAACATAGGCTATCTTTTGTCTAGAAAAATAATCTTGAAGGGGCTGAATTTAGGGTTTGAAAGTTTTTTTGTGAAACGCACGGTTAAAGCAACACTGGACGCAAAAAGTCTTTGGACGGGGACCGCCTCTTTGTACTCCATAGACAAATTAATATGTTACTTCCGCCCACGGCTTCGTCCGCGTGGTACCTTGAAAAACAAAAACAAATCTATACCACGGGGACCGCACATTTTTCCGGGATAAAAAGTACCCTATGTGCTATTCCAGACTATAATCTATATCAGCCGTTTCAGCGTGAAGGAGTAACAAACATACATCCATACATCCATACATTCTTGCAAACTTTCGCGTTAATAATTATTAGTAGGATTGATGGATTTTGCGAACAAAGTCGCGGGTAACAGTTAGTCTATATTTATAGCTAGAATAAAGGCTTTACTATTTAACGTACCTAAACATGTCCCAGACAAAGGGCTCATAAATTTCCACCTGATGCTGTATAATGTATCAAGGTACAATAAGGGCTCATAACTACATATACAATTTCAGAATTTCTAACTGAGACTTATAGTGCAATATGAAACTTCACGGCACCTTGATGAGGTCATTGACCGCGTCTGAACGTCGCACAGACAGTCTAAATTTATGACCCTATCTTCATACTATAACTCGTATATTGCCGAGTCGAAACTCTCGTAAATATATTATTATCCGCAATACTAAAAAGTAAATAGGGTAAACAAATATCCAGCGATCGCATTATCTAATCCTATCTTCATGGTCTACCATTTTCTTACCGCAAATTGGTTGCGAACATGCACACGAATAAAGCCTCTTTAAAGTACACTGTAATTTTTTCATCACACTAGTTCCAAAAATTTTATGACACGACTAGTAGTACCTACTCCCACAAAACTTTTTCTAAGCATAAAATCTTCTGACTGACTGGCAGAACGCACTAAAGCATAAGTCCTGGCCTTACCACGAACTAATCGGGCAATATCAAAGTAATAACTTTGATATTTCATGCATGTTCTATAAAAATTGTATTGAAGTAGTGTTACTTCGAGCTTGAAGCGTGACGTTTCTGAAACATTATGGTTTGTTAGAGCTTGTGGTAAGGTCCCTGGAGAGCTGAAATTTGAAATATAGGTTCAATTCTCGGTCTATGCACTAAGAAATGAATTACTAACATTTAGTCTCTAAGGGGTGTAGCGAGGGTTTTATTTTTTAGTGTGATGACCGAGCCTATTGCCATATGTTATCATGGTAAACATTTACCAAATAGCCGTATGCTTTTAACAATTCAGTAAGATCATTGCAAAGTGTTGTCTTGCTACCGAAATCAAATTCACTATTTATTTATACTTTATTGTACACAAATTACAAAAAATGTGTTACAAAAGGAGGGCTTAATGCCTAGGGGCATTTTCTACCAGCCAACCCATTCGGTTTAAAACCAGGTCGGCGCACAATAACAAATGTAAAACTAAAAACTAAGTAGGTAGTAACTTAATTAAATATTCCACAAATAAACAATAAAATATTATAATAGAGACAATTTCATGCTATACATACATACATAGGTACTAATCATATTATAAATATATAATTATACTTACTTACTTAATACACGTAGGTACATATCAATAATATAATAAAATATATATCATAAACATACATGTGAATATTTACTGTTACGAACTTTTATAATAAAATAAATAGACTGCTAAGGTACTAGTCGACAAGTAAAGTTTGGTAGGTGATTGAAAGGTATGTATCGGAAAGGAAATCAGTCATTTGGGTATAGTTTCTTTAAAAATAGTTCACGAGTTAATCTTTTAAAAGTATCTTTAGAATCTGCTTTTTTAATATCGTAAGGAAGAGCGTTCCACAACCTAACGGCTTCTACTGAAAAGGAGTTGCCACGAAAGGATGTGCTGTGTTCAGGGGTTTCCAAAAAAAGATTGTCCGATGAACGAAGGTTTCGTTCATGTGTTTCAGATCGGAACAGAAAACGATCTTTAAGATAAGCCGGTGAGGAAGGGTCTTTAAGGGTAGAGAAAAGCATAGAAAGAATTCTCAAATTTCTGCGTTCCCTGATGGGGAGCCATTTGAGTTTGGCACGGAAATTGCTCACACGGTCGAATTTACGAAGACAAAAAATGAAGCGTATGCAGGTATTAAGAAGTCGGTCAAGTTTGTTTAAAAGCTCTTCAGTAAGATCAAGGAAAGCGACATCGGCATAATCAATAATGGGTATGAGAAGTGAGTTAACTAAAGAGGTTTTGGTGGCTATGGGAAGAAAGTTTTTAAGACGGATTATAGAGTGTAGAGAGGCGTAAAATTTGCGAGAGACTTCCTTTATATGTGGAACCCAGCAAAGTTTAGAGTCGAATACTACTCCAAGATTAGTAACGGTAGTTGTAAAAGGAATTTTACAATCGTTAAAATGTAGGTGGGGAAGGACAACAAGAGAATTTAATTTTGTGAGCTGACGAGAGCTGCCAATAATAATGGCTTGGCATTTATCAGGGTTAACTTTAATTCCGAAACGGTTTGACCATAAAAACAGGCGGTGAAGGTCATCATTAAGAGTTTGAATGGCACTGTGAAAGTTTTCAACGGATACAGAGGAGTATAGCTGGAGATCATCAGCATACATATGATATTGACTATGAATGTGTGGAGAGAGAAAGTTGATGAATAACGAGAAGAGGAGGGGAGATAGAATTCCGCCTTGCGGTACACCGGCTTCAATTTCTTTCCATTCAGAAAACACTTGTCCGTCCCGGGTTTTTTGACGACGACCACTTAGATATGAGGAAAACCAATCAACAACGTCCATAGATAAGTTCAGTTTGGGAAGGATAGCTAAGAGAAGGTCATGGTCAACCGCGTTGAAGGCGTTGCTAAAATCTATGAGCACCAACGCTGTTACATGGGACTTTTCCATATTTGATCGAATGTCCTCAGTAACATTTAGGAGAGCAGATGTTGTGCTATGCCCCTTTCTAAAACCAGATTGAAATGGGTTGAAAAGGTTGTTATCAGATAGGAATTCAGTTAGTTGGGAAAGAACAATTGATTCAATAACTTTAGAAAAAAAAGGCAAAATAGAAATCGGGCGGTATTGTTTGAGAAGAGTAGGGTTGGGGACTTTAGGAAGAGGGATGACATAAGCCTGGCGCCATTGATCTGGGAAATGAGAGGAGGTAAGAGAGTAATTGATTATATGAGTTAATGTAGGAAGTAAGTGTATTGGAATGTAGGAGATCATAACTCGACCTATGTTGTCACAACCAACAGCTTTGGATTTGAGCGAAATAACAGTTTTTTGCACTCTATCGTGGCTAACATGAGAAAAGGAGAAAGGTTCAGTATTAGGAGACTGAGTGTTATATATCTCTGTCAGAGCATTCGATTTAGCGACAGAGCTGAGTTTAGTGTTACAAGAGAAATGAGCATTAAGAGTATTTAAGTCAAACGCCAGCTTAGAATCAAAGCACTTAGGTTTGCCAATACCTAAAGATCTAAGAAACTTCCATAGGCCCGCAGGTGAAGCGAGTTCGATTTGCTCGGCTATATGACGTTTCTTCGCGTTGCGGACCAGTAAGTTACAGCGGTTTCTCATCTTTTTGTAAGTTGCCCAGTTATTGTCACAACGGTTAACTTTAAATTTACGAAAGGCACGGTCCCTTTTAGCCATAGCTTTACGAATATTGTCAGTGATCCACGGTGAAGGGGTGTGCTTTAGTTTGACAGTGCGGATAGGAGCATGCTTATCAAATAAGGTCACGATGTTAGAGTTAAGAAACTCAACCTTATCATCAATAGAGTAAAAGTTATCAACATCATCCCAGTGTATATCATCAGCATCTTTTAGTAATTTAGCTAAGTCAATTTTAGAAAAATTACGTTGTTTAAGGGTAGTAGGCTTAGGCTTAGGCATACGAATATTAAACGATAGGTAGAGAAGGTCGTGATGCGAAAAAGCCGGAGCCGAAAGTTGTCCAAATTTTTCAATAAGTTCAGTGTGTGAGGTTATGATTAGATCAAGTACAGTAGCATTAGTTGCAGTATGATGGGTGGGTTCGCTGTTTATAATGTTGAGGTTGACAGATTCCACAATGTTTTTGAGTTTTAAAGACTTAGGGTTCGAAATAAGGCAAGTATTTAGATCTCCCATAATTATTGAGTGTGTATAGACAGAAGTAAGGTTTTCTAAAAACGGTTTCCAACTTATTAAGATAATTATTGGAGACGGTGATGTTGGGAGGACAGTATATCACACCAAGCAAAAGTTTGGTCCCAAAGTCAACTTCCAAAAAAAGATATTCTGGGGAGGCACTGTAGGGAGAAGGAGACTGACAAACAATTTTGTAGGTAATGTCGCTCTTTAGGTAAATGCCAACACCACCGCCGCCTTTACCAGTGCGGTCATTGCGGACAAGAACATACCCTGGCAGAGGAAAAAAAGAAGACGGAAGAGAAGGTTTAAGGAAGGTCTCACACACTAGTACCGCATTGATATTACTGCATTCAAAAGATTCAAGAAGATCAGCTAAATGTGCAGGTATACTTTGAGCATTAATGTGGCAAACATTGAATGATTTAGCACATTGATTAAAGACACTCTTCAACTGTTCACCAAGAGATAACTCGTGATAACAATCATCTAAGCTCACAAAAGACAAGTCGGAATCAGATTCAGCAGTTAAAAAAGAGTCCTCATCATCACCCGACATTCATTAAGTTAAGTACTTAGTAATAATATATATCTAGCCAATAATTGAATACTTACCTAAAATAAATAATATATTGATAAGAAAATTATATAAATATAATAATTATATAAAAAAAAAAAAAATAATAATAAAGATAAATGTATGTAATGAAGAATAATATAATACAAATAAGATAAAAATAATATTATACTTACTTAAAAATTTACAATTGCCTCTATAAATATATATATAATAATGTTTAAATATCTAGTAAGATAAATCAAAAAAGGAACTATTAATCAGAATGACTTAGCCTAAAAACTTAACTAAAACTAAACTTGTACATTAATACCACCGGCATAAAAACACCTCTAGAGAAAAACAATAATTGAGATAAAGAAAGAGAGAAAGGTAGGTACCTATGTGTATATCCTGGAGCATTCATAACTTACCTACTTAGAAACACTTTCAAAATAAACATGTGTTTAGTATGAAGCCTCAGCCAGACAGACAAATACCTACCCATACAGGATGCAGTTTGATGCCTATAAGACTATATAACATATTTGGTCACATAGCAGTAGGAACCACCAAAACCAACACAGCCTGACTTACCTAGTGGTGACAAAATGAAAAAACAAAAGAACCAACAACATAAAAACATATTCCACAGCAGATAGACTGCATTGTACCTAAGCATATTTTACCTTACATCTTAGGCACCCCTAGAACACTTGGTATCAAAAATAATTATAAGATAAGATAAAGTATTACTCATTTAAACCGTTAACCAAGGCACCTACATGAAAAATTACTCATACTCACTAAAATAGTACTAGCCTACCTATATAATAGGTATATAGCAACAAAAAATAAATATTAGGTAGATTAGGTACCTAGTTAGGTATTGCAGTGTTGATCAATATGCACAACTGAAATTAATTGAAGTCATGAATTAAATCATCTTAAACTTATCTGCAGTGAGAAAGGGCAAAAATAAGAACTTTACAATGGATAAATTAGTTTCAAAACAAAGTAACAATAATATCAGTCTAGGAATTAGTTTCAATTAAAAATTTACTGAGATCTAGTCTTCATATAAAATTAGAAAATCAGTCCAGGATTAGAATTAATATAATAGAATAGTGAGATCTAGATTTTAAAAATAAAAATTAGGTAACTTTAAATCAAAAACTTAACCTACCCATTACAGCTATTGTTTAGCCAAAAGAAAACTTTGCATGTATTATTAATTAAACTTACTTATGAATAACATACCTATTTCCATATTGGACCCACACACAAGCTCACAAAGAAAAGTAAAGCAGGCCATAGGGGCATGCATGTTGTAAGTATGTGCTGCTCGGCACAGCAGGGAAAACACTTTATTAGTACAGGGACATAATAAGTCTTGATTATTTGTTCACTAAACGATTGGGAAGTGTGGTTTTGCGGGAAGAAGGCTGACGCACTGGGGCAGCTGCTGCTGTCGCAGGCGCCGTCGCCGCAGACACCGGCGCCGCCGCTGCAGATGCCGACACCACCACCGCTGCTGCAACTGGCGCCGCCATAGGTGCTACCGCAGCCGCCGCTGATGCTGTCGAAACTGGAGTCCTTGCAGGATCTGGCACCACCACCGATGTTGCAACCTTACTTGCTGTACGCTGCTGGGACATGGTCGTTGTAGTAGTGTTTGTAGATGGTGTAGATACAGCTGGATGTTTAGCCATTAGCAGCTTGAGGTCTTCTAATGATCCAATACGGCTACGTTCAGCGTTGGGTGGGTTGACATAAATGGAACCATCCCGAGTCCAGCAGTTATTGGTGCCAAAATGTTTGCGAGCAGCAGCAAAAATGGCCTGTCTTGGTCTAGTCAGGAATTCACGTATCACCGTTTGGGATGCCTTTAAGCTCTTTTTGTTGTTCCAAACAGCATTCCTAATTGAAATATTGTTAAAGCGGACCAATATAGGACGGCAGCCTGAGGGTTTCTTGGTGCCCAAACGATGACATTGCTGAAAGGAGCCGGAGTTCACATCTTCTAAGTTCCCGAGAGAGTTGATGACAGCAAGGATGACCCCAGAGCAGACCTCATTTTGAGCTTCAGGAATGCCGCTGAATAAGAGCGCATTTCTCCGGTTGTAGTTGTCGAGCTCATCCATTTGGAGTGCCAGGGTCTGAACTTGAGTGCGAAGACATTTGATAGTAGACCAGACCAGCTCTCGGAAAGTTTTGAATTCAATCGAAATATCTTCTAATGAGGTTATGCTTGTAGCCGATCGGAGATCTTTTTCAAATTTTTCCATCCTGGAAGACAGGCATGACTCGATGGACTGCTGCGATGCGAGAATGTCTTGAACGGTTGTCATTATCAGGCATCAAGTGTCGTAACGTAGGTGTTTGAATAAAGTTTGATTAGTAAGTTGAGATCACAAATGGTTTGGAGTAGGTGAGGTTATGCCAGCGAGTAATTTTGCACTAACACATATTATTAGGCTAGCCCTCCTTACAGATACGTTGCAGGAACCTTAGATGCACCTAAATTTGCAAGATTTGTGTAGATGAAGCCAGAAATTAAAATTTTATCAAAAAAATTATAAAACAAGCGTGCGCGCCGAACCAGTGTTGCCACCGAAAAACTATTTCTCGGATCTTAACTGGTCACATTGATGTATAGTACGTCGATTCTGTAAAATTTAAACAACAACTCGCATCTCACATCGCTATTCACTCTCACTTCGCTTAAGACGCTTTTTATTTGACACTTTGAATCGGGTTCAAGTGCGAAGCGAGTTTCGAAGTGACTTGGGAATTACCGTATAGAATGCCACTTCTTGCGTCATCTCATACTTTATCTGTCAAAATTCCTCGTCAATTTAGTTCAACTCGCTGACACGCTCGCAAGAGCGGCGCTAGTGTAAATTTGAATTATCAACCGAGTTTTTAGAATGCCAACCAAGAAACTCACAGCGGATTCAGATTCAAAGTTTAAAATGAGGTCTTACAGAATCACACGGTAGGTACTAGGTATACCTGTATGGGTGGTCGCCCTTACCACGAATAATTTCAAAAACGCAATAGGTAATCTAGAATCTGGAATATCTACATGATAATTAGCACTTGATTATCTTGTTACTGGAATGGTTACTAGTTTGAGTAAAGCTGCGTTTATGTAACGCGACTAAGCGACTACGAGTGGAAGAAAATTGGCTTAAATTTATTCGTATTTGGAGACTTTTGGAGAGATTTATAGGATGCCTACGTCACGGAGGCAACTGTAACTAAGGCATTAGAAAGAAGAAAATAATAACGAAAAGTTGAAAGATTACATTTAACTTCTACATGATCACGACTGTAATGATTACTTAGATCTTCGAGGATATCTACAGAGGGTAGTCAGAGGCACGTTTGAACATGGCATTTGGCACATGCACACATTTTACACAGTGGTGAGTATTCCGTACGTTACAGGTTGCAAGTCCATCGCCGCTTATAAGAATGCAAAATTATTGTACCTACACCGTAAAATATTTACAAGCAAGTCATTTAAAAAATACATGTACCCTACAAAAGTTTTCTGCCAGCAAACCTAAGAGACTAGGGAGAAGTTATAACATACCTAGGTGGATAAAATATCTTATCATAATCTATAAAAATTGTATTGAAGTACTTTAAGATTGAAATGTGACGTTTCTGAAACACGATGGTTTGTAAGCTTGTGGTAAGACCCCATCAGTATTAGTTCTAAAGTCGCATGGCAGAGACCGGAGCTTATCGCCTTGAAGTTATGTTAGCAGTACGAATTTGCATGTTGATTGTACTATTATAGCACTAATCTAACGGCATACCTAGGATTGCAAGGTATGTGGTAATATGGCTTCTAGTTGAAACAAAAATATATGTGTTGAAACGGAAAATATTTTACGAAATGTATTATAAAAAATTGGTTAAAAATTAATTTAAAAACTTCACACATCAGAGAGAAACAGAAAAAACTTAATCAAAAAATCTACATTGTAATTTTAATGAGGAAGTTTGAAAGTGGCACCGGTGATGAAAAAAATGAGGGAGGCGTAATAGGTTAGCGTGGTATGGGCATGTTATGAGAAGAGATGAATGTCATGTGACAAGAGTGTTAGGTATAAATGTGGATTGATACAGGGGTAGAGGTAGGCCAAAGAAAAGTTGGATGGACTGTGTGAAAGATGGTCATGGGAAAGAAAGTAGTGAGTACTGAGATGACGAAGGACAGAGGGAAATGGAAGAAGAAAACGTGTTGTACCGACCACACATAACGTGGAAAAAGAGCAGGAAGATTTATTTATTTATTTATTTATTTAATAACTAGCACGGTTACAGAAGCACCAATTACACTAATTATAAAAGAATAAAATGTCAATGTCAAATATTCGAGTCAATTGTTATACATTATAAAAAAAAAATTTAAAAAAAAAATTATTATATATTGTAGGTAATTATGTCATATTTCAATTAAGTATTTTATAACGTAAGAGATATAGATAATAATAATAATAATAATAATAATAACAAAATTCATTATTAAACGTTTACAAATTTTCGCTGAACGCCAGACTAGTCTTAAGGACCTTTGCCCATTCGTCCGCGAACAAGTCAAAGTCTGTGTTGGTTGTCAGAAGATCGTTGAGCGTGGCGAGGGTGCGCGGCAAGGGCGAGTCAGCGCGCGCTACAGTACGACAGGAGGGCACCGCGAACAGCCTATGCTTCCGAGCCCGCAAATAGTTGTCGGGGGTACAAAATAGAGCGAGCCTGTTATGAAGGTCGGGAACGTCAAAGATGATGATGATTGTGATCGTTGTGTTTATTGATCAAAACCTCACTTATCAGTAACAAGTACAGCCGTCAGTAATTCCTCTGGCTATTAAACGATAAAACGATATTAAGCCGAACCTCGATCACAGTTTAACTGCGCTCTTTTATAGCCAGCGCCGCAAATCTGCTGAATCTCACGCGGGAACTGAACAAAATAGAACCGAAAATGATCTAGCCGGAAGTAGTCCCGTTTTACGATCGTAGATTCGAATCCGATTGCGCATAGATGATTTTCTGTTTGAAAATTAATAAATAAATATTGGTGGACATTTTACACAGCACCCTCTAATCACTTGCTGTGGGTTTCTTCATCATGTTTTCCTTCACCATTCAAGAGTTAATACCTAAAGCTATACAGTTTAGATTGGCCTCTCAGGTCAGTTAGTAGTGGTTCTGCCTTCTGCGTTGTAGGTTGTGGGTTCGATCTCCACCCAGGATAAACATTTGTGTGATGAACAGAGATGCTGTTCTGTGTCTAGATGTTATTATATATTCTTTGTATGTATTTACAAAAAAACGTACTTATTTACTATTAGCTACCGGTTCCAATAGTACAAGTTTGCTTATTTTGAGACTAGATGGAGCTGTGTAAAATATCTACCAATCTAATATTCTAGAATAACACTGTAATTTCCGTCTTACACGATTCTCAATGTCATTTACATTTGGTCCATATTTCCATCGTTCGCGCTTGTCGCCTCATTCCGAGAGATTCTATCTTGATTTATTTCTGTGGATGTCGTATGTTTGTTCGAATGAATTTGGATAGCAGCCAGTGGTGTGTAGCCTTTAATAGGTTTGTGGCTAGATGAAGATTGATCATCAACTTATGGTAATACGCCAATCTTTACACACTAGCTTCCGCCCGCGGCTTTACTCGCGTGGTACCTTGCTACTATAGAGTTTATGTGCTATTTTAAACTATAATCTACATCTGCGCCAAATTTCATTTAGATCCGTTTAGCCGTTTATATAGTTATATAGTATCAAGCCATACCAATTATATAATATCAAGCCTGTTTCCCGATATAGCAGAAACAACGAATCTGAACTATAAGCAAAGACATTTTATCTACTGACGTAGAACCTTGACTATAAGATCCTAACATACCTCTTTTGCTTCATTCACTCTCATTACATTCTTCACAGCGTGCTTAGGGTCCTATTGACTTTTGTGTCAATCGCCAGTGTAACTTGTATTTTTGTATAGGTAGGTAGTGTTATCAACGTCACAGACTCATAGTCAAGTTGTCAAGACAATTTTAAACAAAAGATGGCTGTTTTATTCAAAATTCTTGGAAGATTCTCCCAGTTTTAACTCAAATATGTGAACCTAAAATGTCGGATACGCCGTGGAATGGTATAGATTGATCATAGCTGTGGTCGGGGATCGACCGCAAATCTGTCAGGCAACCACACATTCACATGCCCATACAAGATTATACACAAACTGTTAGGGTTTACAAAGACGTGTGGAGACATGATTGAACGAATGAATAAGTGAATGAGTAAACTTACGTCAGACTTTGTGACATTGACAATACTACTAATTTAAACAGTTGAAACTAGCAAAATGTATCTCTAAAGAGACAGATGCCATAATTGAAGAAGAAGAAGAAGAAGATGCCATAAACAAAGAAGAAGAATAAGTGTAATATATTGTATAGATAGCGCCTACGCCTACTTAAACCTTTATATTGACACCTATAAAGTCAACTGACAATATCCTGTCCTTATCGTTCTATCAAGTATTTTAGAGAGACGTTCATACCTTTTTAATTCTAAAATTAACTTTCGCTACTTACTCAGAATAACGGTAAGTACCAATAACGGTATATCTTCGTGGAAACCACTAAAGTGTGAATCGGGTTTTATTATTATATATAGATTCCATACCGCAAGGAGACCATATTAATACCTGTTTATATACACTATAGACTTTTACTTTACACGACTGTCTGTAATTGTATTACAATTATCAATCATTTGTAACGTCTTAATAAATTTGTTTTTGATTTTCAAGGTACCACGCGGGCAAAGCCGCGGGTAGAAGCTAGTAAAGAATAAATTTATTAAAATAAAATATAAATAAGGAATTCCCGCCGAACCCAAATCCGAGAAGAACAGACAAGAAACTCGTCTCGCTTTTTTTGTATGATCCTTCTTAATAATTGAGGTTGCGTTGGATAACTAAATAGATTGGTCACTGGTGTGGCTTCAAACTAATCGGATCGAAGGTTCCGGATAGATAGATAGCTTATCTTTATCATTAGTACGAGTAGGTATATTACAAACCACTGTTAGAATTTAATTAGGTAAGTGCTAGCTTCTGCGCATGGATTCACATGTGTGGTACTCGTACATACATAAAAAATAACTTACATGCTTATTTATTTAATTTAATTGAATTTAAAATCATTTATTTCAGACTACAAGGGTTCATATCCTACTAACTTAACTCAACTCAAATAAAATTTATTCAGTAAAATCACAGGGATCACTTTGAATCGTCTTACATACTAGGTGAGTCTAGGTGCCAATTCCAGTCCTATCCCCAGTCCGAGAAGAACTGACAAGAAACTCGCTAGCGCTTTTTATGTATGATTCTTGTTTAGCTAATATTATAAACACGAAAGTTTGTAAGAATGTATGGATGTATGTTTGTTACTCTTTCACGCTGAAACGGCTGAACGTATCTGGATGAAATTTGGCACAGATATAGATTCAAGTCTGGAATAGCACATAGGCTATTTCTTATCCCGAAAAAATTGATGGTTTCCGTGGAATATATTTGTTTTTTGTTTTTCGAGGGTGGAAGCTCGTGCCTTATAAAAATAGAATTGAAGTAATGTTATTTCAAGCTTGAAGACATTTCTGAAACATGATGGTTTGTAAGAGCTTATGGTAAGGCCTCAGCTTACTGACCGCAGATTGTAGCCAAAGGCCTGGCAGTTTTATTAATATTTCTTTTGATTTATGTACCTAAGCTAGATTCGGGATGACGAATCTGTCCCTAGGCACAGATAAATTATACCAAAACAGTATATTTTGTAGTCTACAGAAATGAATGAAACTGGCGATTGTGTTTTGAGATTCATTTATATCCTGTCACTAGTTGTTGCCCGCGACTTTGTCCACATTAATTTATTTTATATAATTAGTTAAATTCGGTACGGAGACAAATACAACAACTCAAAAACCATGAAAATCGGTCCAGCCGTTCTAGTTATAAGGGTACGAACAAATTCGATTTTGTGTAATACATTATTATGATGACATTATTATGAGCACTTACTCGATAAAAGCATGCTTTTGTGCCAGTAATAATCACGTCTGCCAGCACCTTTATCTTTGAGATTTTTATGAGCATAGTTTATATCAAAAGCTCATTCTAAAAGTGTATTATGATTCTTCATTTATGACACAGCTTTTCGCTCAGTTAGTTCACTCTTTCGCCGACCAGACCCATCCCAAAGGCATTCTCGCTGTTCTATGATAGGGATCACTCTTTCACTTCATTAGTCTACATCAAACCTAATTCACACGAGCGCTTTTAAAACGCCCAGAAGAAATATGATCACGACTGTAATCCTCAGGCTTGGTAGATATCTCCTCAGATCTCTAGTGACTTAGATCTTCGCGAATATCTTAAGAGGGTAGTCACAGGCACGTCTGATAGAAAAGCGTTGAAATTAAACAAACGGGTTAGGTACAAGTATTTTATTCAGACGACAGCGTTTTTTCAACGCGACGCTTTTCTATGTTCAATGTTTGATTTGGAGAATCTTATTTTTACTCTATTTATTCCTTTTTTTAATTATTAAACAAAACAATCTTAGTACATCATCCAAAGACATTAACACTTGAGTGTTATCGCTAATACTTGAGTGGCGATCGGCCAATGAGAATCGAAAAATGCCTTATTTCGCATAGTAATGCTAGTTTACTGAGGCAAGTATTGTTTGTGAATACCGGTGTTTATGTACTGACGTAGACATCATCCAACACTTGGCAAGACCGATCTTCATTTTTTGACATTGACATAATATACATCAGAAACAGATTCAACCATAGATAATGCATAAAACTAAGTAAATTATTTTTCTACCAAAATAATATTCAACATATTCAACATACACACGAGCTCTTAAAAAACGCGGCGTTAAAAATTCAGAGTTCGCGCATTTTGCCAGATTTAACATTAGAAGAGACTGCAAAGGTGTATGTACCTTTGCAGTCTCTTCTAATGTTAAATCTGGCAAAATGCGCGAACTCTGAATTTTTAACGCCGCGTTTTTTAAGAGCTCGTGCGTATACTGTCTTACCCACCGCCTTTGGGCCATAAACGCGCAGATGGGACACCGATCCCTCTGCAAATGGATCAATCGCCTGACGAGATGATGGCCGAATAGTGGATTTTTATAGCCAAGACCTTTCGACGAAGATGTGAGTAATATTGGCTCCTTAGCTACTTAAATGGTGAAAGCCCAGAACCAAGTGTGAGCTGAATGTGAGTTTTTTTATCTGACTGTGAAGTTTCATGTGTGTGGGGTGAATTACTTTGGATGTCGTGATAGTCCGTTTTCTTCTTCCCACGCTAAAAACTAAGCTTTTAAAAGGAATACAGATTTAAGGGAAATTTAATGAATGTCTGAATGTTGGGCCACCAAGGGAACGGATGAGAAAAGAGTGCATGCGGCGGAGATGCGAATGTTGAGATGGATGTGTGGAGTGACAAGGATGGATAAAATAAGGAATGAGTATGTTAGAGGAAGTCTGAAAGTGGCACCGGTAACAGAAAAGATGAGGAGTAATAGGTTAGCGTGGTATGGGCATGTTATGAGAAGAGATGAATGTCATGTGACGAGGAGAGTGTTAGATATGAATGTGGATGGATACAAGGGTAAAGGTAGACCAAAGAAAAGATGGATGGACTGTGTGAAAGATGACATGGGTAAGAAAGGAGTGAGTACTGAGATGACGAATGATAGAGGGAAATGGAAGAAGATCACATGTTGTGCCGACCCCACATAACGTGGGAAAAGGGCAGGAAGATGATGATGACAGATTTAAGGGAACAACGAGTGCCGAGAGAAAAATCATGACTTTTCTCTCGGCGCTCGGTGGAGCAACACCAGTGCGGAGCGAGTCAACGGTCATGAGGATGCTTCGTGGAGAAGCGAAACACGTGTCGAGTTTCAATGTTAGGTATGGTGTTGGGCTTATTAATGTTAATAATATTTCTATAAGGCATTTTAGGGCATTTTGGGATTTTTGGAACGAAGTTCCTTACGGCAGGCTTGGAGGGGATAGGGATTTTGCTGCGCGACCGAACTGAAAAAAATGTGATAGTAAAACCGTAAGAAAAAGTGCGTGGAATAAAACCGTTAATTGAGACGTGCGCAGGCGCGACAGTCGCATACACAAGCGAGTAGTGTATAATACCTTTCTCTTTCTCCCTCTTTCTTTTCGTTTTTCTTTCGAACTTCGTTCCTACCTGGTGTCCCACGACACCACATCATTTTGTTAGGGCATTTTAAGGCATTTTGGGGCTCATTAATATTAATAAGCTTAATTAATAACCGCATTAGATAATAATTCAGCGGGAAAGTACTAGAAATTTCCGTCTTTTTTTCCGTCCTTTGTAAATGGGACGTGTTTGGTATAAGTAAAAATTTTCAATAATTTTGTAAAAATATATTTACTTAATTAATAGTTAATCTCAGTCGTTACTATTCTAGATTATCTGTGAGTTTCGTATTTCAATAACAAGCTCTTGGAAATATGTTTTAGAGTATTAAATTGACTTTTATCCATGGTATTGAAAAGTTACGGGGAGATGGGCCTCGTCAGCATTGTGCTGCAACCCGTCTAGGAGAAGGACACTCCGAAATCAAACCCGGGGAGATGGGCCTCGTGAGCATTGTGCTGCAACCCATCTAGGAGAAGGACACTCCGAAATCAAACCAAACAACTGTCAGGGAGCAAACCCGAGAACAAACCCCGATCCAAGGTGTTAACCGAACCGTGCCGATGGATTCGTAGCCAGAGGGTAAGCTGGTTGCTAACGGTGGGTGTCTGTGTTGGCGGTCACAGGACACAGCGCTGATCCGCCTTACCCCCGTAAAGGGCTCTGCGGGGGTGGACATTTAGTTCCCTACTACTCGTGGGAACGCAATGGTGATTTTAAAGAACAATCGTCAATATGACGGCGACGTGGTTCGCCACCCGTCACGTCTCGTTTCTCGCGGGGGCGAAAAGTGGCTCACGGAAAGCCGTTTTGCTACGCTGAATGTAGCAGGAGGAATGGAAGAGAAACTGAACGAGGTGTGTCAGATGATGAATGAAAGAAGAATTGATGTTCTTTGTGTGAATGAAACGAAGCGGAAAGAAAGTGGCACCACCAAGCACGGACCCTACACGGCATACTGGTCCGGAGTACCTAGTGCTGCCAGAGCCTGCCAGGGAGTCGGTGTCTTTCTTTCTGCGCGGATGGCTGATTGTGTGAATGAGTTTGAATGTGTGAGTGCAAGAATTATTTGGATTAGAATGAAAGTAGGATTAACCCGTCTCTTTGTTGTAGGGGTGTACGCCCCTGTAGACTCAGGACCGGGTTCATCCAAGAAAGGACAAGAAGAAAGAGAGGAATTTTGGGAGAGTCTGAGAGATGTCTTAAAGTCATGTAAGGATAATGAAAGGCTAATAATGTTAGGTGATTTCAATGGATGGGTGGGAGTGAAGCGTGATGGATTTGAAAGAGTACTAGGAATGTTTGGTGACGAAAGAGTGAATGAGAATGGTAAAAGTTTGCTTGAGATTTGTTTGGAACGGGACCTTTGTGTGACAAACACTATGTTTGAGCACAAAAGGATCCACATGTATACAAGAGAGGCGAAGAATGTAACGAAAAGTATGATAGATTTTGTGATAGTAGATGAAAGAGTGAGAAAGAAAGTGCTAGACACAAGGGCATATCGCGGAGTCGGCATCCATACAGACCACTTTCTGGTAATAAGCAGAATAAGTGGTCTTTTCAAAGGATGGCGACATCGAATAAGCGAGACCACGAGTGTTCTAGAGAGAATAAAAGTAGAAAATTTGCAAGATGATGAAGTGAAAGAGAAGTATAAAAGTAAATTGATTGAAAGATTTGATGGACTTGATGACATTTGTGAGATTGAGAATTTGTGGAATGTGTTTAAAGAAGAGGTTGTGAATGTAGCTTCGGAAGAATGTGGTGTGAGTAAAAGAAGAAAAGGAAAAATGGGGAAGCATGTATGGTGGGATAAAGAGGTGCAAAAGGTAGTAAGTGAGAAGAAGAAAGCTTGGTTGGATTGGCTAGCTATCAGAGCTAGTCAAAGAATCCAAAAAGCTACGATTGAGGATGTGAATGATGCTAAAAGCGAGTATAAGAGAATAAAAGGGTTGGTGAAAGAAATGATTGCAAGAAAGAAAGATGAACAGAAAGATGAGTTTGACAGAAGATTATCTGAGGATTTCCAAAAGAACATTAAGTTTTTCTGGAAATCCATTCGTTCAGCCAGAGGGAAAATTCAAAGCTCAGAGTTGAACTCGATCAGAGACCAGAATGGAAGTTTAGTGAAAGGTGAAGAATGTGTGTTGAAAAGATGGAAGGAATATTTTGAAAGCTTGTTTGAAAGAGAGGAGGCACAAGCGCCTACCTCGGTTACGAATGAGAATGAATACGAAGACGAAAGTGATATTAGCATGAATGAAATTGTGAGTGCATTGAAAAGAATGAAATCAGGGAAGGCTGCAGGGTATGATAGGATTACAGTTGAGATGCTGAAGGCTGGACATGGCGTCATTGCGAGTCAGCTGTACCGCCTTTTCAATTTATGTTGGAGTGCCGGCCGAGTACCAAGTGATTGGTGCAAGGCTGTCATAGTACCACTTTACAAAGGAAAAGGGTCACAGCAAGACTGCAAAAATTATAGGGGCATTAGCCTACTCAGCATCGTCGGTAAGCTGTATGCGAAAGTGTTGATCGAAAGAGTTATGAAAGAAACTGATGAGAGGATATGGGATGCTCAAGCGGGATTTCGAAAGGGTATGGGATGTACGGATCAGGTCTTTTCCTTGCGATGCATAGCCGAGAAATTTTTGGCCAAAGGTCAAAAGGTCTATTGCGCTTTCGTAGATCTGGAGAAGGCCTATGACAGAGTGATGAGGAATGAACTGTGGTCGACACTGTCGATGTATGGAGTAAAGAGCAACCTGGTGCGAGCCCTGAAATCTCTCTATGAGGACTCCAGGGCTTGCGTTAGGATACATGGGTCATACACTGAATGGTTTAACATCCAAAAGGGTGTTAGACAAGGATGTGTAGCGTCACCATGGCTTTTTAATCTTTTTATGGACAGTTGTTTGCAAGATATGAAAGATAGTGATTGTGGATTAAGAATGAATGAGTTACTCGTCAAATGTCTTCTCTATGCTGACGATCAGGTAATACTTGCATCGTCGGCAGAGGAGTTACAGGAGATGGTAACAGGCATGCATGAAGCTTTTGACAGGAAAGGGATGAAAATAAATGTAAGTAAGACGAAAGTAATGGTTTTTGAAAGGGAAGAATGCATGACAGAATGTAATATAATGATCAGAGGAGAAAGAGTGGAACAAGTGAAAGAGTTTGTTTATTTGGGTACGCTGTTTAAAAGAGATGGAAAACATGATGACGATATTGAAAGGAGAGTGAATGCTGGAAATAGTGTGAATGGGGCACTTCACACATTTATGAGCAGTCGGATCGTGTCCAAAAAGGCACGACAGGCTGTGCACGGTGGAGTGTTAGTGCCGACATTGATGTATGGTAGCGAAAGTTGGGTATGGCAGAAGAAGCATCAGAGTAGAATAAATGCAGTGGAAATGAGAGCTTTGAGAAGTATGTGTGGTTTAACTTTGAATGATAGAGTAAAGAACAGTGTGATAAGAGAACGTTGTGGAGTGAAAGAAGACGTAGTGATGAAAATTGAGAAGGGTATGCTAAGATGGTTTGGGCATGTAGAAAGGATGGATGAAAGGAGAATGACGAAACAGTTGTATAAGGAGAGTGTGAATGGAACAGTTGGAAGGGGAAGACCACGGCGAACGTACCTCGATCAAATTGGGGACGTACTAGAGAAAGGCCAGGTCCAGAGTACCCTTAACCGACGCGCATGTAGGAAGAATGTAATGAGAGTGAATGAAGCAAAAGAAGTATGTCAGGATCGTAGCAAGTGGAGATCCGTGGTCTCTGCCTACCCCGCTGGGAAACAGGCGTGATTTTATGTATGTATGTATGTATTGAAAAGTTAAATTAATTTTAACTAAGAATGATTAAACCAATACCTTTGTTCTGAAATCTCAAGTATTGAAATTGATTTTATAAAATTGAACATAATTTATCTTAAACTACAGATAGAACTGGGGCTACCACAAGCTTTTACAAACTATCATGTTTCAGAAACGTCAAAATTTCAAGCATGAAGTAACACTACTTTAGTACATTTTTTATATTATAACGGTACGAAGATTGAAAGTATGAAAGTCATATTACTTTGATATTGCTAGAAGAGCATATAATTATGGTAAGACCCTTGAATAGTGATTTTATCAATTTTTCTGAATTGCTTTTATTTTCATAAAAACTTTTCATCATCATTTTGTTTACCATAAAAAAAAATTTAGAAATATTAGTATTTTCGATGAGAAAAGATACAAAATAGAGTTATTTTGAATTTTCCCGCTAAAACACTAACAACTGTCACGTGACTGACATGACGTCATTATCTGCAAAAAATTGTTTTTGCAAAGAAAATGCTGAGAAGTAAAGTCTTTGACAGCTTGTTTTGTAAATAATGACGTAATATGCTCCTATTGAGTTGACAAAAAAAAACAGATTATAAATTATAGCATTTAAAATAATTTTCAATATATTTATTAAGTTACATAAATTATAAAAATGTGGTTTTAGATATTCTAATAATACAAACTATCATAAAAAACACTTAACATTAATTTGTAATTAGTGTTAACGTAGTGGCAATAAGCCACACAAGCCATAGACAAGGATTTAATTATTGAGACAGATGCCATAAATAAATGAAGAAGAAGAAGACTTACATACAGTTAATTTTGCGAAGGGGTGTTCACACTGAATTTCCATATGCTTCAATCCATTCCAAACTGCAACTGACGTTTGTAGGTGCTGAATCGCACGTTTTATGTTACAAATGAAATATGAAAAGAATAGAAACGTCGACATTTTTCCATTTCAGTATTTCATTTTCAAAAATTTGATTGTTCGAATTTTTCAGAAAATAGTTGTTAAAACTGACCCCGTTTTAAATACGTGACTATTCGAAATATATGCTTCTGACTACTCACAATTTGTGAGTTAATTCTGTTGCGGAATAACCTATACCTAATGCTAAATCTCCGTACGATCTTATTTTGATCACCAAAAAGACTAAATTTAAACAGTTTAAAAGTAAAAACCTAAAATTGAATTTTTGTTGTTTAAATAATGAAATTATCTATACATTCTTACATAATAGTAAAATATAGATATCTATAAATATAAGGTTTATAAAAGTTTAAACATAATACTCGTAGAAGATTCATACATACATACATACATAAAATCACGCCTGTTTCCCGACGGGGTAGGCGTGAATTAGGGATCCTTACTAAAACTTCAATAATGTAACCCAAGGTGTAAAAAATATATAAAATATTCTTTACATCGCGTGCGCTGCGAAAACTATTGACGATAGAATAAAATAATGTACCGACTACGACTTTGAATACATTATAAATACCCGTGCGAAGCCGGGGCGGACAGCTAGTACTTAATATGATTACGAAAGGAGTGAGTACTGAGATGACGGATGATAGAGGGAAATGGAAGAAGAAAACGTGTTGTGCCGACCCCACATAACGTGAGGAAAGGGCAGGAAGAAGACGAAGAAATAATTAATTTGTTTCTCCGTAATTTTTTAGTTTTATTCAGTTATAACGGCTAAAAATCGAGCTAAGACACGTCGTTCAGAAGTCAAGTTAGTCATTATCTTTATGAAACGTTCAGGCTAATTTAATCTTTGAGGTGAACAAAATAAGGTCGTACCAAGTAATAACAGCCCTTCATAATCAGTTATTCAATATTCGCTCAAGGGCTTGATCTTGAGTGACTCTTCTTTTGTATTAGACTAAATATAAGTATGCAATTTGACTTTTTTTTTTATAATGCTGGACAATCCACACAGCATCATCTAGCCCCAAAGTAAGCTACTCAAAGCTTGTATTATGGGTACTAGATAACTGATATATTATGTAATACATTATATACATAGATAGATATTTTTTTTATTATACATAGAAAACACCCAGACCAACGGAACAAATTTCTGCAGATCGTACACAAATTTGTTCCGAGGCGGGAATCGAACCCGCAACCTCTTGCATCGCAGGCGGACTCTTGCCCGCTGCGCCATTGAGGTCGTCCATTTGAAGGTTGGGTACGACAAAACTACATTCTAGAGCGGTTTCGCACTACGTCCGATCCGAACCTGTGAAAATATGGTCCAGAGTAATTGTACAACTATTTATATGGTAACTTACGCACTACAATTGTTTTCCGTCATCCGATTTCTTTCCGTCATTCGTCATTTATCAGGTAAAATGACGTATGCCAAAAGATGGCTCCTGAATTGCTTGGATTGGTATCAGAGATCGGACTAGTGCGTAAGCAATATCCAAATTGGGTTCGAGTTTTCAAGATCCACATTTTCACGGGTTCGGATCAGATTCGGATCGGACGTAGTGCGAAACATCGCCTTCACGCGTTTCATAGTCATATCGGATGACTTGGCCCCTATTAAGTAAATACAATTAATTGTTAGCGGGTACAATTCTACAAGTTTCTGTTGAATAAAAAAATACGATTTACTGGAGGAAAATTTTCAAAATTTTAAAATGTTCTACAATTCTACATTTTGCAAACAGCACTTATCTAAACTAATATTATAAAGAGGAAAACTTTGATTGTTTGTTTGTTTGTTTGTTTGTTTGTTTGTTTGAAATGAATAGGCTCCGAAACTACTGAACCGATTTAAAAAATTCTTTCACTGTTGGGAAGCTACACTATCAGCGGGTGACATAGGTTATATTATGTTTTCAAAAAAATTAGGGATCCTTACTAAAACTTCAATAATGTAACCCAAGGTGTAAAAAAATTACCTAAAATATTCTTTACATCGTGTGCGCTGCGAAAACTATTGACGATAGAATAAAATAATGTACTACGACTTTGTAGAACACATCATTATTTCCAAAAAGTGTCGCGACAGCATATGTCTAACTATTATGGTTTTGCCACAATAAGAGTTTTTTTACTTTAAAATTGTAATTAAAAGGCCGCTGTTAAAAAACGCTCTTAATTTGTGTCTTAGTATTAATCCTTATCAAAATAAATCACATCATATCCTAGACTGTTTCAATACCTATAAATAACTTTTTGAATTACTCAATTTGGACATTCCATTCGAAAGAAATCACGAAATTAAGAATGTAAGTATTAGAAAAAAGTTGCGTGTTAGCCGCTCACCCTGCTCGGCTAGCTAGACAGCACCATAGTGTACGTACGTACGTACGGGACGGGAGGGTAGTAAATTTCAAATAATAACAAAAAGATCTTTTAAATAAAAATAAAATCATAAATATAATAATACCTATTCAAACTTTCTGTATAATTTTCTTCTTTTAGTAACCTGACGCAAATAGAAGGGTTGGTTATGTGTGTGTATTATAATTTTGAATTTTTTGTCAAATTTGAGAGCATTGGTGGTGTAGTGGTAGTACCCCTGCCTCACGATCCGAAGGTCGTGGGTTCAAACCTGGTCGTGCACCAATGAATTTTTGCATTTGAGAAAATTATGTGCGCAATGCCTGTGTTCTTAAACGGTGAAGGAAAACATCTTGAAGAAACCGGCATACAGTAGAACCAAAAATTCGAAGGTGTGTGTCATAGGTTAGTATTCTTATAAGCGGCGATGGGCTTGCAACCTGTCACGTATGAATACTAAGTACTGTGCAAAATGTAGGCATGTGTCAAATGTCATGTTTGGACGTGCCTCTGAGTACCCTCTTTAGATATCCTCAAAGATCTAAGTAACTAGAGATCTGAGGAGATATCTACCGAGCCTGGGTATTATAGTCGTGACCATGTATAGGTAATAAATACCCGTGCGAAGCCGGGGCGGACTGCTAGTCTTGTCATAAAATTCGACAATATTGTCACTTTTTACTATGACTAGTAGACTTGTAATGTTTATCGAATAGGGGCCAGTTAGACGGGACTTAAATATCTAATTTAACTAGTGATCGAATGCATTTTAGTTTTTTTTTGTTAGTCCACATAACAGAATCACCAACACAGTACATTTATTATTGAAGTATGCGATGTTGTACACACGACGCATTGGTGCGGTCACAGCAATAACGAGTTCGGTTTATTTGTCATTCAAAATGTCACAATCCAACTTTTTATTGTGAGTCCGGGACTCCACTTTATTAGCTGTGCGAATCGGGCAATTATTTGTAGTGATTGAAAATCGTCCATTGAGAGATAAAATAAATAAAATATATATTGGTGGACAGTGAGTATATATAGAGCGCTGGTGGTGTAGTGGTAGCACCCCTGCCTCACGATCCGTAGGTCGTGGGTTCAAACCTGGTCGTGCACCAATGAGTTTTTCCATTCGAAAAATTTATGTGCGCAATGCCAGTGCTCTTAAACGGTGAAGGAAAACATCGTGAGGAAACCGGCATACCCTAGAACCAATAATTCGAAGGTATGTGTCATAGGTTAGTATTCTTATAAGCGGCGATGGGCTTGCAACCTGTCACGTACGGAATACTAACTACTGTGCAAAATGTGGGCATGTACCATATGTCATGTTTGGACTTGCCTCTGACTACCCCCTTTAGATATCCTCAAAGATCTAAGTAACTAAAAATCTGAGGAGTTATCTACCGAGCTTGGGGATTACAGTCGTGATCATATTTATTTTTATTTATTTTTTATTTATTGGTGGACAGTTTACACAACGACCCGAACGAGCCCCCAACTATGTAAAGCTTGTGTTATAGGAACCAGATAGTTCATAGATTAATTAAATTTTTTTTTTGTAAATACATACATAGAATAAGTAGTTAAAATCACACAAATGTTTATCCTGGGTGGGGATCGAACCCACAACCTGCAGCGCAGAAGGCAGAGCTACTACCAACTGAGCTGTAAGGCCGGTCAATCAATAACAAGCAAGATATAAATGCACTGGTGTAGTGGTAGCACCCCTGCCTCACGATCCGAAGGTCGCTTGTTCAAACCTGGTCGTACTCCAATGAGTTTTTATATTCAAAAAATTTATGAGCGCAATGCCAGGAAAGATGCTCATAAAAGGTGCGTTATAATGCTCATACGCTTTTTGAACAGAAAAATCCACAAGTGCGTGACTGGATTTGAACCCACGACCTTAAGATCAGAAGGCTAATAAATTCATTATTTTAACTTCATTACTGACAAAAATTTCGAAGGTATGTGTCATAGGTTATAAGCGGCGATGGGCTTGCAACCTGTCACGTACGGAATACTAACTACTATGCAAAATTTAGGTATGTGCCAAATGTCATGTTTGGATGTGCCTCTGACTACCTTCTTTAGATATCCTCAAAGATCTAAGTAACTAAAGATCTGAGGAGATATCTACCGAGCCCGGGGATTACAGTCGAGATCATATATTCAGTGGTGGATTTATCACCAGGCTGAGTAGGCTGGAGCCTAGGGCGGCAAATTTTAGGGGGCGGCAAATTTGGCTTATTACCTTACACAAAATAATAAATAAAAATTATAATATACACGGAGAAAAAATTTAACAAAATTGCAATATTTTAATACTATACACCTATACCAAATAATCCAACGATTTTACATGATAAATTACTAAACGCTAAATTTAATAGCCTACTGGCGGCAAATGTGTAAATCCGCCACTGCATATATTTTTTATTTCATTACTGACAGAAACTGGAAGGCTTTACCATATTTACAGCTGAAACATTTTCATATTCAACTTGAAAAATACTTAGTTCTCAAGATAATTTTAAATATTCAGTTGCGTGCTACTGTTAGTGCCAGACCATTCATAAATTAATATTTAATACGTTTTACAATACGTTTTTGTAAGCATTAAAATTCAAGTATTTTAAATGTAGTTGTCTATTCAAAGTTACCATAAAATTGCGTAATATTTTTCTAGTCTAGGTATCTTATTATTACTAGTTGATACCCGCGACTGTACGCGTTAGATTACTTTTGCGCGTAGCGTCTCCAGCGCGCGCGAGGAATAAGTAAAATTATCATATCTTTTCTATTTGTTAACCGATTTCGATGAAACAAAGCGTAAGTTTTAATCCAAGCTTATTTTAATACATTGGAGAAAACTGCATTCGATTTGGTTTAACCGTTGTAGAGATCAGCGTGCACAAACGCACTGATAAGCAGACATGCAGACATTTTTTTTAAAACGGTTGTTTTAGGCTAAGTAGCGTATCTTTAGGTAGCTCTAATATTTATTTGAAAACATCAAATGTACAGACACGGCTGCTCAACGATTTTATTATATGTATAGATAATAGGAGAATTAATTCGTAGTAGCTACAGCCTACGACTTCGTCCGCGTTTAATTTATTTTAAAAAGTTTTAACAGTTATTCCTCTATTTTTCTTGACAAATCTAACTTAACTATACTTATATTATAAAGCCTAAGAGTGTGTTTGTTTGGTCGCGCTCAGAAACTAATGATTTGAATTGAAAAAAAAATTTTAGACAGACAAAATTGCGTGCTATTCAGCTTAGTTATACCATGGACAAATATTAATAGTTTGTCCATGGTTATACATAGTAAAACATGTATTATACACCGTGAAATTTTAATGGTTGTTTTCCTGCAGCGAAATGGTTTGGTCTTTGTAATACAATCGTTGTATAAACAAATTAAATATTAAAAACAAAAAAAAATAAAAAAAATTGAAAATTTCATTCGTAAGCGATCACGAACCAATAGTAATTCATCCCGATACCTACGCGAAGGCGGCCGGCGGCGCGTGCGATTCGAATAGTACCTACAAGTTACGTCTAATGTTACTATTGTTCCTCACATTTTCGAGTTTATGAATATTTTTAAATTATTTTAAAACAAAAACATCTTTATTTTTTTACTTTTACTCCATTTTTCGAAAGTACTCCTTATGGCAAGTTGTTCTGCCGCGGGAAAACAACCACTAAAATTTCACGGTGTATAGTAAAATTTTGTTAATTCGTAAAATACAAATCATAGATAAGTGAGAGTTTGACCCAAATATATAAGCATTCAGTTTTTAAAAGCGCTATTGCCGAAACAAATGGCGGGCAATAACTTAGCTGGACAATGTCCTAAATGCCACGTTAATCATGGTGAACATGCCAGGAAAGGACGACCGCACACTTGCGATACAAGTACAAATACACTTATCAATTATAATTTATACTTCTTCTTCTTCTTCTTCCTGCCCTTTTCCCACGTTATGTGGGGTCGGCACAACATGTGATCTTCTTCCATTTCCTTCTATCATTCGTCATCTCAGTACTCACTCCTTTCTTACCCATGTCATCTTTCACACAGTCCATCCATCTTTTCTTTGGTCTACCTCTACCCCTTTATCCATCCACATTCATACTATCACTTATAATTTAATAAAACCTACTAATATTATAAACGTGAAAGTTTGTGTATTGATGTTTGTTACTCTTTCATGCTGAAACGGCTGAACGGATCTGGATGAAATGTGGCACAGAGATAGACTATAATTTATCCAAACTAGCTTCCACCCGCGTCTTCGCCCGCGTGGCACCTTTATAAACAAAAACGAATCTATCCCACGGGAGCGTCTATATTTTTGTAATTAAGAGTAACCTATATATGCTATCCCAGACTATAATCTATTTCTGTGCCAAATTTCATCAAAATACATTTAGTAGTTTTTGCGTGAAAGAGTATATAACATACATCCATAGGTACACCCTTACAAACTTCGCGTTTATAATAGTTCATCCTGAAAGTTCATTCTACACAATGGTTAAAGAATTTTTCAAATAGGTCCAGTAGTTTCGGAGTCTATTCAATGCAAACAAACAAACAAACAATCAGATCTTTCCTCTTTATAATATTATTACTAGCTTCCGTTCGCGGCTTTGCTCACGAGGTACCTACAAAAAATATAGCCTATGTTACTCAAGGATAACGTAGCATTCTAACGGAGAATTTTTGGAATCGGGCCAGTAGTTTTTGAGTTCATTCATTACAAACAAAAATATAAAAATACAAAACTTTTCTCTTTATAGTAGGTATTAGTATAGATAACGCAAAAAGAGCGCTGGTGGTGTAGTGGTAGCACCCCTGCCTCACGATCCGAAGGTCGTGGGTTCAAACCTGGTCGTGCACCAATGAGTTTTTCCATTCGATAAATTTATGTGCGCAATGCCAGTGCTCTTAAACGGAAGGAAAACATCGTGAGGAAACCGGCATACCCTAGAACCAAAAATTCGAAGGTATGTGTCATAGGTTAGTATTCTTATAAGCGGCGATGGGCTTGCAACCTGTCACGTACGGAATACTAACCACTGTGCAAAATGTGGGCATGTACCAAATGTCATGTTTGGACTTGCCTCTGACTACCCCCTTTAGATATCCTCAAAGATCTAAGTATCTAAAGATCTGAGGAGATATCTACCGAGCCCGGAGATTACAGTGGTGATCATATATTTATTTATAAATTTACGCGCAAAAAAAGTTGCGCGATACTTATACTTTTCGTTTACATGTGCGGCCGTCCTTAAATTAAAGTTCCACGCGTGTGTTTACGTATTCCCGCCGCGTCGTAATGCTCGGTCTAACAAAAACACACTTTGCAATTCCTTTGAAAATATGCAGATTTCCGTCTGAGGTGGCCCTACTTGTATCGCCTTCATCCACCTAATGGGTTTACACTTGAACGTAATACCCCGTTTGCTAGAGGTTGAAAGGATAAACAACCTCCACTCTCTTTTTTCTCCTCCTCTGTTTC
This sequence comes from Cosmorhoe ocellata, assembly GCA_963675405.1. Lineage (NCBI taxonomy): Eukaryota > Metazoa > Arthropoda > Insecta > Lepidoptera > Geometridae > Cosmorhoe > Cosmorhoe ocellata. The sequence continues at coordinate 1,026,715 of OY776254.1, read as the reverse complement.
TGAATAATGTTATAATAGCTGCTTATTATTCTCTTTTGAATTTTAGTATACACTTTTGATGTCGCTTTGTTGATAGTTGGTACAGAAAAAACAATAAAGAACCAGTTCACAATTCAAAGTTAATAATAATAATAATAATAATAAATAATGCTAGACAATCCACACAGCATCATCTAGCCCCAAAGTAAGCTACTCAAAGCTTGTGTTATGGGTACTAAATAACTGATATATTTAATACATTATATATATAGATAGATATTTTTTATTATACATAGAAAACACCCAGACAACCGGAACAAATTTCTGCAGATCATACACAAATTTGTTCCGCGGCGGGAATCGAACCCGCAACCTCTTGCGTCGCAGGTGAACTCTCGCCCGCTGCGCCACAGAAGTTGTCAAAAGTTCAAAATATTTGTTACATTCATATTTCACACTAGAAACACGCCCCGGCTTCTCACGGGTAGCAAAAGTATCTCTATTTTTTTTATATAAAAGTACCTGGATGACCGAGCATTGACCGGTTTTTTTTTTAAATTACCGGATTTATCGCCCCCGAAACCCCCAGCATACTAAATTTTATGAAAATCGTTGGAGCCGTTTCCGAGATTCAGATTATATATAAAATACATAAACATACCTACATACATTTTAACAAGAATTTCTCGTTTAAAGGTATAAGACGTTACTCAGGGATAATGTAGCATTCTAATGGTGGAAGAATTTTCGAAATCGGTCCAGTAGTTTTTGAATTTATTCGATACAAACAAATATACCAAAAATACAAAACATTCCTCTTTATATTATTAGTACCTATAGATTGAGATCTTAAGATCTTAGGTGTAGTTTTATCATGAGTCTGGGTAAGGCACGGCAACTTCAATAATTATACTTATAAAACTAAGGCCACGTAACATAATTCGGCGGTCACCCATCCAAAAACTGGTTGCGCCCGGCGTTGCCTAACCCAAAGAGAATATAATCACTACGTGCCTAACCATGCGTTTCAATAAAAACTTTCAACCCCTATTTTGTTCTTAAAAATGACAGTTAGTAGTGACTCGCTGTTTGACAATTTTCGCCTAAATTTTACTGAACTCTGAATGATAAAATTGTAGGATTTTCTGCGGTGCATTTGCCTGACAACTACGTCGCTCTGGTTTTTATATGTTTTCTCGTGTTATTTTGAGTTTTATTGCGTAATTTTGGTGGTTATTTTGCCAATAAAGCCCGGGTTCTTGACGCGAGTGTAAAGTATGTGAATTAGAGTGAATAGTTCTCTTCAAATTCCATCGGAGGAAATCCCGAGAATTTTCAACAAAACAGCCATCTTTTGTTTAAAATTGACTTGACAACTTGACTATGACTCTGTGACGTTGACAATACTTATAAATAAATACACTTGACACTGGCAAAATTGTTCAGAGACAGATGCCATAATTGAAGAAGAAGAAGAAGAAGATAAAATTGTACAAAGACAGGGTTGAATTGGAATCCGAAAAAAGTTTGGCGTCTTCTTCTTCTTATTGCCCTTTCCCCCGGTTATGTGGGGTCGGCACAACATGTGATCTTCTTTAATTTCCCTCTGTCATTCGTTATCTCAGTACTCACTCCTTTCTTACTCATATCATCTTTCACACAGTCCATCCATATTTTTTTGGCCTACCTCTACCCCTATCTAAAGGTTAACTAAATAAATTAAAATAAATAAATAAAGAACCAAGATCTTCAAAAAAGTTTCAGCCAAAGTTCAAAAATGTGAGTTGCAATACAACAAAAGCAACACCCGCGGAAAAGTGACGAAGCGATTCTGTCACTGCCTTGCAATTTATGAACGCCTGGTACTCGGCTCTGAAACATTGCAGTCTGAAACTTAACTTTGAAGTTTGATTTATTTGTTCTGGGAACGGGTTTTTGCGAGACTTTGGCAGGTTTACAGTAAAAAAGCTAGTCTGAAATATCGAACAGTTAATCAGAAAGTTTCCAAGATCTTTTACAGTAATTTCTCCCGAATAGAACCATCTGGTGGTTCCGTTCTATAGAAACTACTTCTATAGATAAAAAAAACTACAGTCACCGCTAAAAGAATTACTGTAGAAAGTTGTTACTCAATTGAAACAAATAACAAAATGCTCCTAGACCTAGGTATTAAATCAAAGTTAATATATTTATCTCTAAAAGTAGCCAATAAAAACTGGGCAGTCCTAACAACATTTTCATATAAATACGGTATTCCATCGCAAGATGCGCTAAAAATGACAAAAAATGAGGTCTGATTAGGTTAGTAGTAAGTAGTCTGCTGGGGAGGTAAGTGCGAGAAGAAATTGATGAGAAATATTATAATCCCCGAGGTATTTTCCCTCAAATTCTCTACATTTCTCTCACTTCTAAACTCACAATTTTGATATTACGGTCTGCAGAAAGCTCACATTGAAATAATTCAATAACTCTACGAAATACCACTGACATTTAATATTTTTCCACTGAAAGAAATTCATCTCGTCGAGATGTTTACTTTGAGGGAAACTTCGCGATAGATACCTCTGAGGGCAAGTATTTTTTTCAAATTAATTCACTTTAGTATCTTCTTACTATTTACCCGGCTGCGAAAAATATGGGTAATGTAGGTATTTGGGGTGTATGCGAGTTCCTTTGACTATGAAGCCCAAACGGCTAGACGTATTTAGACAAATGATTTAGTTGACAAATGTGAGGAAATCCTCACATTTGTCAACAAATGTTCAAACCACAAGAAAAACAGGCTATATAAAATGACAAAAAATCTAATACGGCTGCTGTAATTCAATATGGCGGCTATTTTCAATTACTTTCAGGCGTGTTTGAGTCTGTAACTATTTGATATACTTTTAGTAGGTACCTACTTTTTAGGGTACTCTTGACTTTCTCAAAAACGTCCAAATTTTATCGAGGTACGCCGAGGTCTTCCCCTTTAAATTATTCCATTCACACTCTCCTTTATGCACCTGTTTCGTCAAGTCTCCTTTCATCCATTCTTTCTACATGCCCAAAACATCATAGCATACCCTTCTCAATTTTCATTACTACGTATTCTTTCACTCCACAACGTTCTTTCATCACACTGTTCTTCGCTCTATCATTCAAAGTTCTTCACCCCGAATTGATATTCTCTTACTTTTTCTGAAGTCGGTTGGCGCAGTCACTTGTGTTATTTCCCGAACTTGGCTGACGATATTAAAAGAAAAAAATCTAAAAAAATAACAAAAACATGAATCAAATCTACTCCCCAAGCTCGGAACAAAGCGCCTCTTACCAATATACGTCATTATGCTTTAAATAAAGTCAAAAAATCATGTTTCTATACCGGCAAAGTGGGTTCCCTTGACGTGTGAAATTGCTTTACTTCCCCAAAGCATAATGAGGATGGAATAAGTTTGGCGAAGAGTGAGTTGGACCGACGGTCCAGTATCAGGGAGATAAGTGTGGGTTTTGATAGTTTACGTAACTGTATTTCGTTTCGTTTCCTTCCATATTTACTTGCTGCCGTAAGTTGCCGCTAGAGGCGCTGCAAGCATCTTTGCCTAGAGCTGGCAAAAGAACTACCAACAATGATAATTTCATACAAAAATCTCATAGAAAAAAACTTTTTCCTTTCATTTTTACTTGAATTAAGATTGTTTTAATCATAAACTGTGACTGACTGACAAACAACATTAATAAGAGTTCAATAATTTTTTTAGTGTAAGGAACCCTAAAAATCAGCAAATGAAAGCTTCCGAGTGGCTTCGTTATGAAGGCTCTTGACTTATTTTAATATTTTTTCTCAACAATAATAAAACAAACAAACCCTTGTAGGTACCTATATTATGCGTATTTCTTTGGCTCTCGCTGTAACTATAACGGTTTTCCCCAGACTCGTCAGATATATCCTTAGATCTCTAGTTACTAGATCTATGAAGATAAAAGAGGGTATTCAGAGGCACGCCCAAACATGGCACATACCCACTTTTTGCTCAGTGGTTTACATTCCGTACGTGACAGGCTGCAAGCCCATCGCCGCTTATAAGAATACTAACATACGACACACACTTTCGATTTTTTAGTTCTAGGGTATGCCGGTTTCATCACGTTTTCCTTCACCGTTTGAGAGCACTGGCATTGCGCCCATAAATTTTCGAATAGAAAAACTCATTGGTGCACGACCAGGTTTAAAACTACGACCTTCGGATCGTGAGGCAGGCACTCTATATATAGATTATTATTATTATTATATATTATTGTGTTAAAAAACATCGTGTGCAGTGAACATAATTAGTGAACTCTCCATCATCCATCAGTCCTCACACTCGATTTACCAACTTAATCAGATGACTCGGCAGGCATCGTGCCAGGATACACGATCCCTATATTTTTGGATCTTCCCTAATAATAAACGGGACAATATTGGAACATTTGGTTCATTGCGTTGTGAAATGTCTACCAATATTTATATCAAAAAACTAATATCCAATATTTATGGTATAAAAACATTATAGTAAATTAATATTAGAATTCTATTTTATCCTACTAATCCATGATTAATTTTATAAATGCGCTCTGTAGGTCTACCATGAGTTTTCACAATCTACACTCGCAAGTTACAAGTTTTCATACTCTACAAGTCTTCATACAATTTTTTAACTACAGTCGCTACTGTAGTTAAAAAATTGTATGAAAACTTGTATAGCGCCTCTAGCGGATAGTTGGGTACTAAAACGACACGTAGTTAATTATCCTACGTCACAGCGTACTACAGCGAATAAATAATAATAAATAATGCTGGACACTATCACACAGCATCATCTAGCCCCAAACTAAGCAGAGCTTGTATTATGGGAACCACTGACTGATAAACTACATAGATATACTTTTTTTTTTTTTGTAAATACATACATATTATACATAGAAAACACCCAGACCTGAGACAAATATCTGCAAATAATGCAAACATTTGTCCCACGGCGGGAATCGAACCCGCAACCTTCTGCGTCTCAGGCGGACCTTCGCCCGCTGCGCCACAGAGGCCGTCAAATGTAGTTGAATGTAGTTTGCGCTTCATTCATTTGCTTAGAGTTTGGTACCATGAGTAATAATTTTGACAGATGTCATAGTAACGTACTATTACTACTGTAGTGACGTCAGCCGATCTAAATGTGACAACTCATGGTAGACGTACTGTTTGTTTGTTACCTTCAACAGTCACGATTAAACAGAAAAGATCGTAATGAAATTTGGCAAGAAGATAGATTTATACCCTGGAGACGGACTTAGGCTATTTTTTGTCCCAAAAATCAAAAATCAAATCAAGTACGGTTAAGCATAACGCATATCAAAAAACTTTCCTGTATAATGCTAGTACCAAAAAGGACGTTGACTTACGATTGAAAAGATACTTATACACTCGGCTCGTAAGAATCTTATGAGGTACGTGACCTGATGCAGTATATTGACACGTACTCCAATTTCCTCGTAGCCTCCGGATATGACGTCAATTTCCAGCAGAACCTTAAAACCCATTCTATTTTATGGCTTTATGCAGCTGTCAAAATGATCTAGCTCTTCGGGCAATATCAAAGTAATATAACTTTGATGATGAGAGCGCTAGTGGTGTAGTGGTAGCACCCCTACCTAACGATCCAAAGGTCGTGGGTTCAATCCTGGTCGTGTATCAATGAGTTTTTCTAATCGAAAAAATTATGTCCGCAATGCCAGTGCTTGGTGAAAGTGTTAAACAGTGAAGGAAAACATCGTGAGGAAACCGCCATACCCTAGAACTAAAAGTTAGGTGTGTGTCATAGGTTATTATTCTTATAAGCGGCGATGGGCTTGCAACCTGCCACGTACAGAATACTAACCACTGTGCAAAATGTGGGCATGTACCAAATGTCATGTTTGGACGTACCTCTGACCACTCTCTTTAGATATCCTTAAAGATCTAAGTAACTAAAGATCTGAGGAGATATCTACCGAGCCCGGGAATTACAGCCGTGATCATATTATAATTAATAGGAACTCATAACCCTAAACAATGCTTAGCTACAATCTCCCAGGTGTCATGCTAAAGCGGAAGTTTAAAGAAAATTGAAAGCGCTCTGATATACCTTCAGCCAGCCGCTACCATGTAATCCATCCAAATCCAAAATGCATAATAGATACGAGAATCTAACGTAGCACCACGAACTACGGCCATAGTAACTATGGTCAGTACCTCAACAAAAATAACAAACATGATTACGACTGTAATCAATCCCCAGGCTCGGTAAAAAGCACCTCAGATCTCTAGTTACTAGATCTTTGAGGATATCTAGAGACCCTCTTAAATATCCTCAAAGATCTAGTAACCTAGTCTAGTTAAGAGCACGTCCGAACATGTTCCATCCACGTTTTGCACAGTAGTTAGTATTCCGTACGTGACAGGTTGCAAGGCCATCGCCGCTTATAAGAATGCTAAATTATGTATGATACACACCTTCTAATATTTAGTTCTAGAGTATGCCGGTTTCCTTACGATATTTTCCTTCACCGTTTACTAGCACTGGGCATTGCGAACATATTTTTTCTAATGGAAACTAATACATAGGTACTTACGTAATATTTAACGTTTAATGGAACTCATTGGTAAACGACTCGCACTTGGCTAGTTTTTATACATGTGTGTTAATTCTGCATACATCATTCCCCTGCCTGTATCCCACGCGTGGGGTCGTCACAACATGTTTTCTTCTTCCACTCACTCCTATCATTCGGTTACTTTGAGTCCACTCCTCTTAAATTCATATCATCTTTCTCACAATCAAACACTTTTTCTTCGGCCTTCCTCTATTTGCGTACCCAGATACACCCATACCCTTAACTTTTTGGTGACATGGTTTTCATCTATTCTATTCTACATACCCACACATGGAGTAGTTCCACTGCGTCACAACACAGTGTCTCGTCCATCCGACACCAGTTTACATAATTGAACGACGCGGCCAGGCTGAGTTCGGCGCGATGCAATGTATACTGAATTAATAGCTGCTCAGCCACCATGAAATATACACAGCCTTATAAATGCCTTAATATACATAGAAGCCTGGGTTATGTAATAAATCTGTCGCATCCAAAACAAAAATGGGAAATAAAGAATTTATTATTATTATTATTATTATTATAAGCGTTAGTCCAAAATGGTCTAAAACCTATTATTTAATATTATTTTATTATTTTGTATATTATTTATTACAAAAAAAAACCCACGCCTGACATACCCACCATATTCGACCAGCGAAAAGACTAATAAAAAAGATGGTTTGTTAACCCACGTCAGGGGATGAATTTCAATAAAATACGAAACACATCTTCCATGAATTCTGTTAAAAAAGTTTTATGCAAAATTTAAAGTAGATTAGACCAAAGAATCACGATGTCCCATACAATCTTTGCCCCCTTTTTTTCACCTCTTAGGGGTAGAATTTCGGAAAATCCTTTGTCATCGGATGCCTACGTCATACAAAGAATACACCTTCTAATTTTCAGGTCTCTAGGATCAGCGGTTGTACGTTGGCTGTACGTTGATCTATCAGTCATTCAGGACAAAGCCTTTTTATAAGTATAAATAGATAGATAGACCAAGATCGCTTCCATACATCATATAGCTTAACTTTGTCACAGCAAACCGTAAAAACCACAATTTTATCCCATTTTATTTCGTGTAGTAAAATCTGTAAATACCTTAAATTTACCTTATCCCGTTATTGTTATAAATGGCTCGGAGCGACTCCTTTGTGCCAAGGATTAGATTAATGTCTTTGAAAATTTAAATACATCGCTAAAGGTGAGGTTTCTTTTAATACGGTGGTACAGCTAATTACTGAAATATTTTTTGGCAATCCCATTTTACCTAATAGAGCTTCAACTGACTGACTGAATGATTCATGATCGGCGAACCGAAACTGCAGATGTTAGAACCCTGAAATTTGAAAGTACATGGTTAGTAAAACGTCTATGTAAGCATTACGTCGATAAGGCATAATATGTAATTATAGGATATGTCGATAAGCCTAGGTAGCAAAATGTCTGTAAATCAAAACGCCCTCTTCATCATCATCAGCCTATAGCAGTCCACTGCTGGACATAGGCCTCCCCTAATGAGCGCCATTGCGCCCTGTCTTCAGCTCGACGCATCCAGCCTCCGCCAGCAGCCTTTCGCAGATCGTCACTCCACCTAGCCGGAGGGCGTCCTACACTACGTTTGCCGAGCCGCGGTCTCCACTCGAGAACTCGTTTACCCCAACGGTTATCGGTTCTTCGACAGATATGGCCAGCCCACTGCCACTTCAGCTTGCTAATTCTCTGAGCTATGTCGACAACCTTAGTTCTGTGTCGGATAGTCTCATTACGGATTCTATCCTTCGGAGAAACTCCGAGCATAGCTCGATCCATAGCTCGCTGAGCGACTTTAAACGCCCTCTTAATAAAATCCTACTAATGGTATAAACTTATTTTAAAAACTATTTTTATTTTATTTTATTTATTTATTTATTTTAATGGTATAAACGTGAAAGCTTGTAAGCATGTGTGGATGTAAGAAATACTTTGAATTTGAATTTGAATTAAGATGTATGTTTATTGCCTACTCTTTTACGCTGAAATTGCTGAACGGATCTGGATGAAAATTTTGGCACAAATATAGATTACTAGCTTCCGCCCGCGGCTTAGCCCACGCGGTGCCTTGAAAAACAAAAACAAATCTATCCCATGGGAACCGTACTTACATTTTTCCAGGATAAAAAGTAGCCTATGGTGCTATTCCAGACTATAATCTATATCTATGCCAAATTTCATCTAGATCCGTTCAGCCGTTTCAGCTTGAAAGAGTAACAACAATCCACACATTCTTACAAACTTTCGCATTTATAATATTAGTAGAATAGTCTGGAATAGCACATAGGCTACTTTTTATCACGGATATATGTACGGCTCCCGTAAGATTCTCTCCGTTTTTATTCACCGCTGCCTTAAATACTGCTGTTTAGGAGACCGCGGCTTAAAGAAGGGGAATTATTGTTGTTTATTGAAGCAGGCTGCTCAATTTCCTACTTTCATTCGATGACTCGGACCCACTTAGTCAAAGGGCTGTAAGTTTGACAAAGGACTGTCAAAAGTCCAACAGTTTTACGTAAAGGCATATCGCGAGAAGTATTGCAAAGTTTTGCAAGTTTCAGTAATATTTTGCAGCGTTTTTAACTGACTGCGATGAAGGAAGGTAATGTGTTTGGCCCAAACAGCTAGACGGATTTTGGCTCTGGTAGGTGTCCCTAACAAAATTAACAAGGATCATACAAAAAAGGGCTAGGGCCCAGTGAGTTTCTTGTCAGTTCTTCTCGGACTGGGAATAGGACTGGAATTGGCACCTAGACTCACCTAGTATGTAAGACCCCAGATCAAATATAGTAAGACGATTCAAAATGCTCGCTGTGATTTCTTCTTCTTCTTCTTCAATTATGGCATCTGTCTCTTAGAGAACAATTTTGCCAGTGTCAAGTGTATTTATTTATAAGTATTGTCAATGCCGCAGAGTCATAGTCAAGTTGTCAAGTCAATTTTAAACAAAAGATGGCTGTTTTGTTGAAAATTCTCGGGATTTCCTCCGATGGAATTTGAAGAGAACTATTCACTCTAATTCACATACTTTACACTCGCGTCAAGAACCCGGGCTTTATTGGCAAAATAACCACCAAAATTACGCAATAAAACTCAAAATAACCCGAGAAATAATATAAAAACCAGAGCGACGTAGTTGTCAGACAAATGCACCGCAGAAAATCCTCGCTGTGATTTTAATGAATAAAGTATATTGACTAGTGACTATTGACATAATATAATAATATAATATATAATAATAATATATGATCACGACTGTAATCCCCAGGATCGGTAGATATCTCCTCAGATCTTTAGTTACTTAGATCTTTGAGGATATCTAAAGAGGGTAGTCAGAGGCAAGTTCAAACATGACATTTGGTACATGCCCACATTTTGCACAGTAGTTAGTATTCCGTACGTGACAGGTTGTAAGCCCATCGCCGCTTATAAGAATACTAACCTATGACACATACCTTCGAATTTTTGGTTCTAGGGTATGCTGGTTTCCTCACTATGTTTTCCTTCACCGTTTAAGAGCACTGGCATTGCGCACATAAATATTTCGAGTGGAAAAACTCATAGGTGCACGACCAGGTTTGAACCCACGACCTTCGGATCGTGAGGCAGGGGTGCTACCACTACACCACCAGCGCTCTTAATAACTATTGACATAATATATGCTATAATAACATAGGCTATATGACAAAAATGTTTTGTTTTCGTTACTGATAGTGATTTAAAAGTAAACTACAATTTTGTTAAAGCGTTCCTCTCATACCAAAAGCGCCAGCCATTTTTAGTGTTCCGAATCGCTCCAAAATTCAACGCAATAAAAATGTCCAAGTGCGGGCACTAGTGAAATACTGCGGTCGAGCTAAGGTTAGATTTCTATAAAGCGGCCAACGTAATACAGCGGTGGTATTTGTAGAGGTGGCGATGAAACCCAATCTAAAATATTTGGTACACAATAAAAAAAAAAAAAAAAAAAAAGATCACGACTGTAAATATGATCCCCGGGCTCGGTTGATATCTCCTCAGATCTTTAGTTACTTAGATCTTTGAGGATATCTAAAGGGGGTAGACAGAGGCAAGTCCAAACATGACATTTGGTACATGCCCACATTTTGCACAGTAGTTAGTATTCCGTACGTGACAGGTTGCAAGCCTATCGCCGCTTATAAGAATACTAACCTATGACACATACCTTCGAATTTTTGGTTCTAGGGTATGCCGGTTTCCTCACGATGTTTTCCTTCACCGTTTAAGAGCACTGGCATTACGTACCTACATAAATTTTTCGAATGGAAAAACTCATTGGTGCACGACCAGGTCTGAACCCACGATCTTTGGATTGTGAGGCAGAGGTGCTACCACTACACCACCAGCGCTCTAAAAACAAAACGTATAAAATATGTAGTTTTTGAAGTGAAAACTTCTTTAGCATCGTTGTGATTTCAAAGTCGATGCAACGAAAAAGCGACATTAAAAAGAGATAGACACATAAATTCATATGATTTAACGTGGGAGTTAATGAGATAGGATGCATTATAACAGTGTTTCTTATGTTCGTGGTTCTGACGACCTCAGTGGCGCAGCGGGCGAGAGTCCGCCTGCGACGCAAGAGGTTGCGGGTTCGATTCCCGCCGCGGAACAAATTTGTGTATGATCTGCAGAAATTTGTTCCGTTGGTCTGGGTGTTTTCTATGTATAATAAAAAATATCTATCTATGTATAAAATGTATCAAATATATCAGTTATCTAGTACCCATAACACAAGCTTTGAGTAGCTTACTTTGGGGCTAGATGATGCTGTGTGGATTGTCCAGCATTATTATTATTATTATTATTGTGCTCTGCTTCGTACTCCCTCCACTCGTGTTTACCGAGGCATAGTGGTAATGAGAGAATTGAAGATAAAATTTTTGAAAGTTTCACTTTTATCAGTGTGAATTGATGCTATTAAGAAAACTTGTGACAGTCTTTGACACGTTTTAAACAATTTTTGTATACATTTTATACTCATTAATTGTTTTAGTTGTAAATAATAAATGAATGCAGTTTGTTGGTACAGCATGTAGAATACCCGTTTTATACCTCTGACTACTTGTCTTTATATAAAAAAAATAATTATCAAACCATAGATTTCGAGATAGATAGATAACTCTTTATTGTTACACCAAATTATAAATTTAATAAGACAACATACATTCTAATACCTGGTACAATAGCTCAAAGCGATCTCTTCCAGGCAACCCTTGATGTTTCCTTAAACTGGGAATTACAGTCATGGTTATATATTTTTTGTTTCAGATTATTATTATTTAGGATTCCACTTCTACTGTATGTTATTCTCAATTACGGCCTCAGTATAACGGCGCCCGCTGTTTTGAAAATGCATCTTATCCACTAAAGATTTATATTTAACTGCGAAATGTAGATCACTTAAGGGAACTATTTAGATAACCAGTATTTAAGGTGCCTCTAAACATCATCATCATCATTATAAAAGTCCACTACTGGGCACGTGCACCAATGAATTTTTCTATTCGAAAAATTTATGTGCGCAATGCTAGTGCTCTTAAACGGTGAAGGAAAACATCGTGAGGAAACCGGCATATGCTAGAACCAAAAATTCGAACGAGTGTGTCATAGATTACTGTTCTTACAAGCGGCGATGGGCTTGCAACCTGTCATGTACTAACTACTATGCAAAATGCGGGCATGTGCCTCTGTCTATCCTATTTAGATATATGTACTGTTAGCAATATCGTCCGACGATGAGTCATAGGGGACAGCGCGCCTATAAAAGCGGGCGCAAAGCGAGCTGCAGGCCAGTTGCGCACGAGCCTTCGACGAGTGAACATCTATTTAGTTAGGATTATCGGTGATTGTGAGCTACCTACCTACTTACCTATGTGGTTAGATTACGAGTAAGTTACTCTGAGTTCATGTTAAATTTAACTGTGGTTTGTTGTAAGTTTGATTTGATTCCTTTTGGTTTTCTTTATGTTTAATTTTTATCAAATTGTAAAGGATTAAAGTTAATCCGCCGTCCGTCTGTATTTTTTATTTGAATCATTACTTGGTTCCTAAAATCAGAAGTAGGATAGGTCTGTGTCCACATACAGCTTTCTCTTTCTTTTCTCTGTAAAACGCTACCTTTTCACTGATAAACAACCAGACAAAGGCCTATAAACCAGAAAGGAAGCAAAAATACAACTACCCACAGTTAGTCATTTTTTTGTGTTTTATTGTTTAAATTGATGAATTGAGAACTCGTGTTAGTTCTGGACATTGTTTAGGAGGTAGCTCACGCAACCGTACACGAAGTCCTCGTTCACATCTCGAGATGTCACACATATGTGCACATGTCTCGCATGTCGAGGCAGTTCTCGTTCAAATAGATCACGATCCCGTTCCTGATGTGTCATATCGTCGAACGCCGTGGCGCACATATAGGGCTCCACGTAGAAGGAGTGGGTCTCGCTCGTGTCGCGTCTTGTTTGAAAGACGATGCTAAGGTTGGATATCTGAATGGGTCACCCGCGACCGTTCATGGTCGAACTTTGAGGAAGTAAACCTCTTTGTCCAGGTAAGTTAGCCTTTGCTAATATTTTGTTCGAAACCATGAAGAAAACATCTGACTCATACACCACATACCCTGAATACGCGTGTCGTACTTCACTGCGTTTACAAGCGGTATATGGTCTTAGTGAAGAACTAAGGACACTTATTATTATCCGTGGAATAGGTAACCCTTAGATAAGTGCAGGTGCTGTCTCATGTTTTTAGGGTGGACAAAAGGACCATATTCAGATACAATGTCCCAAGAGAACAAAGGTGAGTAACTACTGACCTCACACCAAATGTCTGCTCATTTAGTAAGAAGTCTAACGTCAATTTTGTATTAGCTAACAGGCAACAGCAACTGAACACTATGTCTCCCTCTGCTGGACAATCTGTGAACAATATTTGTTTCCACCAATTGCTGTCGCTAGTGGCGCTAGTGTTCAAAGGCAACGTGCATTCGGCGACAACTTGGCGATAGGCAGATGACTGCCTTCCGTGATACCGTTTACGGTAACAACTTGCAACCGATCGCGTAAGCGGTCGCTGTTGCTTTGCTGCTGCTGTCGATCTGCTATCACTCTGCTCGCTGCAAGATTTGACATTGTAACCCTTCTGGTCACGCAGTTGACGATTGTTTTTCAAAAGAGCGCATCTGTAAACAGTCGTCATCGTGTAGGCATGCCCATCCCAATGAGCAGTACTGTATTTCGACTACCCTCGAGTCGAAATTACCTTTCTTCTCCCGCTAATATAACGTGTACTGACTAACCGACTTGACACCAGCTGATTTCGCGTCTAAACGAGACTACTTGATGCTCTGAGTCGACGATCAACAGCAGCTGTGATGAATAGTGTTCCGATCAATGTTTTAATTGATAGCAGCGCTTTTACAATCTCATCACACCTGATGTGCTTAAAGTAAACAGTCTGCTAGTGTGGTAGTTATCAAGGTAAACATGTTGACAATCGTATAACCGTTGTTTGTGAGATTTCAGATGTATTAGACAAGGTCAGGTGAAGCCGAGCGTTTGAGGAGTGGAGTACGGCAGGCCGATCGCGAGGCGGTCGCTGTCGCTTTACTGCTTCCGTCGCTCTACTGTCACTACTGCAGGGTTTAACATAATAAGCCTGCGGGTAAACTCTACTCTGGTATGAGAGGCTCAAACAGTGTTATCAAGGTTTTACCAAGCGACCGTTATGAACTTAAACTACTGAGTGGTGCGCGGGGTAAAACTACCCAAGCTGCAGCTCAGTACAGTACTCCTTTGAAAAGAGAATGGTATCCCAAGAGGTTTGCTGCATTTTAAGTGTGTGTTAATCTGAATGTTTTATGTTGCAGTCACTTATTTGGATCACACATATCCTAGCGGTGTGTATGATGGCATACGTGAGGCGTTTCGCTTCGCGTGGTGGGACGAGCATGCGACGCGAACTTTCTACTTACTGCGCGCGATGCTTCCCTTGGACTTCTGGCCCTGCAGACGTGTTTCTGAACGAGTACAGGTGTAATCCAAGCAGACGCATTTCTCAGTGCGTATGAACTCATGTCTGGCAGACCAGTGGCTAGTGTGTAACACTAGAACAGGTAGACGATGTAATCGTCGGTATGTTGGTAAGCTAAGTGTTCCTATTGTTTTTATAAATACCGCCGCGCTGGCGTTATTGGGTAAATTAGATGTGAGACACCGCACATTGAGCGTGTCTAGTAAGTTTGCTATCGGTGCAGTTTGCAGTTAGTCTCATTATTTCGTGTATACTTCATGGTAATTCACTGTTTGGTTTTATTGAGAAACAATGGTTAGCTGTTTCCAAATTAAAGTTAAATTGACAGAGACTAATAACTGGTAGAGTGAACTACAGGTTAGAGGTTACAACTGAAAACTGTAGGCCAAATTGTAAAGCCTTGCGTAAAATATTGAGATGTCGGACTCGACACCTTCTCGAGTAGAACCAAGTCTACCAAGACGAGTATTCCAAACGGAATAGACGGTTTGCACTTGATGTGATGTGATGACTTTGTGTTCGTGCTTAACCTTTCCTGTTCACAGGGAAGTTAGATCTGAGAGTGCGTGGCCCCTACGAGGTGGTCAACGTTCTGTGCGCTTACGCTGCGCTATCGAGTGGTAGCTGTGGGCAGACCCAGCCTGCAGTGCAGTCATTTAATAGGATCACACGTGTCCTAGCGAAGCTGAACTCCAGAATGCGCACTGCGCAGTCCCTATGAGGTCGTGTGATCGTTGCCGTATCACCGATACGAGCTCGAGCTATTGGCTGTTTGTACGGAAAGAAGACTCTGACTGCCGCAGAACATTATGGTTCAGTGGTGTGGCAAGTCGACCCTGGTGAAGTATGAAATATTTTTCTGTAGTAGTGAGTTATACCAGCAGCCCCGACATAATGGCTATTTGATCCGACATTTAGCAGTTTGCTATTCGTAGCTTCGACATTTTTGGCTACCTTTTTATTTCGATAACAGTAACCCGGTGGCTTTGCAGTTGTTTTGGTAATGATCGAGGTCCGGAACTCCTTCATTGGTGAAACAACTTGCAATCTGCAGCTTATTTAGAGGCAGTTGCTTGAAAATATGCTTGTGCTTTCTGTATGACAGGAAAACTGAAAATATACTTGTGCTTTCTGTATGACAGGAAAACTGAATCTGGGAGTACGTGGCCTTTACGAGGTGGTCAACGTTCTGACGAGCGGTCGGTGTGAGCTGACGCTGCGCTATCGAGCGATAGCTGTGGGCAGACCCAGGCTGCAGTGCAGTATGGCGCTGCGCTGTGGCGAGGCGATCGATGTCCAGAGAGGCGTACACACTCCGGCCTCGCAGACGTGTCCTTGACGCGTAGGGGCTATGCCTTGCAGACGTGTCCTTGACGCGTAGGGGCTATGCCTCGCAGACGTGTCCTTGACGCGTAGGGGCTATGCCTTGCAGACGTGTCCTTGACGCGTAGGGGCTATGCCTCGCAGACGTGTCCTTGACGCGTAGGGGCTATGCCTTGCAGACGTGTCCTTGACGCGTAGGGGCTATGCCTTGCAGACGTGTCCTTGACGCGTAGGGGTTATGCCTTGCAGACGTGTCCTTGATGCGTAGGGGTTCTGCCTCATGAACGCTTTAGCGTGTTAGAGCTCTCAGGGCCCTAGCCCCGTAGGAAAGGGCTCTCGCCCCATAGACGCGTTCCTAACGTGTAGTAAATTGTTTAGGCACATGTAGGAAGGATGAACGATCTTGTGTCTGATGATGAATGTTACTGCACCAAGGTGATGAATATGCGTCTGTGTAGAAAATAGGAAAAACAGCTACGTGTGCGTCTTTGAATGAGGGCCTTGGATGTGTGATGAATGAAAGAATAGGCAATTGCTTTTGATGTTATTACTTAACCCGTGTTTTACATCGACAGACTCTTAGATAGACGCTTGTGCGCGTGTGACGCACGTGCGCTGACCTCCACGACGTGAGGTGATGCAGAACGGTCTGTGGAAGACTCGATGCTGCGTCGAGACATGATGGAGAAAAGTATCAGGGGCCCTATTTTTTCTTTATTATTATTTGAGACGTCTCTGAGGTGACTCCTGTGAGACTTGAGTTACGAGATGGCGATTGATGTGCGATGTATTAATTAAGTGAAAGAGATTATGAATTGAGAATGAATAATGAAGTGGCAGTTTTAAGAAACTGCGCACGTATTTATACATGTCGTTCTTTCACAGAAGGTGAATCTGATGAGTCCTAGGATAGCTCATCAGACTCCGCAGCAAGGGTTCAGCGGTCTACGCCCCTGCTAGATGCTGGCTGATCCTGAAGCCGGACCTTCAACAGCTCCTGGCACCAGTCCTGCCTGTTGCTACCATGCTTGCGGGCCGAGGACGACCCGTCGTCAGGAGAGGCCGTGTTAGCAATATCGTCCGACGATGAGTCATAGGGGACAGCGCGCCTATAAAAGCGGGCGCAAAGCGAGCTGCAGGCCAGTTGCGCACGAGCCTTCGACGAGTGAACATCTATTTAGTTAGGATTATCGGTGATTGTGAGCTACCTACCTACTTACCTATGTGGTTAGATTACGAGTAAGTTACTCTGAGTTCATGTTAAATTTAACTGTGGTTTGTTGTAAGTTTGATTTGATTCCTTTTGGTTTTCTTTATGTTTAATTTTTATCAAATTGTAAAGGATTAAAGTTAATCCGCCGTCCGTCTGTATTTTTTATTTGAATCATTACTTGGTTCCTAAAAGTACTTACTTAAATATATCTAAGTAACTAGAGATATCTACCAAGCTTGGTTCCATTCTGGTGACAATAAAGTAGTTAGTACTCACAATACCCTCAATAATATCACAAGTCGCAATGCAAGCTGCCAATAAACCCTGAAATCCTCGGGCCACTGTCCACTAATCTTGGGCACGTCTTGAGGAAGGTGTCCACTAATCCCAAGGAAGTAATTAAGTCGATGGAACCGGGGTGAAACCCTGCTTATTTGGCTTATGCTTGGAAGGTTTCCTTGACCCCGAAGTATTGTTCTTGAGAGGATCTTTGTCTTCAAACTTATTTGGCTGCCTGATCAATACTATTTTAAAACATTGTCTATACTAATATTATAAAGAGCAAAGTTTTGTATTTTTGTTTGTAACGAATATACTCTAAAACTACTGGACTGATTACAAAAAATCTTCCACCATTAGAATGTGACATTATTCCTGAGTAACATAAGCTACATAATATATCAATAACTGAAAAAAGTTTAGGATATTACTAAATCTTCAATAATGTAACCCAGGGTGTAATAATTAATGGATTTTTACAGACGAAGTCGCGGGTAATAGAAAACTAGAAAAGAGCTGATGATCTTCAAACGGCTGAACAGATTTTCATGAAACATGGCTAGGAACACTCGGGATAAAATTATCTATGACACAAAAAATAAATAAACGAAAATCGGTTCATCCGTTTGGGAGCTACAATGCCACAGACAGATACACAGACAACCCTTCGAGAATTGGAAGGGCATTTCTGAATAAATAATATCTCCTCAGCTCTTTTGTTACTTAGATCTTTGAGGATATAAAGAGCGTAGTCAGAGGCACGCCCAAACATGACATTTGGTACATGCCCACATTTGCACTGTAGTTAGTATTCCGTACGTGACAGGTTGCAAGCCCATCGCCACTGATAAGAATACTAACCTACGAATTTTTGGTTCTAGAGTAGGTATGCCGGTTTTTTCACGTGTTTTCAAGTTATTTATTATCCAACTAAAAGTCCCTGAGGCATTCTGACAAGGGACGAGCAGGCCTTGAAATGTCTGGGTATCGAAAATTACGGCCCTTCACAGTTGATAGTGTTTCTGTAGCTTATAAATATTTTTATTAACTTCGCAGAAGTCTGAAAGTTTTCCAAAGAAAATGATTTGGACAATCTTTTACTTATTAAGTTATTTTTACTTATTAACTTATTAAGTTAGTTTTTGTATTTAAATAAATAATAATGCTGGACAATCCACACAGCATCATCTAGCCCCAAAGTAAGCTACTCAAAGCTTGTGTTATGGGTACTAGATAACTGATATATTGAATACATTATATACATAGATAGATAATTTTTTATTTTACATAGAAAACACCCAAACCAACGGAACAAATTTCTGCAGATCGTACACAAATTTGTTCCGTGGCGGGAATCGAACCCGCAACCTCTTGCGTCGCAGGCGGACTCTCACCCGCTGCGCCACAGAGGTCGTCTTTTACAGCCTGTTACTGTATAATTATACAGTAACAGGCTGTAAATACAAACATACAAGGTCTCTCAAAAGAAGTTTTTATATAGTTTTGTTGTATTTATATGTATCTATACATTTAATAAAATCGTTGAAAATCCGTGTCTGTACTTTTGATGTTTTCAAATAAAAATTAGTGCTACCTAAAGAAGACACGCTACTTAGCCTAAAACAACGGTTTATGGAAAAAAATCTGTTTTACTGTGCGTTTGTTCACGCTAATCTCCACAACGGCTGAACCAAATCCAATGCAATTTTCATTTCACTAATGTATTGAGTTATGCTTGGATTAAAACTAATGCTTTTATCGAAATCGGTTGACTAATCAAAAAATTATACTTATTTTACTTTGAGCCAAAAGCTCAAACGCGAACAAAGTCGCGGGTAACAGCTAGATCGGGCAACCAGCTTTGCCCGCGTATCACCTTGAAAATCCAAAACAAATCTATCCCACGGAAACCGTAATTTTTTCCGGGATAAAATGTAGCCTATGTGTTATTCCAGACCATAATCTATATTTGTGCCAAATTTCATCCAGGTTCGTTCAGCCGTTACAGCGTGAAAGAGTAACAAACATACATCCAGACATCTAGACATCCACACATTCTTAGAAACTTTCGCGTTTATAATATTAGTAGGATTAAAATTTAGTCATTTCATTTAACGGAAGATTAAAAGCCTTTGCCAAGACAAGGTGAAACACAAAACAACTTTTACAGGCGACAAAAAGGCTAACAAGCCGTTATATCCATTAACAGAGCAAGGAGAAACTAGCCCTAAGTCACTGTGAAAAATCTTTATCAAAAGCTTATCCTTTCAATGACAACAGTTAACTTTCAAAGAAAATCTGAATTGACTCTGAAAATATAGAAACGGCACTCAAATTGCGAAGTCGTAGGTAAAGATTGTTCGTCCTTTTTATGATATCAGACAAAAGGCTACCCATAAATAAATCCCCCACTTTCGAAAAGCATCCATGGCTTTTTATATCGGGCTTTTACCATGAGTTTTCGATTCGTGATATATTATTCTGTTAGTTTATTTGTTTGCAATAGCTGTGGTACCTTTAGAATGTACCATTGATTGGCAAAATAATAATGGTAACAAACAAATACAAATAAAACAAGTACCTAGGTAAGTTAGTAATATTTTTTGTTAATAAATACATCTTGAAGTTTAAAAAAAAAATTACAGTAAATATAGTTTTAAAGAAATGTCACTGTCATTATTAACAAAAAAGTTTGGCATTGACGCTACGAAATGCTAGTCGTCTATGGTCGTCTATGATCCAAATTAGGGTTATCCTGTGTTTTTTACCAGAAAAGAAAGGGAAAGTGTTTGGTGTTGGATTTTTTGGATCACAAAAGTGACCTAAACAATTATGAAATGCCAAAAAAACAATATGGCAGCTGTATTCTTAGAGCCGCCATTTGGATTTTTTCAGTTACATAGAGTCGGTTTTTTTTTAAACAGCATTTATACATTAAAATTAATTTGTAATACACCAATAATTGATAACATTGTTATAATATTATCTTTATTAACTTATCATCATCATCTTCCTGCCCTTATCCCACGTTATGTGGGGTCGGCACAACATGTGATCTTCTTCCATTTCTCTCTGTCATTCGTCATTTCAGTACTCACTCCTTTCTTACCCATGTCATCTTTCACACAGTCCACCCATCTTTTCTTTGGCCTACCTCTACCCCTGTATCCATCTACATTCATACCTAACACTCTCCTTGTCACATGGCATTCATCTCTTCTCATAACATGCCCATACCACGCTAACCTATTACTCCTCATCTTTTCTGTCACCGGTGCCACTTTCAGACTTCCTCTGATATACTCATTCCTTATTTTATCCATCCTTGTCACTCCACACATCCATCTCAACATTCGCATCTCCGCCGCATGCACTCTTTTTTCGTCCGTTCCCTTGGTGGCCCAACATTCAGACCCATACAATACGACAGGTCTTATGATCTTTATTAACTTATAGTAAGTATTATAAATGCTTTGGACTATACCCAGCAGAAAGTAAAGTCGAGTTGCGGATAATGATGATGATGATGAAATTAATGAATTTACTTGTTTATTGAATAAAAAAATAATGCTGTAAATTATAATTTAAGGGTGGCCTTAGCCTCGCACGACCCTACGCTCCGTCTAAAACCTTGTTGAGCCGAACAAAACAATGTGGTCACAGCCTACCCGGCTTAATGGCGGCTGGTGACGTCACAATTATAAATTTATACCTCGGGCCTAGACATTCGAACGTCGCTATAGAAGAGAAAACTTCAAAATGAGTAAATATTTATTTCAAAATCTAAACCGGACTGAAAGTTATAGAAAATGGTATTTACAGACGGCATTTTGAATTTTCGTTATTATAATATACCTTTTGTGTTATTTGATGTTTTGTGCTTTTTTTGTATGATCCTTGTTAATTTTTTTAGGGATAAGGACAGGAAGTTGGAACAGGACCACGAATTCATAATACATTACCGAATTAGTATTACATTATTATTTCGTACCATGACCTATGCAAAGTGTATGGAAGTAGTGACGTTTCTATAATGGAATCGTTACGGAAACGTTCTGGAAGACTTTGTGGTAAGGCCCCTGATTCGTCCCAAGCTTTTTTGTTATTTAGGTACTCTAGTAAATAATAGGTAGGTACTTGCTTTATTCCTTTTTTTAGCTGCGTCATTCAGTCAACTTGTACCGCCCATCCGCGAAACCTCACAGTATTGCCCAGTGAAATTGAATCAATTCCTGTTGTTTGTAATCCTTCCGGGCGGGTTGCCGTTTAACTCGATTTAAGTTCGAGATCCCCTAGTGACTGATCGGGAGCGTCGCCGGGGGAAATCTGTAATCGGGTTTGTCTATTACGCCTTATCCGGACCGGATCCGGGCCGACGGCGGACGGGTTTTATCGGAGGATCGTGGGCGACCGCTAACATGAACCTAATTTTAGAACTTAATATTTTTTGTGGTTTCTTTTGGCAACCGTGAGAATTTTCTGTCCAAGAAAAAACAAAAGGAACAAAATCACTGTAATCCTTAGAGGTATCTCTAGTTACTTAGATCTTTGTGGATATCTAAAGGGCGGTAGTCAGAGGCACGAATTTACAGGCTAGGTAGACTCTCCTCAGATCTCTAGTCAAAAATTATATTACATATTTGGCACATGGATAGCTACATTTAGCATAAAGTATTCTAAGCAAAAGGTGTGAATGAAATAGGCATATTTGTGTGAGAGAAACATGTAGTCCAAGTACCAGGAATGCATATACCATGAAGAGGTTTTCGCGACCCATGATCTTTTGGCTCATTGTGAATCTACAGTGAAATCAGTGGCGGATTATGCCTAAGGAAAACTAGGCACATGCCTAGGGGCGCGAGGTTACAAAAGGCGCGTGGAAATTTTAAAACGAAGAAAATACTATTTCCCGCAATAAAATTATCATTCATACAAATTTCTTCCGGTAAGTTGTTTTTGCGTGAAAGAGAAATAAAAGAGAGAAAGGCCAGGTCAAGAGTATCCTAAACCGATGCGCATGTATTAAGAATGAAATGAGAGTGAATGAAGCAAAAAGGTGTCAGGATCGTAGCAAGTGAAGATCCGTGATCTCTGCCTACCCCGTCGGGAAACAGGCGTGATTTTATGTACGTATGTAGAAATAAAAATTCAACCCTTCACCCTCGGAAACTTTCGCGCTTATAATATTCGTAAGATGGCAACTAGAGCGCTGAGGTGCTAGCCTAGGGCGCTGTTCACATTTAATTCGCCTCTGAATGAATGACTTAGTTCAATGAAAGCACGTGTATTAAATCGTCAGAGAAAGTTTCGTATAACTAAGTAGGTACGTTCTTCATTATATTTAAGAAGCTCTCAGCAATATTTCGTAGAAATATTTTTCATATCACAAAAACATGCTCCCAATTTACTAAAGAATTCTGAAACATTCGATAATGAATGGGATGTTCGCAATAAATTATTGGAGTAGGTACGAGTAAGTACGTACTGAAATCTTCTGGAAATGGCGGACTTTACCTAAGTAGACATTTACCAAGAATATTATAGTATTGTTAGCAATATCGTCCGACGAAGTGTAGTAGGCGACAGCGCGCCTATAAAAGCGAGCGCAAAGCGAGCACCAGCCCAAAAAAACCACTCCGCTCTCGGACGCCGTGCAGACAGGACGTCTGCCTCGCCCGACTCCCCGCTCCGACGCCTGGCCCCGCCCAGGCCGCCCCGCCGCTGGCCCACGCGCCGGCCGCGAGCCCGCCCCTCTCCGAAGCCGCAGCAGCCGCCGCCGCGCCGCAGTCCAGTCTGCGCGCCGCTCCGGGTGACTGGCTCTTGCCAGTACGCACTTTTCAGTGCGCCTGCACTTCGGATTTTGTTTCGACGTAGCCCTCTGAGAGGGCGTTGTCCTTTTCAGGACGATCCCGGTTTCTTTGGCTTGAAAAAGTCCAAAGCCACGCTTAGTGGTCAACTTGGGGATACCTAACGGTGCCAACGAACCAAGTTGGGCGTGGACCCGGAGCGCCTGCTTTCCTCCTTCAGAGGAACGCTACAATCCGGACGGGTCTGGCACCACCGGCCTTGGGGTCTCCCCTCGCCGACGCCAGGTATCGGTTAGGACACACCCCTTTTGTCCCGTAAGAGAGACAAAAGGGACACACCATTTAGGTAGGACACTGAGGCCTCACCCCCTCCCTGTCTAACCCGACGGGGAGGGTCACTCACCACCACACCTCTCCGGGTGCTTCCCCCCGGAGAGATGGACTCTAAAGTCCACGCCTCGGGGCACTTGCCGCCCCGTATGGAGACAGGGCATATGACCTGGGAGACTCTCGAGTTTCTAGTGCAACAGGCGTATCGCACCTCTCCATCCCTAATCCTCGGGTCGTTCGAGATACCCGCAGGAGTCCCCTTCTCCCATCAGGATCCGCGAAGGATCGTTCCGCCCCTTATGGGCATAACCTTGCCGGCCCCTCAGGCCTCCCCCCTTAAAAACCCGGCGCCTTCGACCTCCCGTGAGGTCCCTCGCGCGTCTCCCTACCCGCAGCGGAAACCCGCTGCGGCCCCCAAGGCTCTTCTAGCCCCAATCCCGGCCTATAAGGCCCCTGACGCTCCTCCCGCAGCCCCTAAGGCTCCCTCATCTGCGTCCGCAGCCCCTCAGGCTCCCTCTGCCTCAGCAGCTCCCACCATCTTAGCCCTTCCGGCACCCCCCATTTCAGACTCTGCGTCCGACTCAGAGTCTGAGATGGTCACCGACGCATCCCCAGATCTGGATGAGTCTGACGCCTCCTCCTCCGAGGACTCGAGCTTCACTCTTGTCCAAGGGAAAAGGAAGCGCTCCAGCCCTTCCGCCAAGGAACCCCCGGCTTCCAAAGCCAAAACAGGCCCCAGTTCGGCCCCTCGGGCATCCACCCCGACCCCATCCTCTCCCGCGGAGACCACTCCCGCGAGAAAGGAAAAGCCCCCCCCCCCGATCTTCCTTCGCCAGAAGGACAAGTGGGATACTGTCTCCTCCGTCTGCAAGGCGAGGAACATTAATTTCACCCACGCCCGAAGCACCAAGGACGGCATTAAGGTCCTGGTCCAATCGTCAGATGATCACCGTCGCCTCACCTCATTCCTTCGGGAACAGAGCATAGGCTTCCACACCTATGCTCTGGAGGACGAGCGTCTCCTCCGTGTTGTGATCCGCGGCCTTCCCGTGGAGCACAGCACGGAATCTATTAAAGCCGACCTATTGGCACAGAACTTCCCCGTCAGGGAAGTTCATCGCATGGTCAGCAGTTCCGCCCGTAAAGCTTTTGAGCTGGTACTTGTGGTACTGGACCTCACACCAGCTGGTAAGGCCATCTTCGACCTGAAAACGGTCAATCACCTGTCCGGACTCCGCGTTGAGCCCCCCCACCGTAATGGTTCTCCATCACAGTGCCATAGATGCCAACTCTATGGCCACTCAGCGCGTACCTGTTACGCCCGCCCCCGTTGCGTCAAGTGCCTGGGTGACCACGGCACCGCTGACTGCAGCCGCACCCGGGATACCATTGAGCCGCCCAGCTGTATTCTCTGCGGTGTCGTCGGTCATACCGCGAACTACCGCGGTTGTCCGAAGGCACCGAGGGCCAACAGAAGGGTGACCCAGAGGGCCCCGGAGCGCGTTGCTCCTAAGATCCCTCAATACACCAAAACCACCCCTAAGGTGGCGATGGCTCCCCCCAGGGCACCTTTTCCCAACGCCTGGGAAAAGCCCTTACCCAACACAGGCAGAGCCCGTCTGGAAATGCCTTGTTCACCAACTCTCAGACCCACGCCAGCGTACTCGCCCCGCCCAGTCCCTACTAGAGGTCCTATCCACTTGGATAGGATCGACAACTTTATGAAAGAGCTAAGACTCATTCAAGACCCATTCCAAAAGGCCTCATTCCTGAGTGCCAATAAGGAGATCCTCATAGCTCTCCAGTCCCCTAACTTCCTTCCTGTTGTACATCCAACATGGTAGTACAAAAGGAAAGATTAAAACCCCGCTCCGTTACGCTAGCGTTTTTCAACGCTCGTGGCCTCGCCAAACAACGCGATCTTGTTAGTTTATTCCTGTCCAAACATAATGTTGATGTTTTGCTAGTGCAAGAGACCCTCCTAAAACCCGGTCATCGCGATCCCAGGATTGCCAACTACCAGTTGATCCGGAACGATAGGCTAGGCCGTCCACTAGGCGGAACCTGTATCTACTATAGGAGATCCCTGCACTGTATCCCGATCGACACTCCGCCTTTGTCTCAACTAGAAGCGTCCGTCTGTAGACTCGGGCTGACCGATCATCAATCGGTCACCATAGCATCTTGTTATCTCTCCCCGACTAAAACTTTGCTCAGGAGCGACATCAGCGCACTCCTGTCTCTAGGAAGCTCTGTCATTCTGGCAGGTGACTTCAATAGCAAGAACGTCCTCTGGAACTGTCTATATACCACTCCCAACGGCAATCGTCTCGAAACCCTTGCCGACTCCCTTAATTTTGACGTGATTCCACCCATGACTCCCACTCACTACCCCGACAACGTGAACCAGAGACCTGACATACTGGACATGGCGTTGCTAAAGAGCGTTACCCTACGGTTGCACTCTATAGAAACGCTACACGAACTGGACTCCGATCACCGCCCCGTGCTCATGCACCTAGGCTCCCCTCCTACCAATTCACCTCTCACCAAGACCGTGGTGCAATGGTTCAGACTCGGGAAAGCTCTCGAGTCTATCCATTCTCCCGACTTGGATAGAATCCCAGACGACATACAGTCCCCCGATGACATAACAACTGCAGTCGACTCCCTGACCAGCCATGTCACTACCGCTCTCAGCGAAGCATCGAAGGAGGTCCCGGCGGTGGCTGACCGCCGCTGGAGCCTCCCCGATGACGTGAGACGGCTGATCACGGAGAAGAATGCAGCGACTAGACGATTCAGTTCTTGGCCCACCGCCCTTAACCGTCAAAGATTACGATCCCTTCAAGTCGAAGTTAGGAAACGCATCCGCGATTATCGCAACCAAGAATTCGACAGTTTGCTTTCAGGGATCAAGCCAAGTCACCTAGCTTACTGGGAATTGGCTAGGTCCATGAAAGCAGACACGGTCACTATCATGCCTCCACTTGTCCGTCCCAATCAAAGCCCCGCATTCGAAGACGAGGAAAAAGCCAACTGTCTGGCCGAAAGCCTCGAAGCCCAATGCTCACCCAGTCTCGAACCTGTCGACCCTGTTCACCTCGATTCGGTGAACAGCGAAGTCGACCGCTTAGCATCGCTCGCCCCAACTTGTCCTCCTCTATCACTCGTCAGAGCCTCAGAGGTTCAGGCGATCATAAAGGCTCTCCCCCCCCGAAAGGCACCCGGTGCCGACGGTATCAGCAACAAACTCCTCAAGCGTTTCCCTGTTGCCCTCATTTATCTCTTAGTCAGCATCTTCAATGCAGCCATGTCCACATGTACATTCCCTGACGCCTGGAAAGAAGCCATTGTCATCGGCATTCACAAGCCAGGGAAAAAGGCTACGGAGCCTACTAGCTACCGTCCCATCAGCCTCCTCAGTTCCATAGGGAAAATTTACGAGCGACTCCTTCTGAATCGCCTCTGGTCCCACGTACATGAGCTCAAGCTCCTCCCCGACGAACAGTTTGGCTTCCGAGCCAGACACTCTTGCCCCCAGCAGGTGCTCCGCATCACGGAGCATGTGCTTTCCCATTTTCACCATACCTGGCCTGCAGGTACGGGAGCAATCTTTCTCGATGTAGCTAAGGCTTTCGACAAAGTCTGGCACAACGGCTTAGTATACAAGCTCTCCCAATTCGGAGTGCCAGATAGACTCGTACTCATCATACGAGACTTTCTTCTCAACCGAAGCTTCCGCTATCGCGTGGAGGGTGCCCTCTCACACCCCCGACCCGTTCGAGCAGGAGTCCCGCAGGGCTCCGTTCTCTCCCCTCTCCTTTTCACGCTGTACACCAGCGACATCCCCCGTCACCACCAAGTGGAGATTGCCCTTTTCGCGGACGACACAGCCATATACACATCCGATCGGAACGCCAACCGAGTGTGTATAAGGCTGCAAGCCGCCCTCAACAAACTAAGCGCATGGTTTCGGAAATGGCGCATCGAGGTGAACCCAACGAAAAGTGCAGCAGTGTACTTCTCGAAAGGTCCCTCCAGGCCCAGAACCATCACCTTATTCGACAAGCCCATTCCATGGGTTAAATCCGCGAAATACCTGGGTGTGTTCCTCGACAAACGTCTTTCGTTTGTTGAGCACACCCGGAAAGTCCGAAACCGCGCCAAATTCATTATGTTCCGATTAAAGTCTCTTCTATGCAAGCAGAGTAAAATGTCCCTTAGAAATAAGGTGACGCTATACAAAACTTGCATAAGACCAATAATGACCTATTCCTCAGTAGCATTCGCTCACTCTAGCTCAACCAAGACCCTTCAGGTACTCCAAAACCGATTTATGCGCATAGCCACGGGCTCGCCATGGTATGTGCGTAATGCGGATCTTCACCGCGACCTAGATCTCGAGACCATAGCCGAATTCATGAAGCGCGCCTCCAGGCGGCATTATGACTTGGCTCCCCACCATCCGAACCCTCTCATATCCGCGGTCCCTGACTATTCGACTGAACCCCCGGTTAATCGATCCCTCCGTAGACCAAGACACGTCCTTGGTGATCCCGATGACAAGATCACCGCCGCTAATGCGGCGGCGACTCAGTCATCCAGTTCGGACAGAGCAAACACTGCACAGATACACCGACCTCGCCGGCGAGGTCGAAGACGTCTCTCCGTTCCGGCCCTCGGAGGGCCCTCCCCCCCGGCAACAGCCCAAGCCGAGGTTCGTACCTAAGTGGTGCCCTTGCGCTTGTTGCCAAAAATTTTTATTTTTCTCAGGCGGAGCGCCATCTGCGCTCGCCTATAGCCCGTGTAAAGCTGTCACAGGTTGTCAGACAACCTAACAGCATTCTGTCCAGTCCGAAAAAAAAAAAAAAAAAAAGCACCAGCCCAGTTGCGCACGAGCCTTCGACGAGTGAACATCTAAGTAGTTACGATTGTCGGTCATTGTGAGCTACCTACCTACTTACCTACCTGGTTAGATTAAGAGTTATTACTCCGAGTTCATGTTAAAGTTAACTGTGGTTTGTTGTAAGTTTGATTTGATTCCTTTTGGTTACCTTTATGTCTTATTTTGATTAAATTGTAAAGGATTAAAGTTAATCCGCCGTCCGTCTGTATTTTTTTTATTTGAATCATTACTTGATTCCTAATATCAGAAGTGGGATTGGTCTGTGTCCACATACAGCTTTCTCTTTCTTTTCTCTGTAAAACGTTACCTTTGCACTGATAAACAACCAGACAAAGGCCTATAAACCAGAAAGGAAGCAAAAATACAACTACCCACAGTTAGTCATTTTTGTGTTTTGTTGTTTAAATTGATAAGTTGAGAACTCGTGTTAGTTCTAGACATTGTTTACGAGGTAGCTCACATAACCGTACACGAAGTCCTCGTTCACATCTCGAGATGTCACACATTATGTGCACATGTCTCGCATGTCGAGGCAGTTCTCGTTCAAATAGATCACGATCCCGTTCCTGATGTGTCATATCGTCGAACGCCGTGGCGCACATATAGGGCTCCACGTAGGAGTGGGTCTCACTCGTGTCACGTCTTGTTCGAAAGACGATGCTAAGGTTTGGATATCTGAATGGGTCACCCGCGACCGTTCATGGTCGAACTTTGAGGAGGTAAACCTCTTTGTCCAGGTAAGTTAGCCTTTGCCAATATTTTGTTCGAAACCACGAAGAAAACATCTGACTCATACACCACATACCCTGAATACGCGTGTCGTATCATACTTCTCTGCGTTTACAAGCGGTATCTGGTCTTAGTGAAGAACTAAGGACACTTATTTCCTTATTTCCTTATATCCGTGGAATAGGTAACCCTTAGATAAGTGCAGGTGCTGTCTCATGTTTTTGTGGTGGACAAAAGGACCATACTCAGATACAATATCCCAAGAGAGGTGAGTAACTACTGACCTCACACCAAATGTCTGCTCATTTAGTAAGAAGTCTAACCTTAATTTTGTATTAGCTAACAGGCAACAGCAACTGAACACTATGTCTCCCTCTGCTGGACAATCTGTGAACAATATTTGTTTCCACCAATTTCTGTTCTGTCGCTAGTGGCGCTAGTGTTCAAAGGCAACGTGCATTCGGCAACAACTTAGCGATAGGCAGATGACTGCCTTCCGTGATACCGTTTACGGTAGCAACTTGCAACCGATCGCGTAAGCGGTCGCTGTTGCTTTGCTGCTGCTGTCGATCTGCTATCACTCTGCTCGCTGCAAGGTTTGACATAGTAACCCTTCTGGTCACGACGACAGTTGACGATTGTTTTTCAAAAGAGCTCATCTACTCATCTGTGAGCTGCTTCATTGCGTATGCCCGTTCCGATGAGCCGTGCCGTGTTTCGACTACCCTCGAGTCGAAATTACCTTTCTTCTCCCGCTAATATAACGTGTACTGACTAACCGACTTGACACCAGCTGATTTCGCGTCTAAACGAGACTACTTGATGCTCTGAGTCGACGATCAACAACAGCTGTGATATTTTACAATGTTACAATAAACAGTCTGCTAGTGTAGTGGTTATCAAGGTAAACATGTTGACAATCGTATAACCGTTGTTTGTGAGATTTCAGATGTATTAGACAAGGTCAGGTGAAGCCGAGCGTTTGAGGAGTGGAGTACGGCAGGCCGATCGCGAGGCGGTCGCTGTCGCTTTGCTGCTTCCGTCGCTCTGCTGTCGCTACTGCGGGGTTTAACATAATAAACCTGCGGGTAAACTCGACTCTGGTATGTGATGCTCGTACAGTGTTATCAAGGTTCTACCAAGTGACCGTTATGAACTTAACTATTGAGTGGTGCGCGGGGTAAAACTACCCAAGCCGCAGCTTAGTACAGTACTCCTTTGAAAAGATAATGGTATCCCAAGAGGTTTGCTGCATTTTAAGTGTGTGTTAATCTGAATGTTTTATGTTGCAGTCACTTATTTGGATCACACATATCCTAGCGGTGTGTGTGATGGCATACGTGAGGCGTTTCGCTTCGCGTGGTGGGACGAGCATGCGACGCGAACTTTCTACTTACTGCGCGCGATGCTTCCCTCGGGCTTCTGGCCCTGCAGACGTGTTCTTGAAACGCATATGGACTTTGTAACAGTGTACTTTAACGTGTGGTTTTGTTTTTACCAATCCAGAAGCTGAACTCCAGGATGCGCGGTGCCTATGAGGTCGTGTGATCTTTAACGCATCACCGATACGAGCTCGAGCTGTTGGCTGGTTCGTACGGAAAGAAGATTCTGACTGCCGCAGAACATTATGGTTTAGTGGTGTGGCAAGTCGACCCCGGTGAAGTATGAAACATTTTTCGGTAGTAGTGAGTAATACCAGCAGCCCCGACATTGTGGCTATTTACCCTGACAATGTGGCAGCTTGCTATTCGTAGTTTCAACCTTTTTATTTCGATAATAGTTACCCGGTGCTTTTGCCGTTGTTTTGGTAATGATCGAGGTCCGGAACTCCTTCATTGGTGAAACAACTTGCAATCAGCAGCTTATTTAAAGGCGGTTGCTTGAAATTACGCTTTTGCTTTCTGTTTAACAGGGAAATTGGATCTGGGAGTGCGTGGCCTTTACAAGATGGTCAACGTTCTGCCGAGCAGTCGGTGCGAGCTGACGCTGCGCTGTCGAGCGATAGCTGTGGGCAGACCCAGGCTGCAGTGCAGTACATGGTCCCGTGGAAAGGCGAGTGGACTCCCGAGTCGTGCTCCGCTTTCTTTGAGGGTGAAATGTTACCCGTTTGGCCCCTGAGGTATGACGCGATGGCCCCTGAGGTATGACGCGATGGCCCTTGAGGTATGACGCGATGGCCCCTGAGGTATGACGCGTGTGTGGCCCTTGAGGCAGTAGAACCGGTCCATTGGATGGTGTCTACATATGGCCATGGAAGCTGGTCGGCTTTGCAAACCGACCAGTCGCTGTGTGACGTGCGTTCACAGTGTGTTTTATTAAGCATGATGGTTATGGGTTTTACGAGCATGTACTGTTACAGCTGAATGTGTTATACTTTATTATGCGTACTTCGACAATGTATA
Organism: Cosmorhoe ocellata; assembly: GCA_963675405.1. NCBI lineage: Eukaryota > Metazoa > Arthropoda > Insecta > Lepidoptera > Geometridae > Cosmorhoe > Cosmorhoe ocellata. The sequence continues at coordinate 995,005 of OY776254.1, read as the reverse complement.
GGGCGGTGGCCCTCGGTCCCGTTTTAACGGCTGGCAGACCTGTGGCTAGTGTATAGCACTAGAACGGGTAGACGATGTCGGCAGTAGGGAGGCGCACTGTGTGCGTCACCCTAGTCCTTGTTGTGGACGGCAGACCTGTGGCTAGTGTGTAAGCACTAGAACAGGTAGACGATGTAATCGTCGGTGTGTTGGCACGCGACCTGTATTGCCTTCACGCAAGTGCCTCTGCCATGTGTTTTGTTGGTACGCGACCTGTATTGCCTTCACGCAAGTGCCTCTGCCATATGTTTTGTGGGTACACTACCTGTACCTAATTGCTTTCATGCAGACGACAGACTCTTTCTTAGATAGACGCTTGTGCGCGTGTGACGCACGTGCGCTGACCTTCACGACGTGAGGTGATGCAGAGCGGTCTGTGGAAGACCCGATGCTGCGTCGAGACATGATGGAGAAAAGTATCAGGGCCCTATTTTTTATTATTTGAGACGTCTCTGAGGTGAAGCCTGTAAGATTCGAGTTATGAGATGACGATTGATGTGCGATGTATGAATTAAGTGAAAGAGATTATGAACTGAGAGTGAATAATGAAGTGGCAGTTTAAAGAAACTGCGCACGTATTTATACATGTTGTTCTTTCACAGAAGGTGAATCTGATGAGACCTGGGATAGCTCATCAGACTCCGCAGCAAGGGTTCAGCGGTCTACGCCCCTGCTAGATGCTGATCCTGAAGCCGGACCTTCAACAGCTCCGGGCACCAGTCTTGCCTGTTGCTACCATGCTTGCGGGCCGAGGACGACCCGTCGTCAGGAGAGGCCGTGTTAGCAATATCGTCCGACGAAGTGTAGTAGGCGACAGCGCGCCTATAAAAGCGAGCGCAAAGCGAGCACCAGCCCAGTTGCGCACGAGCCTTCGACGAGTGAACATCTAAGTAGTTACGATTGTCGGTCATTGTGAGCTACCTACCTACTTACCTACCTGGTTAGATTAAGAGTTATTACTCCGAGTTCATGTTAAAGTTAACTGTGGTTTGTTGTAAGTTTGATTTGATTCCTTTTGGTTACCTTTATGTCTTATTTTGATTAAATTGTAAAGGATTAAAGTTAATCCGCCGTCCGTCTGTATTTTTTTTATTTGAATCATTACTTGATTCCTAATAGTATCTATTTACTTACACAAACAAATACATTAATGTTAGTAGGTACCTACTTATAAATTAGGAAAATAAATAAACATGATCACGACTGGTAATCCCCAAGCTTTGTAGATACCTCCTCAGATTTTTAGTTACTTATAGAGGAGGATATCAAAAGAGCGTAGTCAGAGACACGTCCAAACATGATATTTGGCACTTGCCCCAGGAACCACTGCCACTGTGCAAAGATTTAAGTAACTAGAGATCTTATTGATCGAGCGAGCGAAGCGAGCGAAGATCTCAGTGGCAGCGATTTGGCGTTGTATGTTTGCGTGTATGTTTGTTAGAGCATAACTTAAGAACCGTACATCCAATCTGCATTAAACTTGGAGGGTTTAGAGATACTGCTAATCAAATTTACTGGGAAGCATATGAGCTTAATCGGTGTAGTATTACTATTTATTTCTATTTATAAATAAAAACTTATTATAATAAAACCTTTTTACTGTTATCTCGAATTAAAAAGCAAATGATAAACCGTCGTATTTGAAGGAAGGAGCAGAAAAAGTATAATATTTACATCGATGGAAAAAATGGAATATAAACATATAAAAAATCGAACGCTGGTCTGATCTCAAGGTCTGAGTGAAGAAACCATCCTACGAGGAATAGCCGAAAAATGTCCTCCGAGGATTTCTTTATCTCAACAACTCAAGTCCTGGAAAATATTTTAAAACCTTGACCAGTCCAGTGCTAACCCCGTTAAATTTCAGATACCTACTGTAATACTATAAAGCATAACTAATCCTGGAACCAATATCTTGAACAAAGCCTGATGAGGCCCTGAGGACAAAGCTTGGAAAGCTTGAGGAACGAACCACAGTAAATTGGGTTAGTTTCTACCAGCGCGACCAACAGTCATACAGAATCTTAAGGGACTCTCGCGAGTGAAATTATCTACCCCGAGGTTCTTCTGGAGACAGATAAAGTCCACTCCGCTCATATTCTGTGGTCCAGTGGCGTGAGACCTTGAAGCAACAGCTATCCTAGATGCTCCTGCTAGACAGTTCTGGACTCTGAATAACATTTAAAACAAAGTCTACCTAAATATTGTCCTCAATACATACATAATAATATATACTCAACATTTTCTTTTCTTTGTTAGATAAATAGCAGTAGAGAGATAGTTTTCCTTTCTTAGGTAGGATAATCAAATATTTGTTTGTGATTGGGTTACGTGGCATAGTACATTATGGTATATCCAAAAACTTTAGGGCATGAATACAAATAAGGATTGTGGACATCGCGCGCGAGATCTCAGTTCGGGGCGAACTACTAGTTATTAGTATTAGACGGGTATTTATCGCGTTCAAATTACCTTATATTTTCCCGACGTTTCGACAGGTTTGCACGCTGTCGTGGTCACGGGTAGACTGATATATACTGACATGATGGTAGTCTAATACTAATAATAATGTGTTCAGATCGCGTAAGTTTAAAAGTACAAACTAGAGATCTGAGGAGATATCTACTGAACCTGGGGATTACAGTCGTGATCATGTTTTTCGTTTATTTTGTTCATAATTTCGTACCTTTATTATCTGCTACGGGATATTAATTGTTATATTAATTGCTACGGAGGAGTTTATGAGTGAATGTTGGGCCACCAAGGGAACGGACGAAAAAAGAGTGCATGCGGCGGAGATGCGAATGTTGAGATGGATGTGTGGAGTGACAAGGATGGATAAAATAAGGAATGAGTATATCAGAGGAAGTCTGAAAGTGGCACCGGTGACAGAAAAGATGAGGAGTAATAGGTTAGCGTGGTATGGACATGTTATGAGAAGAGATGAATGCCATGTGACAAGGAGAGTGTTAGGTATGAATGTAGATGGATACAGGGGTAGAGGTAGGCCAAAGAAAAGATGGATGGACTGTGTGAAAGATGACATGGGTAAGAAAGGAGTGAGTACTGAAATGACGAATGACAGAGAGAAATGGAAGAAGATCACATGTTGTGCCGACCCCACATAACGTGGGATAAGGGCAGGAAGATGATGATGAATTGCTACGGAGGAGTTGATTCAGAGTTGACGAATGATAAGGGTGAATGGAAGAAAACATGTAGTGCCGACCCCACTTAGCGTGGGATAAGGGCAGGAGAATGATGATGATTATCTGCTACGGAATTTTCGAATGCATTAAACCCCTCAAATATCGCATATTAAGAGATTGATTGTGCAGCTTTGCAGTTGTGCAACATGACACGCCAACACAAAGCCTACGACATTCGGATTACGGGATTAATAACGTAAAAGCCTGCATTCGCAACATTGGGCTCTTTGAGACCGCATTTGTACATGCGGCCTTTTGATGCATGAGGCCTATCGCTAACAGCCTAATTATTTCACCGAGACACAGAACACTGAGGGAAAATGCGGTGTAGCGGCTAGCGGCTTTTGTCCCGTCATTAATACGAACTCTACATTAGCAGACGAGACTTGTATTTCAGTTTGATAAGTGCCAAATACTCATTTGATAAGTGAGAGGGACTCTCTAGCGATAATATATTGGTTTCACTTTTTTTTTGTTAGACTACAACGAGGGAAGGTTATGTATGGGGTGTATGTAGGTGTGTAGGTATGTATGTATTTATGCGAGTTACTTGCCTGTCGCTGTAGCCCATCGGCGGGACGTATTTTGATAAAAGAGGTGTCGTTTGAGACGAATCACCTCACCACGAATTCATAATACATTACCGAATTAACATTACATTGATATTTCGTACCATGGCCTATGCTAATTGTATCAAAGTAGTGACGTTTCCATAATGGAATCGTTACGGAATCGTTCTGGAAGACTTCGTGGTAAGGCCCCAGGTTTGAATCTGAGGCTAAGTGGGATGACGATCTGCGAAAGGCAGATTTTTTATTTTTGATATAAATACTATTTTTATGAGTAATACCACTGTAAAATTAAAAAAACATACCTTGAATAAATTTCACATCTCTCAGGGATTCGTAATATTAGTGTAATGCAAAATCAGTATAATCCGAGTTTTGCTATCCTTGAGTGGAAGTTAGTAATGTTTGCATTTCTCATCGCCTCTCAGGTCTGGGTGTCTACTGTGCAAAACAACAACGATAAAATCGGATCGAAATGTTCGTCGAATTCATTCGAACTAACAGTAATTTTTATGGGTCGCGGGAGAGGCTTATGTCACGTACGACGTTGTTACTACATACTGTCTAGGTACTATTTAATAGGTATTTAATACCTATTAAATCTAATCTACTGTTTATAGTTTTACTAGGTTAACTTAGCAAAGCATGTACTAACTAAGGGAACCAGATGATTGTTAGATTTTTTTTGTAGATACTTACATAGAATAATCACGCCCAGACACAGAACAAACATCTACGTTCATCACACAATTTTTTATCCTGGGTGGGGATCGAACCCACAACCTACAGCGCAGAAGGCAGAGCTACTACCAACTGAGCTGTGAGGCCAGTCTTGATGGATATCGATGGTTGTTTTGTGCAGTAGACGCCCAGATAATTATTAATATTCCGCGGCACGACCCTCTCAAGATAGGAACAATCGATTTTCGAAACATGTATAATGTACAAATATGTCATTACTAGCTTCCGCCCACGGCTCCGCCCGCGTGGTACCTTGAAAAACAAAAACAAATCTATCCCACGGAAACCATACATTTTCCCGGAATAAAATGTAGCCTATGTGTCATTCCAAACCATAATCTATATCTGTGCCAAATTTCATCCAGATCCGGTAAGCAGTTTTAGCGTGAAAGAGTAACAAACATATATCCAGACATCCAGACTTCCATACAAACTTTCGCGTTTATAATATTAGTAGGATATCACCTCTACTTGGTTTTTTGCAAAGCGTATAACCTAGTATTCACTGGGCAACATTTGAGGCGTACTCCAGTACTCAAACGGTGAAGGAAAACATCGTGAGGAGACCGGTATGTCGTAGAACCTAAAAAGTTCGAAGACACTTTTTCCCCACATTGGTTCATAAAAACTAGTGACAAGATAAAAAGAAGAAGCGTAACACGTATCGCTACTACGTAATCTGAAAAAAACTTATTTTATCTCAGTTAAACTCCAATTAATACAAGAAAAATTTTTGGAACGAAGTTCCTTACGGCAGGCTTGGAGGGGATAGGGATTTTGCTGCGCGACCGAACTGAAAAAAATGTGATAGTAAAACCGTAAGAAAAAGTGCGTGGAATAAAACCGTTAAATGAGACGTGCGCAGGCGCGACAGTCGCATACACAAGCGAGTAGTGTATTATACCTTTCTCTTTCTCCCTCTTTCTTTTCGTTTTTCTTTCGAACTTCGTTCCTACCTGGTGTCCCACGACACCACATCATTTTTATTAAATACAATAGTGAAAAAGTGATGTGAAGACCAAAATGAGGCTATTATTAAAAAAAACATCGCTCAATATGTTGGCAACATTTCATTTGCATAGCAGCGCGCGATGTTGCCAGCAGATGTGGCACGCCTTTTGTTGTTTGTCTCTGTTCAACACGTAGTTATATCATATCTCACTCTATCAATTCACAAACACTTCTCAAACCTCCCATTATTATGACTTAATAGCTTTATTTCTTTGCAAAACTCTTGTAGGCTCAAACTAGTGTTTTGGCGCGTAGTATAGTGTAACATAAGATGGCGTACCGGATATCCGCGGCTCCGCAACTTACCCCCGTTTCCTTCATTTCCTGCTCTTGAAGGAAACAGACATAAACGGCTCCACTGGTAAAGGCTCTGTTTCGTAAAAAGCGATAACGGCCGAACACCGTAATATAGCGTTCGGATGACCGCGAATATCATTTACATCTCTCATATTCGGTAAGTAGGTCCTTATTACCCCCAAATGGGGCCTGTAGGTGACCAATTATCGCTCTAGGGTAATAATGTAGCTAGAAAAGCCCTAGGGCGGTAAGTAATTAAAAAAAAACTTCACTCTTTCAAAAAGTTCGCGTACTTACATCTAACCATCATACTGGCAATAGACATCATGCATTCAGCCCTCGGATTTGAGTGGGCTGGCCATATCTGTCGAAGAACCGATAACCGTTGGGGTAAACGAGTTCTCGAGTGGAGACCGCGGCTCGGCAAACGTAGTGTAGGACGCCCTCCGGCTAGGTGGAGTGACGATCTGCGAAAGGCTGCTGGCGGAGGCTGGATGCGTCGAGCTGAAGACAGGGCGCAATGGCGCTCATTAGGGGAGGCCTATGTCCAGCAGTGGACTGCTATAGGCTGATGATGATGATTCAGCCCTCGCATGCGCTCGGGCGCCTAAATATCTCGGGCTGCAATTGATGCCTTACAGCCCTTGTCTACTAATCTACTATTACGAGTCTCCGTGCTTCAATAGCTTAGATGCTCTCAGTTCGGAAGGCACGTGAACGTGATATATCGACTTCAAAAAGTCGTTAGGACTCCTCCATTTTTGAGTTGGCTGCTAATTATAATTATTTTCTAAACTTTTCATTGCTAACCACCACCGACGAAAAATAGGGGTTTTATAATCTTGTAGCGTGTACGATTAACCAATTTTAATTAAGTTTTTACATTTGAAAGGTGTTTTAATCGAGAGTGATAAAAACCACTTCCACAGGTCTGATTAAATCTAAAGGAAGCCATTCAGGTTGCATTTATGGTTGGGCCCAAAGTACCAAGAGCCGAAAAATAAAAGGTGAGGCCACGTTTGGAAAGTCAGTCTGAGTATTTTCTATCTAAAATGCTGATTTATACAAAAAAAAATATTAAATGATACAAAATTAAGAACTGAAAACTTACAAAGAAAGTGGTGCCCTCATTTTTTTACACTTTTGTGTTGCTAAAAAAAACGGTCGCCGTTTTTAAAGAAAACCGAAGCTTACAGGCAAAATGAAATCTAGAAGCTTTTGTAGAAAGTGGTTTATTGTAGAGCTGCACGAACGTTTGCTTTCGAATCTCTGTAACTCATTATGCGGAAAAAGTTTTGCTTCTCTTGGTAGCAGCTACCAGATTTGAACCCACGACCTTCGGATCGTCAGGCAGGGGTACACTACACCACCAGAGATTATCTAGCAGATTTTTATTGAACTCAAGTACCAGGCGAGCATGACTATCCTAGAGTTATACCTAAACTTATTAGACGATAATAGGAATAGTGAAGATGAAGTATGTTTTAAGAAATGAACAACTCTTGGATAGTCATGCTTGCCTAGTACATAACAACTTACCTATCAAAGTTTCCTCATGAAAGAATGTTACGCCAAAATAATTCCTTTATGTCGTGTGTTGGCCATGTATCCTGCTTTAGCGATAATTGTACGATAACATCACAAAGATGGCTACTTTGCGATATTAACTTGTATGTGGTATACGCATCTTAATACCAGTATAATGAACGCTGTTTCTACAAACATTATTTTACACCCAGCACACGCGAATGGCGACCTTATCTGTGTGAATGTAGAGGTTGTGACAAATGCAGGGTGTCGGTTTCCGAACGAAGTCATATGTACAAAAGATAATGGAGGAATGGCGGCACTTACCTAATTAAATACAAATTGAGGGAGTATGGATGTAATGTTTTCATGGATACAGAGAAAATTATGAATCATTTTCTCTTTTGGGACATTCATTACTTATAGTGCCCTGCGGCCTTACCATAAGCTCTTAGGGCAATGTCAAAGTTATATAACTTTAATATTTCGTACTTACTTATAAAAATGTACCAGTGTTCTTCTGTTTTTTATGGCAACTGTCTCTCTTGAGATCTATTTTGCTAGTGTCAAGTGTTTAAATTAGTAGTTTTGTCAATGTCACAAAGTCAGTCAAATTGTCAAGTCAATTTTGAACAAAAGATGGTTGTTTTGTTCTAAATTTTCGGGATTTCCTCCGATGGATTTAAAAAGCACAACTCTACAATCGCGTCAAGATTCTGGCTCTATAAGAAAAATTACCAAAATTATACAAAACAACACGAGAAAAAATATAAAAACTAGAGCGGCAAAGTGTTTTCGGTCTGTTTGGACTGAAATTCATAAAGTACTATCTCGTTTGGTTCAAATCCCTAATAACTTTTCCCAAAACGACTGATTTTCTAAATGCTTTTGTACTTAAAAGTACAAAACTGTTCTAACAACAATAGATATTAAAAGCCTCTTTGTCATTCACCTGAGTGTAACGGGAGAGCATACCCAAGGAGTTCACGAGTTTCAAGTAGGTAATAATATTACCAACTCCTTACTTCAGCTGTGGCCCAGAGAGAGAGAGACAACGTTTATATTACTCCCACTTGCTCAGAAGTTGCTTCGTTATTATTTTAATAACGAAAAAAGCTGTAGCAATCCGTATGTACCTATTCGGTATTGAGTAACGGGTTAGTAACTACGTACGAGTATTACAGATTACTGGTAACGGGTATGCCATCTCGAACCGAATATCATATTATAACAAATTCAGTATTTTGTTATCAATAGTTGTTTTATTTATTATATTTAAAGTGTAAGCAGGTACTTATTTTTTTAAATAAAGTTGTCGAAAAGAAAATTGTTTTTTTCATCTTTAATCTTTGGGTTTTTAAGGGATAAAATGTTAGCCTATGATAATCCGGATTATAATCTACATTTATACAAAACATCCAAATCTGTTCAGCTTTTATAAAGGTACACAGCGCACAGAGGATCTTCATGAAGAGCCAAAACACTTCTAGTGGCGACATCTAGTTATGAAATGAGATAGTTTCACAAACCATTATCCTGGAAATTAATGCAAATAGATTATATAGATTTATTATTTCACTTGTACCAGTCACCAAACGAACAAATGACACCGCGAGCTGTACTTACGAACTTGCAAAACTATTTAACTGAATGGTACTCGGTTTGAAAATATTCGCCTAAAGGAATTATTAAATTTGTTACTTACGTAAATAGCTGAAGAAATCGATCATGAAAGATTGACTTTAGTATGAAAAATGTTAGTTGTTTATCCTATCCTCACAAAAACATTGCAAGTATGAAAAACAGAAAGAAACACGTTTATTTGTTTGAGTTAGGTACTCCAAAAATAAACACGACATATTATAAAAACAGAGAAAAACACGCTTCATTCTAATTTTTTTACTTATTATAAAAATTAAAAAAACCAAAAGAACCTTTGAAAGTAATTGAAAATAGCTTTTTACAGCCACCATATATAATTTTTTGACATTATGTATATCCTATTTCACTGAGACGAATTACCTCTTTTACAAATGAACCTCTTTTTGGCTACCTAGGTACTTTTTTTTTTAATATTATTATATTTGACGAAGGAATTAAGTCGCATAACGAATTGACTATGTCAACCCTAACAGTTTGCATTTGTCTATCTACTACTGAACTAAGTTAAACACGATTTCAAAAAGTTTTCTAGCCGAATGTTTTAAATATTTCTTGTAAACAGAGGTTTTCGGTATTTTTTAAAGGTAGGCCAAAGAAAAGATGGATCGACTGTATGAAAGATGATATGAGTAAGAAAGAAGTGAGTACTGAGATGACGAATGATAGAGGGAAATGTGACGACCAGGAAGAAAACATGTTGTAACGACCCCAATTAGCGTGGGAAAAGGGCAGGAAGAAGAAGAAGAAACAGAGGTTTTCATCCTTAGGTGAACTATAAAAGCTGGGTTCACCTTCCTAGTCTAGGTTTTGTCATTCAAATTCACGTAGCATGTAATACCTACGTTTCAAAGTGGTTCGTGTGATTTTTTTAAATTATTATTATTATCTTTGAACCTTAATCCAGCCCTGGTATATTCTTTGTAATAGCCAATTTACGCAAGTTGTGCTTCTACGGGAAGTTTTTTCGCTTAAACGATTTTTGTTTCAAATGTTTTTTCTTGCGGTTTTATATGACATCGTCAAACGGTTTTTGGTTTTTGGATTACCTATACGAGTATACAAAACAATCTTATGACACACTTGCTTCCGTCCGCGGCTTCATCCGCGTTGTACCTTAATAAATTCTAGCCTGTTTGCCATTCCAGATTAATTTATTTCTGAGCCGAATTTCATATAGATTCGTTTAGCCGTTTCAGTGTGATTGAGTAACAAACATCCATACAACCATCCAAACTTTCACATTTGTAATATCACTAGCTTCCGCCCACGGCTTCGTCTTCGTGGTATTGCGCACATAAATTTTTCGAATGGAAAAAACTTATTGGTGCACGACCAGGGGCCTTACCACGAAGTCTTCCAGAACGATTTCGTAACGATTCTGTTTTAGAAACGTCACATTTGAAGCTTGAAGTAACACTACTTCAATACAATTGGCATAGATCATGGTACGAAATAGCAATGTAATATTTATGCGGTAATGTATTATGAATTCGTGGTGAGACCCCAGGTTTGAACCCACGACCTTCGGATCGTGAGGCAGGGGCGCTACCACTACACCACCAGCGGCTCTATTAACCAATCAACAATCTCCCAATTAACCCATATCAATAATTTAAGAATTAATGTTATTTTGATGGATTCTTGCGGCTAAAGTCGTGGGTAAGAGCGGCTACGCACTGCGTCCGATCTGAATCCGATCCGAACCCGTGAAAACATGGATCTAGAAAACTCGGACCGAATTCGGACATTGCTTACGCACTAGTCCGATCTTCTTCTTCTTCTTCTTATCTTTTATATAAAAATGAATTTCTGTTCGTTTTATTTCGCCGGCTAAACGGATTTATCTGATCTTGGTCTTGAAATGTTCGTGGAGGTCTAGGGAAGGTTTAAAAGGTAAGAAAAATTCGAATAACTGCCGGGAAAACCCTAAATATAGCCCTTTCCTATTTCCCATACAAACGTTTTCTAAATAAGTACGAGGTCTGCCGGGTCAGCTAGTCTCTGATAAAAATCCAAGCAATTCAGGAGCCACCTTTTGGCATACATCATTTTACGAGACGGAAATGACGAATGACGGAAAGAAATCGGATGACGGAAACGGATCTAGTGCGTAAAATAGTTCTACAACTACTCCGGACCATATTTTCTCGGGTTCGGATCGGATTCGGATCGGACGCAGTGCGTAGCCGCTCTAACCGCACCTTTATAATGAAAACAATCCTTTCCGCAGTAAACAGTAAGCTATCATAGAAATAGTTCTACAATTACACCGGACCATATTTTCTCGGGTTCGGATCGGATTCGGATCGGACGCAGTGCGTAACCGCTCTAACCGCACCTTTATAATGAAAACAATCCTTTCCGCAGTAAACAGTAAGCTATCATAGAAATAGTTCTACAAATACTCCGGACCATATTTTCTAGGGTTCGGATCGGATTCGGATCGGACGCAGTGCGTAACCGCTCTAACCGCACCTTTATAATGAAAACAATCCTTTCCGCAGTAAACAGTAAGCTATCATAGAAATAGTTCTACAAATACTCCGGACCATATTTTCTCGGGTTCGGATCGGATTCGGATCGGACGCAGTGCGTAACCGCTCTAACCGCACCTTTATAATGAAAACAATCCTTTCCGCAGTAAACAGTAAGCTATCATAGAAATAGTTCTACAAATACACCGGACCATATTTTCTCGGGTTCGGATCGGATTCGGATCGGACGCAGTGCGTAACCGCTCTAACCGCACCTTTATAATGAAAACAATCCTTTCCGCAGTAAACAGTAAGCTATCATAGAAATAGTTCTACAAATACTCCGGACCATATTTTCTCGAGCGCTGGTGGTGTAGTGGTAGCACCCCTGCCTCACGATCCGAAGGTCGTGGGTTCAAACCTGGTCGTGCACCAATGAGTTTTTCCATTCGAAAAATTTATGTGCGCAATGCCAGTGCTCTTAAACGGTGAAGGAAAACATCGTGAGGAAACCGGCATACCCTAGAACCAAAAATTCGACGGTGTGCGTCATAGGTTAGTATTCTTATAAGCGGCGATGGGCTTGCAACCTGTCACGTACGGAATACTAACTACTGTGCAAAATGTGGGCATGTACCAAATGTCATGTTTGGACGTGCCTCTGACTACCCTCTTTAGATATCCTCAAAAGATCTAAATAACTAGAGATCTGAGGAGATATCTCCTGAGCCTGGGGATTACAGTCGTGATCATATTTATTTTTTATTTTTATTCATATTTTCTCGGGTTCGGATCGGATTCGGATCGGACGCAGTGCGTAACCGCTCTAACCGCACCTTTATAATGAAAACAATCCTTTCCGCAGTAAACAAAGGGTGTGTACAGAGTGTGAATTAGTCGGCATGATTTAGACGTCTCCCGCTTAGCGTTCGGAGCCGACAAAGAGTCCGTGATTTATGATACTTACCACGGAGGTAAAGGGGTAGTCTGGTGACGCGAACGGTGCTACAGTTATGCACTAAACATTGAGATCTATATAAAAATAAAATAAATAAATATGATCACGACTGTAATCCCCGGGCTCGGTAGATATCTCCTCAGATCTTTGGTTACTTAAATCTTTTGAGGATATCTAAAGGGGGTAGTCAGAGGCAAGTCCAAACATGACATTTGGTACATGCCCTCATTTTGCACAGTAGTTAGTATTCCGTACGTGACAGGTTGCAAGCCCATCGCCGCTTATAAGAATACTAACCTATGACGCACACCGTCGAATTTTTGGTTCTAGGGTATGCCGGTTTCCTCACGATGTTTTCCTTCACCGTTTAAGAGCACTGGCATTGCGCACATAAATTTTTCAAATGGAAAAACTCATTGGTGCACGACCAGGTTTGAACCCACGACCTTCGGATCGTGAAGCCGGGGTGCTACCACTATATATCTATATAAATACCTTTAAACGAGCAATTCTTGTGTATCTATACATGTATAAGAGCTTAACCTGACTGACTGACTGACTGATTCATCATCGCCGAGCCGAAACTGCTGAAGCTAAAAAGCTGAAATTTGGAAGGTGGCTTCTTTTTATAATAAAACCATCCACTAAGGCAGGATTTTAAAAAATTACCCTTAAAGGGGTGAAAAGGTTAGTATGAAACTTTTTAATGCGTGGAGCAATTTTCATGAAATTCATGATTTTCATGATTCACATTTCATAATTCTTTGTGTACTGTAAATGCAAAAGAATGGATACGTGTTTAAGATTATTTTAATATAACCTTCAAAAAGGGGTCAAATGGGGGAACAATGTTTGTATGGGAACTTTTAACGGTTTGCGATTGGTCTGAATTTTGGTTTGGATACTTTAAATGCAAAATAAATGGATAAATATTTCTGTACCCCTAGTATGAGTTTTTGATTTACGAAAACTTTTTTCGAATAGTATCCTTTCATACATTTACCTCAATCGGAAATGTTAAGGAACTAAAATAAGGTTGATAATATCGAAAATATTATCTAATCGGCAGTCCCAGCAATGATTTCCAAACCAAGTTTTCACGATATCGACTTTATTTTAGTTCCTTAACATTTCCGATGGAGGTAAATGTATGAAAGGATACTATTCGAAAAAAGTTTTCGTAAACTATCAAAAACTCATACTAGGGGTACTGGATATTTCAGAATAACCCACTAAAAGGGTAAAATGGGGTGTCAAAGTTAGTATGGGATTTTAATTAATCTACATATCAACAATTTGGTTCCCATAGTACAAGGTTTGCTTAGTTCGGGGCAAGATGGCGTTGTGTGAAATGTCCACCTATATTTATTGGAACGAAGTTCCTTATTTGCGCATTGTGAAAGGGGGCTAGACGGAAAAAATTCTCACGAAAAATTGTAACGACACTTTTTGCTATAGTTGTAAGCCGTGCGGCGTGCGCATGTTTCTCTGTCTGTCTCTCTCTCTCACAAGTTAATCGAAAGGAACTTCGTTCAATCCGGGTGTCCCTTGACACCTCTCAAGTTTTTTTGTTTATTTATTACTATGTTCTGCCCGCGGGTCTGCTCGCTAACCGCAGTGCGAGCTTACGATCGCACGTCGCAGCCAGTCGCGTGTCATTCCAACAAAAGCTAAACAAAGGCCGCGCTATAGAACACCCGTACTTACTACGAGAAAGAGATACGCCTACACAGATTCGTAGCCTTACCACAATCTCTTCAGTAATGTAATATAACAAAAATTCGACTAACTAGAGATCTGAGGAGAAGATATTTACTGAACAGATTTGTATTTTTCCGTGGACAGAGCATTAATTGAGAGTTGAAATGAACTATCGTCATTCGGATGAAGTCGCTGGTAACAACTAGTACCTATATTTACGCGTTGACTTTTGAACCTCCTTTTTTGTTTAAGTTCGGTTGACAAAGAGTATAATGACTGAAATAGGCCCTACGAGTAAAATAAGTCACTTATCACATCTCATTAGCACTCAACAAAACGCTTCCAACACAGCGCGCTCACAATGACAACAATTAGTAGACAAATGGCAAATTAAATGCATATTTTTAAGGATAATTGCTATTTTCCGGTAGCGGATGAATGGGAGCCCGGTAAGTGTGAAAAAGCCTGAGTAGTAAAAGTTCCGTAGAGACAAAATTATAAATTCAAATTCAGTTTATTATACTCAAAATAAACAGATAGTTATCCAACTTATCCAATGCGTTATGGTGGCACAGAAAATATGTATATAAAAACAAACTAGTCTACCTACTTTATAAAACAAAATTTAAACATTACCTACTGACAATGAAAATAACAAAATTAATCACAAACAAAAACCAAAAAGAAAAATTTTGATTAGGTACTTTTTTATGGAAACAGATCCCAGTGTCAGTGGATACATTTTGGAGCCGTGTCCACTTCAATCTGATACCATTCTTCTATCAGACAATCAGCTTTTGTCTGCATAAAATGTACCTACAATTTTCTAAAATCCAACTCAGAATCCAAAACATACATAAATGGACGAATTAATGAAGGGTAGTCTCCAACACAGATCTACAAAAAGTAACGAATGAATAAATAGTAGTCTCTATTATAGATGTACAAAAATGAACGAATGAATAAATGGTAGTCTCCAACACAGATCTACAAAAATGAATGAAGTAGGTACTCGTTCTTACGGAACCCTAAAGGAACTGGGGCTGTGAATGAATCTCTCATCCCAATGCCCGGGGCGAGTTCCGAGAAGTACCTAGATGTACCTACCTACTTATCTAAACGTTAATTATGAAGAGTTAATTTCCTCTTCCTTAAAGGCGGTTAATAATTTAGCAATCTTAAAGGAATCCTTTGTTTTATGTAAATGAAAGCAATTAATTAGTTAACTTTTATCATACTCTTTTTTTCGCGGGGAAGATTATATTTTTTAACCATGTCTTCAGACGAAAGGGTACCTAACTTCACGCTTGTATGTCAAAATGCATTAAAATTTTGTTGAACAAAATTTGTTCCATCTTTGAATCCTTAGCATTCTTATAATTCAGTAAAAACCCTATGTGTACTTATTATTAATCACATACATAATAGCTTACCTACGTAATATTCGATTACTGGTTGTTAGCATTGTTTCGTTGCCTATATTTAAAAAAAAATACTTTCTTATATTTATTCCTGAATCCGTGATGCCTACCCCTATAAAACAAAGGCTAAACAAAATCAAACTTCATGTACTTATCAAACATTATTATTGGTATTGATTTTCTTATCCCAAAAATCAATCTTTATCGAACTAAAGAGACGTCAAAGTTTGTACACAATACGCAATTGAAGTTAAAACAGGAGATTTTCTGCGGTGCATTTGCCTGACAACTACGTCGCTCTGGTTTTTATATGTTTTCTAGTGTTATTTTGAGTTTTATTGCATAATTTTGGTGGTTATTTCGCCAATAAAGCCCGGATTCTTGACGCGAGTGTAAAGTATGTGAATTAGAGTGAATAGTTCTCTTCAAATTCCATCGGAGGAAATCCCGAGAATTTTCAACAAAACAGCCATCTTTTGTTAAAAATTGACTTGACAACTTGACTATGACTCTGTGACGTTGACAATACTTATAAATAAATACACTTGACACTAGCAAAATTGTTCTATAAGAGACAGATGCCATAATTGAAGAAGAAGAAGAAGTTGGAACAACATCCATCAGTGTTGCCGTTAGAATACTAACGAAAGGAAACATGATATGATGCATATTATATGTATATATGTATATTTATGTATGTATATAGGATCTTTACCAAATAATTATTATAACTACTGCCGAAATATATATTTTATCCTCAACATCGCCAATTAGCAGCCCTGTAAAGGAAAACAGCAGGCATCACGCAACAGAAAAACTTTCCCTCCATTACCTCCAATAAAAGAACTACAATTTGCGGATGAGCACAGAACAATAACTAAACGCATAACAGTAAGTTGGGATACAGTAAAATGACTTTACATCTCTCATATTTTGAAAATTGCAAGTATTGCAACCCTAATCATTCTATTACCGCTTAATAGATTACATTGAAATTAAACTACACGATACTCAAGGATATAAGTGATAAATCAACCGGAGCTAAAACACGAATTAGTTAGAAAACCTTGGTTACAAATCACGTCAAAAACACCTCTGAAAATTCAGAAATTCCCTAATTTATCCAGAACAGTAAGGTATTTTGAATTTCTATTTCACATGAATGTAAATCAGTTAATTTGAAACAAATCAACCCAGCCCTTTTTCTTAAATAAGTTATTTACTTGAACATATTAATGTTTTTTATAAATTGTCACTTTCGTTATATAATTCAGAGCAGCCATATTATCATGCCGCACTCTACTTACTTGTCATTTGGGTATTTCGCTTCGTGCTATGTCTGATTCCGCGGAGATCCGCGTTGCTATACGGACCTATGTCACTTTTTTTTGTAACTTTTACGTAAGGGATAGTGTGACGAGTATTCTGGGCCTTATCCTGTATTACTATACAAAGTTGAGCTACTGGTTAGACCCGTGACTAATACTGCGCTAACTCTCCTAAACTCCGTAATAGAACCAATTGCCTCTTATCATTGGAAGAACGAAAGTTAAAATCGCATTACCGCGCGTAACGAGACGGTCGATGCGCTAACTGTCGTGTTTTCCATGGAACCATATTACAGGAGCTCGCGATTTTGACAAGACCTAGGCCGGTCTATAAGGCGCCGAGGACCAGGGGCCTTACCACGAATTCATAATACACTACCGAATTAGTATCACATTGTCATTTTTTACCATGATCTATGCAAATTGTATGGAAGTAGTGAGCGCTATTATCGAAATACCGATTAATAGGTACCGGTTTTTGGTGGTAAGTTATTAACCAGTTCCAAGCACTGTCCGTGACGAACCATTTTAGTATAAAACCGCTAAACTCTGTCGCTCCGACCACACCCTCTGAAGCACAGAGCAAAAACCATGCGGCTAGCAACGTTTCAGAATTGTTATTAGGTGGTAATCCGAGCAATGGCGGCGAGTCTCGCCTTTATCGCCGCCCGATGATAGAACGGCTGATATTGCTGTAATACAATCGCACAAGCCCATTCGAGGACATTCTGGAATTGTCGCTGTGAATAGCACGCGTATTCACTCGTATGGAATACTTACTTTCCAATAGTCTAAAAGTAACGACAAAAAGCGAACCCGTACGTACTCGGTACTATAACAATAAGTACCTACTCGTTACTTTGAATCGAACACGTTACTCGTTACTTCTGATACTTAATACATAACATGTTGTAATAATCAGTGCGACGTTTCGCGACGTTGCAACATTCGTAATTTTTAGAAAACATACCAAACTGCTTAAGGTAATTTTTTTTCACTTTTCCGTATTTTGATTTTTTTAACCTTTTTTTTCGGACTGGACATATGCTTTGTCTGACAAACTGCGACATTAGATTCCGATACTACAAAAGATGCGAGTAACGAGATGCATTCGGGTGTAACGACTCGATACTCGGTTCGAAATGGCGTACCCGTTTCTGAATACCGAATCGGTTTGGATACAAGAGGGATACCACGAACAGAATTTAATTTAAAAGCCTTAATCAGGTCCTTTTAAGCACCGGCATCTATCTCGGGAAAGATTTCAAAGAGTTTTTCAATTAAGCGTCCGTATCAGCTCCAGACCGCCTGGTACTGGCTCAGACCGGTTTTATCCGGTTCGCTTTGTCATTGGATCAAGTGCATTTCTGTGGAGCGGTGATTGGTCGCGTCGCTGCCTGTATACTCAGTTAATCTACAGTACCTGGGGCCTTACCACGAAATCTTCCAGAACGATTCCGTAACGATTCCATTATAGAAACGTCACTACTTCCATACAATTTGCATAGGTCATGGTACGAAATAACAATGTAGGTAATACTAATTCGGTAATGTATTATGAATTGATGGTAAGGTACCTGGTTGACTGAGCTTTGCTCGTTTTTTTTGGTATATCTTGTTTTTTGGGAAATAAAACCTAGCTAGATCGATTTATCGCTCCCGAAACCCAATCCATACCGACTAAATTTCATGTAAAAAGCTGGGGCCGTTTCCGAGATTCAGATTATAGCTATATATATACAAGAATTGCTCGTTTAAAGGTATAAGATTTAGTAACTACAGGTTGTGTTCGGCTGTTACCAGAGAGATCTGGAAGAAATTGCTCTAAGAGATAAGGTTGTTAAAGAAAGAAAGAAAAGAATAGGTAAATTATTTTTTTGACAAAATGCATGCATACAGAAAACAAACAAGTAAATAAAGGGACAAAAGCGGATAATGGCTATAAAAATAGGGACAAAATACATAACATAAAACATA
The DNA here is from genome assembly GCA_963675405.1 of Cosmorhoe ocellata. Classification (NCBI taxonomy): domain Eukaryota; kingdom Metazoa; phylum Arthropoda; class Insecta; order Lepidoptera; family Geometridae; genus Cosmorhoe; species Cosmorhoe ocellata. Next base: position 976,091 of record OY776254.1, on the reverse strand, counting down.
CATAACATAAAACATATTATATGAGAAAGTCATTTGGTTGCTTTATGATATATAAAAAGTATGTAGATACTTACCTCATCTACCTAAGTACTTCCTACATCAAAAGTAGGTAGATAGAATTTCAAATTTTCTCCAAATCTGTCCAGCTGTTACAAAGTAATTAAATTCATGTTGAATTGAACGGATTTACAAACTTTGACGTTTATAATTTTAGTAAGATAAATTTGGCGTACATAGTAGAGTTTGTTTAATAAAAGAACAGTCGTCCAGTGACATTTATGTCAATGGCGTATGATACAAAATGCAACGACTCGCGACTGTTCTTTTATTAAACAAACTCTACCTGGCGATTTTTCAATAAAAACTTTTTTTCTACAAACTTTCAGAGGCCCTACCACAAATTCTTACAAGTAATGTTACAGAAACGTCTGATTTCAAGCTTAAAGTAACAGTACTTCAATACAATTTTTATAGGTCATGGTACAAATATCAAAGTTGTATTACTTTGATATTGCTCTTAGGGCTGTGGAAATTATCACTACGTTATATTGAGGCCCCAATTCAAACTTTTTTTGATAAAGGAGAAATTATTAACCCGCGAGTTGCCCGCGACAAAAAAGATTTGATTGATTGATTGATTGATTGGCATAACAAAGTGTGTTTATTCCACCACTCAAAACAAGCACTGAAATAATACCTACAATGTTTTAGCACAAAAATCGTGTTTACGGTATTTACATTACAAAAGTCACTTTACATTATACGTACCGTTTACACAAAAACGCCAGCAATCGCACGAAAATAAACATTTATTATAGCCACTGCATTTTCAACCTTATCGTAAGGGGATAGGGTGTTGAACGAACTGGTATGAAAGTTGGCGGACGGTCAGAAGCTGTGGTGGAGATAACGTCTCCGAGTGGTATCGCAGAGTTGTTGCGTTCGCGAAATGGCAACACAAAGTACTTGCTTTTTAGGGTTCCGTATGAAAAACCCTTGAGATAATTAAAAATCTTTTACTAAATTCTTTATTTACAGAAATCTTAATTAATTAATATAACACACATCACAAATGTTGCCAACTTCGAATTTAAACAAAAATAAAAAATAAAATAAATACGATCACGACTGTAATCCCCGGGCTCGGGAGATATCTCCTCAGATCTTTAGTTACCTACTTAGATCTTTGAGGGTATCTAAAGGGGGTAGTCAGAGGCAAGTCCAAACATGATATTTGGTACATGCCCACATTTTTCACAGTAGTTAGTATTCCGTATGTGACAGGTTGCAAGCCCATCGCCGCTTATAAGAATACTAACCTATGACACATACCTTCGAATTTTTGGTTCTAGGTATGCCGGTTTCCTCACGAATTTATACAAATACCTACTAAGTTTTAGATTTAGGGAGTCGATTATATCTTGTTAGTGAACAAGTATCCTAAGGTTTCCTATTTTCTAAAAGTCGTCATCATCATCTTCCTGCACCTTTTTCACGTTATGTGGGGTCGGCACAACAGTGATCTTCTTCCATTTCCCTCTGTCACTCGTCACCTCAGTACTCACTCCTTTCTTACCCATGTCATCTTTCACACAGTCCACCCATCTTTTCTTTGGTCTACCTCTACCCTTGTATCCATCCACATTCATATCTAACACTCTCCTCGTCACATGACATTGATCTCTTCTCATAACATGCCCATACCACGCTAACCTATTACTCGTCATCTTTTCTGTCACCGGTGCCACTTTCAGACTTCCTCTAACATACTCATTCCTTATTTATCTATCCTTGTCACTCCACACATCCATCTCAACATTCGCATCTCCGCCGCATGCACTCTTTTCTCATCCGTTCCCTTGGTGGCCCAACATTCAGACCCATACAATACGACAGGTTTACAGGTTTTTTTTTAATACAATTCCTATTTTCTAAAAGTACCTTTTAACAAATTACATGTAAGTAGTAGGTAATATTTACACTGTTCTCACCACTCCACGCTCCATGTTATATAGAAAGCTTTACAATAAAACCAAACTACGCAGTACCTTTCCATAAAATACTACGTAAGTACGCAATGTGCGCAAATGAAACCGCAACTAAAGCCTAGTGTACATTATTAGTTCATAACCAGCAATAAACCTGGAGCCGTGACGACCGCGGGTGAGTATACCCCTTACAACGCTTTAGGGTTAAAGGTAAATGGCTTCGAAACACATTCACAGATTGTTATATTTCATGCGATAACCCTTTCGAGGCGGCTACGGCGGGCGAGTCCACAAGTAGCACTTTTTAAATTCAAATTATGTTTATTTAATAATACATCCTACTCCTACTAATATTATAAACGCGAAAGTTTACAAGAATGTATGAATGTAGGTACTAGGTATGTTTGCTACTTTTTCACGCAAAAACTACTAAATGGATAGTATTGATATTTGGCACAGAGATAGATTTTTTTTATTTATTTTTTTATTTCAAAGTTAAAAGTACCTACGTAGGTGTACATTACATTATAAAGTTTCTGCCAAACTGTACAACAGTTTTATTTTTGTCATTTTATTATTGTAGTCAGTAATAGTCCATATCTTACTTTGAATTCCGGAAAAATGTAGCTCCCATGGGATACATTCACTTTTGTTTTTCAAGGTACCACGCGGGCGAAGCCGTGGGCGGAAGCTGGTAGATACATAGAGTGAGGGTACAAGAGTCGGTAGCGAATGGATTAGTATTCCACCCCCGCCCCGGGATAAGGTATCAGCTCTGTAAGATTGATGGAAGTGTATGGCGAGAATAAATATGACAAGAGATGAGGGCACGGACTCTCTTGGTAGTGGAACACTGGAAGGTTAATAGAATAACAATACTTACCCAGGTTCAGCCTTTAATTTAGAACACTGGTAGTGTTGTGGTAGCACCTCCGCCTCGCGATCCGAAGGTTGTGGGTTCAAACCTGGTTGCACCCATGAGTTTTTGCATTCGGAAAATGTATGTACGCATGCCAGTGTTCTTAAACAGTGAAGGAAAACATCGTGAGGAAACTGGCATAACCTATAAGTAACTAAACATTCAAAGAAAAAAATCTGTCACTTGCGGAACACTAACCATTGTGCAACAGGAAGGCATGTGCTAAATGTTATGTTTGAACGTGCCTCTGAGTACCCTCTTTTGATATCCTCAAAGATCTAAGTAGCTAGCGGAGATATTACCGAGCCTGAGGATTTCAGTCGTGATTATATTTATTTTTTTGTTAATGCTCTAAAAGGTGGTAGTATATGTACCTACGTCTCGGTCGGACGCAAAAATTCAAATAGTTTGCCGTTAATATTTCTATCGTTTTCTAAGGCTAGCTGAAATGTAGTTTTGCGACAATAACAAAACATTTTACAAGCCTTAGAACGTTTTTGATTCGCGTACCTAAGTGTCAATAATCAACCCCTTCGAGATAATATATTAAACTCAAACATTCAAACATGATCGGTATTAAAACCTTCACAAATAGTAAACAACGAGTTTTCATTTGCAAAAAACCGAATCCTCAATTATCATTGCTAACACAAACCGGCTACAATACAAAAATAACCCGATAAATCCCCAACAATTTATCTAAACGAAAATAACCAACCGCATTGCCATAAATCAGTGAAATTAACAAGATTCTCGGACGACAGCGACTGGGCGACATGGCCGACAGATGGCGCCACGCCGGACCGGGCATGGGCCGTGTGATCAATCACTGGCCCACTGTACTATGTGATTGGTAGTTCTTTTCTTTGCGATGTTTTCAATGGGCGCAGGTGACAAAGGGTTTGAGTGAGTTGTTACAGTTATGGAACGATTTTTATCCGGGTGTAACAAGGTCTCAAGCTTTTTGGGTTACGTAAATTTAATATTTTTCCAAAGATTTTCTTCTTTGTTTATGTCATCTGTCTTTCATCAACGCACAGAGCTAAGTCAAGTTGTCAAGTCAATTTTAAACAAAAAATGGCTGTTTTGTTCCAAATTCTCGGGATTTCCTCCAATGGATTTTGAAAGGAACTTTCACATTGATTCACATAATAACATGAAGAGAAAGATTTTTAGGAACTTTAAAACAAAATATATAAACATATTATTACATTATTTAACTGTGTTTATTTGTGAACACTTAGGCCTATGTTCCATACTGTGAAATAACATTTCTTATGCACCAAAGAGTAGCATGTTCTATAGTTTGACATGAAAATACGAATCCATATTATTCAACCCGAATTTCCCTGAAATTCGGAGGGAAGACCTTTTAGCATTGTGGCTTCGTACAGCGGTTACCGAATTTTATGCCCAATGACTTGTTGAATTTCTGTTGAGCGTAAAAATAGCTTTTTCCGTTTGAAGAGACTGACCGATTTAAAAAGGGCTGGCAGGGCTCGTTTACCTTTGAGAGTCGAGTAAAACTTTACCCCAATAAATACAATGTTACATAATTTATTCATCATCATTGTAAAAAATAAATATTAGTGGACAGTTCACTAGGCCCAAACTAAGCAAAGCTTTGTAATAGAAACTGATAAGTAGATTGATTAAATAACTACTTTTTTTGTAAATACATACATAGCATACATAGAGGAAGGCCGAAGAAGAAGTGGTTTGATTGTGTGAAAGATGATAATGAATGTAAGAGGAGTACGAGTTGACGAATGATAGGAGAGAGTGGAATAAGAAAATATGTTGTGCCGACCTTAGCGTCGGATAAGGGCAGGAGAATGATGACATATGTACATAGCATTATTTATAATATTAACACCTAGACACAGAACAAATATCTGCGTTCATCACACAAATGTCTGTTCTGGATGGGGATCGAACCCACAACCTATAGCGCAGAAGGCAGAGCTACTACCAACTGAACTTTAAGGCCAATCATTATCATTAGCCTATAGCAGTCCACTGCTAGACATAGGCCTCCCCTAATGAGCGCCATTGCGCCCTGTCCTCAGCTCGACGCATCCAGCCCCCACCAGCAGCCTTTCGGAGATCGTCACTCTACCTGGCCAGAGGGCGTCCTACACTACGAGTCGCGGTCTCCACTAGAGAACACGTTTACCTACTATATTATTTACTAGCTTCCGCCCACGGCTTCGTCCGCGTGGTACCTTGAAAAACAAAAACAAATCTATCCCGCGGGAACCGTACATTTTTCCGGGATAAAAAGTAGCCTATATGCTATTCCAGACTTCAATCTATATCTGTGCTAAATTTCATTAAGATCCGTTCAACCGTTTCAGCGTTAAAGAGTAACATCCATACATCCATACATTCTTACAAACTTTTGCGTTTTTATACTTGACAACTTGACTATGACTCTGTGACGTTGACAATACGTAAATATAAATACACTTGACACTGGCAAAAATGTTCTCTAAGAGACAGATGCCATAATTGAAGAAGAAGAAGTAATAGTAGGACTAACATCTGCCCTAAACGCGTGGTACTTACATAAAAAGTAACCTATTCTAACTGAGCTGTGAGGCCAGTAACAAGAACTCATTAGTTTATTTCACAAAGGGACTCTTGCATATCAAAGCGAAAGTTCCGCTAAAGCAAGTCATGTCGTCTTTTATTATGAAGTCGGCTGCTAATCTGAATTTATTACACGGAGTGGTGGAGGCTTTAGCGGACGCCAAGTGACTTCGCAATGAGCTACGTGGAATGTACGATGCCAAATTGGGCGTAGGTAGTAATTCTACATCTCGGTTGAGATGCTTTCAAATGATTCAAAGAATATTATAGTCTCTTATCGTGTTGCTAGTTCTTTTGAACTAGTAAATGATAACCAGTGATAAAGAAACCACTATAATAAACTTCCCATAAATGCATCTAAACTTCCTGTTAGGAAATTCAAAGTCTTCATTAAAAAAAATCTTATGAAGAAAGCGTATTATAATATAAATGAATATTATATTGATGATAGGGACTCATGGCCCGATGTCGCTCCACCCTCCGACAGCTAACCAATTTGCAATGTACTCGTAAACGCTGTCCTTTTGTGTTATGTTATTATCTCGATTTCATTTTTTGTAAGAAGGATCATACAAAAAAGCGCTAGGACCGAGACGAGTTTCTTGCATGTTCTTCTCGTACTTGGGTTGGAATTGGCACATAGATTCACCTATGATAGCATGTTAGACGTTTCAAAGTGATCCATGTGATTTTATTGAATAAATTATTTTTGAATTGAATTGGTGAAAGGATATGTGCACCTCTTCTTTGTTTATGGCATCTGTATCTTTCGAGATCATTTTTGCTAGTGTCAAGCTTTTTAATTCAATTGTATTTTCAATGTCACAGTCACAGTAAAATTGTCAAGTCAATTTTAAACAATATATGGGGATTTTCTGCGGTGTATTTGCCTGACAACTACGTCGCTCTGGTTTTTATATGTTTTCTCGTGTTATTTTGAGTTTTATTGCGTAATTTTGGTGGTTATTTTGCCAATAAAGCCCGGGTTCTTGACGCGAGTGTAAAGTATGAGAATTAGAGTGAATAGTTCTCTTCAAATTCCATCGGTGCAAATCCCGAAAATTTTCAACAAAACAGCCATCTTTTGTTTAAAATTGACTTGACAACTTGACTATGACTCTGTGACGTTGACAATACTTATAAATAAATACACTTGACACTGGCAAAATTGTTCTCTAAGAGACAGATGCCATAATAGAAGAAGAAGAAGAAACAATATATGGCTGTTTTGTTACATTGTTTCAAACAAGAAACATTTTTGACAGTCTAACACACGTTTTCTGTAAGTTTTGTATAGTTTCTCACAACTAATTTTAGGAATAGGTAAATGAAAACATGGAAACATGTTTTACCTTAGTATAAACATGATGTTATACGACGTTAGGTATTTAGTGTTAAAGTTGAAAATATATTACGTAAATTGTTAGGACGGCTGACAGTTTCTTTCATTTCATGGCTCGTGTTCACTGCAACCAAGCAAACCCCGGTAGTAAAACCAGAGCACACAAAATAGCACAGTGTATAGTATACAGTACCTACAGAGAATCATCTCCAATAAATTCAAAAACAGTACATTATTTTATTAAACTAGACTTTGATTCCTGCAAAATACTGAATAATTTTTTACGCGCTTCATATGACATATCTAAATATATATAACTCAAAGGTGACTGACTGACTGACTGACTGACATAGTGATCTATCAACGCACAGCCCAAACCACTGGACGGATCGCGCTGAAATTTGGCATGCAGGTAGATGTTATGACGTAGGCATCCGCTAAGAAAGGATTTTGATTAATTCTACCCCCAAGGGGATAAAATAGGGGATGAAAGTTTGATTTTGTTTTTCAAGGTACCACGCGGGCGAAGCCGTGGGCGGAAGCTAGTTAAAATATAAATCAATAATTAATTGGCTTTCTTTTAAGTACTCGTATACAATGCTTCGTTTATCCGACTGTGAAAGAGAGGGTGTGCTTGGGTGTATGTATGTAGGTACCTATGTATGCTAGTTCCTTTGGTTATTTTAGTCCAAACAGCTGAATTAATTTTGACAAATTAGGTGTCCTTGGATTTCTACAAAACGATCATAAGACCTGTCGTATTGTATGGGTCTGAATGTTGGGCCACCAAGGGAACGGACGAAAAAAGAGTGCATGCGGCGGAGATGCGAATGTTGAGATGGATGTGTGGAGTGACAAGGATGGATAAAATAAGGAATGATTATGTTAGAGGAAGTCTGAAAGTGGCACCGGTAACAGAAAAGATGAGGAGTAATAGGTTAGCGTGGTATGGACATGTTATGAGAAGAGATGAATGCCATGTGACAAGGAGAGTGTTAGGTATGAATGTAGATGGATACAGGGGTAGAGGTAGGCCAAAGAAAAGATGGATGGACTGTGTGAAAGATGACATGGGTAAGAAAGGAGTGAGTACTGAAATGACGAATGACAGAGAGAAATGGAAGAAGATCATGTTGTGCCGACCCCACATAACGTGGGATAAGGGCAGGAAGATGATGATGATGAGGTGTCCTTGGATTTGTCTGGATTACAATAATGACTTGCTATTGAAAGTCATGTCAAAAACTACAGTATGGCGGCTATAAGAATCCATTTTCCATTACATTCAGTTGGTTTATTTACAAGCTTTTATTTAACTTACAATGTACTTATTTGTCCGGGTGGAATCTTGCAACTGAACTTTAAATCAGTTATCTTTAACCGATTTAGCTGAAATTTAGTAAGTACCTACCTATTATTTTAAAATAGTATGTTTATTTTACTTTATTTTATGAGTATATCTATATTGTTAGTCTCTTTCCCGTTCTGTCAATTGACTATTATATAGTCCGAAAAAAACTATTTTCTATCCTATTTTATTCCATTCTCATTAAATTAACATCGTGAGGAAACCGGCGCATACCCTAGAACCAAAAATTCAAAGGTATGTGTCATAGGTTAGTATTCTTATAAGCGGCGATGGGCTTGCAACCTGTCACGTACGGAATACTAACAACTGTGCAAAATGTGGGCAAGTACCAAATGTCAAGTTTGGACTTGCCTCTGACTACCCCCTTTAGATATCCTCAAAAGATCTAAGTAACCAAAGATCTGAGGAGATATCTACCGAGCCTGGGGATTACAGTCGTGATCATATTTATTTTTATTTATTTTAAAATAAATGTCTGGACAGAAGGACTGATTATAATGCTAGTTTCAGTTTGTCTAATGTGGTCACGAATGCTAAGCATATACAAAGTTGCTTCTCTGTATTATTTACTCTGCCCCTCAGGACACGAAACTAGGAAGCTGTTTCAACAGTTACAAAACATGCCAGTGCAAGAACAGGGCTGGCTAAATGTGCACTAAATTATAGCCGCGGCTCGCACAAAGACACTGTGGGTTTAGCGATAATTAAATGTCGCATTGCATAGCGAGAATGATGTTAGTTTATTATACCGTTCCTATCCAGCCCAAAGGATACCTGGAAGGGATCGCTTCGGGTGACAAGGCCGACCGTTTTATCACCATGTGCCTTTAAGTTTGGCGTAGCAAGACACTATGCGTAGCGTGCTATACTTGCCATTAGTTCGTAGCCTTGCGTTACTAGCTATTAGTTTGTAGCCATGAACTACATTATTCATTAGTTCGTAGCCTTGCGCTACACCGGCCATTAGTTCGTAGCCATGATCTACATTATTCATTGGTTCGTAGCTTATTTGTTTATAACCTTTTCACGGCTAAATGACTGAAAGATCTTAATGATATTTGACATGGAAATAGATTGTATCAGGCTTGTACAGGCTCGGTAGATATCTCCCCAGATCTCTAGTTACTTACATCTTAGAGGATATTTATAGAGGGTAGTCAGAACATGATATTTGGTACATTCTCACATTTTGCACAGTGGTTAGTATTCCGTACGTGACAGGTTACAAGCCCATCACCGCTTATAATAATTATAAGAATACTAACCTATGACACAAACTTTAAAATTCTTGTTTATATAATAGAGCGCTGGTGGTTTAGTGGTAGCACTCCTGCCTCACGATCCGAAAGTCGTGGGTTCACATCTGGTCGTGCAACGATGAGTTTTTCCATTGGAAAAATTTAATGCCAGTGCTCAAGCGGTGAAGGAAAACATCGTGAGAAAACCGGCATACGCTAGAACCAAAGTTCGTTTCACTAACACCTATTATCTAGCTCTAGCTCGTTTTCTGTATATTTTACTTTCCTTATATAGTACCTACCTACCTACATACTTAAACAATACGCCTGTCTTCCACCAACTGGCCGTAGCCCGCGAACGCTATCTTCATGCTCACCACAAATTACGTACCTACATACGTGACTTGTGAAGAGAGGACGCGTCTTGAATATTTTACTATTTACTATCTATGTTAGGTACGAGTGTTTGTGATTCTTTTATTTTCCTTTACTTTTCGGTAGGCGGGTCGATTCTACTCAATTTGATATTTTCCCGTTATTTTGAAAACTTTTATAACCTTGATTTTAGAGCTCGTCTTTCAAGCTGATAGCATGAAGATGGAGCAATAAAAGATTGGTTGATAATAAGTAAAAAAAAATATGATCACGACTGGATTTCTCCTCAGATCTCTAGTCTGAGGAGATATCTACTGAGCCTGGGGATTACAGTCGTGATCCTGTTTTTTTTGCATTTTGATTCCGTTCAAGCTTTGCTTAATTTGGGACTAGATGGCGTTGTGTGAAATGACCACCAATATTTATTTATTTAATTAATGATCCCAATAAATTTATTTATCGACGGTATGCTAATTTTACCGTAAAACTTAAGAAATGTTATCATCTCTTAAGAATCACGACGTCCCAGACCAATTGCGAACGATTTAACTTTTATTTTTTGTTATAGCTTAGAATATCTAAATACCAATACTTTAAAAGCCAAATAAATACAACCGTTCGTAAATTACAATCGCTAATTGTTGTTGATTTGTCTCATTGTTTAGATGTAGGTCTCTACAGGGTGTGCTTGGGATATGTTTCAAATTATATATATTAACTGCGCCGTTTACATACACAGTTTTTACATTAATCTCTCTGGAAGTTTCATTTAAGAACGTGATTAATACCCGTTTTTTTTGCTGTTGCTACAACCCAAACGGCTAGACGGATTTTGACAAATGAGAAGTTAGCATTATTCGGATCGCAAAAGTGAACTCTACGGCAAGAAAGGGTAGGAAGCTAATTTGAATTACTTTTAGACTAGTTTTTTTAAATATATCAAATTAAATTATAATAATATCTAGTAGGCACTTATTAGTTAGATATTTTCTAAAAAAAATATGAATTTAAATATTTTTCGTCGTTTCTAGTTAGTATTGTCTTCGGCAGATTAATTCTCCGGCACCTTGTACTCAGATGGCTGCCATTAGGTAGCATTACTCAGAGGGGCTTAGATTGTTGAATTTTAACTGGGTTTTAGAAAAGGAGCGCTTACACGGCGATATCCGCCATCTTAATTTATCATAACTACTCAAAGATCTGTATTTAGTTCATTTTTCTTTTTTGTTTATGGCATCTGTCTTTTTTGAGATAAATTTTGTCAAGTGTTTGAAATAAATAGTAATCTATGAGTCAGTAAAATTTTCAAGTCAATGTAAACAAAAGATGGCTGTTTTGTTTTAAATTCTTGGCAAAAAAACGTATGTAACAAAATAAAATGTCAAAAAATATGTGACAGGATCCGTAGAGGAAGATCATTTTAACTAAAATCCTATGTACTTATCTTTTGTCTCCTGTGTATCCTTTCAAAACACTAGTTCGAAAAAATAATGATAAGATAAGATAAAAAAACTCTTGTAATCCAGACGTATACAATGACACCTCATTTTTCAAAATCTGTCCAGCCTTTTGGGCTACAGCGAAAGTCAAAGGGACTCGCATACACATATACCTACATATAAACAAACATACATACCCTCATATTACATTAATTCTTCATTCTTCCTCATTCTTTGCTTCGCAGACTGGAAAAACATGTTTTACGAATTTTACTCTTCTCTTCTCTACTCTTCTTGAAAGTAAACGAGCTACTAGGCCCATTAACTAACCAATGTGAATAGAGCACCGTTGAATCCATTAGGTCGGTTAACGATTTAAAATAAATCGGCCGGATCAGCCGCTAAGGATTCGTAAACAGACGACTTTAACGCCCTTTAGGATAAATGTTAACTGAAGAAAACCTTTTAATAGGAACACGCCATTTGTGATTTAATTGTAAATTTTCTTGGGCTTTTGCTATCCTTACAGCGGTTACGCACTGCGTCCGATCCGAATCCGATCACCATCATCATCATCATCAGCCTATAGCAGTCCACTGCTGGACATAGGCCTCTCCTAATGAGCGCCATTGCGCCCTGTCCTCAGCTCGACGCATCCAGAATCCGATCCGTATCCGTCAAAATATGGTCCGGAGTAGTAGTAGAACATTTTCTATAGCTTCTGTAGCTTACCTACGCACTACCGATTTCTATCCGTCAGAACACTTTTTAAAATATCGCGACTTGAAAACGAGTAGTCTACTCTTGACCAGGGTGATTGTAATATCATCGAAACGTCGAGGTAAATAGAATGTTTCACAACACGCGATTAAGTCCCGAGAATATATATTTAAACATTGAAATTGAAATTGAAATTGAAAAATATTTATTCAGTACAATCACAAGGATCACTTTGAAACGTCTTACATGCTAGGTGAATCTATGTGCCAATTCCAACCTAACCCAAGTACGAGAAGAACAGGCAAGAAACTCGTCTCGGTCCTAGCGCTTTTTTGTATGATCCTTCTTACAAAAAAATGTAATCAAGATTATCTCATAATAATAACATAAAAACAAAAGACAAAACAGAACATAAATACATAAAACAAAAGGACAGCGTTTACATTGCAAATTGGTTCATTCATTCCGTCATTCTAGAATCTCCATCCCGGAGATGATTTTTGAGGGAACGAAGTAGCCATAGTATTATTTAAAAAAAAATGACGTATGCTAAAAGGTGGCTCCTGAATTGCTTGGATTTGTAACAGATATCGGACTAGTGCGTACTTTAGTAACTATTACAGATCACAGAGTGTGTAAGCAATATCCGAATTCGATCCGAGTTTTCTAGATCCATATTTTCACGGGTTCGGATCGGATTCGGATCGGACGCAGTGCGTAACCGCTCTTAGTAACCAGATTTTTACGGCTTGACCAACTTCTATTATTAACTATTCTTAGAATATATATTTTTAAACTTACGCGATCTGAACACGTTATTATTAGTACTAAATGGTCATCCCGTGAGTGTGTAAACCTGTTGAAACGTCGGGAAAAATAGGTAAATAAAACGCGATACATACCCGTTTAATACTAGTAATAATGTATTCTTAGAATGAACGGTGAAGAAAAACATCGTGAGGAAACCGGTATACCCTAGAACCAAAAGTTCGAAGGTGTGTGTCAGTTAGTATTCTTATAAGCGGCGATGGGCTTGCAAGCTGTCACGTACGGAATACTAACTACTGTGCAAAATGTGGGCATGTGCCTCTGACTACCCCTAACTATGTTAGCTACATAATTATATTGAAACCAAGTTTTTAAATAGTATTTTTTTTATTGTCAATACCTTATTGACATATCAAAATAAAATCTTTAATAACAGAAATATACAGATATATGTATCTTAATAAGTATAATTATGTATATAAAATACTAAAAACGTAAACTATCAAAAACTCATACTAGGAAAATCACTTTTCATGAATTTTATAAATCACCTGCACTGGTCTATGCCTTCCGATCCAAAGGCCGTGGGTTGGAATCTAGATTTTTCTGTTCGAAAAATATAGTCTCAATCGGTGACGGAAAACATCGGAGGAAACATGTAGAAACAAAAAGTTTGAAGACATGTGTCGAGCCTCTGAGGCACATTAAGCCTTTCACCTCACTGGTTTTAAGGAACTAGAGATATTAGTAGAATGGGTCAGCTGTGGGAAATCGAATATCACATTTGGAGCTTTAAGTATTCTTCAATTACTTTATAATTACTACTAATTATAACTATTATTAACTATTTTTCTTCAAGTCTCCACCATTTGGTTGAAATCCAAACCTTGAACAAAAAATTGTTATTAATTATAATTTTATAGACCAATAAATTTAACCTACTTATCTATACTAATATTATAAAGAGGAAAGATTTGATTGTTTGTTTGTTTGTTTGAATTGAATAGGCTCCGAAACTACTGAACCGATTTGAAAAATTCTTTCACCAATGTGTAGAATGAACTTTCAGGATGAACATAGGCTATATTTTGTGTAGGTACTTCGCGGGCGACGCCGCGTGCAAAAGCTAGTATATTATAAACACGAAAGTTTGTAAGAATGTATGGATGTATGTTTGTTACTCTTTCACGCTGAAACGGCTGAACGGATCTGGATGAAATTTGGCACAGATACAGATCATAGTCAGGACTAGCACATAGGCTACTTTTTATCCCGGAAAATGTTCGGTTCCCATGGGATAGATTAGTTTTTATTTTTAAAGGTACCACGCGGGCGCAGCTGTGGGCGGAAGCTAGTTAAATATAAACTATGTATTTTAAAGACTCGTTAAGGCTTGTAAAGCACATTTTTAGCATGTGGTGATTAGCAACTTCTGAAGTTTAGGTGTATAGGAGTTATGAAGGTTAAGTGTTAATCGAGTTTTATTGGAGACAGAGCACTGGTGGTGTAGTGGTAGCACCCCTGCCTCACGATCCCAAGGTCGTGGGTTCAAACCTGGTCGTGCACCAATGAGTTTTTCCATTCGAAAAATATATGTGCGCAATGCCAGTGCTCTTAAACGGTGAAGGAAAACATCGTGAGGAAACCGGCATAGTCTAAAACAATAAAATCGAAGGTGTGATGATTGCAAGAAAGAAAGATGAACAGAAAGATGAGTTTGACAGAAGATTATCTGAGGATTTCCAAAAGAACATTAAGTTTTTTTGGAAATCCATTCGTTCAGCCAGAGGGAAAATTCAAAGCTCAGAGTTGAACTCGATAAGAGACCAGAATGGAAGTTTAGTGAAAGGTGAAGAATGTGTGTTGAAAAGATGGAAGGAATATTTTGAAAGCTTGTTTGAAAGAGAGGAGGCACAAGCGCCTACCTCGGTTACGAATGAGAATGAATACGAAGACGAAAGTAATATTAGCATGAATGAAATTGTGAGTGCATTGAAAAGAATGAAATCAGGGAAGGCTGCAGGGTATGATAGGATTACAGTTGAGATGCTGAAGGCTGGACATGGCGTCATTGCGAGTCAGCTGTACCGCCTTTTCAATTTATGTTGGAGTGCCGGCCGAGTACCAAGTGATTGGTGCAAGGCTGTCATAGTACCACTTTACAAAGGAAAAGGGTCACAGCAAGACTGCAAAAATTATAGGGGCATTAGCCTACTCAGCATCGTCGGTAAGCTGTATGCGAAAGTGTTGATCGAAAGAGTTATGAAAGAAACTGATGAGAGGATATGGGATGCTCAAGCGGGATTTCGAAAGGGTATGGGATGTACGGATCAGGTCTTTTCCTTGCGATGCATAGCCGAGAAATTTTTGGCCAAAGGTCAAAAGGTCTATTGCGCTTTCGTAGATCTGGAGAAGGCCTATGACAGAGTGATGAGGAATGAACTGTGGTCGGCACTGTCGATGTATGGAGTAAAAAGCAACCTGGTGCGAGCCCTGAAATCTCTCTATGAGGACTCCAGGGCTTGCGTTAGGATACATGGGTCATACACTGAATGGTTTAACATCCAAAAGGGTGTTAGACAAGGATGTGTAGCGTCACCATGGCTTTTTAATCTTTTTATGGACAGTTGCTTGCAAGATATGAAAGATAGTGATTGTGGATTAAGAATGAATGAGTTACTCGTCAAATGTCTTCTCTATGCTGACGATCAGGTAATACTTGCATCGTCGGCAGAGGAGTTACAGGAGATGGTAACAGGCATGCATGAAGCTTTTGACAGGAAAGGGATGAAAATAAATGTAAGTAAGACGAAAGTAATGGTTTTTGAAAGGGAAGAATGCATGACAGAATGTAATATAATGATTAGAGGAGAAAGAGTGGAACAAGTGAAAGAGTTTGTTTATTTGGGTACGATGTTTAAAAGAGATGGAAAACATGATGACGATATTGAAAGGAGAGTGAATGCTGGAAATAGTGTGAATGGGGCACTTCACACATTTATGAGCAGTCGGATCGTGTCCAAAAAGGCACGACTGGCTGTGCACGGTGGAGTGTTAGTGCCGACATTGATGTATGGTAGCGAAAGTTGGGTATGGCAGAAGAAGCATCAGAGTAGAATAAATGCAGTGGAAATGAGAGCTTTGAGAAGTATGTGTGGTTTAACTTTGAATGATAGAGTAAAGAACAGTGTGATAAGAGAACGTTGTGGAGTGAAAGAAGACGTAGTGATGAAAATTGAGAAGGGTATGCTAAGATGGTTTGGGCATGTAGAAAGGATGGATGAAAGGAGAATGACGAAACAGTTGTATAAGGAGAGTGTGAATGGAACAGTTGGAAGGGGAAGACCACGGGGCGTACGTACCTCGATCAAATTGGGGACGTACTAGAGAAAGGCCAGGTCCAGAGTACCCTTAACCGACGCGCATGTATGAAGAATGTAATGAGAGTGAATGAAGCAAAAGAAGTATGTCAGGATCGTAGCAAGTGGAGATCCGTGGTCTCTGCCTACCCCGTTGGGAAACAGGCGTGATTTTATGTATGTATGTATGTATGTGTGTCATTGGCTAGTAGTCATAAGCGGCGATGGGCTTGCAACCTGTCACGTACGGAATACTAACTACTGTGCAAAATGTGTCTTTAAACTTACGCGATCTGAACACATTATTATTAGTATTATACGGGTATTTAAAGCGTTTTATTTATCTATTTTTTCCCGACGTTTCGACAGGTTTACACACTGTGGTGTCGGGAAAAAATAGGTAAATAAAACGCTATAAATAGCCCTATAATACTGCAAAATGTGGGTATGTGCCACATATCACATTTGGGCGTTTTTAGATATCCTCAAAGATCTAAGTAACTAGAGATCTGAGGAGATATCTACCGAGCCTGGGGATTACAGTCGCGAGTACATTTGTCACACACCCGAAATATGGTCTTCCAAAGTAGGTCCATTCACAAATTTCTCCCCCATCTCGGGATCTATGTCTTCGAATAGTCTTCTGTGTTCTTCCTTGAAGTTCCACAGCAGACATCTGCGGTTACTCCGCTCGAGGTCTTTAATCACGCAGATCAGGTGCTGTAACAGGTTATCTGGATCAACCGAGCTATCTTTAGATCGGTTGTGGAGATAGCGAAACACGAAAGGTGGACGATTCTCCTCAGTTTGATATTTCGTTATTTTATTGTGCAAAATGTGGGCATGTATCAAATGCCATGTTTGGACGGGCCTCTGACTACTCTCTGTAGATATCCTCAAAGATCTGAGGAAGATATCTACCGAGCCCGGGGATTACAGTCGTGATCATATCGCTCATTAAATTCAAAAGGGCCACATCTCAAAAAAAATCAAAATCGTTTTTATTGCAAAAATCATATCTAAACTGTTTATATTTTTATATTTGAAAGAGACACCCATTGATTTAGCGTTTAAAATGGTCCGTTCAAACAACTGCCTCTTTTACATTTTGACACATTGATGACTAATTTTACTTCAAAACTGGCATATTGCCAATTACGACCAGTAATCTGCGGTAATTTTTGTGAAAAAGGGCCATATTCCGAAAAAAAACTGAATATCCACAAATAATTATAGTGAAAAGCGCTATATTTTGAAATGTGACCGTCTTGAATATTAAAAGCACGTGAGTACAATATCATATTTATAAGCAAAAAAGCCATTTTTTGAAATATGACTGTTTTCCGTATAAGTTTATCGAGATTATGGTAGAAATTATTCAAATAAAATTGCCGTTTTTGATTAACGACTGTTTTTGTGCTTGTTAGCTATGAAGTTGTAAAAAGTTTTATAGTCTAAAGTGCATTTTTTTATTTTGATGATTATATTGAACTGTTAAATTTAAATTTTTTGTAACTATTTTGACGTATTGCAATTTTTATTTTGAAGATACGAAATAACCTATGAAAGGATCAACTTTCTGCCTGTTTGTGTATGCGTCAGCTACCTGTTTTGGTATGTTTATTATTTTTGGGGCTTAGATACAGAAACTCATAATTTTATTTTCTTTATTCATAGAATGAATACATAAATATCCGCGCACATAGAATTTTAAACATGGTCAGAACAAAAAAAGAATATCTTTAAACCACTTCAACACAGAACACAAGGTTCGAGTCAACTTCCACCTTCGCCGATCAACGGTTGTCGTCCCCGTCGTATCTGATGATACTGGTGTTACAAATTCCAAAAAATACTGTATCTGATTTTGGAAGTCCAGAAAAAAGACCAAATTTCGATGTTCATTAAGGTACAGAAAGCGATTCAGATAACAATTCAAAAGAATCTTCGTCTGCGAATGCTGTTTGACAGCAGTACCTACAGAAGATATTTCATCAGGATGATAGCGCAAAGGATCCAGACTCCAAATTTAACCCGTTGGTCTGGGTGTTTTCTATGTATAATAAAAAAAATCTATATAGGTATATAATGTATTAAAATATATCATTTATCTAGTACCCATAACACAAGCTTTGAGTAGCTTATTTTGGGGCTAGATGATGCTGTGTGGATTGTCCAGCATTATTTATTTTATTATTTATTAATTCTAATTTAGACTAGAATGAAGATTCATCATCAAAAGCTGGGCAAAAGTGCAATAAATTGAATACTATAGGTAAATGATGATTTAAAATACGCATCGACTGATATATAATACATTTAAATAGAAAATAGGGTTTTCAAAATAAAAGAAAAAAACGACCACCAAAACTTTAAAAGGCTCCCCTGAACAATTTGTAGTTTTTGAGATGTGGCCGTTTTGAATTTAATGAGCGATATGTACATAGATAGATATATTTTTAATATAGGTAGGTACATAGAAAACACCCAGACCAACGGAACAAATTTCTGTAGATTGTACACAAATTTGTTCCAAGGCGGGAATCGAACCCGCAGCGCCACAATGTCAAATAATGAGATCAATCACGAAACCAAAGTACCTCTGCGGCCCCGAAGTCTATGTGGTGCAGGTTCGCGCCGCCCAGCAGCACGAGCGCGGCGCGCGGCGTGCGCAGGCGCAGGCGCGGGGCGCCCACCGCGCTCAGCGGGCCCGCCAGCGTCACGCCCACGCAGTCCTGGCTGCCCACCTATACCAATATAAAAAAAGACAATTATACATCATCATCATCTTCCTGCCCTTTTCCCACGTTATGTGGGTCGGCACAACATGTGATCTTCCATTTCCCTCTGTCATTCGACATCTCAGTTCTCACTCCTTTCTTACCCATGTCATCTTTCACACAGTCCATCCATCTATACATATATAAGACATAATAATTATAAGATGTTGAAAAAATGTTTTTTTTTAATTAACCTAAATTAGACCTTATTAATATGGCGATAGCGATCAATAGAAACGACTATGATAAATTATTGTTGTAATTATAAAAAAACTTTGTTGTATACCAAACGGATGTGTTGTGTGAAACGTGTTGTATACTTTAAACCGGTGAGTGTGAAATGCGTTGTATACTTTAAACCGGTGCGTGTGAAAAGTGTTGTATACTTTAAACCGATGAGTGTGAAACGTGTTGTATACATTAAACCGGTGAGTGTGAAACGTGTTGTATACTTTAAACCAGTGAGTGTGAAACGTGTTGTACACTTTAAACCGGTAAACGTGAAACGTGCTGTATACTTTAAACCGGTAAGTATGATACGTATTATATACTTTAAACCGGTGAGTGTGAAACGTGTTGTATACATTAAACCGGTGAGTGTGAAACGTGTTATATACTTTAAACCGGTAATTGTGAAACGTGTTGTATACTTTAAACCAGTGAGTGTGAAACGTGTTGTACACTTTAAACCGGTAAACGTGAAACGTGCTGTATACTTTAAACCGGTAAGTATGATACGTATTATATACTTTAAACTGGTGAACGTGAAACGTGTTGTATACTTTAAACCAGTGAGTGTGAAACGTGTTGTATACTTTAAACCGGTGAGTGTGAAACTGTTGTATACCTTAAACTCGTGAATGTGATACGCCGGCCTCGCGGCGCGCGCTAGTATCCTCAAGACATCCAAGCCGGCGCCGCATAGGATGCCGTACTCCAAACCTGCGCACGCGCCCGTCACCAGTGTAACCATATACACCAGCAATTCCATTTCTGTAAACATGATCACGACATTAATCTCTAATCTAAATATATATAACTCAAAGGTTACTGACTGACTGACTGACATAGTGATCTAAAAACGCACAGCCCAAACCACTGGACGGATCGGGCTGAAATTTGGCATGCAGGTAGATGTTATGACGTAGGCATCCGCTAAGAAAGGGTTTTGATTAACTCTACCTCCAAGGGGATAAATAGGGGTGAACTAATGAAAGTTAGTTTTAGTTTTTCAAGGTATCACGCGGGCGAAACCGCGGGCGGAAGCTAGTTTGATAATACATTTCTTCAGATCTTTGATGACCTCAGTGGGGCTAGACAGAGACATGTCCAAACGTATGACATGGTCAGGTTTTGCACAGTTTTTCTATAAATATGTATATATAAATAAAAAATATGATCACGACTGTAATCCCCGAGCTCGGTAGATATCTTGCTCAGATCTTTAGTTACTTAGATCTTTGAGGATATATAAAGAGGGTAGTCAGAGGCACGTCCAAACATGACATTTGGTACATGCCCATATTTTGCACAGTAGTTAGTATTCCGTACGTGACAGGTTGCAAGCCCATCGCCGCTGATAACAATACTAACCTATGACACACACCTTCGAATTTTTGGTTTTAGGGTATGCCGGTTTCCTCACGATGTTTTCCTTCACCGTTTAAGAGCACTGCATTGCGCACATAATTTTTTCGAATTGAACGACCAGGTTTGAACTCACGACCTCCGGATCGTAAGGCAAGGAATGCTACCAGTACACCACCAGCGCCATTGTAAATAAAAAGTTATTATATTCAAATATTTTTATATAACTTACTAGCATTCCTCCATAGCATGGGAATAATGGACACTTCAATGATGGACGCCATCGCTACAATGATGATACCAGCCAGGGTAGAACGTGGAATAAAGAAGAATGCTTCCGAAAGAAATGTCACAGCTAACAGCACCAGGCTAGCTAGAAACAAATATAAACAAATATACATACATACATACATAAAATCACGCCTGTTTCCCGACGGGGTAGGCAGAGACCACGGATCTCCACTTGCTACGATCCTGACACACTTCTTTTGCTTCATTCACTCTCATTACATTCTTCATACATGCGCGTCGGTTTAGGGTACTCTGGACCTGGCCTTTCTCTAAAACGTCCCCAATTTGATCGAGGTACCTACGTACGCCGAGGTCTTCCCCTTCCAACTGTCCCATTCACACTCTCCTTATGCACCTGTTTCGTCAATCTCCTTTCATCCATCCTTTCTACATGCCCAAACCATCTTAACATACCCTTCTCAATTTTCATCACTACGTCTTCTTTCACTCCACAACGTTCTCTTATCACACTGTTCTTCACTCTACAATAATAATAATAATAATAAATAAATATAAATATAAATAATGCTGGACAATCTACACAGCATCATCTAGCCCCAAAGTAAGCTACTCAAAGCTTGTGTTACGGGTACTAAATAACTGATATATTTAATACATTATATACATAGATAGATACATTTTTAGTATACATAGAAAACACCCAGACCAACGGAACAAATTTCTGCAGATCGTACACAAATTTGTTCCGAGGCGGGAATCGAACTCGCAACCTCTTGCGTCGCAGGCGGACCCTTGCCCGCTGCGCCACTGAGGTCGTCAATATATGGAACAAATAGTTATACAAAGCTACTATAAGTCCGATCCCTAAGGCTGCGCTATATATTGTCACGAGGGCTATAGAAACTGGCGCAGTCGGTAGGATGAATAATTTAGTTTATTCGTGGGACTATTATTATAGAAACATGATCACGACTGTAATCCCCAGGCTCGGTAGATATCTCCTCAGAACTCTAGTTACTTAGATCTTTGAGGATATCTAAAGAGGGTAGTCAGAGGACTAAACAAGCTTGGGACGAATCAGCTCTAACTCTGCTAGGTGTCCCTAACAATATTAACAAGGATCATACAAAAATCGCTAGACCCAGCGAGTTTCTTGTCAGTTCTTCTCGGACTGGGGATAGGACTGGAATTGGCACCTAGACTCACCTAGTATGTAAGACGATTAAAATGATCCCTGTGATTTTATTGAAAAACTATATTTTGATTTGATTTGATAGGCACGTTCGAACAGGATATTTGGCACATGCCCACATTTCGCACAGTAGTGTTCCGTACGTGACAGGTTGCAAGCCCATCGCCTTATAATAGAATAACAATAACAAAAATAGCGCAAAGTAAAATGCAAGCTCAAGCTCACCTTTAAATATCGACCCTGCGGGTGTGACCACACCACTAGCATGGTTCAGTGCGGTGCGAGTGAACGAGCCGGTTGCTGGCATGCTCTGGCAGAACGAGGATAGCAGGTTCACGGCGCCTATCGCTATCATCTCTTGAGTTCCATCCACTGGGGTACTGCCGGCTGCGATCAGAAACGATTGGATATGAGATACAATTGGTGGTGATTTCACACAACGCCATCTAGCCCCAAACTCGCGAATAAGATAGCTGATAGATCCTACTAATATTATAAACGCGAAAGTTTGTAAGAATGTGTGGATGTATGGATGTATTGGTACTCTTTCACGCTGAAACAGCTGAACGGATCTGGATGAAATTTGGCAGATTATAGTCTGGATTAGCACATAGGCTACTTTTTATCCCGGAAAAAATTACGGATCCCGTGAGATAAATTTGTTTTTGTTTTTCAAGTTAAATAATTGATTCAGGCGTGACTTTGCGGAAATCCATTACAAATCCTAAAAAGGACGGAAATATCTAGTACTTTCTCGCTAAACTATAGATTTTAAGATTTTTAGATTACATTTCTATTTGAGTTTGTGTTGTTAAGGTCATTAGATAATAGTTTAGCGGGAAAGTACTAGATACTTCCGTCCTTTTTAGTATTTGTTTTTCAAGGTACCACGCGGGCGAAGCCGTGGGCGGAAGCAAGTAATATACACATACTACATACACTTGGCCCGGCCTTTCTCTAAAACGTTCCCAGGTTTGATCAATTATCTATACTAATATTAAACAGAAGAAAGTTTTGTATTTTTGTATTTTTGTTTGTAACGAATAAACTACTGATCCGATTTGAAAAATTCTTTCACCATTAGAATGCTACATTGTCCCTGATTAACATAGGCTATATTTTATGTAGGTACCTCGCGAGCAAAGCCGCGAGCGGAAGCTAGTCAATAATAATTGGCAAAAATGGTATTTTGACGAAACGCATAAAACTCAATTTAATGTGGATATCAGTATTTACCGAATGCCTTAGCGATGGCAATACTCTCGAGGATGGCTACTAATGGCAACACCAGTCCTTCCGGCCCGAAAACCGACAGCATCTCGTCGAAGGCCAGCGTTCTGTTGGCCACCACTGTGGTGAACGGTGGCGGGCCAAACCGTGGCAGGCCACCGTCAATTTTACCTGAAACATAACTTTTTAACCGATTTCTTGACGTGTCACCAGTTCAGGTTGCAAGCCCATCGCCGCTTATAAGAATACTAACCAATGACACATACCTTCGAATTTTTTGTTTTAGGGTATGCCGGTTTCTTCACGATGTTTTCCGTTTTTAAGAGCACTGCCACGTACGGAATACTAACTACTGTGCAAAATGTGGGCATGTACCAAATGTCATGTTTGGACTTGCCTCTCACTACCCCGTTTAGATATCCTCAAAGATCTAAGTTACTAAAGATCTGAGGAGATAATCTACCGAGCCCGGGGATTACAGTCGTGATCATATTTATTTTTTCACTAGGTACATAGTTCAAACGAAAGAGGAGATTCTCAAGTCAATAACCACTTTTAATATTTGCATACCTGCTTGCGGGTTGAATACATTTGACATTACTCTAGTTATAAGACCTGACATGTTACCATTATTAATGTATTTGGCAAATAAATAATTTGATTTGATTTGATTTGATTTGATTTGATAAAACTAAACTAAATCCTTTATAGGGCAATTTGATCACGACTGTAAAAATAAATATGATAAATCTAATAATAATAATACTGTAATCCCCGGGCTCGGTAGATATCTCCTCAGATCTTTAGTTACTTAGATCTTTGAGGATATCTAAAGGGGGTAGTCAGAGGCACGTCTAAACATGACATTTGGCACATGACCTCATTTTGCACAATGATTAGTATTCCGTACGTGGCAGGTTGCAAGCCCATCGCCGCTAATAAGAATACTAATCTATGACACACACTTCGAATATTAGGTTTTTGGGCATGCCGGTTTCCTCACGATGTTTTCCTTCACCGTTTAAGAGTGTACGCATCTATAATAAGATCCCAAGCGACATGCTTGATTTATCGATTGGGAAATTCAAATATGTATAAATAATACTACTTAATAATATTTTAAGATAATACTTTTCAAAATGATCCTTGTGATTTTCTATAACATATTGTGATATTCTAACACTTAGACTCACCTAGTATGTAAGACGTTTCAAAGTGATCCCTGTGATTCTATTGAAAATAAACATATTTTGATTTTGATTTTGATTTTGATAAGTACTAATATTACGAGTAGAAAGAGGAAATATTTGATTGTTTGTTTGCATTGAATAGGCTCCGAAATTACTGGATCGATTATATTTAGAATGAACTTTCAGGGTGAACATTGGCTATATTCTATGTAGGTACCTCGCGGGCGACGCCACGGGCGGAAGCTAGTATTAAATAAAAACATTTTGAGTTAGAAAACAATATCTTGATCATAGCGTATGTAATCTGCGGTTATAACAACAATGATGAATTAAGGGCACTTACCCGTCAAAGCGAACGGCGTGAGATTGTTCAAATAAAGGCAATACGCCAACAAAGAGGCCACGAACACTATCAAAGCGTTACGTGCGTTTACCACGTACAGCCAGACGCGGGACATGCGCACGCGCAACGGACTGTCGCTCTCCGATACAGGGATCACTGCGCGCTGCAACATTATAGAATAGGATTTTATTCAAACACACAGACACAAATACAAGAAAGTTAAAAATATATAAAAAAAATAAAATATAAAAAAATAGGATCACGACTGTAATCCCCGGGCTCGGTAGATATCTCCTCAGATCTTGATATCTAAAGAGGGTAGTCAGAGGCACGTCCAAACATGACATTTGGCACATGCCCACATTTTGCACAGTAGTTAGTATTCCTAAAACATATATTATATGAATAAATCGAATAAATGGACATTATTCTAATATTAACAGTATTCTAAATCTAATGCATATAACAGAACAATAATAAATAGAGAGACAGAATAAATAATAATTTTGTCAAAACTTTGTTAGGTAAGTACAGATTAGAGACGCAACGGATATTCGGTTACTATTTGTTATACGGCCTATTCGGCCGTTTTTGCTATCCCGTTTCCGGCCAGATATGATATTCGGTGGAATATCTTATAGCATAAATATATGCATGGTTATATTTGTAAACCAGATACCTACTACATGATATTCGGCGGAATACCGGATAGCATAAATATATGTATAGTTGTATTAGTAAAGAAAAACGATTAATACAGTAATAAATATTTTTAAAAATTTACCTTTAGTAATAGCAATGTTATGATGGAAGCGATGCCCAGTAACGTGTCCCACAGGTGGACTGTCTTGATGTTTTTTAAGAAATTTATTAAAGCGCCTATGAACGTACCGCCCGATGACCCTGCAAATAATATATGGTCAGCTAAAATATGGTCGCTAAACTATAGTCAGCTAAAATATGGTCAATATATATTTTTAAATTTACGCGATCTGAACACATTATTATTAATATTAGACCACGAAAACGTAATTTATTTGAAAACAAAATAATAACCTAGACTTATAGAGGACTATATAAGTCACAATTTCTTATGATTTTCACGTTATGATATGCAGTGGATTAAGCTATTTTGGTACCTAACATTTTTAGCGCACCTTGCGATGGTAAAACCATATTTATATAAAAATGTTGTATGGGACTGCCCAGTTTTTAATTGGCTACCTGGCAAAACCATATTTATATAAAAATGTTGAATGGGACTGCCCAGTTTTTAATTGGCTACCTGGCAGAGATGAATATTATGACTTTTAATTTGATACCATAGCATCTTTACAGTTGTGATGCTTGGTTCTTTAAATGGTACCTAAAAACCATTGAATTTCGTAATTTCACCTTTTTCTGTTCGTTTCATTGTTTATTCGAACCGATGTAGTGGAAGGATTAAAGCGAGAATACAAGGATACTTAACATAATATTATTATGACACACACTTTCGAATTTTGAGTGGTCGGTGATTCCGGTTTCCTCAAGATGTTTCTTCACCGTTTATTTTATTATTCGTTATTTAGTTATATATAGAAAAAGTTGCCAACATGAGCCAAGTAAAAAAGAAGGTTGCTGTCATGTCGTATAAGGAGGTGAAAGTGATGGTGTTGACAAGGACGAAGTGGAGAGAACTCCATCGGTTCACTGACAAAAGCTGAGCTCTTAAATAATAAAAAAAAGTTATATAACTAGTGGACACTACCCGCAGCTTCGTACCCGAAGTCCTGAAGAGAGATCTCAGCTGCGAAGCGCTGATCTGCAGCGCTGCAGCGGTCGTGAAACCACTTATCACCGGTTTCGATATAAAGTCTAATAGAAAACCTGAAACAATGAACAGGGGGCTTAGTACGGGTTTGATATTTTTCGTAACTTTAAATCGTTGTTTCTTTCCATACATTTATCTGCATTGCCGTAAGTTTCTGTCACTGCAGGTAAATGTATGGAAGAAAACGAAACGAAATAAAGTTTCGTAAGAACTATCAGTGATTTTTTTAGAATTATTATCTGTTTATGTAAATTTTTAAATTATGTTTTGTTGTTCACACACATCTCCGAAAGTAATGAACGGATTTTCATGAAATTTTCATAGGTTTTTCATTGTTCAATACACGAAACCATGAATATAACTAAATAATTTATCGCAGAGCAAACATTATTCTGAGAATATTTATACCACAAGTCGGTAAATTCCACTTTAACTTTATCTGGAAGAAAAACTCACCTAACTGTAGCACCCCTAGGAGCAATATCACGCATCCGGAGAGAAAAGACGCGAGGTAAGCGAAGTCAGGGGATTTGGCGACATATTTGGCTATAAGGGCGGACAAAATGGCGGTCGGGCCGACTGTCACGTCTTTACAGCTGCTGAACAGAGCGTACACTAGACCGGGGAATATACTAGAGTATAAACCAACCTGGGGACAAGAGATATGTGTAAAAAAAATGTAGGATCTAAAACATTCGAACGGGCGAGACTCGAACCCGCCTTTGCCCAGAGCCGGTCAACGCAGTACCAACTATGCCACTGTTAGTCAGCGCCTAAAAAAATCTTAAACCCTAGACTTAGCTTATCAGATTGCATTTGCAATGCCTTTTTTTTACAAAAATCTAAAAACCGACAAATTATACCCTGAATACTGACATCTATCGATGTATAGGTTATCCAATTACTATTCGGCATCTGGTCTATCCGACTATTTTTTGCTATCTGGTATAATATTATGCCCGGATATATAATTGTACGACTCAACTTCAACTATCTTACATAATTAATAATATGAAACTATAAAAAGTTATTATAATAAGTGTCTTATACATAAAAAAATAAAATAAATGGTCATACAAATCAGTTAGTACCCCGCACTCTTCACAATCACAAGACCCACGCCCCGCCCCCTCTGCAGGTCACAACTTGAATAGAGTATGGCGGGAGCACGCAACTTTGATACCGGATAGTCGGTTACCGGATATTTGGCGGTCAAAGCATACACGAATATCCGAAATCCGGTCTCCGGCCAAACCGTTATTCGTTGCATCGCTACTTACAACGTCAACCGCTATATTATTGTATTATTATGATCTATATATATAAAAATGAATTGCTGTTCGTTAGTCTCGCTAAAACTCGAGAACGGCTAAACGGATTTATCTTATCTTGGTCTTGACATGTTCGTGGAGGTCTAGGGAAGGTTTAAAAGGTAAGAAAAATTCTAATAACTGCCGGGAAAACCCTAAAAATAGCCCTTTTCTATTTCCCATACAAACGTTTTCTAAATAAGTACGAAGTCTGCCGGGTCAGCTAGTATAATAACAATGCTATCTAATAATAATGATACATTACTGTCATACAATACATTAACACAATGCTGTTCACATCGCGTATTGTTTCTGTAACAGACACCATAAGCGAACGGAGTGGGGCACCATTAAATGATAATTGGTATTAAAACCCAACAGGTATGGAAAAATGCTCAATTAAACATCGACTTATACGTATTAATAGGTTAACTTATGACCGGCCTCACAGCTCAGTGCTGCGATTACGTTCTGATACTATCAAAACATTGTTACAAACAGCTTCTATTTGCTAGTGGTGACTCGTATTATAGAAAGTTTATTGCCATAAAATTGTTATATTATATTTGTTTGTTGCCTTATGTATATTGTTTGTAAATATCAGAATTACGTACGTAATCACAGTATAGTTGCTGATAGACATTCATTGTAATTGATTGTAAACAGAGTTACCTTCGTGATAGCCACTCTGAACTACCTTCTGTCTTCTGTAGGTTGTGGGTTCGATCCCCACCCAGGGCAAACATTTGGGTGATGAACGCAGATGTCTGTTCTATGTCTGGGTTTATGAATTCTATTTATTTACAAAATATAAGTATAAATTAATCTATCAGCTAATGTTCCCATAGTACAAGCTTTGCTTAGTTTGGGGCTAGATGATGTGATAGATAGTGTGAAATTTCCACCAATATTAATTCACTAGCTTTCGCCTACGTTGAAAAACAAAACAAATCTATTCCACGGGAACCGTACATTTTTCCGGGATAAAATGTAGCCTATGTGTTCTTCCAGACTATAATCCATATCTGTGCCAAATTTCATCCAGATCCGTTCAGCCGTTTCAGCGTGGAATAGTAACAAGCATACATCCAGACAACTTTACATCCACACATTCATACATTCTTACAAACTTTCGCGTTTATAATATTAGTAGGATTTACTAAAGGTAAGTATAGATGGAGTGCATGATAGAAATAGTTAGTACCCACCTGAGGAGGCAAGCCAGCCACCATAGCATATGCAATACCTTGCGGTATAGACGTCAGGCCGACTGTTATACCTTAAAACAAAAAAAATAAAGTCAAAATAATGTTCGACACTTACGAGTATTTAAGCTAATATTATAAATGCGAAAACAACTCTTGTTTTTTTGTCACCTTTTCACGACTAAACGGCTGAACGGATCGTAAAGAAATTTAGCAAGGAGATAGATTATATCCTGAAGACGGACGTAGGCTATCATTTATCTCAAAAAATAATCTTGGAGGGGCTAAAGTAGGGGTTGAAAGTTTTTATGTTGCAAAAATAAAAAAACCCGACTGAAAGTACAGGTCATCCAACGGATTCGTGAAATTAGCCACAGGTGCGAGTTTGCGCATGTACAGTTCCTTCCCCCCCTCCTCATACCTCCAATTGCTCCCGAAAAACGATACTGCGCAGCTCTTGCGGCTAACTTCACGAATGCCTAGAACCGTTGAGCGAGCTATAACTCAAAATAGCTTCTTACACCCGCCATATTAGTTTTTTTGACATTTTGTATAGCCTATGTCACTCTTGCGATCCAGACAAATCTAATGACACTTCATTTGTCAAAATCTGTCCAGCCATTTGGCGTCATGTGATAGCAAAAGGAACTCGCATACATCCGATCCTACTAATATTATAAACGCGAAAGTTTGTAAGAATGTTTGAATGTGTGGATGTATGTATGTTTGTTACTCTTTCACGCTGAAACGGCTGAACGGATCTAGATGAAATTTGGCACATATGTATATAGATTACAGTTTAGAATAGCACATAGGCTTCTTTTTATCACGGAAAAATGTCCGGTTCCCGTGGGGTAATTTGTTTTTGTTTTTCAAGGTACCACGCGGGCGAAGCCGTGGGCGGAAGCTAGTATATACACCCCAAACCCGTTACCCTTCTTTTTCGCAGTCGGGTAAAAACACAAACTAAATAAAGAACCTTATACTCGTTTATCCAGTTGTTCATTAGTATGTAGGTGGGTTAAGTACTTTGGTGCTTATTACGTGAGGAAATTTATTTATCTCGTTACGTAAAGAGCTGGTTCTCGTCGGAACCAATGCAAATTTGAACCCACTTCAAACTGAGAATTAGCAAGGAGATTAAAGCGTATCTACTTACGTTTTCAGAAGGTATATTTACTCCAGAATAGAGATTCTATATCTTAAGAATTTTAAACGTGATGTGATATGCTAAAATAATGCGCGTTTTATTAAGTACTAGCGACCCGCCCCGGCTTCACACGGTTAGCAAAGTATCTCTCATTTTTTGAAAATATAGGTAGCCTATGTTACTCAGGGATCATTTTGAATCGTCTTACATACTAGGTGAGTCTTGGTGCCAATTCCAGTCCTATAGTCCGAGAAGAACTGACAAGAAACTCGCTGGGCCCTAGCGCTTTTTTTGTATGATCCTTGTTAATTTTGTTAGGGACACCTAGCAGAGTTGGAGCTGATTCGTCCCAAGCTTTTTTGTCATCTAAGTACTCTGATATTCTATAATAAGCTTTGCGAGACAGTTTTTGTTTTATTACATTTTTACGTCTACATGCTTACCAGCTATAGCATCATGCAGCATGTAATCCCAGCTATAAGTAGGAAGCCATATCGTGATCGGCAGCCGTTTCCTCCAGGACTGCAGGCCGCAGAACTTGGCTGCAGCACGACGAGTCCTGCTGGATTCAACACCTGGAACACATGAAATTACTGCTTTTTGTTTTTTTGTTTTTATAATTGTTGGAACGAAGATCCTTATCGCGCGTTGCGAAAGGGGGCTAGACGGAAAAAATTAAGACCAAAAGTTGTAACGACACTTTTTGCTATAGTTGTACCTAAGCCGTGCGGCGTGCGCGTGTTTCTCTGTCTCTCTCTCTCTCTCTCATAGAAAGCAAGCCGGTTATTTTCGTTTCGTCTTTCTAACTTCGTTCCATCCGGTGTCCCGTGACACCTCTCAAGTTTTTTTTTCTCTCTTTACACACGCTTGACGCTTGAGTAAGCTGGTGAATGCGTGACGAGAGCGTTACGAAAAGTGTGATCGGGCGAGGCGAACGAAAGTTGAGAGGGAGTAGAGATACTGGGCCTTTCTACTCAATTTGCTATTTTACCGTTATTTTAACAACTTTTTGAAGTAAAACTTCTTTACGTTTGACTTGGAGAGTAAGCTAGTGAATGCGTGACGAGAGCGTTACGAAAATTGTGATCGAGCGAGGCGAACGGAAGTTGAGAGGGAGATATAAGTTAGTGAAGATAGAAAGAGAGAATTACGTTTCGTATATTACTGTAGGGACAAGAGAGATGCGAGCACAAATTTTCTTTTTCTCTTTCTCTCATAGTTACGTTGCTTCCTGATCAGAAAGTCTAATCTAAGATTTTAGAGTTCGTCTTTCAAGCTGATAGCATGAAGATGGACCAATAAAATATTGGTTGATACTTAGTTATTTCACGAAGGGTACATTTACTTTACTAATATTTTACGAGATAGGTAAACAAAATTGTTTGTTGCGAACAATGACGAAAGTGAGAACAATGATGGAACCGGTGAGTAGAAAGACCCTACAGATAAGGTGGCCAAACCCGGTCGTACAAGAATGTATTTTCCTGTTTGGAAAAAAAAAGATGTGTCTTAAAAGTATCAAAACAAGTTTATGACTCTTTTGGACTTTTTATTATTATGAGGGTTCCGTACCCAAGGGGTAAAACGGGACCCTATTAATAAGACTCCGCTGTCCGTCCGTCTGTTTGTCACCAGGCTGTATCTCATGAACCGTGATAGTTAGACAGTTGAAATTTTCACAAATGAATACATCATTCTGTTGCCACTATAACAGCAAATACTAAAAAACAGAATGAAATAATAAGAGGGCTCCCATACAAAAAACGTGATTTTTTTTGTCGTTTTCTATACTAATATTATAAAGAGGAAAACTTAGATTGTTTTGTTTGTTTGTTTGTTTGTTTGTTTGAAATGAAGGCTCCGAAACTACTGAACCGATTTGAAAAATTATTTCACCAATGTGTAGAATGAACTTTCAGGATGAACATAGGCTATATTTTATGTAGGTACTTCGCGGGCGACGCCGCGAGCGGAAGCTAGTTAAAGATAATGGTACGGAAGCATTCGTGCGCGAGTCCGACTCGCACTTGGCCGGTTTTTAACTTTTAAATACATAAGTACATACAGGAACCCTAACTACATACGAGTATAACACCAAGCACAGAACAAACATCTATATTCATCACAAAAATATTTGCTCTGCGCGGGAATCGAAGTCGTAACATACAAAAGGTTGTTTTACCTTATGAGCTCATTTTTACCAGCACTTACCTTCAATAATCATCTTTAAATTCACTATAACGCCACACTAAAACATCGCGAAAATTATTTTAACAGTGACTTAGCCTGATGATGGTGTTATGAGATGACTCTATGTGACTCTGTGTGACTTTAATCCTTTCACCACACTGGTTCAAAAACACTAGTGACACGATAAAAAGAAGAAGAAGATGGTGTAACAACCAAGATCCCGGCAGCACTAGCGGTCACACGTCCAAATGTTGACCGCGACGAACTTAGCTATGATCAGAACTAGCTAAAACAAAGTCTTTTAAAACTGGCGCGGAAGTGATATAACATTAACGTGCGTCTACTACGGTGGTCGGCAACGTAATGAGTAAAAAAAACTGCATTAACATACATAAAACTCGTGCGCAAGAGTTGTGTACAACGGCCCGCGTCCACTGTTGAAGCGAGGCGATGCGATAAATAACAACATAACTTGTTTGTACATCTATACTAATATTATAAAGAGGAAAACTTTGATTGTTTGTTTGTTTGTTTGAAATGAATAGGCTCCGAAACTACTGAACCGATTTGAAAAATTCTTTCACCAATGTGTAGAATGAACTTTCAGGATGAACATAGGCTATATTTTATGTAGGTACTTCGCGGGCGACGCCGCGTGCAGAAGCTAGTACATACATAAAATCACGCCTGTTTCCCGACGGGGTAGACAGAGACCACGGATCTCCACTTGCTACGATCCTGACATATCTCTTTTGCTTCATTCACATTCTTCATACACGTCGGTTTAGGGTACTCTTGACCTGGCCTTTCTCTTAAACGTCCCCAATTTGATCGAGGTACGTTCGCCGAGGTCATCCCCTTCCAACTGTCCCATTCATACTCGCCTTATTTAGATACCTGTTTCGACAATTTCGTTTCATCCATCCTTTCTACATGCCAAACCATCTCAGCATACCCTTCTCAATTTTCATCACTACGTATTCTTTCACTCCACAACGTTCTCATATCACACATACTTCTCAAAGCTCTTATTTAACGTGTTTGTAATGATAATATAGTAGACATCTCAATTTTCTAGTTACTTTATAGTGACTAGAGCTAAATCTAGTATCACTGTCTATCAGTGATTTATAGTGACTAGAGTAAAAGAAAGTTAGAAAGAGCTAGTGATACGATAAGTATGTAGATACTTAGATCAGGAAATCATAGAAGATATCTAAAGGAGGGTAGTCAGAGGCACCTGAATATTGGCACATACCATTTTTTGCAGTAATTAGTATTCCGTACGTGACAGGTTACAAGATCATCGCTGCTTAAAAAATGACCTTAATAATTATTATTTTATTTCAGAAACCTAAACCGTGTAGCTTATTCAGACGGTTATAAAGTTTAAATAGTAAATCTCTGTTAAACCTATGATTATTAGCATTCGTCTTAAATTTAAGATCTATAGGTACTATTTAAACTGTCATATAAACTAATTACTTAAAGTAAATACATCCATTTAAATAGTTTATAGTGGTACCTAATAGATGTCATGGTATGAATTTCGGCTCACACAAAAACACCATGAAATATAGCCAAATACACACAAATACCTTATGTAGTACATAGTATAATAATTAATATGTATTTTGTATACTTATGTATTTACCAAAAAAGTATATATAACTAGCTGACCCGGTGAATTTCGTATCACCTACTATTCTTCGCAATTTTTTTTATTTTCTCACCATTTAAACTTTCCCTGAACTCCAACGAATATTTCAAAACCGAAATTACCCAAATCAGTTCAGCCGTTCTCGAATTTTAGCGAGACTAACGAACAGCAATTCATTTTTATATATTATATTATATATTATACATGTTGTGCCGTATAATATTATATTATATATGTTAAGATGGTTTGGGCATGTAGAAAGGATGGATGAAAGGAGATTGACGAAACAGGTGCATAAGGAGAGTGTGAATGGGACAGTTGGAAGGGGAAGACCTCGGCGTACGTACCTCGATCAAATTGGGGACGTACTAGAGAAAGGCCAGGTCCAGAGTACCCTAAACCGACGCGCATGTATGAAGAATGTAATGAGAGTGAATGAAGCAAAAAAGGTATGTCAGGATCGTAGCAAGTGGAGATCCGTGGTCTCTGCCTACCCCGTCGGGAAACAGGCGTGATTTTATGTATATATGTATGTATGTGCCGACCCCACATGACGTGGGAAAAGGGCAGGAAGATGATGATGATGATGATGATAGATTTAATCTATCAGCTATCTGGTTCCCATGGTAACAAGCTTTGCTTAGTTTGGAACTAGATGGCTTTGTGTGAAATGTCCACCAATATCTATTTATTTATTTATTCTTCAAGGTTTCCATGGTTTATGATAAAGGCTATGTTGACTGTCAGTCAGTCACCTAACTATTCTATAGGTATACATAATACTTAAGAATGTGTATTAAGATTAATTATCTTTACACATGTTTATAACAAGATGAGATTTAACAAAAGTCTAGAGAAGATATCTTAAAAGTCTTATCATGCAACCTTATTATATTTGCACAGACAAACAAACACTAGGATTTTATTATCGTGTAAAAAATTAAGATTATTAACTAAATGCGTCTTGGATAGGTAATATACTGTTGGTGAAGCTGAAACCAAATAGTTGCTGGTATTTGGTGTTGGTAAAAATCATATTAGGTAGTTATAAAAACAAAAACAAATAAACTTGATTATTTTCTACTTCTCATTGAAGTTAGCCCCGGAGGTGACACATGCCTTTGAATATCTAAGATTTTACATCACTCCTAAGCTAGCCCGTGTCTTAACAATGTATTCCTTCACCATTTAAAAGTACTGTAGGTCTACCATGAGTTTTCACAATCTACACTCGCTAGCGACTGTATTTAAAAATTGTATGAAAACTTGTACAGCGCCTCTAGTATAGTTGGGTACTAAAACCTCATGTAGGTAACTATCCTAGGTCACAGCGTACTACAGCAACTGTAGTTTGCGCTTCATTCATTTGCTTAGAATTTGGTACCATGAGTAACAATTTTGACAGATGTCATAGTAACGTACTATTACTACTATAGTAACGTCAGCCGATCTAAATGTGACAACTCATGGTAAACGTACTGGTATAGTCCTTAATTTTTCAAATAGAAAAATCCACTGCGGAACCGAATTACCCTTACGATCAGGTTAGGCCACCAGAGGTCTCAACATGATCATGACTGTATTTCCATGTTTCGGAGAAAACTCAAATCGCTTTCAGTTCCTTTTATTTTGCAAGTAAGTACATACAAAAAATACATAATAAAATCCAGACACAGAACAAACATCTGTGTTCATCACACAAATGGTCGTCCTGGTTGGTGATTGAGTCCACAAACTACGCAGAAGGCATAGCTACTACCAACGGAGCTGTGAGGCCGGTCAAAGTATTGGCAGTAACTTTTTTTTTAATAAGCAAGAAGTATGAGCAAGTAGGCTGAATGTAAACAAAGTGTGTTAGTTTGTGTCATTGTTTAGTACCTATCTAGTGAAAAGATAAGCTTGTTCAAATAATTCTAGTACTAAAACTGAAGCTGATAATTTCATAGAATAGGTACATAATATCTCCAGAAACATACTTATGTAGGCAAGTATTTAACTAGGTAATACCTACACAGTGTAGTAGGCATAATGTTTACAAATTGAAATCAGAAATTTACAAACAGAAGTTGACTATAGATCGGTAAACTAAGTAGATACGTCTGTAGGAAGTACTAATAGTAAATCGTAAATTTATTAATTGTAACAGGTCAAAGGATTAAGTACGTACCTATCAGTATAATATGATATGAATACTTACCTAAATTACACTTGATAAATATCGGGTCAGAACTTACCTAAAAGCGGTGTTCTGGGGTCATCTTCGTCCATGTTTAAAACTATCAGTTATTACTGCTCATCAGCTATGCATGAGTGATTGTTCCATTTTGATAAATCTTATCAATTTTGCAAATAAACTCCCATTTGTCCTACATAGTAAATTACTTTGTTTTGCTAGCATTTTTCAAATCTCGCAGACTTACTTTGACAAACGACGTTCATTCAATTGACATTGACAGTATATAAATTGATACCTAGTTGACGTTGAAAATTAATGTATTTAGTACTGTATTTAGCGCCAATAGTTCTCTTCAAATTCCATCGGAGGAAATCCCGAGAATTTTCAACAAAACAGCCATCTTTTGTTTAAAATTGACTTGACAACTTGACTATGACTCATACTTATAAATAAGTACACTTGACACTGGCAAAATTGTTCTCTAAGAGACAGATGCCATAATTGAAGAAGAAGAAGAAGTATTTAGCGCTATCTGTGTAAAGATAACGAAAGTTTTATTTTTCAAAAGTACGATAGATGGCGCTATTGTGGCTCTTAGGCACCAAAACCCCCGTAGCAAAATTGCAATACTCGTACCGTATTTAACCACGGGAAACTAACATACCTACATCAAATACGCTACCTAGTTTTCTGAATCAATAAGTTAGATTTCCTAGTCTGTCTATCCATGTAGCTCGCTGAACCGACAAAACTTTAATTAAGTATTATTGGGACCAATGTAAAGTACCTATTGTGCGTGGTAGGGGGCGGCGCGATATGCTTTCCTCTTTAGAATCTTGAATTATTATTATGCCTTCACCTTACAAATTTGCAGATAAAATACATAATGAGATCTCAAAGAAGTAGTTAGGTAGGTAGAGATGATTCAATCTAAAAATGCACGCCCCTCCACTTGTACTTGTACCGTATGTAGAGGAAAATAGTGTAGCAAAATACATTGGAGGGGCGTGAATTTTTAGACTGATCTACCTCTACTAACATAGCTGTATTTCTGTTCTGCAGGTAAGGTAACTTGTAGTAATTTGGCAAGCGAACGCTCTCTAATTAGAACAGCAGGCATGAACCTGCGATAACCTTAATGGAGCCAGCCCGTCCACCGCTAGTCTGAACCGGATCCGATAGTATCTGTGCACATCAGTGCACGCGTAAACCACGTAGAACTTGAACCATGTGATTTACTACTTACATTATTTTGATGATATTTAGGTTAGTAACTATAATATTATTATTGTCAATGATATTTCGTGGTAAAGCGAAGCTAAGGTAACGTAGCGAGGCTGAGAGCGAGAGATTGCGGGTTCGATTCCCGTAATAACAAGACCAATAAGACAAGGAGTTCAAATGTGAAACAAAATCGAGTGTTAATTCTGTGGTGTCGGTGTATTCCCGTTGTCCCCGTATGCCATGTCCCCGATACGGGGACAGCGGGACGTGATTACCTAACTAAATATTTACCTATAGAAAGGTTTTTATGAATCGATTCAAAAGTTACAATTAGGTACTTATCTAAGTACCTAGGTACTTCTGTACTAAGTGGGTAAGATTTTCTGGTGTTTCTAGGTAGGTTATTATTTATTTTTTAATGTCAAACTTAGATTGAACTCATTACCAAATTGCCACCTGTAGCATGTAGCTAGGTACCCTTGTGAGCTTGTCAAAAGAAAACATATATTAAAGGTAGTGTGTATTTAGATATTGAACCAATTTTTTTATTTCTTTGTTAAAGACAGCACGTGCCGCGGTAAAACGCTAGTTACTATAAATTTAGATAATCACTGCCCTATTTACTGTGGCTGGAAGTAAACAACATTTACGTCATTCGGAGGTTGGTACCCCAACCCGAATTGGAATCAAAATAGTTATTGCAACACAAACAAACTCAAATGTATAGGTCCCAGTAGGTACATAAGTACATAAGTAGTATTACATTTTGATTGATCACAGAATAAATGATAGGTACACTACTTACCTACTACCTGCACAGAGGTAGTTTATGAAACTTAGGTATTTATTGGAAAACCGACAGCTAACAATTCTTCACATAATTTTCAAAAGAATCTGAGACATGGAAAATAGCGTTTAGATTTCTGAAAAAAAAAATATTTGTTAATACTGATAATATTAATAATGTAATAATTAATACGTAAGGATCTAATCTAAGTAGTCAAAGTCATTATGATTACAATAACTAATTATTTTGTTTCGTTCCTATATTTACCTGCATTGCCGGAAAATTGGCGTTTTTAGTTCTTCAAAATTCCGCTAAGTAATAAATAAAGTTTCGTAAACTATCAAAACCAGTCCGGGATTCGCGACCACTTCAATCTGAGACCAGGATGGGTGGAGATAATGCAGCATTTTTACCGGAAACTTAGTCAGAGAACAAAAATAAAGTTCTTAAACTAGGTCCCCTAAATCATCGTACAAACAACATAGAGTAAGCCTATGTAGGTACCAACCCTTAGATAACAATATAGTAGGGGAGAATGGAGGAACAGGACTTGTTGGGCCGTCCCGACCAGTGGGTTAAGGGCAGAGAGGTGTGCACCTAATACTAGGTTAATAATATAATATACCTATCTAGATGTTATAAATACATACCTAGGTAGGTAGAAACACAGGAAGTCGTAATGCGGGGTCAAACAGATTTAAGTATTATCTAAGTTAACGGCTTGACATTTATCATTGATCTAGATACCTACAACTTAGCTTTAGGTATTAAATACTTAGCTGCTAGTTGAAAATGTCGAACTCTTAGCTGGGGTCTATTTCCTGAAAAATATAATTATGGGTGTCTTCAAATCGAGAGTCGATATGTTACTCTTAGGTAAGCGTGCTCCATCGTAGACCTCACTAATGCCTAACATCAGGCAGAGTGAGGTCAAACTTAAACTTATAGGTATTTATTAAAAAAAAAGTTTTGAAATGCACAGTACCTACCTACTAATATAGGTAGTTCTGCAAAATTCATTACAATTACATCATTCGTACACGCGGTCATTCTACTATAATGTATGTTTATGTCTTATGAATATAGTAAATAAAGACGTTTTTGGCGATGATCACGAAAATATAAATATTATCGCGAGCATCGGCAGAAACGTCATGTTTCTAGTTACTAACAATATTACTTACACTCGCAGTCACAGCTTACGCTAAAGCACAGAATAACAAAATAATACTGACCTACTACGTAACGGTAGATAAAATAATAAATCAAAAACATAGGTACGTAAGTAATAATAAAGCACTGGTGGTGTAGTGGTAACGCCCGCGCGCCCCTGCCTCTCGATCCGAAGTGGGTTCAAACCTGTTCGTGCACCAATAAGTTTTTCCATTTGAAAAAATTATGTGCGCAATGCCAATGCTCTTAAACGGTGGAGGAAAACACCGTGAGGAACCGGCTTACCCTAGAACCAAAAATTCGAAGGTTTGCGTCATAGGTTCGTATTGTATTGTAAGAACAAGCGGCAATGGGCTTGTAACCTGTCACGCAAGGAATACCTACTAACTACAATGCAAAATGTGGGTAAATGTGCCAATATCATGTTTGGACCTCTGACTATCCTTTTTATTATAAGTATCCTCAAAGACCTAAGTAACTAGAAACCTGAGGAGATATCTACCGAACGATACCAAGTCAAACATAATTACCCCATCTTTTTTTGAAGTCGGATGAAGAAGGATTTTGTTGTGACTGATTTAATTGTCTGACCTATTCACAATGTATAAGTACATAGGTAGGTAATTAGAATGTTTCCGTCACTAGTGAAAAGGTGAAAATATACATCGAGAGCATTAGATGAAAGACTGACCCTTATTGCGTCATACAGCAATTCACAAGGTCTGACGGGAGAAAGAGATAGATGGATGTTAGAATTTCCGTCTCATCGGAAGTCTGATGAAAGGTGTAATGCAGTTTCATCATGGTATTCTATGCCATGCTGTGCTAGCGTTTTTTTGGACTGAGTTTTTTCGCGGACTTTAGGTACATGCATGTGAAATTGCTGACAGTTACTACTTGGTCTAGGCAATTTATGTATGACTGCTGTTAGACAATCGAGTTACATCATCGCAAAGCCTAACATTCAGTAATGGGGAATGACCTTTAGATATTTTCCTTTGGGGTTTAGAGGAAAGAAGTACTTAGAGGATATCTAAGAAATAAATTCTCAAAATTGAACTTCCATAATAATGCAAATGTATAAAAGCTATACCGAACTGCAGAGAATAAAAATATTATACCTCTAGCTTCCGCCCTCGAAGTATGTAGGTACCTACGTAAAAATATAGCCTATGTCAACAAAACAAAACAACAAAATAAATCTATCCCACGGGAACCGTACATTTTCCGGGATAAAAAGTAGCTGATGTGCTGGTCCAGACTATAATCTGTGCCAAATTTCATCCAGATCCTTTCAGCCGTTTCAGCGTGAAAGAGTAACAAACATACATCCATACATTCATACAAACTTTCGCGTTTATAATATTACCTACTCGTAGTAGGATAGTAGGATGTAAAATTTCAATTTATTTAAAAAAATACAAACATTAGACCCAAAAAATAAGAAGTATCAATTTGTATCCATTGTAATTTGCAATACCGAACCTGCCTCTAGAAATGACCTACTTTTAAACTGTCTCCGATAGATTTTCTTACGATTTTACTCATAGTGTTACATCACGCGAACTCACGCGCACCATAGTGACTATGTCGTACTCTCTGGTCGCGTAGTAACGTCACAGAATAAAAACTAGTCAGTGAAGTAGCGTGTTTGTTTGGATTGCATTCCAATCGCAATATTTCCAATAAAAAAACCGGCCAAGTATAACCTATAATAAATAAATAAATAAATAAATAAATAATAAAGCTTTATTTAATTCCGTACAAAATCAATTCTTTAAAAGTTAAGTACAAAAAAGATTAATAATTAAATGTTTTGTTTAGCTTGATATTTGTGCGGACCCCCTTTGGGTAAAAGCCTCCTCCAAGGCGTGCCATTTTTCTTTGTCGCTAGCTACTGTTAGCCTTACTTACGACCCGCGCCGTCTCTACTATCTCGTCCACCCATCTGGCGCTAATTACCTATACTACCCACCAAATAAAATGTTTGGACGTGCCTCTGATTCCCCTCTAGATAGGTATAAAGATCTAAGTAACTGAAGATCTAAACAAATATCTACCAAAGGGAATTCAATCGTTATAATGTTTGTTTTTGTAGGTACTAGATATATCAAATAGGTAAGTTTTTTTCTGTTTGGTAAGCCTAATTTTTTTTTGTTACAAAAGCCTTTTCTGTACCTACTAAAAAAACAATCACGCACGACCCGATGTAACCCGATCTCTAATTCCTTAGATTTTTTAAGGATATCTAAAGGAGGTAGTCAGAGCTACACATAATATTTGGCACATGCTCACATTTTGCACAATTGTTTTACGAGTATATGTAAGTCCCGTAAGTACTATTAGTTTCAAAACTTTTTCAGTTAGGTTATGAACCTTTTTTGTACTGTAATCTTTTTAAAACGATGTTGTAGGTAGGCATGAATTTTGAATCTCAAAGACCCAGCGTGCCATGGAAAATAGCGCGCTGCTAAGTAAGTATATAGGCATGCAACCGCATTATCTCAGCATTCTTATACGGAACACGAA
Source organism: Cosmorhoe ocellata (assembly GCA_963675405.1). Classification (NCBI taxonomy): domain Eukaryota; kingdom Metazoa; phylum Arthropoda; class Insecta; order Lepidoptera; family Geometridae; genus Cosmorhoe; species Cosmorhoe ocellata. The sequence goes on along the minus strand of OY776254.1, from coordinate 934,191 downwards.
CTAGCGAGGACCTGCTGCGATCCCTACCCTTATTCGTAAACAAACTATTGATAATAAATTGTGGTTATTGTGAAGTTTTCAGTTTGTGTTTAGAGGTGTCGTGATTTTTAAAGGTTAGTGGAATAATATTATACTATAAGTGTGTAGGTAGGTATATACCTGAGGTATCTGAGTATGGGATTTTTTTTTGGGTTTAAATGATCGTCTAGGTTAGTTGATTGAATTCGCAAAAAATTTTAGGTCCTAGTTTTAGTTTACTTCATTTTATCAGAGATTATTATCTAAGAAAGGCTTACGAGTCTAGGACTAAATTAGTAATGTTATTTTTAATTTCGTCCGTGATTGTAGGTTAGTCGACAGTGGCAAAACTAAGTCGACAGTGGCAAGTGACATTCATTTTAGGGAAAAATCATAAGTAAGTACCTACGGAGGCAGGTGTACCTACTTGCAAAATTTGGGTCTTATTCCCGCTGAATCTTGATTCCAAAGATTTAGGTATAAATAATAGGTAAGGTATCTAGGGAGAGAGAGAGGTAGGAACATAAATTTCAAATTTTATCCTGCACAAAGCATTAAGGATTTTGGAGGATTACGTACGCGAGGTTATTGATGATAATGACGATCTACATAAGAACCTTTCAAAAAAAGAGCTCGAAAGGAGTCTCTCTGATGCACTGCCTTTCACCACACTGGTTCAAAAGAACTGGTGACACGGACACATTATTTCTACCTAACTGCAAAGTACTTAGGCATGTTTCTATAGTTAGATTCACCGATCAATTCACCTGAGTAGGTACCTACATGTGTTTCACAATCACATCTCACAGACTGATATTAAAAATGCAAAAGTTTGGCGTGTGTGTGTGTTAGTTTGTTATTTCTTCGCGTTCAAACAGCTGAATGGATTTAGATGGATTTTCCCCGGTGGTTACGTTATATTCGAAAGTGAGTGTCATAGGTTAGTATTCTTATAAGCGGCTTAAAGCTTGCAACCTGTCACGTACGGAATGCTTACCACTGTGAAAAATGTAGACATACATACATACATACATACATAAAATCACGCCTGTTTCCCGACGGGGTAGGCAGAGACCACGGATCTCCACTTGCTACGATCCTGACATACCTTTTTTGCTTCATTCACTCTCATTACATTCTTCATACATGCGCGTCGGTTTAGGGTACCTACTCTGGACCTGGCCTTTCTCTAGTACGTCCCCAATTTGATCGATCAAGGTACAAGGTAGACATACAGTACCAAATATCATGTTTAGACGGGCCTCTGACTAACCCTTTTAGATATCCTCAAAGATTAGTAACTAGAGATCTGAGGAGATATCTACCGAGTCGTAATCATGTTTAGATGTTTTTGTTTTTTTTTTAATCCTGAAAAATATCACATGGGGATGACAATTATCGGGTGCGACCGCGGGACGCTGATAGTGGTTCCATAATACCTAACGAGATAATTCCAATCCAAGTCAATGACCCAAGTCAGCTGATTAGTTGAAAGGCACGGTTCACCTAATGGCAATAGACCCTCTCACTGTGTCTATACAAGGCCATATTGAGGCAGTTGAAGTAACATAGGTAGGTCGGTGGTACCTACTTTGCCTCTGGGGTGTTCGAAATATATATCTCCGCTATCACGTAGGACTTACGCAAGTATTTATTTCAAAAGACAAAAACTTGACTGTAAGTAATGTGAAATAGCTTTTTACAGCAGCCATATTGTATTTTTTTGATTTTGATTTTTTTTTGACATTTCATATAGCCTCTGTCAGTCTTGTGATCAAGACGAATTCAACGAGACCTCATTTATGAAAATCTGTGCAGCCGTTTAGGCTAAAGCGTGGCAGCCAAAGAAACTCTCATACATACAGTAATACTCATACATATAATTATACTTAAGCATCATCATCATCTTTCTGCCCTTTTCCCACGTTACGTGGGGTCGGCCCAACATTGTGACCTCTGTCATTCGTCATCTCTGTACTCACTCCTATTGTAAGCAGTCGGGTAAAAAGATACACCAGATAATACTAGCACACCAGTGAACGGAAAAAACATAGAAGCCTTACTTCTAGGAAAATATCCGCGACATTTTTCGCGGATATTTTCAGACAGGACACGAAATTTCACACATCGAAACTCTTTCGTGGATTTGCCAAAAATTTATTAATGTCGACTTTATTCCCTCGACGTTAGGGTTTAATGTTTACGACGTTAGGTGTTTTTATGTAAATTTTTGATTTAATTCTTTGGCATAATTGACAAGCCCCGCCTACCACAGCACATTTTTTGTGGGATCATTTTTTAGCTCACGGAATACTTCCATGTATTTTCTGTTCACTGTTGCACACCATAAATATTACAACTAAATAATTAAGTAAGTACATATATCTTATGGGCGGTCTTATCGCTGACAGGTCATGATATGGGCACCTTATGGGCAACCACCTTGGGAAAGTGGTACCTATATTGTCGTGAAACCTAAAAGTTCGAAGACATAGTCTAGAGAAGTATAACATGGGCTAGGTACTTTTTATACGGGTACCGCGAAAGCTACTTATGTATGCAACTCTGCGTAGATAAGATGGGTGACCTCAGGATCATAGCCGTTGCATTTTGATTGTGAAATTGTTTTTATGTAGCAGCCAATTAGTCTCACTAGACATGATTATCCAATCATATATTTATTATGCTGTTGTTGAATTCTGCCGGGTTGTATGCGTCAACCTTCATAATTATTATCACAATTTCTACTTCGTATCTCTACTTAGAATGCATTTTTATATTTGTGCAGTATATCCCAATTATATGAATAAATTATGAATACTTGCTAAAAATAAAGTAGTGTAGGTATTCATAATTATTATCAAAATTTCTACTAAGTCTAAAAAAATATAAATCAAAAAATCTAGAAAAAAAACCCGTTCACGACTGTAAGCCAACAGACATACTGTGACAGACTGTACTCCTTCATCTCATGGAGTAGAATGAAACATTATTTTGTTTCGATGTTTAGAATGGAGTAGTCTTGAAACTTAAACGCACTATTTTTATTTTACCTTTTTTTAATAATAATTCCTTGGAGTAGATTGAGAACTAAAGTATGAGATTCTTATCTTTTTTGAACAAAAGAATGGAGTACTTTGGGAATAAGCCATCCCCAGGCTCGGTAGATATCTTTTCAGATATCTAGTTACTCTGAGGATATCTAAAGAGGGTAGTCAGAGGTGCGTCCAAACTTGATATTTTGCACATTCCGTACGTGACAGGTTGCAAGTCCATCGCCGGTTATAAGAATACTAACCTATGACACACACCTTTGAATTTTTGATTATAAGGTAGTTTAACTCTAAGGTAGAAGAACGCATTGCATACGCATTGTAATAATTTTCCTGACTAGCTTAGGGATAATCACAAGGTAGTTTTCCATTTGTAGTGTTCGCTAAATAAGGATTAGGTAAATAATGCGGAATAATTCTATCTACGAGTACATTCTATGTTATTTATTATAGTAGGTAGGTACATAGGGAGTAGGCACATAAGAATTCCGAGAACAGAAAAATCCATTGGTGCACGACCGGATTTAAACTCACGAACGGATCGGAAGGTGGAGTAACTACCACTAGACCTATTCCTAGATAAAATGATAAAGGATTCTTCTGTTCGAAAAATGTATGGTGACGGAAAACATTGTGAGGAAATTCACAGGCAACGCTGACTGTTTTTATAGCATTTATCGTTTGCCACATTAAAAAAAATGCGAGATTATTGGTTACTTATTTAGGAAGTACAGTCACCTCCAAAACTGTGAAGATTTATTATATTATTTTTGTTCAATTATATTTAACGGGATTTCCGAGCATGTGTTGTACATGGCGATGTAACTTCCATGTTGGGAGTTGGGAAACAAAAAAGACCGGAAACGAACAACAATGCGTAATGAACTCTCTGTCCGTCCTTAACCGACTGATAGAATAGAACAAAATATTATGACAGCCCTTATCAATACATTTCTCGAGCCAAACAGATAAATTTTCCTACGACCATGAATTAATAGTAGGTACCTACCTATAGGTACCTATGTCGCAAGAATGAGGAGTACATATCAGGGCAATAAAATTATATTTTAACAACGTATTTATAATATTATTAATGGCGGATTTGACCAAACTATTATACTTAAAATAAATCGTAATTATCGAGGAGTAAACTGACATTATTATAGTGGCTTTGGGCATACGAGGGGCCTTACCACAAGCTTTTACAAATCATCATGTATCAAACACGTCAAAGTTTTAAGCTTGCAGTAACACTATTTCAATACAATGTTTATATGTCATGGTAGATACGTTTCAAAGATATTACATTTTAGCTAAGTAGGTATTGAACTTTTACATGGAACAGCTGTTTTATTTTTCGCGCTCACAGTGTTGGTTTCTTAGAAAAAGTTGTTTATATTGATGGGTAATTTAACCCCCTGAAGTTTTCGGAAGTAGTCTGGTAACACCCTGTACAATTACTTTGACATAGCCCGAAGAGTTTGTAGTAAGGCCCCAGCAGAAGTTAGTCAAATCCATACTAAGATAAGATTGGTTGAATTTTCAGGTATGGTGCGAGTGTGCGTGATCGGCGCGGGCGCAGCCGGCGTGTGCGCGGCGCGGCACCTGGCAGCGCAGGCCTGCGAGCTGCACGTGCTGGAGCAAGCGCCGCGCCTCGGCGGTACCTGGGTCTACACCGAGACCGTCGGCTACGATGACTTCGGTCTACCGGTGCACACCAGCATGTATAAGAGTTTGAGGTTAGTAACCTGTCTAAGTAACGCTTAGGGTACGAGTTGGCAGCGGGCGACACGAGGCAGCAGCGGACGACGTGTTGCGGCGACTCTACCGATTTCTTTGTATTTCTATGAAATGTGTCGCTAGCTTCGTATCGCTAACTACTGAGGGAATTTCCTAGAAATACATAAACCAGTTGTGTCACCGCGACACGTCGTCCGCCACTGCCTCGTGTCGCCCGCTGCCATAATTATCGTACCTTTACCGAAGGCTTTTTAATCACTCGCTCTGTCTAAGTGCTGGGCAAGTCTAGGTCATCATTATCTTCTTGCCCTTGTCCCACGTTATGTGTGGTCGGCACAACATGTGATCTTTATTTTTATTTATACTTTGTACACAGATTATACATAATAAAACTTAAAACTAGTGGCATGTACACAGGCGAGCTTAACCCTAAAAAGAGTTCTCTTCCAGCAAACCTTGGGATATGGAGATTTTAACTAATTGGTGGGTATATTGCGTACAAAAAAAAAATGAGAAAAGAAAGAAATTAATAATAACTAACTCTAATAACTAACACTAAGAAAATGAGAGGAAATAAAAAAAAAAAAAAAAAATCTTATTTAATTAAAATAAACTAAAAATACACTTATACTTATATAGGTACTAACATATAAATATGTATATATTATAGGAACTACTTATATATATGTATATATATATACAATATAAATAAATAAATAATAGTAATACATAAAAAAAAAAAATATCTTAACACTTACAAGGAGAGATAGTGCTCTTTGACTTTTCGCTTGAAAATAGCAAGCGATGGACTGGCGCGAATGTCGTGAGGGATAGAATTCCACAACTTTACAGACTTAACTGTAAATGAGTCACCATAGCGACTAGAGGAATGGAGAGGAATTTTTAGAAGAAGAGATTTAGATGTTCTGCTCGGCTCACCACGGGGGACAAGGAAATTAAAGCGCTCATAAAGATAGGAAGGAGAAAGAGGATTGTTAAGAATATTATAAAGAAGAGAAAGGGTATGTAGATCACGTCGCCGACGAATGGGAAGCCATCTTAACTGGGCTCTGAATAATGAGACGTGATCAAACTTGCGCAGGCCAAAAATGAATCGGATACACAAGTTTTGAAGACGCTCCAACTTGTTGAGGTACTCTTCAGAGGCATCTATGAAGCAGCAGTCAGCGTAATCGATTAATGGTAACAAGAGAGATTGAGCAAGAATGACTTTAGTTTCATAGGGCAAGAATTTCTGGAGTCGCTTAAGGGATTGGAATGAGAAGTGGACTCTTTTGCTAATTTCAATGATATGATTAACCCAAGACAATTGTGAGTCAAAAATAACACCCAGGTTCTTAGCGGTGGTTGTGAAACAAATTGTAGAGCTATCATAAACAAGTGAGGGCAGGGGAGATTTATTAATTAAATTATGATTAAATTAATTGATCTTCTTCCATTTCCCTCTGTCATTCGTCATCTCGATACTGCCTTCTTTCTTACCCAGTTCATCTTTCACACAGTCCATCCATCTTTTCTTTGGCTTACCTCTACTCCTGTATCCATCCACATTCATAACTAACACTCTCCTCGTCACTTCACACATCCAAGTGCTAAGTCCAGCCTAATCCAAGTCCGAGAAGAACAGGCAAGACACTCGTCTCGGTTCTGCTTTTTAGTATGATTCTTATTACAAAAAAAAATAAACAAAATTATGCATAGCTGTTTACATTAATTAAAACAAGGGAACATCATAGCAAACTCGTAAGTTCGCTGTCGAAAGGCAGAGCTATATCGGTCCATGAGTTCTTATCAACATATTCTATGACTCCATTCCTTAGGTATTCGTGCAAGCTCCAATCAGCTCCAATCCCACGTTTAAGACTCGATAGCTGATAGTTTATCATCTTTTGTGTTTGGGTTGCGAACATCAGGGGAGATCCGTTCATTGAACTTTGCACTGATAACTTTAGCAAAACTACCTACCAATAAGATTACCTACCTATAGATGAGCGTGATTCTCTGAACAAGATTATTTTTCGTATGGTGTCACAAATCTTTGGCATATGAACGCAGGCTTGTAAAAGACAGCAAAAGAGTTCGTAAAAGACATAAAATACATATTACGAACGAAAGAATGAGATAGACTCCGATAGCAATTAAGCCTAGATGCTTAGATTACGTAAGCCTAGATGTATTATCAAGTTTTTTGCATATTCTTGTTCCGCCTAGGCACCAGTCACTACTGCAACTCTTTGCGATAAAAACCACGTGTTCGAGAAGATACGGGCAATGCAATGTAATTATTGAATTAATTGTCATTGCCAGGTTGAATTTAGATAACATTATATTTCATTCGATACATGCAACAATGTTTGCAGATGATATAAGTTATAGGTAAGGTAATAATTATATTTTTAACAAGAAGATCAGGGACTACCAGTGGAAAGCAATGGCGTTAGACCGAAAGAACTTTGCCCAGCAGTGAGACAGTTTGGGCTAGATACAACAACAAGAAGCTAAAAATCTACTTTAAATATTCCTAAATCCAACTTGACAAAATAGGTGTTGTGATATTTAGAATGATGGTCAAAAGTAAAATCGTCTACAAAAGAACCATGATTACGTTTGATGGTAGATATCTTTTCTGTTGAAGCGCACATAAACTTTCCGAACAGAAAAAAGTATCGGTGCACCAATCGAACCCACAACCTTAGGAAGGGCCACTACCACTAGACCACTGGTGATCCCAGTTTATTTATTTTGCCCAAAAGCTTGTCGTCAAGACGTGTGACCTGCTATGGACCGATTGCTAGGTCAGAAGCTATCTGCGTTAGACGGGTTCTGCAATTCCTTCCTATTTATGTTATCTTGGTCGTTAGATTCTGTTTTTGCTATGTGGAAAAGTATTGTGAACAAAAACAACATTTTACAGAATCTTAAAATTTTCTTCTAAAGCTAAATCTAATCCTATATCTACTACTCCCATAGCATGAGTACCTGTATGGTGGACAACATTTTCTTTTAGGTACAGAAGCGAAGACAGAGTTACATTTGTGACGACTTATCTTCCGTAAAGTAAAACACTATCTGAGCTACCGGCTCATGTCCAAAGGGCTGGTTTAGTGCAGTTCTGGAAATACCAAAGCACGAAACGAAAACATGCACTTTGGTTAGTTGGTAACATGTTTACAAAAACAACTCGTACGCACTCGAGATTCCACAACCGTTGACCTGTAATGTTGTTTGTGTAAGCTATCACGGCAATGAATAAAATAATTGACAAGTATTTACCAAATAGAAGTTTTAATAGACAATCGGGACGAGGAAAAATTCTACAGTTTAATAAAAATTTATGAAATAACAAACTTTTATCCTCTTTCCAGAACGAACCTTCCAAAAGAGATCATGGGATTCCCCGATTTTCCGATCCCTGAAAACGAGAAATCATACCTGCCATCTAAGGATATGCTGGCGTTCCTTCAGATGTATGCTGATAAACATGGCGTCACTGAACTCATTAAAGTAAGTTTAGGACGACTAAAATCTAACTTGCACGATATGGAATGAAAGTTGTCCAACGCCAGAAAACGCGGCGGTGCATATGATATAAGAGTAAATGAATGTTCTTCTTCTCCTTCAGTTCAAGACACACGTGCAGCGCGTGGCGCCGCGGGCGGGGCCCTCCGGAGAGGTGTGGGACGTCTCCACCAAGTGCATGGAGACCGGGGCCTGCGAGACCAGGGAGTATGACTACGTGTTCGTGTGCAACGGACACTACAACACGCCCTTTATACCCAGCATACCCGGCCTCAAGAACTTCCAAGGTGAAGCATCTAGCCCAGTTATTTGGCTTAAAATCAGTCTATAATTACGTTTTAAAAACTAAAAACAAACCGATTTCAATGTTGCACTAGGTACGTAGAAAAAAAGCGAACTACTGAACCGATTTGGATGAAATTTCGATGGGACCAATCGGAAAGTAATCATTTAACATAAAAACTTACAACCGTACTAGTCGCCTCTACGGTTTTCGGAAGGTCCCCTCGATTTCTCTGGTCTGCCATCATCAAATCCTTATTTCCTTATCATGATACCACCTTTTAATTATCTTCTTTACAACAAAAAAAGTATCATCAAAATCGGTTCATAAACGACAAAGTTATCCGCTAAAAAACATAAAAAAAGCATTTGAATTGTGAAACCTCCTACTTTTTTGAAGTCTGTTAAAAATAGTGAAAAAGCAAGTCCCGTACTTACTATACGTTTTTCCTTTCAGGTGACGTGATGCACAGCCACGACTACCGTGTACCAGAAATCTTCAGCAACAAACGAGTCCTCGTCATCGGCGCCGGTCCCTCCGGCATGGACATAGCACTGGAAGTCACCAGCGTAGCTCCCAGGGTGGTGCTTAGCCACCATTTAGAGGAGAAACCTAAGACAGTGTTCCCAGATAACCTGGTGCAAAGGCCGGATGTGGTGAAGCTGGAGGGAAAGACTGCATTCTTCCAAGATGGGAGTCAAGAGGATGTCGATGTTGTATTCCTGTGCACAGGTTAATCTTTAGACCTTGATAGGACAACAGTACCTATTGTCATTAGACGTAAGGGATATATTTGTTTAAAGACTTATTTCAGTAGGAAAACCTTCACGGCTTTACTATTTTCCAGGGTACCTGTATAACTTCCCGTTCCTCCACCCGTCCTGCGAGATCAAGGTCGAAGACAACTGCGTGGAGCCACTGTACAAGCACATGGTGAACATCAACCATCCGACGATGTGTTTCATAGGAGTGCCTTACTACGTCTGCGCTTTCTCCATGTTTGATCTGCAGGTAAAGTTTTAAAACCTTCACTGGTTAAAATCTTCACTAAATACTACTGTGTATGAACAGTTCGAGTTTTAAAATATACCATTTGGGTTGATTTAAGCTCCAAATAAAGAAATATATTGGTAGATATTTCATACGACGCCATCTAGTCTCAAACTAAGCAAAACTTGCCCTATAAGAACTAGATAGAAGTTAGATTAATAAAGTAGTAAGTATATACTTTTTTATTGTAAATACAGACACAGAACAAGCATCTGTGTTCATCATACAAAATGTTTATCTTGGGTAGGGATCGAACCCACAACCTACAGGGCAGAAGGCAGAGCTACTAACAGTTGTTAGGCTAGTCGATACAAATGTTTATGTAACTAGTAATTTCTCAGGTCCGCTACTACGTCCGATCCATGACCGGTGCCTTCAAGCTGCCCACACGAGCTCAGATGATGGAGAGCTGGGAGGAGGAGAAACGGGACCGTGCAGCGCGAGGATACTCGAAACGGCAAGCGCATATGATGGGGCCTGACCAGGTAACGCACCAATCTAAATATTATATAACTCAAAGGTGACTGACTGACTGACTGACATAGTGATCTATCAACGCACAGCCCAAACCACTGGACGGATCGGGCTGAAATTTGGCATGCAGGTAGATGTTATAACGTAGGCATCCGCTAAGAAAGGATTTTCATTAATTCTACCCGCACGCGGGCGAAGCCGTGGGCGGAAGCTAGTTTACTTGACAAAGCAGCCATGTTAGCAGATTTATACAAAATCTTTGAAAACGGCGACTGTACTGATGAGGCAATACTGGTAGAAGTAGAAGTGGGTCCATAGTTCGATACTCTAAAACAGGGGTCGGCAACCTTTTGGCAGGCAAGGGCCACAAGGTGGCAAAATAAACTAAAGACGGGCCGCACTTGTGATATTAGGTAACCCTAGAAGCTCAAAATATGGCTCTCAAATGCCCATATGTGAGACGAGAAGCATATTTATGTTTTCTTTAATTAACAATTGAAAAAGTCTGTTCGCATAAATTATAAGTGCTACCAAAAATTGTAATGAACTCGCGCTTCGCTCATTTGTTCGTTCGCGGTCAAGCGAAGCGCGTTTTAAGGCTGGGTCCACACTTATACGGTCGATCGTGGTTCGTTCATGCATTTATCTTGATATTTAACTTATATAAAAAACATTCACGGGCCGCAAGCAAGACGTCCGCGGGCCGCATGCGGCCCGCAGGCCACGCGTTGCCGACCCCTGCTCTAAAAGATAAAGTGGGGATGGAAGGTAAACAAGAAAAACAGAGATAGGTAGGTACATTGGTGTCAGTTGTATGATTTTTATTCAATACAATCAGAACTCACAAAGACCATTTTGGAAGGACATAAATGTTAGGTGAATTTAGGTACCACAGTCCGAGAAACCGTAAGAAACTAGTCTCGGTCCTACCGAGCGGTTTTTGTATGATCCTTCTTACAAAAAATAATAATTAAGTTGTGTATAGAACTGTTGAAAGAGATGGAATAAGAGAACAGCATAGACAGTCTTTCTAATGCCTTTGCGAATGCTAAATACACCGGTAACGCCTGAACCAGCAACTAGCAATTCTGCAGTTGTTTAGTTGTTTAGTAGTCCGTGCAAAATTGCTAGATAACTTACAAATCCAGGCCGGCTACTACGTGTCGCTCTCGACCGAGGCTGGAATAACTTCCCTACCGCCTGTCTTCACCAAGATACATAACGACAGCAGCCAGAAGTTCCTCGACAATCTTACGGAGTACAGAAACGATGTCTACCGCATCATCGACAGCGAACACTTCGTTTGTACCGATAGCAAAGCTTGGTAATAGGGTTTTAAACTTATAAAACGCCATTCAATATTCAAGAGCGTAGCAAGGGGCGATGTTGGGGCCACTACTGTTAATTTCATACACGGCTTATCACATATTTAGTCAACATTATATAGGTACGTACCTATTGTTTATAAAATGTATTGTTAGGTTTAGGAGCATAGGTTTTTATACCTAGACAATTTAAGATTTTAAGAATTAAATGTGCTTTTATCATTTCTATTCTTTATTTTATCGGTTTTGTATTATAGTTCTACATACGTTTTGATTTCTTTTCTAATTAGTATTTCACTAATAAGTATGTAGGTACCTAGGTAAACACAATGCTTTATTTAGATACAATTATGGAGATACCCCGCGGTTTCGAAGTATCAAAATATAATTTATGCTATTCCATATCACAGGCTATTATCTATTCCGAATTTTATCCCAATCCTTTCAACTGTCTTAGCTTGATTGATACCTACTCTAAACATATTACTTAGATTTAGCTTAAGGTAAATAGATATGTAGTTTGAAATAATACCTAATGCACCACTACGCTGACGAGAGTAGGGCTTTTCCCAGCCGGCCTTACTTGGCAGCAAGCACAAAATTTTTTGAACGCTTTTGTTTCACATTCGTACGAGAAAGAGCGAGACAGTCGACAAAATTTTGTCGTGGCGCTCATCGTAACCCGGCTGGCTGCCTTTTCGGGAATGAGTAATATGTACTACGCTACGACGAGTATAATTATATTCACAATTCTTATACTTACCAGTCATGCGCTTCGTGATTACCTACCTCTTTACCACTTTGTCTTTGCCTTTGTTGAACACTGTCGTTAGAATCCGGTCGTAGGTACACCAATGAATTATTCTGTTTGTAAAATGTATGTGTGCTAGACCAGCACTCTCAAACGGTGAAGGAAAACATCGTGAGAAAACTGGCATATCGTGGAACGTAAAAGGTTCGAAGACTGTCAAGTGCACGAAGGAAACATCCGAATTGCAATCAAATCCTTTCACCACTGATTCCAAAGAACTAGTGAAAAATAATATCTCTAAATATAAATATTTGGATGACATTTTAGTACCTATGCTCTACCGACATTTATCTACACACTTATTCTTGGGCCAAAACCGGTAATAAAACACAAAATAAAAACAATTTATTTCAAACAAATGCATAATTAACACACAAATACATAAAATACTACATAAAATAGAAAGTTTATTAAATAAACAACATTATAAAGTATAAAACACAAAATACCACCAGGGATGCATAAGCACTCAGGAACCATGGGAAGTGGTTTGACTTTGGTTCGTTATGTAGTCCGACCGACATGTCTCGATCCTTTCACAGTTTTTCCGTCCAAAAAAAATAATCACAATTTTTTTCACGATTTGGTTTTCATCCGACCGATTCTTGCAAATAATTGCAATATAATGTGCCTAGTAATTACTGCGCGTAGGGTCTGTAGGTGTTTACTTTCCATGTTTATCAGAAAAGGTTATCTTTGTACTTCTCTGAGGCCGTTTTCAATAGATCGCCTGTTCGCCTTGATTGGGAGCAAAATGATAACTATGACAGATAGACAGACATACATTATACTTTAAGGCCTATCGTGAGCAAAGTGGTAAAAATCTTGGTTTTAAAAATAATTTTATTTTTATTGTTTTTTTTCTAGTTTTTTTATTTAATAATTTGATAAAAAATCTTTTTTCATCATTGTTACAGGAGAAATACTACGCCTCCTTAGCTGCCGAAGCCAACACCAAAAACTTACCATCAGTGCTGACGAAAATCAGGGAAGAATCCTCCATCCGCTTCTTGCACAACCTCAAGCACTACAGACAAGACGTCTATAAGATAATCGATGACGACACATACGAGATCATTAGTAATGGTAAGAGTGAAATCATTTGTTGACCCTAAACTGGGATCATTTAACTTTAGGTTAGATCTAAGTAAGTTAAGATAAGTTTAGTTATTCTGTCATTATTTTTTAAGATTTGAAAGTTTTACAATGTTAATGTCTTTTTTTATGAATATATTTTTACCAGATTTTAAGTTAGGTACCTTAATATTTATTTTTAATTTAATTTACTAACAGACATGTAATTTTAGAAAATAAAGTCTGGTTACAGTATCCATGGTTTTAATTAAATAAAACACGTAGTTCAGCCAAAAATATGTTTATTTAAGCGTATTTATAATCTTTATAATCAATGCTGATATATTATTAATCTTTAAATCTAATATTTATGGCTTTCCCATATAGAATACATTCTACGATTGACAGGAGTATCCATACATTCTAAACAGTCTATAATAAATAGAAGGCTGTTATAGTTTCGCTGAATAATCCATATTGTTAGTATACATACTTCATCAACAAGTTTGTACTTATTTTATTTTGCTTCACATTAGGTTTTAGTTAAAAATAAAAATCTAATATAAAAATACCACTTCACAATTTTGTTTCCAAATTCGCCCTTTTTGTTTACTTAGAATAAATGTCTCAAATTCCAATATAATTTTGTGGTATAAAATAAAACTAGAGAATTAAAACTTACTTCGTTACATACATTACTTAATTCTAAAATATGATTACATAAGTGCGCTGCTCGCGAAACTAAGGGTTCTACATACTGGGGCTGGCTTTAACCGCTTTCTACAATACCCACGTACTTACCGTAATATGAAATTTGTAAGATCTCTTAACATTATGTTTGCAAATTGAATACGAAAATCATAAAATATTTCAAATAGGTATAATAATTAACTTTAGTCTTCTAAAACTGAATAATACGATGAAAGGCAACAAATACGTATAAAACAATAACTAATGTCTTTAAAGCAACATTATTTTATAAACATCTTGGCCGTTCCATACAAAACCTACCCTATGACCTGCGCAGTACGCGAGATCTTCCTACATTCCCTGTCCTTTTCAGTCCCTTTACCTACTCCCAAGATATCAATAATAAAAGGATTCAAAGAAGGGTTTCAACATACCCTGTGGTAAATACACAAACATACATAATAATTATATAAAAGTTATAATAAGATGGCAACGATTAAGAGTACAAGCAAATATAGAAAATTCCACAAACGAAACATACCACTCCCGGTCCTCTATATACAAATCTTAACTACAGCAAAATAATCGAGCAGTTAGCGTCTAGCACCATTTTGATAAAGTATACTTCTCAATCAACATAAAATTATCAACCAAGATATAAAAAAACTGTAAAACAATAATAACAAACAGCAAGAACGAGTACGCCAATTTCATTTCCAAAATATATCCGACTAAAGTTAAACACTGGTCAATTTTGATAAAATAAGAGACTAGCTAAACAGTATTGCATTAATGATAGCATAATAGATGTAGATAAAATACGTAAACGTAAAAATCCAATAGAAATATACATGAAATATCTGTACACTGAGATTATAGCGATACATGTATAAAAATAAATCACATATCACCTCTCGATAGACCGCCACCCGTCATCTCTATTGTAAACTCGATCCACTCGGCCCATACCTCGGAAAATACTATTTACCAACAGATATCATTAAATAACATAACAGGGGTAACTTTTAAGTCAACATTCAGGCATGAGCGCCAACGAGTTAAACGTCACTATTGAGCCTCAAAACATTAAGATCTGTATCTAACAAGCTACTAATTTCACACATAATATATTGACGAAAATATTCTACTGTAACATTCTAAACACCGATAATAAAATCTGATAAAATTTAAAAGATCAAGATTGATTGCACTCACTGTAATTGAAAATGTCGAAACGCTGACGTCACGACTTTGGGGCCACATTGATTGCAGCTCTAAATTGTATGAAAATGACATAACTACAAGTTTTTTAGTTTTCGCCCGTGGAAGTCATGTCACCTTTCATCATCGGTTTATAAGAACATCATCAAAACTACCAGGCGAGCATATAGCTCTAAGGTATATAAATATCCCAGAACTAAACTCAAATACAATCTCAACCTGTTTTGAGATTTCATTCAAAACCGAAGTTCCTTCCGGTGCTTCTCTAAATTTGAATTTAGTTCCAGCCGGGCTAACATGAGCGCCACGACCAAATTTCATCGGCTATTTTGTTTCGCTCTTTCTCGTGCGAATGTGAGACAAAAGCACGACAACATTTTGTCGAGGCTGCAAGTTAGGCCGAACCAAAAGGCCGATTCGGGCATTCAAATTTATGAAAAGTACCAGGCGAGCAGAACGCTCTAGGGAGTATCCATATCGACTGGTATATCAGGCTCCATCTTCAAGGTCTGCGGCGTCGGGTCGTAGTGCCCGGCGAGGTAGTACACATCGTTATTGTCGTATACGGTACTGTACTTGACCGGGTCGTCGCCCATGCGCTCCTTGTACTGCGGCAGGGGAAGCACCTCGCATTTGTGCGATATTGTCTGGACGTCGTTCTCGTCCGTGTGGGGAGACTCGAAGAGACCACCCTGGAAGTAAAAAGATAAATAAATAAATAAATAATGCTGGACAGTCCACACAGCATCATCTAGCCCCAAAGTAAGCTACTCAAAGCTTGTGTTATGGGTACTAGATAACTGATTTAATTATCTTATACCTTTAAACGAGCAATTCTTGTATATATGTATATATATATATTTTCTGAATCTCGGAAACGGCTCCAACGATTTTCATGAAATTTAGTATGCAGAGGGTTTCGGGGGCGATAAATCGATCTAGCCAGGTTTCATTTTTAGAAAACGTCGTTTACCAATTAAAAAAACCGAGCAAAGCACCCAGGTACTAATACATTATATACATAGATAGATATTTTTAATTATACATAGAAAACACCCAGACCAACGGAACAAATTTCTGCAGATGATACACAAATTTATTCCGAGGCGGGAATCGAACCCGCAACCTCTAACGTCGCAGGCGGACTCTCGCCCGCTGCGCCACTGAGGTCGAAATGGCACAAAGATTATATTATATTCCCAACTACCCCATAAAACTCCCTATAATGGGGTGATTGGGAATTGGCATAAACAAAATTAAAACACGATTAAAAAGAACGAAGAAACTTGTTACTACTTATTCATTGCAAAAATCAAAAAGTAAAAGAAAACAGTTTCTTACAGTCCCCAGATTGAATTTTTATACAGAATCCTACGACATCTCATTTGTCAAAATCCGTCCTGCTGTTTGGGTTGCAGCAGCCAAAGAAACTTGCATAAGTCGATAACACATTTTTGCAATGTGTTTATCAACTATTTTTTCTATTATTAATTAAACCAGTGGGGTCATTGGGAATTTTTATTCCCAAGTATTCCATTGATGGGGCTGTTTAGTGGGGTGGTTAGGAATTTTATATTATTAATAGTACTTCCGAGTAGTAGCGTAGTTGGAACATTTTATTCCCAACCACCCCATTGATGGAGTGCTTAATGGGGTGATTGGGAATATATCAAAAACTCAAAATTAAATATTATTACCGTTTTCAACTTTTTAAAGTTAAATAAAAAAGTGTAAGTTATTAATAAACAGCAAATAAGAACATTGTAAAAAGAGGAAGAAATCCCATACCGGATAATGCAGTTTGTCCTGACATGGGATGGTCTCCTCAGGGTGGTAGAACCACTTGACGCGCACCGCCATAGCGCCCCTTGCCTCCCACAGCGCCACTATGCGGCCGATGTACGGCCGGTCCGGTCTGCCCGTCGACAGAAACACTGCCGCATCTCCCACCTGGAAACAGAACACGTATTTTATTCATTTTCAAGACAAAAGGAGCCTAATAAAAAGATTATAAAAACATTACGATATAGATGCCGAAACAGCACTTTTTAAAATTTGGAATTGAAATCCGTACCTACCTAAATGGTAAAATGGGACCCTATTACTAAGACTCCGCTGTCCTTCTGTCTGTCCGTCTGTAACTCATGAACCGTGATAGTTACACAGTTGAAATTTTCACAAATGATGTATTTCTGTTGCCGCTATAACAACAAATATTAACCTTACGTGCGCGAGTCCGACTCGCATTTGGCCGGTTTTATTTAGAATCTGTACTGTCAAAACTACGTGATGGATTTTGATGAAACTTGACATAATGGTGGTGATTCGGTTGTTTTGCAGACTAACTTAAAAAATGCTACCATAGGTACGATCTTATTCGGCTTACTATAAAGACCAAATTAGCGTAACATTTTTGAATGACAGTTTTAAAAAGATCTAAAATTGACATAATCATTCTAATTTAATTAATTTTCCACCATTTTCACGCAGCTTTAGTCAACACCAATTTACATGGCTTCTAAAATAAGCTACACGTCAATCATACGTCAGTTTAGTCAAATTTAGAATTGTAATTTAAAATGTTTACGCTAATTTAGTATTTGATGTGAACAAAATAAGGTCGTGTTTAGTTCAGCATTTTTTTAGATTTTTTAGTTAGTCCGCGGAACAATAGAATCACACCAATGCTAGCCTATACTATAGAGTAGGATCTACGAGTAAGATTATAAGTCATCACGCTCGTGTACAGCAGGTTATTAATTAATATTCTCCTTAGCACTTCAAAGAACAAGTATAGCTTACATTGAGTATTTCCTCCCCCCTCTGTATAGCCTTGTAGAACAGCTTCCTGTGCCGTGGCCTGGCGGTCCTCCTGTAGGCAGGTCCGGCCCAGCGCCACAGCGCGCCACCCGGAAGGAAGGCGGCCATCTTGGAAACCCCCCCGCCAGCTCCATCGGAAGATGTGGCTGATACCGTTCGACGTTTTGTCTTCTGGAAGTAAACAAATCAAATATTGGTGGAAATTTCTCAAAAGATATTAGATTGTTGATGGCTGATAGATAATTAATCTTTTTGTCCATTACCATACTATTTTACAGACACAACATAACTAAAAGAAAGAAAGAAAGAAAAAAATTATGCAATAAAATCACAAGGATCACTTTGAAACGTCTTACATGCTAGGTGAATTTACATATGTGCGAATTCCTACCTAACCCAAGTACGAGAAGAACAGGCAAGAAACTCGTCTCGGTCCTAGCGCTCTAGGCTAGCTTTTGTATGATTTACTAACTAGAGTAGAGACTAATTAGAGATATGATAAGAAGGAGATGAAAACGAAGTGGTAGTAGAAATTATGAGAGTTTACCTTCTTTGGGCCATCACTAGTAGACGGTCCAACGTCTTCGTCCATGCATATTCCACTATCCTTCAAGTTGTCTTTCTCTTCATCTGTCTTGATGTACTTGCTCAGAGTGCTGAAGTCCAGCACTGCAGTCTTCACCAGACACTTCTTGGATAGAACTGCTTTTCTGATAACAGTCTTCATTTTCTCCTCGGGACTCTTTTCTACCGCTATGAGAGTAGACAGCCTTTCTCCTGAATCTCCAGAGTCTTCGGACTTGTTGTCTACGAAATCTGCTGTTACGATTTTCTGTTCATCAGAAGAACTGGTTTCTTTTGAGCTGGAGTGATGTCGCTTTCTGTGTTTCCTGTGATGTTTTTTATGGTGTTTCTTATGTTTGCAGTAGTCTTCGCAGCACTTGTGTTTTTTCTTCTTCTTTTTGACGTAATCAGTGGGGTCATCTTCACTGGAATGACGCTTTATCTTGTCTTTTCTGTGTTTCTTGAGCTTCTTTCTGTCTTTGTGCTTGTCTTCGTCTGGGCTGATGGCTTCGGATGTAGATGGTTTGGGCTCGGTGGTCGGGGTAGGTGCGATATTGATTGATAGGATTGCTTTCTTATCTTCTGTGACACTGGTATTTCTTCTTCTTTTACCCAAGCTGAACAATGGGTTTTCGTATTCTGAAAGAAGTTATGATTTTTGGACTTAAATGTTTATTTTTGAAAATAATATTTCAAATAAGTAATGTATGGAGAAGTAGAAAAACATGGCTAAGAAGTTATGTTATCGAGCTGTAGCTATAGAAAAATGTAATCATCATTAAAATTAATTCACTCACCAACAACCGGATAATTCGGTTCCAAGAACCTAATATCCTCAATAGCTATTCTCCCAGAGTCTCCATCATCAAACTCCACTGCGACAAACTTGTCATCGTGAGGGTCTGGAGACGAGACCGCTACCGTTCCAGGGTATAAGCATCTGTACTGCTGCGACCAGTATGCGCAGACTCTTGTGCCAGAGGGCAGTTCTGATACCGAAGACGGGCTTACTTCTAAAATCTGGAAGAAGAAAAGTGAACATTTTTGGTAAAATGGAGAAGAAATGATTGAGTAATTAACGTAGGAGAATGATTCAAAAAACTTACAGCATCTCTTAGCGTCTCTTCTCTTGACAAAATATGTGGTTTGTTCCCCCTCTCACCATCTAAGGTTATGGCATAAACATCTGGCGCTGTGACTGCACTCAACTTGCCCGCGTAGAAAAGACCTCCCATCGCAGTAAGGACCCTCGGAGACGAGTCAATCTTATCCTCTGTTAATATGCAACTAGCAATTGGCGCAGGCAGGCAGGATGGCTTCGATGGACCAGCCTCAGATTTTTCTTTAGATTTCAGACTCTTTCGTCTCTTTTTGGCTCGTCGTCTTTCCTTCTCACTGTCACTGGAAGCACTGGCGCGACGGATTGCGAATTCCAGCTCGGGGAAATCATCTCGCGAATGTTTTCTGGCTAGGCGATCCACTTTTTCTCTGTTCTTCTGTCGCACTTCGTTCAAACTCTCCATAGAAGAACTAGCGGATCTGTTCAAGCTGTAGTCTCGTTCTTCTTCTGAGTGTATTTTCAAGATCGGTTCAGCTTTTAGTTTAGGGCGGACTTTACTGGTCCTGTTGATCTCATCGCGTGGTTCACCTCTACTACACAAAATACCCCCTTTGAGTTTTCCTTTAGCTAACAAGTAACCCACAAGACTGCTCTTTGATTTAGGTTTCTTGGCAACTATCGTTTCAGTAGATTCAGGGCTGGATACTTTTCTCGGTCTTCCGACTTTCCGTTTCTGTGATGACCCTCTATCGGAGTCCGGAGATAAAGCGGGTGTAGAAGGAGTGGACGAGTTAGATAGGGCTGGCAAGACTGTGACTGGTGTTAAAGCATTGATTTGGGCTTTCTTCTCATCAAACTGTCGCTCTAAATCTTGAAGCCTTTCCCGCATATCTTTTTCAATTGCATTGACGAGGGCATGCGCTGATGGCACACTTTGCGTGTGAGGACAAGGTACACCACCACATGGACAAGCAGTTACTCTTCTCAAGCTCGCTTCTAACTCCCCACCTCTAGCCAAATCTCTTTCCTTTTCTCGTTTATGACGTCGTACTTTCTCCAATTTATGTCTCAATCTCTCTTCTCGGTCTTGGCTTCTCTTTCCTCGTCTTTCACTGGACGAATCACCGTCTTTGTGTCTGTGTCTGTCCTTTTTGCTTGAAGATTCTGATAACATCTCTCTAACTTCAGTAGGACTCAAAAGTTCGCTCTTGATGAACGGGCGTGATGTTGATGGACTGTCAACGACTTCTTCCATAAACCTCTGTTCAGCTAACGCACAGAGGAGTCCCAGGCCGTCTAATGAGGGCTTAGCCCTATCACTTGTACCGGAATTAAAATCGAACCTTCTTATAGGCTCTGTCTCGGTTCTTGGTGGAGATTTCGGCGAAGTTTTAATGTGAATGCTTAACTTTGTCGGTCTTGTATCTATTGTCAAAGGAGTAGAGTCTATTGTAGGCATAGAAGTACCAGGAGTAGTGCGTTCGAACTGCTCGATACTGTTGGATAGTAGTTCCAGCCCGCTCAGATCGACTATAGGCCTAGCTGGCTGCATGGATACAGACATGGGGCTGCCTTGAGCTGTATCTATAACTAGTTCACTGCTGCTTGAGTTAGAATTCTGAATAGACTCATCGATAGCGTCTATAGCTTTTTCTACGGCACCAGACACAGCCAACGAAGATGGAAGTTCTGAAGACTCCTCAGATTCAATGGATGGCATGCTTTGGGCCACAGAGTCATCGGGGAAGTGCGCGACGCCAACGCACGCTACTTCTCTCTCATCGTCATCTACGGTGTTGTGAGTTTCTTCCTCATCTTCAACATGATCTGTCTGATTGGACGCGTCTCTGTGCGCCGGCAACTCCGGAGCTTCGGGCGGAGGCGTCGGCGGTGCAACAGGCGACGTCGCCTGACTCCGACAAGGTTGCTCATTGAACTCTGGCTGGTAGTACAGATGAGTGGCCATCATCGGCTGTGGAACCGGTTCAGGAACAAAAGTCGGCTGAGGCTTTTCCTGGGGAGGTTCTGGCTCGATTTTAATCAGATGCGGCGTTATCATGGGTTGCATTATTGGCTTCCGCTGGTCTATTTTATGTGTTTGGTGGGGCTGCGGGCCGGGAGCTGGTGCTAAGGTTACCAGTCTTGTAGAATGAGTGTGGGTGTGTTGAAGCGTCGCTGTGGACGCTAGCAGATCTCCAGGTAACAGCTGTAAATGGTGTGATGGGTGTGGTTGAGGTGGTAGCAGCAGCGGTGCTGAAGAGTACGGCATCCCTCCCCAGACCACGGTGTGGGGTAGTTCCGGTGGTGCAGGTAGGAGGATTAGGGTGCCAGAAGTGGGTTCCCGGACGAGTTGGAACCCGCCCACGGAAGACACGCCGCCGCCCATGGAGCCGAGACTGTTGACCCCGACGCCGCCCATGACCATACTCTCCATGGAGACTGGCAGTTGCCCTGGAACAGAGAAGACTGCTTCAAGTGAGGGTTTGATTGAAAACTAGCATTTCATTATACTTATTCGCGTTGGACAGCAAATCCTACTAATATTATTAACGTGAAAGTTTGTAAGAATGTATGGATGTATGTATGTTTGTTACTCTTTCACGCTAAACGGCTGAACGGATCTGGACGAAATTTGGCACAGATATAAATTATGGTCTGTAATAGCAAATGGCCTTTTTTCTCCACAAGATGAGTTAGGCTAGCTAGACAGACAACAAAAAACCGACGCGCATGTATGAAGAATGTAATGAGAGTGAATAAAGCAAGAGAGGTATGTCAGGATCATAGCAAGTGGAGATCCGTGGTCTCTGCCTACCCCGTCGGGAAACAGGCGTGATTTTATGTATGTATTAAAAAAACGCAATAGGCTAAAATTATGAACATACCAGCGCGTCTCCGGAAATGCGAGGATTGCATGCAAAGTAGTATAAGGTACAACTTGGCCTTACCACTTGGCCTTTACTGCGTAAAACTACATCATCATCATCATTGGCCTGTTTACATCGATAAAGATGATTTATGTGACATCAGGTTAAATAACAATTATAAGTACTCGAACATTTCTGTTCGTGGCTATAAAGGCCTATGGGGAGTGACAGCCGCATCTATAATATATACAAATTGAGGACTTTGATTTGAAAAGAATTTGAATTCATTCACAAAGATGTTTGCAATCTGTATCGATTGTTGAAGGCAGAATGGTTAGAACTAATGATAAAAATAAATGCTTGGACCAGTCTTTTCAAGTCAAATCAGGCAACTCTTACTTAGGCTACCATCTATAATAAGACAAAAATGATGTTATAAATAAGCCTTAGTCCAAATTTAATATTATGGGTTTTTATTTTTAGATGTGAAGAGATTTTAATCAGTGATTGTTGTATATTTATATAGTTGTATAATTTCTTGTTTCGCCCCATCGGTCAGAACGAACCAGTGATGATTAATAAAAAACTTGTTTTACTACCGTTTGTCGATCACAAACACTACCCTATGCCTCCGCACAAAATTGCCTGTTTATCAATGCAAATTGCATCAAAATTGATGCTACCGTTTTGAACATCGATTCCTGTAAATACATAGCAAACTAGGTAGTTTTGTTTTGCAGTACGACGAAATACTGTTGTATGCCGTTCGCGGTCACCCACCTGTTTTTATACAGCGTTGAGTTTTTTAAACAACCTATGTACCTACCTATCTACCGACTATTGTGAAGAACTAACGTGATATTGGTGGCATTTCTATTGTTCCACAGATATTAGTTCAACTTTTGCTTTTTTTAAACTGTCATTTACATATTCTTAATTTTATCTTTATGGGTTGGTTTAATGCTCTAAGCTTTATGGTGAACAAAATAAGATAATGCTTAATTTTTTTTTATTAGCGAAATAATAGAAATACCTATAGGTATCTACTTTTCGTTGTATTAACCGTAGTCTTGGAAACGTAGGGTTATGTAGATCTTTGACGACTAAATTTAATAATCAATTCACCTGGGGCCTTGCCACAATCTCTTCGGCCAATATCAAAGTAATATATAAAGTAACTTTCATATTTCGTACTATGAACTATAAAATTGAATTGAAGTGGTTACTTCAAGCTTGAAATGTGACGTTTCTGAAACATGATGGTTTGTAAGAGATTGTGGTAAGGTACGGGATCGGCGACACCTGACCTTCATTAGGCCCGGTTTCCACCAAAGCAAAGAGGAGAGGAGACGAGAGATGTGTTTTGAATAAACCAATCAGATTCCGTTATTTCCATA
Source organism: Cosmorhoe ocellata (assembly GCA_963675405.1). NCBI lineage: Eukaryota > Metazoa > Arthropoda > Insecta > Lepidoptera > Geometridae > Cosmorhoe > Cosmorhoe ocellata. Next base: position 910,204 of record OY776254.1, on the reverse strand, counting down.
TCTCTTCGCTGCTTAGCTTCGGTGGAAATGGATCAAGCGGAGAGGAGAGATGTCTCATTTTTCTATACAATGTTGTGCGGCGAGCAAGCGACGCGGCAGAGCGGAGAAGTGTCTAGTCGGGCGGCTCACTCACACTCGGCTAGCTCACATCTCCAATCAATCATCTCTCTCCGCTACACTTTTCTCCGCTTTGGTGGAAATAACCTGCCAGTTAAGCAGCACATCCCCTCTTCTCTCCTCTCTGCTTTGGAAACCTGGCCTTACATGCCTGACAGACCGAGTTACTACCGATTCTCGACTGAAGCCAAGAGCGCTTTAGGAAACCATAAAAAACTCAATAAAAAACCCTTACGACTAAACTTTTTTCTAATTCCCATAATGAGTTGCTCGGCTGTCCGGCCTGCATTATTCCCCATGGCGCGACAGAGCGAGACACATAGCTATTGAATGCGAGAGGGAAAGGGAGGAGTGATTCATTAGCATAGCTTTAGTTTTATGCCGAAAGCCATAAACCGATTGAATTGGATTAAATTGAGCGACTTCTATTGAATTTTAATTTAATATGGTAACAATGGGAATGCCATGAGTCAAGTTTCAATTAATAAATAGGTACATAGTTTTGCATGAACATGGTCACGACTGTAATCCCCAGGCTCGGTAGATATCTCCTCAGATCTCTAGTGTCTTGGATCTTTTTTTAAGGATATCTAAAGGGAGAGGCACGTCCAACCAAACATGATATTTGACACATAACCGCATTTTGCACAGTGATTAGTATTCCGTACGTGACAGGTTGCAAGCCCATCGCCGCTTATGAATACTAATCTATGACACACACCTTCGAATGTTTAGATCTAGGTTATGCCGGTTTCTTCATAGTTTTAGTGATTTTTAATTATTGCGAGTACCTACTGGTGGTGTAGTGGTAGCACGTCTCTGCCTCACGATCCGAAGGTCGTGGGTTCAATCAAACCTGATCGTGCACCAATGAGTTTTTTCATTCGAAAAATGTATGTGCGCAATGCCAGTGCTCTTAAACGGTGAAGGAAAACATCGTGAGGAAACCGGCATTCCCTAGCTAGAACCAAAAATTCGAAGGCGTGTGCCATAGGCTAGTATTCTTATAAGCGGAGATGGGCTTGCAACCTGTCATGTAGGGAATACTAACTACCTACTGTGCAAAATGAGGGCATGTGCCAAATGTCATGTTCGGCCGTGCCTCGGACTACCCTTTTTAGATATCCTCAAAGGTCAAAGTCACTAGAATTCTGAGGAGATAATTAACAAGCCTGGGGATTACAGTCGTGATTTTTTTTTTTTTTTGATACTGCGTTTAGTAGGTAGGTACTTAGTAGCGTATGCCGGTTTCCTCACGATGTTTTCCTTCACCGTTTAAGAGCACGATAAAGTATCAATCAATGTTCAATAAATTAATCGTAATTCGTATTTTTGAGTCACTCGTCCGTTCGGGCGAGTTGACACCTCCTTTCGGGCGAGTTGACGATTCGTATTTAGAGTTAAAACATCGCGTGACGTGTCAAGACAAACGTAACCGAACGAAAATAGCCATTATCATCAACCAACTTGTTATTACAAGAAACGTAAAAAATTCCCAACACTAGAGGCGGCCGAGCGGCGAAGATGAAGGACCTCCTTTGAAGGGGCGCCGCTCCTTGATTGGCTGAGACGCGGAGTGGGCGGAGCGAGTGGGTTTGTCGAGCTAAATTAGGGTTGTACGCGCGTCTCCGGAATTATCGATGTTTTTTTTTTAGTTTTTTTTATGGTGGATAATTTATGGTGTGGAAGTGACAGTTCCGTTCAGCGAGTTGGTTTGGTTGTTTAGTGGCGCGGTGCGGGTGAGCGACGGTTCCGGCCTTTTTAGTTATTTTCACACATTTTCGACGTTTTTACCGTCTTTTTTGCTTTCGACGTTCATTTGCGTTGTTTGTGTGGTTCATTTTTGAATGTGATGTAAGAATTTTTACGAATTGACTGGCAGTTTGTTTGTTTAATTTAAAAAAGTAGGTAGGTCATCTAAAAAGAATCATTAAAGAGCGCTGGTGGTGTAGTGGTAGCACCCCTGCCTCACGATCCGAAGGTCGTGGGTTCAAACCTGGTCGTGCACCTATGAGTTTTTCCACTCGAAAAATTTATGTGCGCAATGCCAGTGCTCTTAAACGTTGAAGGAAAACATCGTGAGGAAACCGGCATACCCTAGAACCAAAAATTCGAAGGTATGTGTCATAGGTTAGTATTCTTATAAGCGGCGATGGGCTTGCAACCTGTCACGTACGGAATACTAACTACTGTGCAAAATGTGGGCATGTACCAAATGTCATGTTCGGGCTTGCCTCTGACTACCCCCTTTAGATATCCTCAAAGATCTAAGTAACTAAAAAATCTGAGGAGAGTTATCTACCGAGCCCGGGGATTACAGTCGTGATCATATTTTTTTTTATTTTATAGGTCATCTAACTTTGCTTCTATTGACAGGCTTGTATAAAAAAAACATATTTTAGAAAAAAATTTAAAATTCTTTATAAAACAAGTACTCATACGTATATATTTTAGGTGGAAAAGTAACTTCTACAAAAAAGTTGGAGATAAAAAAACATTGGTATTTTAATCTATACTGGGATCGCGAGTGAAACCGCGGATTCAGCTAGTTTTAAATATAACTTAGCACCTAGCTAATTCTACTACTGACCATAGACATCTCTTAAAATGCTACGACGAACAGTCTTATGTCATTTACTTTCTTCCAAGGTCTTTCAGTTTCTGTCCATGAGGTCTTTTATACCTTAACCAGTTTTCGTTCGGTCTTTTTAACCCTTTGTTAGGTTCTTTTTTAGTAACCTATTATACCCTACTCTCGTCTAAAATAGTCCCAAAAAGTTTTCCGGTAGAAAGTACTTTTTTATAATAAAAATTCTAGGTTTCCCTAACTTTTCAACTTCCACAAAGATTAAGTATATTTGGTTTGTGTGTTAGGTATCAGTTATTACTCCAGATCACGTGATCACAGTTCGTGTTTGAAATAACAGGCCGAAGCCTTTAAATTTAGTGTACAAATTGGTATTAGCAGACAAGTTTTACGTCACGTAGTCTTGTACGTTATGACAATTATTTAAGATTCAAAATCGAATAATTCACCGGACTTCGTGCTTGAAATTTAATACCTAGAAGTAGGTCACCTAATTGCCAGTGTCTGTATTTATCAACTGGTGTATAGATCAACTGGCTGGTGTCCGTAGGTTATAGAAAAAAAAACTACAACAGTATACCTCTTTATAATACCTCCTTATACTCCTACTCTTTATAATACGGCTGTTTTCCTAAACTTAGACACTAAATATCATTTAGGTACTTGTCCTAAGTTCTTTAGGCAGCAAATATAACACGTAGCTATTATATTCAGGGGTAATGTCCTAAGTTCACAGCAAATAACAACAGAAGGAACTAATATAATTAAAAAATAATTAATTAATTAAGTGAGAAATCCAACACTGACGCCGTACAGCGAATGGTTTCCTAAAGACTCGCCGTCAATTCATCGGACGCGAATAAAAAGCGATCAAAAAACAAGGACTTCGTAATAAACGGGATTGGGTTACTCGGGATCAAAAAGACCTAAAGCAGGTGTGTGGGTTAACATTTTTGGGGATTAATAAAACCGATCAAGACTTGCTTGGCTACACTGAAATTGCCTTTTCCTTACTAAGATATCCTTTTTACTTAGCGAAGTCGAAAAAACTCTAGACTAGTCTAATAAATACCTGCCTTAATATCAAGAAGTAGGTAAAGTTAGACATAGTTACTTATTATTGTAATAGGAATAAAGAAACACATTTAATATCGGTCACTGGTTCATTCTTGGACACCTTCGTTACAAAAGAATTTTGTGAGTTCCATTCCGTCAGTAAGTGAAATCAAACCCGACATAATGAAAAAGTTGTTTCTTTCGAATGTTATTTGAGGTTATCGCGGTAACTTTAACTTGGTCGTATAAAGCCAGCCGTCAGCACCGGTTGACTGGACGAGCCTCTGATGCAATGCTTCTACCAAAGCACCATAAACGTGAAGCGAAGGTGTTATCTCAGGATGACTCAAGAAGAATTTGGCAGTTTATTCTATCCCCTTCTAATTATAGTAATAAAAAGAGACAGACGCTTCAGGAATTTAGGCCGCGCGTGAAACGGCGTGCGCGGTCTCGCAATGCAGTTGGCGCGTAGCTACCAGGAGCGCAGAATATAGTAGGAGGTGACTTACCGCTCGGGTAGGGCCACAGGGTTGCGGGAGGGGGCGCCGGGGGCGCGGTCGGCCACGCCAGCGGGGCGGAGCGATCGTCGCACAGCATGTTAGCCACGCCCACCGTCATGGCCGCCTGCGCGTCCGCGCCTGGATCAAAACTCAAAGATGATGCCGAATGATGCAATCAACCGCACGTGTGTTACGAAATGAGCACAATAATTAATTATAATAACATAACTAAACTAGCTTCTGTCGGCGGTTTCACTCAAATGGTAGGTAAGTACTTCAAGCCTTTGATATTTACGCACTAAATTTACCTACATTGATTTCATCAAAATACGTTCAGCCCTTTCGTTGTCCTCTGCAAACTCTGAAGAGATCGAAAAAAATTTGTTCTCTCAAAAAGGTGTGAAATGTGGATACAGAAACTGTGTGAAACTATCACGAAATCAAAGTCAAAATGTCAAAACTAAAGTCAAAAAGCTTTATTCAATAACATTGATCACAACACGCAAAAAGAAACGTATTTTTTTAGAGTTCCGAAGCCAAATATCGAAAAGAAAACCTTTAAATTTTTAGTAAAAAGTTTGTAGTTGGATGTTTGTTTGTGACGCCTTTGATCTGCGGTAGTAGCTTAGAGGCTATTTTTTACGTAGTAAAACGCGTGTGAAGCCACGGTCAGACGCAATGTTACATAAAATGTAGGTACCTACTAAATTTGACATACCCTATTAGGTGCCAAAGTAAAACTTTAAAATAGTCCAAAAATATTTGACTAAGAAACGCGTGAATTTTATTGTGGTCCAAGTCTAATCATATTTTTAATTGCGAATGTATCTTATTTTAGCTGCGGGTTAAAAAAAACATGTATATATTTTGGATTGAAAGGTTTTTGTTATGGGTTGAAACGCTAACACTCGCGAGAAAGAGAAAAATCTAAGTTTTTAAAAACTATAGGTGAAACAGAAATACAACGTTTGTTTGTTTGTCACTTTTACACAAAACAGCTGATCGGATCAGATACGATAATGGTAATATTTTGTCTTAAAAAAAATGCAACCGAAGTCGCCGGTAACAGCTAGTAATCCATAATTCAGAAATGAATATAATTAATCAAAAATCTACTTCTACCAGATCATAGGTCAAATTGCTATGATCGACGAAGCAAGCGTCTACTCTGCAAAACGATAACGATAATATCGGAATGAAATGGTCGTCCAATTCAGTCGGATCAGTTTTGTAGTCAAATTCAATCTATCGTATTGCCAGTAACTGGTAGTAGGTTTACGAGATCAAAACAAAAGTAATGTCTCTCATTCTATCGTTGAAATTATAGTGAAAACTATGAACTTAAAATAAGTTTTGCAAGATTATTGTGCTGATAAATTGTTAATCGCTTTGCGGAGTAGACGAGCGCTTCCCCGTTCGACCCAAGATTTATCTACAAAAATACCTACTGGAGGTATTTTTCCCCGTTCGACTCATACCATATGAATAATGTTTCCGTTTTTTATAATTTTTATTGTTTAAATTAGTCTCCTTATGTGGTGTTATTAGTTTATGAGATCGAATGTCGAATCGTTCAAATGATTGTCGTAACGAAGTAACTTTATTCGGTTCTGCATTGATCTGCACTTTTATTGTTTCGATATTTCGTCGATCGTTTCGCAGAGTAGATACCCAAGGGCCTTACCGCAAACCATCATGTTTCAGAAACGTCAACTTTCAAGCTTAAAGTAACACTACTTCAATACAATTTATATGTCTTGGTACGAAATATCAAGCTATATTTATTTTATTACTTAAACATTGCCCGAAAAGCTTGTGGTAAGGCCCCAGGTCAGCTACAAGAGCGGCAATGAATGCATAGCCGGAATCCGGTTCTACCAGTTTCGATCAGCTGGCCGTATAAACAACTTTGGTACTATTTATCTTTAAATAGGTGTTAAAGTTGAAGGCAACTATTAAAGTAAACTTTGATTTTGTTAAATAATAAAATAACGGACAGTAACCCAAAAACTCGAAAAAGATATCAGTTGTAATTTGGTTTACTATTTACTTACTTTGTGAATGAATTTGAATTTGAAAGTTCGCTACGTACCTAGTCGAAATGCGGGTTAAATAAGCATTTTGACTATTCAATAGTTCCCACGTAATACCATTTCAAATCGAACCAAGCGATCTTTGATTTTTTTTTACAATTTAGTAAATTTTTTTGACAATCTAACTTACCTAGTAAAAAACCATTCCAAAAAATAAACTAAAAGCGTAAAACAGAACCGCTATTTTCTCACGAAACAAATTCCCACCATGAGATGTTATATTGGAGTAGCAGCGGCGCGAGGAGCCAAAAAGAAGATAATGAAAGGAAGCACGTGCTGGTATCTTTGTCTCGCTCTAACGTATCGCGACGTCACTGTCTCGCGCTCCAACCGCTTGTTGCTGCGTAGAGTAGAGTACACTAAGCACGTTACCACAATTCATTGTGTTTATATTTTGTTAGAGAAATTATTTTATTCATTCTTCAATCGGGTAATCTAATTTTAAGTAAGGAGTAGGGCATGATCCTACCAGTAGGGGTGAACAGCACATTTAGATGGCTGACCATGAATTCACATAATTAATTAGATTACAGGAAAATGTTACTATCAGTTAGTTAGACGATTACCACTAAGTGCTCTAAGACAGTAATATTATAATATCACGAACCCATACCTACTTAGTTCGGTTGGGACGCGACATAAAAGCAGCAAACATTGTATTTGTTACTTTATGAAAACTAAGAATTTATATTAAAACCTCTATCAATAAACAACTAGAAAAATAGTAGTAACAATAATTATCAGTAACCTCTGTTGCACACTACTCTACAATGACTCTACATCACTATCAGTTGACCTTCGAAGTACAATACGTCTCTTTTCCTCTCCAGCATTCCAAGCGTCAGCCGGTCTCGCTCGCTCGCAGAGCTAATAACGCCGCGGCGCGCTCCGTACACCTCTTCGTGTCTGCTGCTCGCCTAGTATCACGCGCGCTGAAGAAAAGGGTTTATCCGACGCTAGTGACCCGGATGCAGCAGCTAGGCTTTTCCGACCAAAAGCTATTTTTCTGTTTTTCACGAAAAGCTATTGTCGCGTACGTGAAAAATTTTAAAGAATTGGATTAGGATGTATCGAATGATTTTTTTTAGCGGGAGTTTTTTGAGGTATTTATTAAAATAAGGAATCTTTGAAAGAAAAATGATCTTTTCCAATCTACCTGACAGTTTTCCTATTTAATTAGAAAATCTAGGTCGGCTATAAAAGTCTATTGGAATAGATAGACTGACCGTCATGTTGCGTGGTTAGCGCAACGCAACGGGCGATGCGCGTAGTTAAGCGTATCGGAAATAGATCGCCGACATCGCGTCGCACGCGCATAGATTAGTGATCACTAATGTAATGAATGATACTTCTTTATCTAGCTAGAGTAAAACAGTTTCTAAACGAAAACCATCTTCAAAATAATATAGAACGTATAAAAACTATGTGTATTTAGGTATTTTGATACAATTTCATCGCTTCAAACGTTTATTTTTAATGTCCCATTGTTATTGGGATGGGAGATAACGGTGGGAGATAATAAATAGCAAACCTGAAATACGATGTGCGTTGCGTATCATGCATAACCACGATAAAACCAAACCAAAATGACTCAAGTTTAATAATTATGCGGTTGGTCGCATACAATCTTGAGAGAGATCGAAGAGATTCGGATGCTGCACAAACAAGATCATTTTGCTTAGCTTTAGGTCATAGGAAAATTAACTTTAGCAGCACAGAAATAAAGTTAAATAAACGAAATCAACCAGAATTCATGGAAGACCATTTTTGTGGCGCAGGGACAATGCTGAGACGAATATTGTACCAGAGCACCAGAAGTAACGAGGAGGTATATAAGCGTGACTAGGTACTAGAGTTGACCAACCAAGCTGAAGTTTTGTTGTTGTTTTGGAACTGCAAGCATTTGAACTCAATATATGGAAATACCTGTTTCCAATAATAATCACAATTATTATATTGTCGAGTCAATAACAAAGAGGTTTCGTTCGTGGTTCTCTCTTTCTGATACCTTCTCCTTTCTGCTCCCCTAGCGTAAGAAAGAACACAGTAATAGTGTCTTTTTTTCCATAGACAAACCCATTTCTATAGTGCTCATTATAATGTATCAGTCCGTAAACAAACATCGAAAATCATAATTTAACCTCACCCCAGCACAAAGTCGGCAAAACTACGCGTTTGGGGTTGCTTCGGGTTGGAATGCTAGCTCTAGCTTCAAAATGGCATGCGCTTCGAAATATTATCGAGTCTCAAACAATAATAATCTTAGTTATCAAATATTCTTAATAATAAGTAAATTCCGGGGCGCGGCGTGGGGAAGCACTCGATAATTGTAATAGTAATTGTTCAATAACCGCTTGAGCTTTATCAGAATTACAAATTACAACTGTCAACATGCACTTCGTATAACAAAGTAAACATTTTAGTCCGAATATCACGGGGGAAGCCTTCCACCCTTATAAAACCACCCCCAGCGGAAACTATGTCTTATACCACAGCAATAGGGTATGTAATAGTTTGGACAGGGGATACGTTCATTTTGTTCGTTGAATTTTAGGCATGCATTTACAGAATTGAAAACTTTATGGCGGCGTGAATTTCGTAAACTAAAAAGCGTCGGCTTACGCTTTAGCAAATTTGAAAATATATTGCTTTTTGAAACATTGGAAGTTTGTTTAGTAGGTAGGTACCGTACTTGTTGGGGATTAATTTGTTTTGCCTTGAATATGTGGTGCTATAATGGAACTTCAAAAGGTTATAGCATTGCGTGTGCGACGCGACGTAACTTAGTAGGTACATTTCATTTTCTAAAATCCAAGTACTAATATTATAAAGGCGAAAGTAACTCTGTGTTGCACGCACATCACGTCTAAACTAAACCGATTTTGATCAAATTTGGTACAAAGATAATAAATATTTGATCTTGTCTGAGCTTGAGAAAGGACACAGGCTACATTTTATCCCGAAAAAATGAGCGGTACTCGCGGGATATATTATTATGTTAAGTATTGTTTTTCAAGGTAACATGCGGGCGATGCCGCTGGCGGAAGCTAGTACTTATACCTACTCAATAATTGAACCATGTTTGTTTTGATAAAAAATCAGATAAAACCTAGTGTCACTATTTTTTGTGCAAGTGCCAAACCCTTGTCAAGTGCCAATTCAAAATCAGCCCCATCTATCGAGAATGTCTGTAAACTTTTTTTTGTTACGTAGACAACAGCATCTATCGAGAATGTCTGTAAACTTTTTTTTGTTACGTAGACAACAGCGCCAGTTGATAGAAACGTCACGGAATGTACCAAGGGCGCAGAGGCGGACAGGAGTTATCTAGCCGGCAAGCAATGCGACCCTTGCGAGGGGAGAATATCTTGTCTGCTTCGTTCTGCGACGCGTGTTCTAGGGTTGTCTCCTCGCTATTTCAGTTTAGTACAGTATTGCAGAGCAGAGTACTGATATTTGCTTAATACTGCTCTGCCTAAACATCATCATCATCTTCCTGCTATTTTCCCACGTTATGTGAGGTCGGTACAACATGTAATCTTCTTCCATATCCCTCTATCATTCATCATCTCAGTACTCACTACAATACAGGTGCGAGTGTTGTTAAAAAAATCGTTGATTGATTGACAAATTGACATTGAGGGATAAAATCAAAATCATGCCATCGATACTGCGATTCATTGAATGAATCGCAGTATCGATGGTATCAATAAATTTCATTCGATCGATAATATACGATTAAAAACTACCCTCGTTGAACGAACAAATGAACTTTAGTTTTGATCAGTATAATCAAAGGGCAGGAATGAAGCTATTAGAACGGGCAGCCCAATTACGCGCGAATCACATTCCAAATTCCAATTTCAAATTCAGTTCAAAATAATACCGTTGTAATTCCACTGGCAGCCCTGACTGCGCAGGACGTCGGGTACCGCGCCAAATGTTTGTGACGGGGGCGTGGGGGCCGCGCGGCCGAATTGGACACGATTAGAAATACTGCACTTTACTGCTTTATTATACTCTGCGGCTCATGATGTCCTGGTAGATGTGGCAACGTGACTCATGGCTAAATTTGTTGAATTGCGGGGCAAACTAGACAAACTAGACAAACTATTTTGCAATAAGAACATTCGTTTGGGGCTAGAATATTATAATTACAAAAAAGTTGTCAAAACATGCGAGCAGAGTCACGGGTGAAGCTAGTTCAGCATTCAATAGTTATTTTTAATTTTACCAAACACCTAAATTCACATAGCGGCTAGTACCTATGTAACATTTCAAAATGGTCCTTGTGATTTTAAGGTCTTGTTTCAATGTCTCACTGTACCCCAACGGCGTCCGTCCGAGGTACCTAAGAGCCCTTAGTGAATAAACCTAATTGATTTTGACTATTATTTCCATGACAGCATCCTACTAATATTATAAACGCGAAAGTTTGTAAAAATGTATGGATGGATGGATGGATGGATGTATGTTTGTTACTCTTTCACGCTGTTAACAAGGTTCATAATACAAAAAAAGCGCTAGGGCCCAGCGAGTTTCTTGCCAGTTCTTCTCGTACTGGGGATAGGACTGGAATTGGCACCTAGACTCACCTAGTATGTAAGACGATTCAAAATGATCCTTGTGATATTACTGAATAAAGATTATTGACTATTGACTATTGACTATTGACTATTGACTATTGCTAAAACGGCTGAACGGATCTGAGAAATTTGGCACAGATATAGATTATGGTCTGGAATAACACATAGGCTACTTTTTATCCCGGAAAAATGTAAGGTTCCCGCGGGATAATTTGTTTTGGTTTTTCAAGGTATCGCGCGGGCGGAGCCGCGGGCGAAAGCTAGTGTTTCATATTTGTATGGGTTGTATGTTGATTGAGTAATTTTTAGAAACATATTTTTCTGTTGCTACTACTTTGCCCATTGAAAAAATATATGGTGAAAATATTCTGTAGGCATAAGCATACTCGACCACAGAATAAAAATTTACTATGATACGAGTCAACCGAGCCGCATACATACAGCGTGTTCACAAACTATAATAACAGCGGCACAAAATAAATAATTGCCAGCGGCCTGGCACGCACAGTTTTTAGGGTTCCGTACCCAAAGAGTAAAACGGGACCCTATCACTAAGACTCCGCTGTCCGTCCGTCTGTCACCAGGCTGTATCTCATGAACCGTGATCACAGAACTTGGAATAAGGCAATAGAAGTGCATACCCGCGTGACCTTGTCGCCACACAGGTGACTCAGGAGCCACTATGCGCGAGTTATTTTATTAGTATTGTTCGAAACGCCGGACGACGTGAAAGAACCTTATTTAAGTGACTTATTCAGAGTTCTGTGACCGTGATGCAGTTGAAATTTTCACAGTTGATGTATTTATGTTGCCGCTATAACAACAAATACTTACTAAAAAACAGAATAAAAAATTTTTAAGGGGGCTACCATACAATAGACATGATTTTACTAGTTTTTGCTCGATATTGACAACGGCAACAAGTAGAAGTTTAAATAAATAAATAAATAAATAATGCTGGACAATCCACACAGCATCATCTAGCCCCAAAGTAAGCTACTCAAAGCTTGTATTATGGGTACAAGATAATTGATAACTTAATACATTATATAGGGACATAGATAGATATATTTTTATTATACATAGAAAACACCCAGACCAACGGAACAAATTTCTGCAGACCGTACACAAATTCGTTCCGAGGCGGGAATCGAACACGCAAGCTCTAGCGCCGCAGACGGACTCTCGCCCGCTGCGCCACTGAGGTCGTCAAAATGAAAGTTTGCAATATTCACAGAATATTTAGTTGTATTCACTTTAAAAGTTAATAATTAACTTAAAATAAACCAAAATATAATGAGTGACGATTTTTTTGCCGTTTTTGATTGGTACGGTACCCTTCGTGCGCGAGTCCGACTCGCACTTGTCCGGTTTTGTTTCACATGACGCCAGAGCGGCTGTGTCTATCGTTGCGCGTGTGATTAGCATATAATTGGCCAGTTTTTGTTGTGTAAATAGCTCTTGCGATCGTAGCCGGTCCGATTTCTATCTTATCTTATCTGCTATCAGCAATAGTCTTTATAGAAATTTAATTATTTTTGTAGTTTTTACGAGTGATAATTATTGTAAAGTATTTTGGCTTTAAATACATGTATTTTGAGTAATAATGTACGCTACGCTATACAGGTCAAATTATGTGCGCAATGCCACGGCGAAAGGAAATATCGTGAGAAAACCGGCATTATCTTTATGAGATGTGTGTCATAAGTTAGTATTCATACAAGCGGCGATGGGCTTGCAACCAGTCACGTACGGAATACTAACTACTGTGCCAAATGTCATGCTCGGACGTGCCACTGACTACCATCTTTAGATATGCTCAAAGATCTAAATCACCCGAGCGAGGTCTGAGGAGATATCTACCGAGCCTGGGGATTACAGTCGTTTTTTTTTTTATTTTTGCGAGTGTTATTGAGTGTTTTTTATTTGTGCGCGTGGAAAGTGTTTTGGCTTTAAAAACATGTAATATTTTGAGTATTAATCTACGCTATGATATCAGGAATTTGGAAGTTAGTTGGCAACACCACGCGAAGTCACAAGCTGAAGCCAGTATAACAAAACATGATTTTATCATTGAAGTATTTACAGCCTTTTATATTTTATTACTTCAAATTAGCTATTAATTTCCAAGTACACACATTTTAAACTCTATTTTATTTTACTAAATTATTTCCCGCATGCATTTAAATTGTAAATTGTGACAAGTTGCATAATGACATAGTCATTGTACGCCGGGCGCCGCCGGTACAGAGGGCGTCGCGTTAAATTGTCCATTCTGCAGGTGCCATAAAGAGGTTATTTTTATTATACACTAGCTTCCGTTCGCGTCTTTGCTCGCGAGGTACCTACATAAAATATAGCCTATGTTACTCAGGGATAACGTAGCATTCTAACGTAGAAAGAATTTTTGAAATCGGACGAGTTGTTTTTGAGATTATTCGTTACAAACAAAAATACAAATATACAAAACTTTCCTCTTTATAATATTAGTGTAGAAAAGATTTTTAACGTCTATGAAGTAAGAATGGCTAAATTTAAGGGCGTTTTTACCAGTTATCGATTCCACTTTGATATTTTACCGTTATTTTAAAAACTCTTTTACGACCTCAGAGGCGCAGCGGGCGAGAATCCGCCTGCGACGCAAGAGGTTGCGGGTTCGATCCCGCCGCGGAGCAAATTTGTGTCTGACGATCTGCAGAAATGTGTTCCGTTGGTCTGCTGGGTGTTTTCTATGTATAATAAAAAAATATATATCTATGTATAATAACATAATGTATTAATTATACATTTATCAGTTATCTAGTACGTACCTACCCATAACACAAGCTTTGAGTAGCTTACTTTGGGGCTAGATGATGCTGTGTGAACTATCCAGCATTATTTATTTATTTATAACCTTGATTAGAGCTCGTCTTTCAAGCTGCATGAAGATGGAACAATAAAAGATTGGTTGGTAATTAGTTATTTCACGAAGGGTACATTTAAAATTAACAAATACATATTTTACGAGATAACCAAAATTATTTTTTGTGAACAATATGAAAGTGAGAACAATGACGACACCGCGAGTAGAATGGACCAGCCGTTGACATTGCATGACTCCGGCTCATTGAATTCGTGAAATTCATTCACACAGTACAAAAAAACCCGGACAAGTGTGAATCGGACTCGTCTACCGAGGATTCCGTACAAATTTTGTGTAATGAAGCCCTTTCATACATACCCTCATGATACGGTTCATTCAATTCAAAATTTGGAGCGCCGTTTTTGCTTTTATATTTTTAAGATTTAATTACAAAGGTATAGTTTTCAGATTTTTTCCTATACCTGTAGTATAAGACGGTATCACTTGCCAAGTTACATAGTTCCAGGTTAACGGAAAATACCTTATAAATTACTAGCTTCTGCACGCGGCGTCGCCCGCGAAGTACCTACATAAAATATAGCCTATGTTCATCCTGAAAGTTCATTCTACACATTGGTGAAAGAATTTTTCAAATCGGTTCAGTAGTTTCGGAGCCTATTCATTTCAAACAAACAAACAAACAAACAATCAAAGTTTTCCTCTTTATAATATTAGTTTAGATGATTCTCTTGAGTGTCGTAATATACGTTTTCTTTGCGACATAAACGACCGTATATTTCTTTTACGTTTACTTAAAAGTTCGATTTTTTTAAAACTTCCAGAGACTGTAAACCTGGGTACATCGTTTTATTTTCAACTCAATACCTTCACTCATTACGCAGATAAAGGGCCTTGACAGACAGACCGACGGACGGACGACAAAGTGATCCAATAAGGGTTCTGTTTTTTCTTTTTGAGGTACGGAACCATAAAAATCATTACGTAGGTACTTAGTCAGTTATTACTATCGCCATCGTAGTTTCTTTTTTTTAATTTCTTAAATGAATCATGAGCTAGGTCTATTCCTTAAAACAATAGATACTTAATATCGATTATAATGTAAGTTCTTGAAGTATTTATAATCGATCGAGCCTTTCTCGTTTACAACAAAAAGTTAAAATTAGTAATCAACGGTCGCATTTCTATCATTATCATGGGATAGTTTTAATTAATAAAATTGAATCACAAATCCCTATTAATATCGTATTCAACGCACGTTCAGTACGTCTTCCATGAGTTGTCACATTTAGATCCGCTGACGTTACTACAGTAGTAATAGTACGTTAATATGACATCTGTCAAAATTGTTACTCATGATACCAAATTCTAAGCAAATTAATGAACGCAAACTGAAGTCGTTGTAGTACGCTGTGACGTAGGATAGTTAACTACGTGAGGTTTTAGTACCCAACTATCCGCTAGAGGCGCTGTACAAGTTTTCATACATTTTTTTAACTACAGTCGCTAGCGAGTGTAGATTGTGAAAACTCATGGTAGACCCTCGGATACCATCTACGGCGATCGATAACCGACGTCCGATGTCGGAATAACAAACATTCTGTAATTACAAATTACAATTACCACTGAAAAGTGGTAACCACTGGTAACTAACCACCTGCACTGTCATTAATATTTTAATAGGGTTAATCAGGTCGAACGCAGGACAATTTAGAGGTTATAAAATAATAAATAACAATTAGGTTCGGATCGGACCAGAAGTGTCCTTGGGAGATATAATTCTTCTTCTTCAATTATGGCATCTGTCTCTTAGAGAACAATTTTGCCAGTGTCAAGTGTATTTATTTATAAGTATTGTCAACGTCACAGAGTCATAGTCAAGTTGTCAAGTCAATTTTAAACAAAAGATGGCTGTTTTGTTGAACATTTTCGGGATTTCCTCCGATGGAATTTGAAGAGAACTATTCACTCTAATTCACATACTTTACACTCGCGTCAAGAACCCGGGCTTTATTGGCAAAATAACCACCAAAATTACGCAATAAAACTCAAAATAACACGAGAAAACATATAAAAACCAGAGCGACGTAGTTGTCAGGCAAATACACCGCAGAAAATCCGGGAGATATAATTACGTCCTAACATAACTGATGACAGTATAAAAATAGGAAGGGTGATTTTGACATTGATATTGACAGTTAAAAGTTATAATGTTGGGATGAAAAGAGGCCGCTGCCTTTATACCTATAATAGAAAAAAAAAAAGAAGTGCTTTCAACTTCTGTTTTCGATTTTAGCAAGCCGCTAATGTTAGCATAACTTTCGACCACTGGTCAACCGTTAATGTTAACAAAATAGTTATATTCAGTATATAGCGGTAGGTACATACACATTACACAGTACACTACTACCAATACTGAAATTTATATTCAGGGCGAACAAGTAATTTTAACATTGTTAAAAAACCCATATCTAGGTACACTAATAATCTATACTAATATTTTAAAGATTTGATTGTTTGTTTGCATTGAATAGGCTCCGAAAGTACTGGACCGATTTGAAAAATTCTTTCACCAATGTGTAGTATGAACTTCCAGGATGAACTTAGGTTATATTTTTATGTAGGTACCTCGCGGGCGACGCCGCGGACGGAAGCTAGTATTAAGAAGTCACGAAACTGAGAGTGATAAATAGTCGCATACAATGTTAATCTACCTCTACATTGCATCAAAACATCTCAGTGGAATTAATAGGTACTAGCTTTTGCCCACGGCTTCGCTCGCGTGGTACCTTGAAAAACAAATCTATCCCGCGGGTACCGAATCTTTTTCCGGGATAAAAAGTAGCCTATGTGCTATTCCAGAATATAATCTCTGTGCCAAATTTCTTTTTAATACGTTCAGCCGTTTCAGCGTGAAAGAGTTACAAACATACATCCACACATTCTTACAAACTTTCGCGTTTATAATATTAGAAGAATTTAATTTACAAAACTGCTTAGCCTCATGAATTGATTAATGAATGAGGCAACACACTGTGTGAATCGACCCGAATCGGATATTGAAAGTTGAAACCGTGACTTGTTTTGCTACTCTGCAGTAACCCGAGACATTTGGGTCACGGCCCTGGAAGTACGCATCAAATGATAGATGTAATGTAACCACTACTTGTACACTCGTAAAACTAGTTTATTTAGAAAAAAACCGGCCAAGTGCGAGTCGGACTCGCGCACGAAGGGTTCCGTACCATCTATATTCTATACTAATATAATAAAAGAGGAAAGTTTTGTATGTAACAAAATAAATTCAAAAACTACTGGTCCGATTTCAAAAATTCTTTTACCATTAGAATGCTACAAATACAGCAAAAAAAACACGTTTGTTGTATGGAAGGGAGCCCCCCTTAAATATTCGTTTTATTTCAATTTTTACAAACCTGGTCGTGCACCAATGAGTTTATCCAATGCCAGTGCTCTTAAACGGTGAAGGAAAACATCGTGAGGAAACCGTAGAAACCAAAATTCGAAGATGTGTGTCATAGGTTTGTATTCCTATAAGCGGCGATGGGCATGCAACCTGTCACGTACGGAATAGCACTAGCAATTTTGCACTGTGCAAAATGTGGGCATGTACCAATTGTCATGTTTGTTCGAGCCTCTGACTCTCTTTAGATATCCTGAAAGATCTAAGCAACTAGAGATCTGAGGAGATATCTACCGAGCCTGGGGATTACAGTCGTGATCATATTTATTTTGTTCTATACAATGTAATGGTGGTGTAGTGGTAGCACCCCGGCTTCACGATCCGAAGGTCGTGGGTTCAAACCTGGTCGTGCACCAATGAGTTTTTCCATTCGAAAAATTTATGTGCGCAATGCCAGTGCTCATAAACGGTGAAGGAAAACATCGTGAGGAAACCGGCATACCCTAGAACCAATAATTCGAAGGTGTGCGTCATAGGTTAGTATTCTTATAAGCGGCGATGGGCTTGCAACCTGTCACGTACGGAATACTAACTACTGTGCAAAATGTGGGCATGTACCAAATGTCATGTTTGGACTTGCCTCTGACTACCCCCTTTAGATATCCTCAAAAGATTTAAGTAACCAAAGATCTGAGGAGATATCTACCGAGCCCGGGGATTATAGTCGTGATCATATTTTATTTATTTTATTTTTTTTTACAATGTAATAGTGGTGTTATAAGACAACGTAGGTAGTAGAGGCTAGTAGAGACTACGTTAATTTGAAACGAGTCCCAACACTCGATTAGCATATAATTGTCGGATACTCCGCGCTTTTGCCATAAATCTCACTATTAAAGGTCAGCCCACCGGTTATACTAAGAGTAATATTCTAGCTATAGGTCGTATACAAACCGTCTTCTTCTTCTTTTTTAAGTATCTTGCAAACAACTTAAATACTAAAAGTCGTATTGTAGTAGGTCGAATACAGATATCTCTTCTTTTTGCACAAATAGATGATGAAATTTGGCACAAATATAGATTATAGTCTAGATTATGCTACTTTTTATCCTGGAAAATGTACGGTTCCCGTGGAATAGGTTTGTTTTTTGTTTTTCAAGGCACCACGCGGATGAAGCCGTGGGCGGAATCTAGTATCTTATAAAAAACCTTATCCATTCGTACAGCCCCAATCAAAGAATATTAAGAAGTAATCTAACACGTGCGTAGTCTTAAGTGTTTAATTAGTCTTATATGTGTTCGTTTGTCGGTTTTAAACTATAGCCTGCTCGTTACATCTCTCTGTAAGTGCACTTCTTAATAATCTAGACACGCGGCAGCGTGTCAAGCCAAGTTCAAGCGAAGCGAACGGGCGATGCGCGCCTAGTGTAATATTACGGGAACCATTTGGGTGATTTTTCACCCCCTCGTAACTCAAAAACTATTTCACATAAACAAGTCAAATTTGGCTCATCTATTGCCACTTGCGAGTAAAATATGTGCACCGAATTTCATAAACACACCTCAAACGGTTATTTAGATATTAACGTCCAAAAATGGCTGGTTATGGAAAATTTTATCACTGACTGATCTATAGACGTTAATTATAACCCAGTTCTAGATGACCTAGAACGTTCAAATTTGGCATCCAGGTAGGTAGTGGGGTGGATACAAAGGAAAAAATCTGAAACTTGTAATTTTTTTTATTTTTATCGTACTTTTTCAATTAATTGATTCTCTTAGGAACCCTTCCTAGCGCCTGTAATATAAGAATAGCAATCTAAATATGTAGATGACAGTCGGTCATTATGTGGATTTTAATAGAGTCTTGACGTGAAAATACTAACGAGTGGAAGTAGTGTCTTGGATTGGTAAGTAGTACACTCTCGGTAAGTACCTACTATTATCGGGCTAACCTATCTACTTAGGTACCTAGGTATACAATGTGCTAATAGTTGAGCCGTCTATGTAGATAGGTAAGTATGACTAGATAAGTATTTAGGTTTAGACTAATAAAGTAGGTATGTCCTTGGCGGCGGCCGTAGTGTCTTGGATTGGTAAGTAGTATACTCTCGGTAAGTACCTACTATTATCGGGCTAACCTATCTACTTAGGTACCTAGGTATACAATGTGCCAATAGTTGAGCCGTCTATGTAGATAGGTAAGACTAGATAAGTATTTAGGTTTAGACTAATAAAGTAGGTATGTCAGTACTAGTTTCCGCCCGCGGCTTCGCCCGCGTGATACCTTGAAAAAAAAACAAATCTGCCGCGAGAACCTTATATTTTTCCGAGATAAAAAGTAAGTAAAGTAAGTAAACATACATCCACGCATCCATACATTCTTACAAACTGTCGCGTTTAGTAGGATTTACATAGCAACCTAACTAACATGGACATTGGACAGTTCAAATTATTAGCACGTACCTACGTAAGTAGGTAGCTCAATGGTAGATAGATACTTACTGAGTATGTGTACCTAGATAGGTACACTTGCTCAATAGAATACTATATATACCTAACTTGTAAAATTAAGTAAGTAGGTACCTACCTGACTATAAGTAGGTAGGTACCAACTTATCTGACACACTAAAATACACAATACCTACGTTATTTTATAGGTAGGTAGCATATAATAACAATAACTCACTGTCTAGCTATTAAAGTTTCACTTTCAGGAGATTATTTACCATTTTACCATAATCTTAGGAAAGGAAAGGCAGATTTTTTTTTAAATGTACCTACATACCTACTAAGCGTAAGTATATGGTTCTATTATATGACGAGTACCTACAGTACGTACATACTACCTAGCTAACAAAGGTAGCTCTAGCTGAGTGTACCTACCTACCTATCTAACAACCGTCAATGACGTTTGCCCCGCGTCTGCCCGCATTCGGCGGTCGCGTACCTACTCAGCGATGAGCGACATCTTCCCCCACCCCGCGCCCCGCCCGCAGGCGACTTATTCGCCCGCCGCCGGACCGCATAATAATATCGCGCACGCGGTTGTAAGTTTTTATTGTATTTATGGTTCACTATTTTGACGATAATGGCTTACACATAAAAGATAGATATAGGTAGTACGTATACTTATTCAGTAAGTACCTACCTACTTAGGTATACCTACATGTACATACCTATACAATGTGCCAATAGTTTGAGCCGCCCTTGCAGGTAGATATATAAGTATAATAATATAAGAATAAGTACCTACTTACTAATAAGTTCTGTACAAAAAGTAATGATATCCCATCAAAAACATAAATGTGAAATGAGAGCCAAGTTCAATAAGTAGGTATGCTTTAGTCGTTGACTTCAGCGACAAAAGAAGTGAGATCTAAACGGGTGCCAAGTACAATGGTCAGTCCTGAAACTTATTGATAACAATATGAAATATTTTTAACAACTTTAAAATATAATTTCATTTTAAAACTTAGGATATTATATTGAAGCCTAAGGTCTGACTTGGCTAGTTTTCTTAAGAGTACAAATTAAATTAGGTAAGTATAGCCTTTGCAAGTTCTTATTTTATTCTTCTAAAAATTTGGATTGCTGGTAGAAACTAGCGATTGGACATAGTTAGTCAGTAGTTAATTCGTATATGAGAACTAGCCAAGTTAGACCTTAGGCTTCAATATAATATCCTAAGTTTTAAGATGAAATTATATCTTAAAGTTGTTAAAAATATTTCATATTGTTATCAATAAGTTTCAGGACTGACCATTGTACTTGGCACCCGTTTAGATCTCACTTCTTTTGTCGCTGAAGTCAACGACTAAAGCATACCTACTTATTGAACTTGGCTCTCATTTCACATTTATGTTTTTGATGGGATATAAATTATACCTTCGTAGCTAAGTAGAGGAAAACCGCAGATTTAACTTTATCTGAGTAACATTTTCATAACATGTAATGTATATTTACTGCTGCATTTTCCGTGAAGTTATAATGGTTGTTATTGAATAGGAACTCATTAAAATCATGTAAAAAAACAGAAGGAAAATGTACAAACTTAAATAATTTAGTACTTAATAAATAAAATGTTAGAATTAATTTTAATTAATAAAAGAACTTTTATTCAGAACTTCTAAAAAAAACCCCAAGTTTGGTAGATAATCTCCTCAGATCTCTAGTTACTCAGATCTTTAATAAACCAATCAAATTATATACTAAAACCTTTTTCGAGAACCACTCTATCCATCGGTGAAAACAATGAAAATCAGTGCAGTACTTTTTGATTTTATCGCGAAAAAACAGACAGACGCGGCAGAGGACTTTGTTTATAATGTAGTGATTAAAAAAAACTGAGATTTATTCAAAAGTAGTACCAAAATGTGAATAAAAACTTAACTGCAGCAACTATCTGCACGCAGTGGTGAATGGTTAAACAGTAGCATTTGGCTTGTAAGCTGCTACTGAACGAAATTCACAAAACGATATCGATTTCAATTCATTCGCAATCACACATCGGTGCCCGCGGGCAGAAGCGAGATAGCATATCCTCGGATTAATAATGAAAACCTCATGAATGTTTTATTGAGATAAAACGGATATCGGACCCCTAATTTTCATAAAATTTGACAGGCAGTCGATATGTTGAATATAAATCTCGAGTATGAGGCTATTACTTTTTTAATTTGTGTCCTTTTATTGAATGGAATCCTACTAATATTATAAACGCGAAAGTTTGTAAGATAAGAATGTATGGATGTCTGGATGTATGTTTGCTACTATTTCACGCTGAAACGGCTAAACGGATTTGGATGAAAATTGGCACAGATATAGATTATAGTCTGGAATAGCACATAGGCATACTTTTATCCCGGAAAAATGTACGGTTTCCGTGGGATAGAATTGATTTTGTTTTTCAAGGTGACGCCGCGAGCGGAAACTAGTTGGTTAATAAATAGTACCTGGATGACCGAGCTTTGCTCTTTTTTTTGGGGTAAACGTCGTTTTATAAAAATGAAACCTAGCAAGATCGATTTATCGCCTCCGAAACCCCCTACATACGAAATTTCATGTAAATCGCTGGAGCCGTTTCCTAGATTCCGATTATATATATATGTATATAATATACAAGAATTGCTCGTTTAAAGGTATAAGATTGTTGGACAGTTCCCACAACGCCATCTAGCCCCAAACTAAGCAAAGCTTGTGCTAAGGAAACCAGATAACTGATTGACTAAAAGAACGATAAGAAATTGAGAAGAATCACCTATAGAATTTTATTATTGCTACTACTATTGAGTTACTACTTTTTCCGTAAAAATTATAAACGTTTTTGAATCACTTGGCTATTCAACTGGATGATTATAATTTTAGTATTTTATTTAAATTAGTTTTTGTTTGTTTTTTTATTATTATTATACTTACAATATTATTTTAATTTAATTTTAATTCAAATTGGGGACGTCTTAGAGAAAGGCCAGGTCCAGAGTACCCTAAACCGACGCGCATGTATGAAGAATGTAATGAGAGTGAATGAAGCAAAAGAAGTATCGATCCTGACCGTAGCAAGTGGAGATCCGTGGTCTCTGCCTACCCCGTCGGGAAACAGGCGTGATTTTATGTATGTATGTATTATTTTATTTTATATTGTGTCAGGTGTAAGGTTATCTAAAGACTAAATTGCAACCTTAGGGGCAAGTAAGTAGTAATTAACACTGTAACTAACCGATTAATTACAAGCGTCGACTCCAACATGAACTAATAACTGCTAATAATAAGGTAAAATGAAACTGAAGAAATCTCAACTTGGTACTTCCACTTAGCAAAGGCAATAAAAGTAGGAATTTATCGCGTTTTCAGCTAATCGCCAATAAGTTATTAATTGACTGGATAATAATCTAGCGTTGTAACTTGCAGTTGCAACTGAAATTATTTTCGCATGATTGGTTGTTGTTTGTTAGACCACGAGCGAAGCAACAATTCAAAATGTTACAAAAACGGGAAAAATTTTAACGAAACTTTTTCGAAATTCATTTTTTGGAAGTGGACGTTACACCGGTACACGAAGATTTCTACTTGACATCTCTTTAAAAAATGACTTTTTTTTTAAGTATTTGGCTGCTATTTTGTTAACATTCTGCAGGTTATGATTGAACAACTGATAAACGAAAGCGAAAAAGTAGGACTATCAATAAATACCAGTAAAACAAAGTTAATGACAAATTATGTCAAAACTCCCATTAAACCTGAAAATGCCGCTGAACTGGAATATGTAAACGAATATACATACTTAGGCCAAATAATATCTCCAACAGACATCACAACAAAAGAAATTCAAAATAGAATAAACCTAGGATGGAAGAGATACTGGGCTCTAAAAGACATAATGAAAAACTCGGATATACCAATAGGAGGGAAGAGGAAAATATTTAATACATGCATTCTACCAAGCATGACTTACGGATGTCAGACATGGAGCTGCACAAAGAAAAATATTAAATCACTAGAAACTTGTCAACACCGAATGGAAAGAAGCATACTCAACATAAAATCAAAGGACAAAATTAGATTAAAAACAATCAGAAAACAAACAAAGATAATAGATATAAAATACCAAACAAAACAACTGAAATGGAAATGGGCAGGACACCTAACAAGAAGTAAGACAGAAAAGTGGACGAATGAAGTGACGGAATGGTGCCCTAGATATAAAAAGAGAAATAAAGGCAGGCAGCACCGAAGATGGGAGGATGATATCAAAGAGGCAGCAGGACCATGCTGGATGAGGATAGCAAGAGATAGATCGTTGTGGAAAACACTTGGGGAGGCCTATGCCAAAGAGCAAGACAATCCATAAACCGGTGTCTAATACAAATAATAAATTTAATTACGTTGCTTTCATAATCAAACATGTTTAATATTAGTAGTACATAAGCAGTAATAAGATGAAATGTAACTTTTAAGATTGTTAATAAAGGCTTTTATTATTATTATTATTATTATTATATTTGTTAACATTGAACAACCATACATACATTTGAAATAAGAATATTAAAAAAAAAAAATTATTGTGAATTGCAAAGAATGTTTGATTCGAGTTCCTTTGGCTGTCGATGTAATCCAAACGGCTGGACAGATTTTGACAAATGAGATGTCGTTGGATTCGTCTGGACCACAAGAGTGACATTAAGCTTTATGAAATGTCAAAAAATCCAAAATGGCGACTGTAAGAAGCTATTTTCAATTACTTTCAGACGGGTTAATTTATTTTTTGCACTAAACACTAGTAACGTATTAGTATAATGTTTTTTCTTTCTGATTCGATCTCAGATTTCAGCGTTTTTTTTTATTTATTTGACGTTTGACTTCGACTGTCAGATGTCATAAGTAAGAAGAAGACAAAAGATATTACGACTCACCCATTTCATGCATTCGTTGGTTGTCCTTGTGGGAGAGAGCCGCGAGAAGGCCCGCATCTCCGACCCTCTGCCGCGCGACCGCGATGCCGACGGGAATCGAACCTGCGATACCAAATTCATACATCCAACACGTAAAGACTTTCGTAGATTTTATGTAGCAAAAGTGGGTGTGTCAACACTGATAACACCAGGCTATCATGCTACGGCTACTGTAGCGAGCGATAACCGTAGAAGTGCCGTAGCGCAGCTGACAAATGCTACCAAAAGTACCAGGCGAACATAACGCTACGAGAGCATAGATTTACAGTTATTATTGATGACCGATCGGGTTGTCCGGCTTTTTCCCTAACTCCGATAAATGGTTTTGTAATCGCTTCTAAAATCCAAATCAAAGACATCATTGCTATAGACAAGAGTCTTTGTAAAGGCAAGCTTGCCTACCTTAGCACATGTATACGGCTCTCAGAAACGCCTGCAAACATATTTGACCTTTTACCGCGCGCGTTTTTGAGCAATGAATAGTGGTAAAATGAAACACCATTTGAGACAGCAACAGTTTTTGTGCGATTAGATCAATGGCTCATTTGGTTTACCTTTGTATTTTCAAATAAATTGTTACTTTTGCCACAGTTCCACTAAAATATAGAAAATTGCCTAGATATTTAAATAATTACTTAATTATTATTATTATATTATTATTATTCCGGCCCTATGGGAACAGGCAAACATAACGCTACAAGAGGTAGACTCACCATTGTTGAGCGAAGACGGTATGCTAGGATGCTCCGGCTTATTCCCCGGAGACGCCTGTTCCAACTTCACAGCCACCAGTTCTGACATGTGCATGTGTTGTGGTTCCCGTTTGACCTGGACCTGGACGTTTTGCCCCGCCACGCCGAGCCAGGTCACGGGGTTAGTGCGACTGCAACCACCATCCGTGTGAATGACCTGTAAAACCAGTAAGGAATTAGTTTGATTCATCATGGTGCCGGTCCGATTCGAGTTCATTGACGATGGGAATTTCAACTTTATTCGTATGAAGATAAAGCTTTATATCGCTATGTATTATTAGAGAGATATGGACAGTCAGCGGCTGATGATCTGAATGATATTAAACCTAATAGCCTCAGGAATAA
This sequence comes from Cosmorhoe ocellata, assembly GCA_963675405.1. Lineage (NCBI taxonomy): Eukaryota > Metazoa > Arthropoda > Insecta > Lepidoptera > Geometridae > Cosmorhoe > Cosmorhoe ocellata. The sequence goes on along the minus strand of OY776254.1, from coordinate 884,433 downwards.
AGTTCAAATTTTCCGCGTAAAAAGAATTTCGGCACGGTGTAATATGAATCTTTCCGAATCTACATTTAACGTGCCAGTTGAAGCATTAAAGCAAACGCCACCTACTTGTACCACTAGCTAATATAGCAAATGGATACTAGGATCTCATAAAAGTCAAGAGGTGCAACTAACCTTTTTAGGTGAGTTTGTGAGACACGTATTGCAAGCGCGCTTGGCCTGTTCCGTCTTGATGCTTAATGGCTGCATCACTCCGAGGGATTCCATCAGTTGCCGCTGGTGAGGATCCACGCAGCACAGGTCCGGCATACACTTTCCTATCTTGTCGTCCATCTTGTTGGGATCCCTGGACAAAGTTTATCAGCTGTAGTTTTGTCCCAAGGAGAAAGATTACTCTTGTGAAAGGTACTAGGGTGTTAAAATTTTGACTGCAATGCGTTGTGTGTGTATGTCTATTTGTCTATGGTCCACCATTTCTAAACATTTCAAATTTTCTCTATGGTAGTCTTGGTCATTCCGTCAACATTAGTCAGTAGATTAGACTATAGGAGTCAGAAATCTATCGATCAGCTAAGTTTTGTGTTTGAAATCAAACGAAATTTTCAATCAAATGTTTCTAGACACTAGACTAGGTCAGCTACAAATTAGCCCCTATTTGCATAGCCTGAGACTGAGTCAACAGAAATACCCAACCTAAAATCTGGTGCATTCGTCCATATTGGGAGTAGGCCAGTAGGGCGCGGGCGTCCCTCTAATAACACAATTTATATCGATCCTGGCTTCCACGATAACCCTACCTACAGTACAATACGAAGTCATAATATGACTTCGTATTGTACATATTATGTACCATACAACTACGAATAATATACGAGTACATATGGGTTTAGAAGCAGTAACATTCCATTTAGGATCATTAACAAGATTTCCATCGATACTTTTAACTATGATTCGGCTATCTTCCTGCTCATAGACGACGTAGACACTATTTTTTATTTCTCTTTCTCTCTTTTATTCGTCGTTTCACTCATTCATCTTTCACTATTGAACCTATACACCTTTTTTTGCTTTCTTCAATCGGTCCCGTTATATCGAATAATCGAATATTCTAGGTTTACAAGGGTTTAAAATTTAATATTTATTGCGTACTAGCTACGCGCACGGCTTGTTCCAGATCATAAACTATGTATATTCCAAGTTTCATTTAAATCCGTTTAGCTGTTTCAGCTTGAAAGAGTAACAATTATCTATACATCCATCCATCCTCTCATCAAACTTTCACGTTTATAATATTAGTAGTATAGAAGAATGGATAATGGATTGGATAAGATTTACTGATTCGCAGTAAATCCAAGATTTTTTAACACGGATCCTTTTCAATAAACTCGATATAACCACAAATACTAATTATTTTTTTCCATTTCTGACTTGTTCATGTATCAACAACTTATTCAAAAGTGTTAATACCAAGATTTTGCCTGTCAGATATATTCACTAAGCAATTCGAAATGAGTTCGGAGATATCCCACCCGAATACACAACTTTTGTTAACAAAGCATTACTTAATCGGGCATCAATTAACAACAATGTTAAAGTATCGTCATCTATTTTACGGAAGATAATCCTTTGACAGAACATGATGGAACACAAAAAAACTTTATAACAGGCGATGAAAAGACTAACAATCTGTTAGTTTAGATAACAGAACACATTCAAACTAGCCCTAAGTATTACTAAAGATAAAAAGAGATGGGAGTCTACCAGCACTTACTTGTCAGTGAGCAGGATCCGTTGAGAGCAGTTGAGCAGTTCCAGCTGCAATGGAGAGTAGGGAGAGTTCGGAGGTGGAGTAGGCACCCCGAACGCGGAGAGAGACGTGGAGAACAGACTCTCAGTCACTGTGGACAAAGGAAATGTCAATAAACTCTTGTTCCTTACAGACTGATAGCATCATAGCCTGATAGCCTAGGTTGTGTGGTGAGAGCTAAAATTTGGTGGGTAAAAAAGAACTTTTCGGGGTCTAAAGTTGCACTGAGAAAGTAACTCCAGTAACTTTTGGGAGGTTGAAGTGTGTAGGAAAGGGGAGTTCCATTATAGATAGATCGGAGGCCTTATTAAAAGCTCTTGCAAACCATAATGTTTCAGAAACGTCACATTTCAAGGTTGTAGTAACACTACTTCAATACAAATTTTTTTAGTTCATCGAAATATCATGGTTATTTTACTTTGATATTGCTCAAAGGGATAGTAGTAAGGCCCCAAGTTTGTTACATACTAGCCACCTTAATTTGTATACACACATCAATCACAAATCAGCTAAACACTAGCCAAGAATATTATCAAGCCACAAATTTGCACGTGGTCGTAAAATAATGTGAATTTTCTAGCTTCTCAAAAATGGCTGTGGAGTTTTTCTTTGTACCAGCATTTTTATGGCATTTTCCAGCATACAACCTTGAAGCATTTTATTGACAAATGCATCCCTACCTTTCATCATTATCATCATCATCATATTCCTGCCGTTTTCCCAAGTTATGTGGGGTCGGCAACATGTGATATTTTTCCATTTCCCTCTGTCATTCGTCATCTCAGTACTCACTCCTTTCTTACCCATATCATCTTTCACACAGTCCATCCATCTTTCCTTTGGCCTACCTCTACTCCTGTGACCTTTATTTTACGAAATAATGCTCAATCAGGCATTATTTTCAGCAGAATCTCTCATCAAACTCTTCAGACCCCATTAGTTTACCAGCAAATTGTGTGAGAACACCATTTGCGCAACAAAGAGTCTATTTCCGTCGGGCCCAAGGGACGGACCTTAATTACTACGTGACTGCGCGTCAGTCGACTCCCGCGCACATGTGCTGTAAACCCTGCCACTTACATAACTGTCTATAGAGAAATGAGCCTTATCTCGCACACTTTAGCTCGAATTTAGGTTGTGCTATACACTAAATTTATTTTCGATGGGAAAGGAACTTTTGTCATGAAATCTCGTGTGGATTTCGGAGTGATTTTGTCAAATGGATTCCGAGTTGTCTTACGCTGTCTGAAGCTTCAATTTAGCTTGGATAATTTAGTCTATTCGCATTAATTACTCAAAAACTGATTTGTCTGTAGCTGAATATGATCTGTCTTGCTTCGAGTTAAGTTTTAATAAAGCTTGCAACTCAAGATTAGTTTATTTTCAAAGGAGGATTCTAAGGAGTTTTGATTAGCTGTACGCTCACGCTTGACGATGTTATATTTACGATAGAACTATAAGACTTAGACATCGTTTAGACTTTATTTACTCAATCTTTTACAAAATTTCAACCTTTTGCTGAACTCTTTGGAGGTTGAATTTTGAGAATTCCTTTTTTAGTCCACCTCTTAGACCATAAACGATAGCTTTGTTCCTTGAAGATTCAGATTTTACAAATGATGTGTGATATAGACTCTAGCTAGACTATAAAAATATGTAAAAAAAAACAATATGTCGGCTGTAAGAAGCTATTTTGAATTACTTTCTTTCTGGTTTTTGATTTTTGAAATAATACTGGTGTTATTTGAGATTTTTTGTAGAAAAAATAATTCTTTTGGACATATATTTTTTTCAAAAATTAGGACAAAACTCGACATGACCTTCGGGAGTCGTGCTGTCAGACTGTCAGTCAAAGCGCCCGCATGACGTGCGCGTAATTGCTGAACAGTTTTTGATGCGAGCGCCTCTAATGTCTACTATTATGCAATTGAGATGATGTGTGTTGAATATTTATGAATAGAATGGAACTAATTGTATCAAAGTTTATGAAAAAAGTTTAGATATGTACGGAGTGAAATGAAAGATTTTGTAAACTTTCAAAACTCTTACTAGACTTTTTATCACAGATTTTTTATCAGCTGATAAAAACGAACATGAACGAGACATGAAGGCATGCAACTTTTCCCATTATGACGTCATGGGTAGGGCGTAGTGAAGGAAGAGTGTTAGGAAGGCTGACCCCACCACCATGTGGGATGAATAGTCGGGAAGAGAGAGAGAGAGATAGTTTGGTCTGGCTGGTTGGTCTAGTGCGCGCTACTAGACTCTAGCTAGACTGTGTTATATTCCGGTTGGTAAGCAGGTCTTCTTCTTCTTCTTCTTCTTTGTTTTTCAAGGTACCACGCGGCCGAAGCCGTGGGCGGAAGCTAGTATACACCAAAGTCTCAGATCTAAAACTCGAGACAGTCCTGTGTGTCTGTCAGCTGTCACTTCTCTTCGTATTCACGCCTGTCGCCCGCGGGAGGATTACGCAATGTATGAGAGCCAGAAAACCGCTACCATCGTATGACGACCGTTTTTATCAGAGTTCTAATTCTGACCTGTCAAAAAACTTTGACAAGCAAAAAATCATTACAACAGCGCGCTTCCATGTAAGTTTTGTACTTATATTTAACCTATTTCAAACTCGAAGTTGCGTGCGAGCGGGTCAGCTAGTTATACGAATGGTTTTTTTATTATTTTCTATGATCAAAATCTATCGGGGGATTTGAAGGCTGCCCAAAAAAAGGTGTTTTTGAAAATTTCATTTATAACCCTGGTATTACCAATGAAGGAAGAGAATCTTAGCCGTTATAACTTTACAAATTAACGAACGAAGCCCGTTTTTTGACGGTGAACGTTTTTTAGGAATACACGACTTAACCCAAACAACGGATATAATGGCATGCTGGGATTTTGATGGGTTTTATGTTTGTTTTTGAACAAATTACATAATTTTTTTTTTTTTTGATTCGGTAGGAATTCGTAAATGGGCTATGGATACCAGGGGCCTTACCACGAAGTCTTTCATAACGATTCCGTTTTAGAAACGTCACATTTGAAGCTTGACACTACTTCAATACTATTTGCATAGGTCATGGTATGAAATAACAATATAATATTAATTCGGTAATGTATTATGAATTCATGGTAAGGCTCCAGAAGTTGGTCAAATTCAATCTAAATAAAACATAACTTAGTCTAGGTATAAAATCGGTCAAAACAAAACTCACCTTTATGCAAAGTGGGGCGATTGCCACCCTGGGCTGGGAATAGAGAGTACAGGGGGAATCGGGACACACCTGGGACAACAAAACAAAATAAATTGGGACGTAATGCATAACTGAACGGGCGATACGAGGATTAAATAATAATGTTTGTAAATATTCCAAATGAAATAATTAAATGGAATAAATTATAAGTTAATAAGCAGACGGTCGAAATTAACACGTATTATTTATCCAAGTAGTTAAATGAAAATACTGCATTTTAATTTTTTAACCTACGTTTAATAGGTTAAAATGTACAAATCTAAAAACATAAATTTTGTTATGCTTATTTTATCTAAACTACTAGTCGAGTTTTATACTCTCTAACTAGGTAAATGTTCTGCAAAGTCATTATCTGGATGGGTGACCACAGTTCTAAGCACTGCCATGCTTCGGAGAACGTGCTAAGTGACCAATCTCAGCTTTGAATAAATTTAAAGTTATATTGGAGGCCTAGGCGGCCTAGTAACTCTCTTATCAGAGTTTTTTTTAGATATTAGGACACAATGCGAAACAAAAAATTGAAAGTAGACAAAACAATAAAAAAACAAGTAAAAAAAGTTATGACGAATCCGATATTACGATACCGGAGTACCAGGAGCGCATACCTTGTTGGAGGTCAGTGGGCGGGCGGGAGCGACCCCCCGCCGCCCCGCCCAGCATCGCCTCTCGCGTAGAACCACCTCACCACCTGCCGGCAAACATAGGCGCGTTACACACACATTCACAACTAATTTAAATTAAGGTGCTTTTATACTATAGCAAGACGAGAAAACTAAAAACATTATTACATTTTAGTTATAAAAAAAATCAAGTCAAAAAAAATAAAGTTATGTTTTGATTATTACCTGCATTGTTACTAAAATTTAGAGATAGATTGAAAAAATAGAAATCACAATTCAAGCTTTCATAAGCTTCTGAAAAACATAGATATTGATATTCTTAATTTCAGTTAAATATTTAGTCATTTTAGTTATAAATCTATATCTATATAAGAGCTTGACCTGACTGACTGATTGATCATCGCCGAGCCAAAACCGCTGAAGCTAGAAAGCTGAAATTTGGAAGGTGGTTTCCTTTTATTACAAAACCACCTACTAAGGCGGGATTTTTGGAAATTCTACCTCTAAGGGGGTGAAAAAGGGTGAAAACGTTAGTATGAAACTTTTTAACTCGTTGAGCGATTTTCATGAAACTTTGTTTGTGCACTGTAAATGCAAAATAAATGTATACGTATTTCAGGATTTTTCAATATAACCTTCAAAATGGGGTCAAATGTGGGGTCAATGTTTGTATGGGAACTTTTTGACGGGTGGTGCGATTGGTGTGAAACTTTGTTTGTGTACTGTAAATGCAATATGAATAGACACGTATTTCTGGATATTTAAAAAGAACCCTCTAAAAAGGGTAAAAGTCAAAGTTATGTATGGAATTTTTTTAAAAGTGTGATTTGTTTAAAACTCAGTAAGTATAGATAATTTAAGTGAACGAAGTCGCGAGCGGGACAGCTAGTCATCACCTAAACGAATAACACTGGGATGAATCGATTTAATAATGTTTTTAGACAATTAAATAATTCCAACGTCAAACTAAAGCGCAATAAATTGTTTACAAAAAAATGTTCAGAGAAAAAGTAAAAGAAATACTCCTTTATTACACGCTTTATATTAGCTTCACCTGTATGTTTGTATGTTTGTATGTTTGTTTGTAACCGACTTCTTTGGGCGCGATTTTGACCTACTTTAAACGGCCAGATTTCGTTCAAACTTTGTAGATTTATCGAGGACCGATGACAATACACTATTTTGATAAAAAATTACTAAAAAATAGAAAATAAATAATAGTTTAAAAAAACTAAAAAACACGCTTTTTATAGAAACCGAACTAAAAAATAGAAAATAAATTTAAAAAAAAGCGTGGGGTGCTCTTTAAGATATTATCGAAATGAAAATCACCCCACGCTTTTTTTTAAATTTATTTTCTATTTTTTAGTTCGGTTTCTATAAAAAGCGTGTTTTTTAGTTTTTTTAAACTATTATTTATTTTTAATTTCACTTTGTAAAACCTGTGTTAAACCTTATTCAAAGCAATACGTAACATTTAAAAAAAATATAGCCAATCAGAAGCAGTCGTTCTGACAGCATTTATCTAACCAATTTCGTCCCGCACTCGTTCCGTTGTGTTACAAGTATATCGTACATTATAAATTACGCTTTGTTTTCGTCGGAGTGACGCGATGTTATCACTCATTCATGGTCATTACAGCATTATAACGTGCAGGTACATTAATAACGAGGTATATTCATTAGACCGCGTTTTTATATGCTACAACTAGCTGTTACCCGCGACTTCGTCTGCAAAAATCCATCAATATAACATAACTAGCTGTCCCGCTCGCGACTTTAGTCACTTAAAGTATGTATATAAACCGAATTTCAAACAAATCGCACCACCCGTTAAAAAGTTCTCATACAAACATTCACCCCACATTTGACCCCTTTTTGAAGGTTATATTGAAAAATCCTGAAACACGTGTCCACTCATTTTGCATTTACAGTACACAAACAAAGTTTCAGACCAATCGCATCACTCGTTAAAAAGTTCCCATACAAAAATTGACCCCACATTTGACCCCTTTTTGAAGGTTATATTGAAAAATCCTGAAACACGTGTTCGTTCATTTTTTATTTACAGTACACAAACAAAGTTTCATGAAAATCGCTCCACGCGTTAAAAAGTTTCATACAAACGGTTTCACCCTTTTTTCACCCCCTTAGAGGTGGAATTTCCAAAAAACCCGCCTTAGTGGGTTGTTTTGTTATAAAAAGAAACCACCTTCCAAATTTCAGCTTTCTAGCTTCAGCGGTTTCGGCTGGGCGATGATAAATCAGTCAGTCAGTCAGTCAGTCAGTCAGTCAGTCAGTCAGTCAGTCAGGTTAAGCTCTTATATAGATATAGATTAATTCTGAAATTATTGATATCGATTAATTTGGAAATTTTTAATGAGTGCAAAAAGACGCGGTCACCCATCCAAAAACTGTCTGCATGCATCGTTGCTAAACCATACCTTCCCCATACAAACTTTCAACTTTCAACCCTTATGTAAGCCCCTTCAAACTTATTTTTGAGACAAAAGATAGCCTATGTCCGTCTGCGGGATACAATTTATCTCCTTGTCAAATTTCATTACGATCCGTTGAAAAGGTAACAAACAAACAGATCTACTTTCGCATTTATAATATTAGTATGGATAATTTAAAAACAATGGAGCGCTAGAGTTAAATTTACATCAGAAGGCATACATTAAACATAAATTTTATAAATTGTGAAACACTGGCTTATACATATTTAACAGTTGTACACGTTTCTTAATATCTACTTATTTAATTAATTAAAAAAATCTAGTCTAAAAGTAAAAATTAATGTACTGCATAGTATTATAACTGCACAGATATTATAAATAAGGGTTCGCGCTTCTTACTATAAATAATTTACAAAAGCATTATAGATAATGAAACATAATTTTAATCTTCCACGGAACTGACAATCTAACACCAGCTTTATTATTCGTCGGGCGCTAAGGCGTAGCGACTACTTGTAATCTGTGGCGCTCGCGTGACGTAGCGTCTCGAGACACCGCCTCCCGCTGCTGGCGCCCTGGTACTCGCGATCGCCACTCACTTTCAAATCGACGTGAAAACGGTACGATTCGATTCGGTGGTACATACGATACGACGACGCAACGAATTTAAATTACTAGCGACTCGCGCAACTTTGCGCGTTTTAAGTAATATCATATTTTATTCCGTTTTTGCAACATTTTCTATTGATGCTCCGCTCCTATTGGTCGTAGCGTGATATTATAAAAGCCTAACTAATCTCGATAAATGGAGATAATCATAATATTTCAATTCGAACCAATACTTCTGAGAATACCGCGGTCAAACAAACAAACTTTTAAGCTTCATAATTATTAGTATAGAGATAGCTAACTAGTACCTACACGGAAAAAAAATAGCCTATGTGTTATTCCAGGTCATAAACTACGCGTATTCCAAGTTTCATCCAGAGGGTCTACCATGAGTTTTCACAATCTACACTCGCTAGCGACTGTAGTTAAAAAATGTATGAAAACTTGGTACAGCGCCTCTAGCGGATAGTTGGGTACTAAAACCTCACGTAGCTAACTATCCTACGTCACAGCGTACTACAGCGACTGTAGTTTGCGCTCATTATTTTGCTTAGAATTTGGTACCATGAGTAACAATTTCGACAGATGTCATAGTTACGAACTATTACTACTGTAGTAACGTCAGCTGATCTAAATGTGACAACTCATGGTAGACGTACTGATTCGTTCAGCCGTTTCAGCGTGAAGGAGCAACAAACATTCATGCAAACTTTCACATTTATACGATTAGTAGGATAGGATACAGATCGCCCTCAGTAAGTATTGTATAATCTGTGTACGGTTGAAAAGTTTTGTAGCTAGATCGCAAATGAAATCAACATTTCCGCAGTAACTATGTAAGTAGAATTGTTTATCAAATTGAAATCTTATCTAAATTGAGCTGGCAATACTAATAAGTGTGTTACCAACATGCTCAGGGATGATTTATGTGTAAACTCATTATTATCGTGGAAATTTTTATTATTGTTTCAACACCAAGTGAAGTCTATTCACAGAACTTAACAGGTAGTGCATAAGAGAAGCCACATTAATCCTTTCACCACAAAGGTTCTTAAGAATTAGTGACACAATAAGGAAGAAAGCAGGGTTTTTACCACAGATTTAAATCGTAGATATGCCCGGACGCCAACTGTGGCACTGTTTTTACTTGCGTGTGTTAACAAAATGCCGATACACGCGCACTAATGATTAGTAAAAAATGAACCAAACAGTTATTTTACTATTTATTGTGCAATTATATTGCTTGATCTTTCGTAAAAAAATATACTTATTCCTTTTTTACCCTGAAATTGAAAATATTTGGTGTGCCAAATGAGCGACCTATCTTATTTCGTGTGGCAACAAAAGGGCGCGGTCTAAGTACCGTACGGGCATATCCACGATTTAAATCTTTGATTTTTACGTTATTTTTTGTTACTGTGGGTCAGATCGAAACAAATGGGGGTTTTAAGTCTTACCACAAGTTACAAACCATCATGTTTCACAAACGTCACATTTCAAGCTTTAAGTATCACTACTTCAATACAATTTTTATAGTTCATGGTACGAAATATCAAAGTTATATTACTTTGATGTTGCCGGAAGAGCTTGTCTTAGGGCCTGAACGCACTTATCACGCCAGTAAAAATTAAATAAAAAAAATACATAATTAATCACGACTGTTATGTAAATCCCTGGACTAAGTAGATTATCTTCCGATCTTTAGTTACTTTAATCTTTTTGTACATCCAAAGATGACATTTGGCATATGCCCTCATTTTGCACAATGGTTAGTATTCCGTACGTGACAGGTTGCAAGCCCATCGCCGCCCATACGAACATTAGTAGGATTTTCCCATAAGTGGTTGTATACCTCAAGTAAGGTGTAAGCTAGGTAGGTACATAAAGAAACAAAAGATTATAATTTTCACTTAGTAATAATAGGATCGCATGGCTGGCTACCGAGTCGAAACAAAACACCAAAAACAAACAAAAAAAAAAAAAAAATATGATCACGACTGTAATCCCCGGGCTCGGTAGATATCTCCTCAGATCTTTGGTTACTTAGATCTTTTGAGGATATCTAAAGGGGGTAGTCAGAGGCAAGTCCAAACATGACATTTGGTACATGCCCACATTTTGCACAGTAGTTAGTATTCCGTACGTGACAGGTTGCAAGCCCATCGCCGCTTATAAGAATACTAACCTATGACACACACCTTCGAATTTCTGATTCTTAAGTATGCCGGTGCTATGGTATTGTTATGTATAATATGCTAATATTATACATAATTATATAATTATACATAATCCTACTAATATTACAAACGCGAAAGTTTAAAAAAATGTATGGATGTATATTGTTTGTTACTCTTTACGCTGAAACAGCTGAACGGATCTGGATGAAATTTGGCACAAATATAGATTATAGTCTGGAATATCACATAGGGTAATGGTGGCTAAGTGTAAAAGTAACGACAAAAGCGTACCCGTATGTATCCGTTACTATAACAATGAGTAAGTAAAAGTAAGTACTTGTTACTATCGTATATAACACGTTACTCGTTACTTCTGATACCTCATACATAATATGCTGTTATATCCCGAATCGAGTCGTATTGCGTACGCGTACGCGTCGCGGCGTCGCAAAATTCGTAATTTGTAGAAAACATACCAAACTGCGTACGGTGTATTTTTTTACTATTCCGTATTTCGAACCTTTTTTTTTCGGACTGGACAAATGTTTGTCTGAACACCTGTGACACTAGGTTTCTATACTACAAAAGATAAATAAATAAATAATGCTGGACAATCCACACAGCATCATCTAGCCCCAAAGTAAGCTACTCAAAGCTTGTGTTATGGGTACTAGATAACTGATATATTCAATACATTAATACATAGATAGATATTTATTATACATAGAAAACACCCAGACCAACGGAACAAATTTCTGCAGATCGTACACAAATTTGTTCCGCGGCGGGAATCGAACCCTCAACCTCTTGTGTCGCAGGCGGACTTTCGCCTGCTGCGCCACAGAGGTCGTCAAGATGCGAGTAACGAGATACATTCGGGTGTAAAGTTTCGTTACTGGATGAGATGGCGTACCCGTTACTCAGTACCGAATACATACAGTTTGCTACAGCTTTAGCCTTGGGCAATTGAGCTATAGTCACGATACCAAATACGCGCTACCACGTCACTCATCATTTAATTTTGTTATGTAGGGGAGAGGATTATGCCGAGCCCCAATCATGCGAAGCGTTGTGGGGAACTTGTTTTTGGGCATTCCCGTTAAGTGCAAATATATCTACAGTATAGATCAGAACTCATACCACAAGCTCTTAAAACCATCATGTTTCAGAAATGTAGCATTTCAAGCTTGAGGCAACACTACTTCAATACCATTTTATAAGTTAATAGCTTTCGCTCGCGGCTTTGCTCGCGAGGTACCTACATAAAATATAGCCTATGTTACTCAGGAATAATGTAGAATTCTAATGGTAAAAGAATTTTTGAAATGGGTCCAGTAATTTTTGAGTTTATTCGTTACAAACAAAAATACAAAAATACAAATCTTTCCTCTTTATAATATTAGTATAGATGTTGCAAAATATCTATAGTTATATTACTTTGATATTACCCAAAGAACTTGTGGTAAGGGCCCAGGAGTGTGGTTTCTGCATCTAACAGATACATACATACACACAAAATCACGCCTGTTTCCCGAACGGGGTAGGCAGAGACCACGGATCTCCACTTGCTACGATCCTGACATACCTCTTTTGCTTCATTCACTCTCATTATATTCATACATGCGGTTAAGGGTACTCTTGACCTGGGGCCTCACCACGAATTCATAATACATTACCGAATTAATATTACATTGTTATTTCGTACCATTACCTATGCAGCAATTTGCAACATATTGACTTCAAGCTTCAAATGTGACGTTTCTAAAACGGAATCGTTTCGGAATTGTTCTGGAAGATTTCGTGGTAAAGCCTTTCTCTAAGGGCTTGTACACAAAACGGCGAATCGGTGCGACGCGATTTGATTTCTTGTGACAAAAGATAGGGCTAGATCGCAGATTTTTGCGATGCGACGTTCGCTTCGCAGTTTTGTGTACTTACAAGCCCTAAGACCAACATAAATCAGATACATAAATATCCTCCTTATGTGTTAGGCTGTGTCCCCAGTAGGCAAACTGTTAGCGGCCGACTGAGTTTGCGGCGTATTAGTACGCCCTTCCATATATTTGATACTAGCTGTCCCGCCAGTGACTTCGTTCACTTAAAGTATCTAAACTGAGTTTCAAACACATCACACAACTCATAAAAATCCCATACTAACTTTGACACCCCATTTGACCCCTTTATGAAGGTTATATTGAAAAATCCTGAAACACGTATCCATTCGTTTTGCATTTACAGTACACAAACAAAGTTTCAGACCAATCGCACTACCCGTTAAAAAGTTCCCATACAAACATTGACCCCACATTTGACCCCTTTTTGAAGGTTAAATTGAAAAATCCTGAAATACGTGTCTATTTATTTTGCATTTACAGTACACAAACAAAGTTTCAAACCAATCGCACCACCCGTTAAAAAGTTCCCATACAAACATTGACCCCACATTTGACCCCTTTTTGAAGGTTATATTGAAAAATCCTGAAACACGTGTTCATTCATTTTGCATTTACAGTGCACAAACAAAATTTCATGAAAATCGCTCCACGCGTTAAAAAGTTTCATACTAACGTTTTCACCCTTTTTCACCCCCTTAGAGGTGGATTTTCCAAAAATCCCGCCTTAGTGGGTGGTTTTGTTATAAAAGGAAACCACCTTCCAAATTTCAGCTTTCTAGCTTCAGCGGTTTCGGCTCGGCGATGATCAATCAGTCAGTCAGGTCAAGCTCTTATATAGATATACTTATATAGATATAGATAGATGGAGTGTCCACAGTTTGCGAGTTGTGCGCTCACTTTACGCAGTTTGCAGCCTTACGTGCGCCTTGTTGTTTTTCGCCAGTTTGCCTACTGGGGACACAGCCTTAAGTTCTTACATTTTCTATGTTAATACTTGAATCGTAGTTTCTGATAATCCGAATTTGTGTGATTACACAGTTTGGAATTTTATTTTTCGTCTTTAATTAGAAAAATACGATTGAAAACAACGTTAATTGATTCAGGTGTGACTTTGCGGAAGTCAATTATCATTAATATTGTAAAAACAAATATGATATCTAGTAATATTCCGCTAATCTGGTAAAGGTTTTTTCTATGTATAATACTCGTATGTATGTCATCATCATCATCATCATCTTCCTGCCCTTATCCCACTGGTGGGGTCGGCACAACAGGTTCTCTTCCTCCACTCTCCCCTATCATCCGTCATCTCAGTAGTCACTCCCTTCCTATGTATGTATTTACAAAAAATATATATATCTATGTAGTTTATCAGTCATGTGGTTACCATAATACAAGCTCTGCTTAGTTTGGGGCTACATGATGCTGTGTGCTAGTATCCAGCATTATTTATTTGTTTATTTATCTAACTAATTTGGCTAATTTAGATTAGCGGATCAGTAATATTTGATCTTTTCAACTAAAAATGATTTCGACTGTAATCTCCAGGCTCGGTAGATATCTTCTCAGATCTCTGGTTACTTAGATCTTTGAGGATACGTAAAGAGGGTAGTCAGAGGCACGACCAAACATGATATCCGTACGTGTCAGGTTGCAAGCCCATCGTCGCTTATAAGAATACTAATCTATGACACACACTTTCGAATTTTTGGTTCTAGTGTATGCCGGTTTCCTCTCGATGTTTTTCTTCACCTGGCTCCCATACAAGAAACGTGATTTTTTTGCCGTTTTTGAATACAATGGTACGGAACTCTTCGTGCGCGAGTCCAACTCGCAATTGGCCGGTTTTATTTGTAAACAGCATTTCCAAGTGTTTCTGTAATTTTTGCTTCGGTTTCTTTATTGCAATCTTCTTTGTCTGCTTCATATTTCAGCAAGTTGTAAAACTTAAGTATCGCGGTCACCGACCTCTTTAATAGCACACCTAACCGGATAATTGCTGTAACTATAAGATGTAATTACCACAGCCCTATACAATAATGTACGAAAACAATCTTCAATTATACCGGTTATGGTAACTAGTAAACAATGATTCGGTGTTTGTTGTCTACTGTCTTGCTCTTAAACGGTAAAGGAAAACATCGTGAGGAAACCGGTATACCCTAGAACTAAAAATTCGAGAGGTGTTTGGTTAGTATTTTTATAAACGGCGATGGGCTTGGAACCTGACACGTACGGAATACTAACTAACTGTGCAAAATGTCATCTTCGAACATTCCTCTATAGATATCCTCAAAGATCTAAGTCACTAGAGGTCTGAGGAGATATCTACCGAGCCTGGGGATTACAGCCGTGATCATGTTTGTATTTTTTAGTTGGCTTTTTAAACTAACGATTTCAAACATCTAACGGCCAGTTTCTATATTCAAGCTATCTACGGTTTTTGGATTTTGGATAGATATTTGACAAATACTGAAAAGGACGGAAATTTCTAGTACTTTTCCGCTTTTTAGCGGGAAAGCACTAGAAATTTCCGTCCTTTTCAGTATTTGTAATGGATTTCCGCAAAGTCACGCCTGAATCAATCATTTGTTCATATCTCACAGATCGATGGAATATAGAAACCGACCGTAAGAATCAAATAGAATAGAAAAGTGTTTATTTGACAGACAACATAGAATTAACAAAGATATGAACAAATACTTGGGATAGTAATATGACCTCTAAATATCAAGACGGTTACAAACGTTTCGTTTGCAATAACGCAAAATACATAAGAAAACAAAAAGCAATAATTCTTAATTTGCAAATCAGTAAGAAGGAAGGTAGTTCCATCAGGTTTTACGATCGACGTCGGCTCCCAATAGGCAGACCTCACGCAAAGCTGAAAGCAGACAATTTATTCGTAAATTGAACGATTGTTGGCAACACTGGTGTCGCCTGACTGAGCGGAGCGAAAGATCTAAAAATCTAAACAAACGATTGTTGGCAACACTGGTTTCGCCCGTCTGAGCGGAGCGGAAGATCTAAAAATCTAAATAGTGTACGTTGTAAATGACGTCATTTTGACACGTTTTGATTGGATCGACTGGCCCTCGGGCAATTTATTTTACCTTTTTTATTTTCATTTCTTTCAAATATCATTGGTTTTGTCTTCGTCATTATACATTGGCAATAAAAAATTAGATTTTTGCTTTACAATATTTAATTGACTTTGTATATTTTATTTAAAATTGACTTGACAATGTGACTGTGATGTTGACAATACTTATATTCAATTAAAAACACTTGATACTGGCAAAAATGAGCTCTAAAGAGACAGATGCCATAAATAAAGAAGGGGGTGTATTTGCCTGACAACTACGTCGCTCTGGTTTTTATATGTTTTCTCGTGTTATTTTGAGTTTTATTGCGTAATTTTGGTGGTTATTTTGCCAATAAAGCCCGGGTTCTTGACGCGAGTGTAAAGTATGTGAATTAGAGTGAATTGTTCTCGTCAAATTCCATCGGAGGAAATCCCGAAAATTTTGTTTAAAATTGACTTGACTACTTGACTATGACTCTGTGACGTTGACAATACTTATAAATAAGTACACTTGACACTGGCAAAATTGTTCTCTAAGAGACAGATGCCATAATTGAAGAAGAAGAAGAAATAAAGAAGGAGATTCGAGACGAAAAACTGTACATGCAGCAGATTGTCTTACCACAAGCTCTTTGGGCAATATCGAAGTACTTCTAATATAACTTTGATATTTCGTATCATGATCTATACAAATTGTATTGAAGTAGTGTTACTTCAAGCTTGAAATGTGACGTTTCTGAAACATGATGGATTTTAAGAGATTGTGGGCGTTCGATAAGCAAATAATTGCCTAAATTGTATTATTTAACGTTAATATTTTAAAGAATTATAATTATACATGTGGATGGATACAGGGGTAGTGTTAAGTCAAAGAAAAGAAGGATGGACTGTGTGAAAGATGATATTAGTATGAAAGGAATGAGTACTGAGATGACGGATGATAGAGGGAAATGGAAGAAGAAAACCTCACCTCAAGGATTTAAATCGTAGATATGCCCGGACGCTAAAAACTATGGCACTGTTTTTACTTGTGTGTGTTAACAAAATGCCGATGCACGCACACTAATGATTAGTAAAAAATGAACCAAACAGTTATTTCACCATTTATTGTGCAATTATATTGCACAATCTTTCGTAAAAAATATAATTATTCCTTTTGTACCCTGAAATTGAAAATATTTGGTGTGCCAAATGAGCGAGCTATCTCATTTCGTGTGGCAACAAAACGGCGCGGTCTTAGTAACGTACGGGCATATCTTCGATTTAAATCTTTGTCCCACCTAGCATGGGAATAGGGGCAGGAAGAAGATTTTCAAAGAATTAAGTGTTGAAGGAAAAATCAGACTTTCGCCTGACCACAAGAGACCAAGGGGAGAGACCTTTTAATTATCCAGAAAACAATAAAAGTTATGGAATGCCGGATGCGTTTTATCACTACAAGGGACCGTTTATGGGATTCCAGTTTCCGTAGTCTCTACACCGTCATTTGACGTAAGTGTAACGAAACATTATGACGAGACGTGGTAATAACTACACGTAGAATGATGAAAGCACTGGTGTAGTGATAGCAGGTCGTGGGTTCAAACCTGGTCGGGCACCAATGAGTTTTTCCATTTGAAATGTCTAAGTGCGCAATGCCAGTGCTCTTATAGATAACAAAACAATGTGTGTCTCATAGGGTAACTATTCTTATAAGCGGCGATGTGTTTGCAACCTGTCATGGAATACTAACTACTGTGCAAAATGTGGGCATGCGCCATATATCATGTTTGGACCTACCTCTCGATTACATTCATTAGATATCTTCAAAGATCAAAGTTACCTACTAGAGATCTGAGGAGATATCTACCCTAGGGGGTTAGATTCGTGGTCATGTTTTTGAAGTAAAACTTCTTTACGCACGCTTGACTTGGGAAGTAAGCTGGTGAATGCGTGACGAGAGCGTTACGAAAAGTGTGAACGGGCGAGGCGAACGGAAGTTGAGACGGAGATATAAGTTAGTGAAGATAGAAAGAGAGAGTTACATTTCGTATATTACAGGGGGCAAGAGAGAGAGGTGCGAGTACACATTTTCCTTCCCTCTTTCTCTTATAGCCGTTTACAAAAGTAAAAAAAAAAACTCTTTCGGCGCTCGGTGGAGCAACACCAGTGCGAAGCGAGACAATGGTCCTGAGGATGCTTCGTGGAGAAGCGAAACACGAGTCGGATTTCTGTTTGTGTTGTGTTAAGCTCATTAGATAATAGTTTAGCGGGAAGTACTAGATATTTCCGTCCTTTTCAGTATTTTTTTTCTTGTAAGAGCATCATCACGTTTTAAGGCGGCAGACAATTCTTAGAAAACTGTTTGAGTAACCGCAATTTACAGACGTTCGTCCCGAGCTTGGTACTTATGGTGGAAAAGAAGAATTTAGTTGGACAAAACTCAATATCTTACGGCTTCAATGGCTCAAAATTATGGGATATGGACTCAAGTCTTTTGAATGGGACATGCGTGACTTTGCACATAAACAACTCAAGAGCACTGGTGGTGTAGTGGTGGTACCCTTGCCTCACGATCCGAAGGTCGTGAATTCAAACCTGGTCGTGTACCAATAAGTTTTCCATTCGAAGAATTTATGTGCGCAATGCCAATGCTTTTAAACGGTGAAGGAAAATATCGTGAGGAAACCTTGGAATGGGCTTGCAACCTGTCACGTACGGAATAATAATAATAATAATTTATTTTTCTCCTCACAAAGGTTTCTTAAAAACTAGAATAGACTAGGAATAATAACTACTATGCAAAATGTGGGCATGTGCAAAAAAATGTGTGGCAATGTCATGTCTATCGAGCCTGGGGATTAGGAGTACCAGTCGTGAACAAGTTTTTTTTTCAATTCCTTAAAATTATAGAATACAGACTTTTGGATCTTTTGAATGGCACCTTTGTGACTTTTCACATTGAAACATCTTAAAAAAACACCTCTCATTCTTTTATTACGCACTAGCCGACCACAGCTTCGCCCGCGTGGTGCCTTGTAAAATAAAAACAAATCCATCCCACGGGAACCGTACATTTTTCCGGGATAAAAAGTAAGTCTATGTGCTATTCCAGACTATAATCTATATCTGTGCCAAATTTCATCCAGATCTGTTCAGCCGTTTCAGCGTGAAAGAGTAACAAACAAACAAACAAACAAACAAACAAACAAACATAGACAGCACCCAGGTTTTTTTTTGGCCAAAGTATTTTATTTGTACCAGGAAATGTATACCGTATACCTTGTATAATCTCGCACAAAATTTATGATCATAATTATATCAAATATAATACCTACTTATACTTAAGTTTAAAATACTTTGTAAAACCAGTTTGAAATTAAATACATATTATAAACATCCAGACATCCATACATTCTTACAAACTTTCGCCTTTATAATATTAGTAGGAAGTAGGATAAGGCAGTGCCCGGCCACCTTGGATTTTACAGATAAAGTTCACATTCACAGTATACGGAGCCTAGATTAAGTTCCAGACATCAATAGCTATGATATGATATATAGGTAACGGATGTCTGAGCCGTCCTTAATACCCCGTCATGGCTTAACGATTTCAGCAACTAGGATCGATGGCTTAACGTGTCTCGGTACCCAAGTACGAAACCGCTCAATTTGACTGACACTTAGTAGGCAAAGATTTAAATCGTAGATATGCCCATACGGTACTGAGACCGCGCCGTTTTGTCGCCATGCTAAATGAGATAGCTCGCTCATTTGGCACACCAAATATTTTAAATTTCAGGGTACAAAAGGAATAATTATATTTTATTACGAAAGATCGTGCAATATAATTGCACAATAAATGGTGAAATAACTGTTTGGTTCATTTTTTACTAATCATTAGTGTTTTTGCATCGGCATCAAGTAAAAACAGTGCCTCAGTATTTGGCGTCCGGGCATATCTACGATTTAAAATTTAAATCTTTGTTAGTAGGTATATTAGACACACTAGAAGCTCTTCAAGGGAAGCATAAATCCTTACTAATATTACAAATGCGAAAGTAACTCTGTCTGTGTGTTATACAACCACGCCTGAATCACTGAACCAATTTTGATGAAATTTGGTAAGTACAAGGATAGAATAGAGCTAAAGAAAGGACAAGGTTACCTTTTATCCCGAAAAAATGTACGGATTCCGTGGGATAGATTAGTTTTTGTTTTTCAAGGTAACATGCGTGTGAAGCCGTTGGCGGAAGCTAGTGGTTCATAATTCTGTACTTATTTTCCCAAATATGAAATAGAATATATTGTTTCCGTCATCTATTCCCTTAGTTATAGAAGCCTTAGGGCGAATCCCCGAAATTGCTTGCACGCCGCGCCGTAGTCTCTAGAGATGTGAAGTTTCAACTTCGAACGATAATTCTGATGTGAAAACACTAGACAGATAATTTTTATCACTATAATGTATTTTTAAACTTACGCGACTTGAATACTTATTATTAGTATT
The DNA here is from genome assembly GCA_963675405.1 of Cosmorhoe ocellata. Taxonomy (NCBI): domain Eukaryota; kingdom Metazoa; phylum Arthropoda; class Insecta; order Lepidoptera; family Geometridae; genus Cosmorhoe; species Cosmorhoe ocellata. Next base: position 864,047 of record OY776254.1, on the reverse strand, counting down.
AAACAGATATTTATTGCGTTTCAGTCATCCCATGACCACGACAGTGTGAACCTGTCGAAACGTTGGGAAAAATAGGTAAATAAAACGCGATAAATATCCGTTTCATAATTATAATAAAGCTTACACAATGCTGGATACAAATCAAGGATCACACGTAATTTATGGTCTTTTGAGTACGCCTATTTCAGATGGTTAAAATTAAGGTAAACTTTTTTATATCTAGGGTCAAATAAAAGCTATGAAATGTAATGCGAGCCAGATTTTCTTCAACTTTTTACCTTATGATCAGTAACATTGAATGGAATACTAAAATAAAAAAAATATTAAGAAATTTATGTTAAGTTTCTTTGATCCCGTACTAAATAGTACCTACTTAAGTTTACGACTGCGGATTGAGTACAGATACTGGCGCGGCTGGCCGGATAAAAACGGTTCGCGGGTCGGAGATGGCCAGCGGGCCGTAGTTTTAAATAAAAGTGTCTGTTCGGTATTAAAAATTATTCAAGTAGCTAAACTAAACTAATAATCAGCATCTTCCTGCCCTTTTCCCACGTTATGTGGGTCGGCACAACATGTGATCTTCTTCCATTTCCCTCTGTCATTCGTCATCTCAGTACTTACTCCTTACCTACCCCTGTCATCTTTTACACAGTCCATCCATCTTTTCTTTGGCCTACCCTTGTATTCATCCACATTCATATCTAACACTATCCTCGTCACACTAAACTAACAAATATGCATACTATTACAGAACATTCAACCAGAACGTAGCATCGATGCATCCGAATATCACCAGACTTCTCTATAAAACTCCGAAAAGTCCGAAATAATACAACGAAATAAAACCCCGCGTCCCTAGTGTCTGGCGTTGCGTTGCTTGGCAGCACCCTTCGCCTGTCTTCCGGGCACAATTCTGTGTTTACTCGCTATGTCTCAGCAAAAACCCACGTAAAATGTATTAATAACAACATTTTCTACAGCTTCTGTTTAAGGGCGTATTTACACTAAAATTATATCAAATGCTTTTGGAAACATTTCGCATTTGCAAATATCAATGGTTTTTAGGTACCATTCAATGAACCAGGAATCACAACTGTAAAAATGCTATGATATCAAATTAAAGGTAATATATTCATCTCTAAAGGTAGCGTTTAAAAACTGGGCAGTCTTAATACAACATTCTACTAATAGTATAAACGCGAAAGTTCGTCAGAATGTATGGATGAAGGGATTTATGTTTTTTACTGTTTCACGCTGAAACGGATTTGGATGAATTTGGCTGATAGATTTAAAAAATGTAGGATAGTCTGGAACAGCATATACGGCTACTTTTTATCCTGGAAAAATGTTAGGTTCCCGTGGGATAGATTTTTTGTTCAAGGTATCTCGCGGGCGAAGCCGTGAGCGGAAGCTAGTTTTCATATAAATACGTTTTTACCATCGCGTAAAGGTGTCACAGGCTGTCAGACAACCTAACATACAGCGAATCCTTACAAATTTAATTTCATAACTTTACCTGACCTTCCATCGTGGCTTAACAATTGTTGTAGCTAAAATGGCTCTCACCTGTTAAGCTTACAAGACCCAGTTCCACCACTTATATAGTCATCAATTCAAATGTTGTTAGCGTTAACCGTATGACGACTGCACAGCCCCTTTAGCGGTAAAGTCCTAGATATTTTGTCTATAACAGTAGATAAGCCAGTAAACGCAAAAAAAATATTACTTCAAAGGAAAAATCCGCGAAAATTGACACCAAATGTCACACATCGAAACTCCTTTGTGGAATCAAAAATGTCGATTTTATTGTTATGCCGATGTTTGGGTTTCAATAGCCGTATAACGTGTAACTTATGTCTGGTTATGTGATTTTTTTATTAAATTTTTTGGCATATTTGACAAGTCCCGCCTACCACATTTTTCGAGAGTCAGTTTTTAGCTCAAAGAATCCTTTATGTTTTTCCGTTCACTCAGGCAAGCTAATATCAGGACTCAGGACGCAATAACCTCAAATCCTCGCATTACGTCTATCTGAAACGAGGTTTCTAACGATATTTGCCCTCAGAGGGCGACACCCCTGCAAATTTTCTGCCACCGTAGCTCTGTAATAGAAAACGCAAGAGTGTAATACCATACGGCAGCATACCTACAGTCTGGGAGAGGTAGCAGCTATCGATTTGAGCTTCTGGCTACCTATTTAAAGAAAAAATAAACGGTCAAAGAAAAATTGTATGGTTTGTAAAACATGGTAGGTTGTATGTACATTTAGGTATGAATGTGGATGGATAAAGGGGTAGAGGTAGACCAAAGAAAAGATGGATGGACTGTGTGAAAGATGAAATGAGTAAGAAAGGAAGTACTGACATGAAGACATGAAGACGAATGACAGAGGGTAATGGAAGATCACAAGTAGTGCCGACCCCACATAACGTAAGAAGAAAAATTCGGTACCATCTACAAAAGTCCGTCTCTTCCATTATGGTGCGAATTATCAAACTTATATTACTTTGATATTGCCAGAAGAGCTTTTGGTAAGGTCGCTGGCCTAGGCCCCATTGGTGGGAACAGTAGGTCTACCATGAGATTTCACAATCTACACTCGCTAGCGACTGACAGATGTCATAGTAACGTACTATTACTACTGTAGTAACGTCAGCCGATCTAAATGTGACAACTCATGGTAGACATACTGTATAGTACTACCTAGACTATGCTTTACTGGTGTGAACTGGCCATTACGTACATGGTCAATGATCCTATTTATAATTACAAACGCGAAAAGGATGTATGGATGTATGTTTGTTAATCTCTAACGCTGAAACGGCTGAGCGGATCTGGATAAGATTTGGCACAGATATTGATAATAATCTGGAATAGCACATAGGGTACTTTTTATCCCGGAAAAATGTACGGTTCCCGCGGGATAGATTGTTTTTCTTTTTCATGGTACCACGCGGGCGGAAGCTAGTAAAAAATACTTCTGTGGCGCCATTTAATTCCTCATCGTGACGCGAGGTCATGACGCCTGCACAGCATGAGCACAAAATGCCGTCATCATTCCTAATTGCTTGTAATCTCAATTGGTTAATTCACACTTTGCTTCTGTACAATTAGGTGTAATTACTTGATTGTGGCTTACGCCCAAATGGTAGCTTTCATTTCATGGGGTTATTTAGAGACACGATATCTCAATGAAAAAAGTTGGCTATTCTGTATTTCACACGACATTATAACAAAATAAATAAAATAAATAATGCTGGACAATCCACACAGCATCATCTAGCCCCAAAGTAAGCTACTCAAAGCTTGTGTTATGGGTACTAGATAACTGATATATTTAATACATTAGATACATAGATAGATATTTTTTATTATACATAGAAAACACCCAGACCAACGGAACAAATTTCTGCAGACCGTACACAAATTTGTTCCGCGGCGGGAATCGAACCCGCAACCTCTTGCGTCGCAGGCGAACTCTCAAAAAATTCTATGTTGGTCTAGTTTTATTTTGTAAAAAGATTTTTTCTTTTACCGCAACTGGTTACGAAGCTCCGGTTTCGTACGCGGCCAAAGGGGACTGTACAGCAAAACAATTCGAAATGACGAAAAAGTTTGGGCAAATTGCGTATTTTTTTAATGATCAACTCGCCTTTATTGGAAGATAGAAAAATACTTTAACACAATGGGAATCTCTGGACGAGACTTGCTGGGGACCGGAAAGAGTGGCGTAATAAAGAGAAGACCAATTATAATTTATATTACCCAACAGTGGGTGCAAACGGGCTGAGTGATGATGATGATGATAATCAAATCGCCCTTTTAAAAAATTACAACCAAAATTAAGAGTGTTACCTTTCATTCAACTCTTAGTGTCTTATTTTTCCTCGATTCTTGTTTATTATCGTATTGATCTTGTTTAACTTTAGCTTTTATTTCAACCCACACGTACCTACGTATAGGTCATCCAACGGATCTAGGTACTCGTGAAGTTAGCCGCAGGTGCGAGTTTGCGAATGGACAGTTCCTTCCCCTCCTTATACCTCCAATTGCTCCCGAAAAACGATACTGCGCAGCTCTTGCGGCTAACTTCACGAATGCCTAGATTCGTTGAGCCAACTATACTGAGTATTTCTATTGTCCAAGTTCAAAATATGCTACAGTGCAACATCACTCACTACAGTATGATCGAAGTTACGAGTATACCTATTTTCTTTATCACTATCCCGGAACTGGCTGATAGCATTATCAGAAGCTAGGGCTGCCCATGCTGTGAGTGTGACGTCATATCTCATTCAAAATATTACCACATTTATTATTCCTTCTCGTGTTAATGTTTTTTGTCTCTTTTTTGTACCTGTTACCTATATTGTTAGTTTCTTTTCAGTTCTGTTGAATTGATTATTTTTTTCTATACTTACCTACGTGTGTATTATTTCTTTCTTTAATTTAAATGTAGTACTTACCTATTTGATACTACATAATGTTATACTAAAGTGGTTCTTCTTATAATGTCACTAGTTTTTTGGAACCAGTGTGGTGAAAGGTTTAAGTGCACCTTGGAGGCTTTTGTGCACTTGACTTCTACGCCACTTTATGCCGGTTTGCTCACGATGTTTTCCTTCACCGTTTGATTGAGAATATTGGTACGCGCAGATATATTAATTTATTAGAAAATTCCATTGGTGCACAATTGCACGTGAGTAAACTTTGTTTACAAAACTTGAAATAAAATGCATGTGAAACAATCTAAGTATTTTTTTATTAATTGAATGACACCCCTACTTATTATCTATTTAGTTATAAAATGCCTCATTCAAAGGACCCCGGCCGGTGCCGATAACATCACTCGATGCAGTAAGTAAAGTAGGTACTTAGTACGTGACTGTCTTCGTGAACGAAACAATTAGTTAATTTCTCAAATAGGGCTAACAAATGAACGAATGAATGAATAGAACGTTTATTTGGCACAGACAAAGAAAAACTTAGTAAAAAAAAAAGTGACATCTAAAGATCTAAATCTGATTATGGCCTGGAAAGTGAGATAGATATCATTGAGAGAAATAATTATCGCTGAAATTTTACGCAAACAACATGGTATGTATCAAATGGTTTGGACAGGCATGTCATGGACGGTATGTCAAAAAAACTTTTTGTAACTGTTGAACTTTAACTCAGTATATGTCTATTACATCTATTTACCTTTCTCTCTTCTAACCTATATCGCAGTAAGTCTAGCTAACGTAATACCTACTTCGCACTACTATGACAAGTGACTATACGCATTAGGTACACCCGCCTACACGTCTTAAACGCTTGTGAGTATAGTTGTAAGTATACAAAACTTGCAGAAAACGTGTCAAAGATGTTTGATTGTTTGAAACAAAACACGTTTAGGTTTATTGATAATGTGTACACACACATTTAAAAATGTTTATGTGTGTAAACGAGGGGTCTAGCCCTAGTATTATAGCTAGCTGTAATGCTACTTAGCTAAGGTATATAGGTATAGCCGTCTATGAACGACAAGCAAGCGAAAGTCCCTCGCTACTACGCCATAATTTCTACACACTCTACTTACCCCGAGTGTACCGCCCGCAAAAACATTTTGTTTTTATTTTGTTTTAATTAGTGTTTATGAGTGTGAAATCGGTCAAGTCGTAAGCTTATCTTTATTAAATAAAACATTTTTAGGGAAATATTGTAATAATAAATCAAATGCAAAACAAAAAATTGTGTTAAACAGCATTATTTTATTAATTTTCTAAGCTCTAATGTATCGTCTTAACGTATTGTTTGGTTTCATTAATTTTACACGTAAGTAATTTTAAACTATCTATTTACTCATACAAATAAACAAAGTATAGATACCTACAAGAATATAAGTATTAGTCACGGAGTTACTTGCTTGAAAGCCATCTTAACTTCTTGTGTTGTTCATTTCAACCCATTATTTTAAGATTCTACCAGTTTTGTTTATTTTAAATACTTTCAACCCACTTTTTCTTACTGGGAATTTCTACTGTCCACACCAAACACTTATTCGGAGTTCATAAAACCAATTGGTGCGTTGTTCTGTAATCGACTTGAAGTGATTTGAGTGGGAAGAGAATCACTTTTATAGGCCCATACAAGTTTTCCATTTAACAGAAGAATGTGTGAGTACGTAAGTTTCTTCATCTTTTTCCATCCTTATTTAAATGATATGTCTATGTCTATGTCTATGTCTATTTGGACGGTTTATAAAATTTGTTTTGCCGTGAGTACCGTCTGGCAGACTAGTTTTTTACGAGTGAAAATACATAATTGTGTGTATATTTAGGGCTTCCTCTCCACCTCTGCGAGGTTATGCTACCCTGGTACTCCGACGTAATTATATCTGGGGGAGACTCCCCGCCGAACTAAATTAATAACGTTATCAAGCAAGATACTTCTGAGTTTTCAATGTACACATTTTAGTATTTATGTACTTAACCTGGGTAACAGCTAAAACTAAATGATTAAAGTAGTATCAGAGTTTTAAAGAATTTTAAAAACTCCCCGACATCTAAATCTTACCCTAACATGTCATATTTGAAGTCATGGTTACCTTACCATGGTCTTTCAATATCATTGAAGTAATATTGTACCAAATTTCGAATCGATAGGATAGGCAATTAGTCAGATCCCCTCATCAACTAGAAAAGAGCTGATGATCTTCAAACGGCTGTACAATTTTTTATGAAACATGGCTTAGAACACTCGGGATAAAATTATCTACGACACAAAAAAACTAAACGAAAATCGGTTCATCCGTTTGGGAGCTACGATGCCACAGACACGTTAAACTTATAACATCCCCCTTTTTTCGTCGGGGGTTAAAAAGAGAGCAGATTGACCATTATTTCTATGATGACCTGCCAAATTAGAAGTTTCCTTCCTTTTCACGAGCGTAAACAAGTTCTTCTTCTTCTTTGTTTATGACATATGTCTCTTTTAAGATCAATTTTGCCAGTAGCAAGTGTTTAAATTAATAGTACTTACTGTCAATGCAAATGCACCAATGAGTTTTTCCATTCGAAAAATTTATGTGCGCAATGCCAGTGCTCTTAAACGGTGAAAGAAAACATCGTGAGGAAACCGGCATACCCTAGAACCAAAAATTCGAAGGTATATGTCATAGGTTAGCATTCTTATAAGCGGCGATGGGCTTGCAACCTGTCACGTACGGAATACTAATTACTGTGCAAAATGTGAGCATGTACCAAATGTCATGTTTGGACTTGCCTCTGACTACCCCCTTTAGATATCCTCAAAGATCTAAGTAACTAAAGATCTGAGGAGATATCTACCGAGCCTGGGGATTACAGTCATGATCATATTTATTTATTTTATTTACTGTCAATGTCACAAAGTCACATCTGCGTACATCACGCAAATGTTTGTACCGGGTGGGGATCGAACCCACAACCTACAGCGCAAAAAGCAGAGCTACTACCAACTGAGCTATGAGGCCAGTATCATAACTTTGATATTTCGTAGATAACAATTGATTTGAAATAGTGTTGCTTCCAGCTTGAAATTTGACGTTTCTGAAACATGATTGTTTGTAATAGCTAGAGTAAAGCCCCCAGGGCAGCAGTCTCCACATAGTTACTGGCTCGAATCTGGTCGGTAGTCGTATCGATTACTATTTAACGATATTTGGTAGTCCCTACCACGGAATTATCGATATTCGGTCGAATCATAGGTACCGATAAATCTCATGCTTGGGACCATATTTTCGTGTATAAGTTTATAATCGACTTAGTTCCTCAATTGACAGAGATAATTATCATTGAAACAAAAAAAAATTCTTATAAATACATACATATACTGTTGAATATAAAACCTTTTTCTTTGAAGTCGGTTAAAAATATGATTGCTTCTTTACTCGATTTCGACGAGAAAACTGAAACGAAATGTTATTATTGGGTTGTAATGTAATCCAATAATAATGTTGTGAAGTAAGAAGAAATTACTTCTGCTTAGCTGATTACGAACAAGGTAGAAACGTAAGTAGTATAACAAGATCCCGATTCCCAAATTCCCAATTCACACAATGTCCCAGTTTGGATAGAGATTTGATAAGGCTCTTGGAAACCTCAGAAAAAAATAAAATGCCATTATTCGTTGGCGGACAAAAAACTTATCAAGGCAAAGTCAGAGCAGCCGAAGGACGAGTGATGCCCTTTTATAGCAAACATCGATAAAAATGTTTGACAAAATCGATAAACAGCGCTTCGTTCTCTTCGGTGAGAATACCGATATAAAATTTAAATGAAACACTATGGGTCGAACGAAACAGATATACACCTACAGTAACTAGTGTTGGGAGAATCGATATTTCGATAAGTTGTCAAAATCAAAGTAGGTTTAAAATACACAAAATCACAGAGATCATTTTAATCATTTATTTCAGTATATATTTTTATACTTACGCGATCTGAACACATTATTATTAGTATTAAACGGGTATTTATCGCGTTATAATTTAATAAATTATTAAACATAAAATAGGTAAGTACTTACCTACATTTATTTCAGTTTTCAAAAATTTACAGTTACCAAATTAATTATGCAGCAAACGGAATTAATGCTCAACGTAAATGCCATTTTACAAATAAGCCCTTTAGTGCTTCGGATTAAGCTGTCATTCTTAGCTATAACAGACACTAAGCCATTCGCCTTCGTCCTTTGAGCTCATCAGGGATGGCCAGCTCATACAAACTTACCTGCTTATTATCGTATCGATAACAAATATGTATAACTTTCATAAAAGGATTGTAGTACGCTACAGAGGCTCCTTTCGTGCACTTGATACATGTCTTCGAACTTCATCATCATCATCATTAGCAGCTCAAATAATGGCTCACTGCTGGGTATAAGTCTCCTCCCTCCCTCAAACGCCACTTTAATCGACCCCGTGCTGTTCTTAACCAAATATTTCTCTCTATGGCCTCTATAATCATCCCCCAACCGGGCTGGTTATCTCTCGATAGCGAACAGAAAAATACATTGGCATGTCTGGATTTGAAACCACGGTCTAAGAACTGGAAGGCAAGGCCAGCAGTTCTCTCAGGTCCTATCGCAAAACTCCATAATGATATTGAGCGAGTTATGAATTAACGCCTAAAAAGCGTGGGATGTTTTGTAAATTTATTCATTCACTGAATCCATTAGCATGCGAAATTTGAGTGCGCGAGTTTGTGTTTGTTGGACTGGTCTATTTCGAGAGGACGTTAGTTCTAGATTTATTTCAAAGCGCCTTATCCTCACAAAATTACATTATTTAAATTAATGTGTTTTAATCGTCTGCAACCTGTTTAGCAAGATAGTAATATCATTTCGAACGGTTTTGTGGAAATCATAAATATTGCATTCAATTTATAACGCTTTTTCTAAGATTTTTCTTGTCATATACTGTGAGAACTACAGAGATGCTTTAATCTCACATTTATTACATAATTATGAATTTTTAAGAAGTAAACAAGTTAAGTTAAGTTTTTGGATAGTTGGTATCCAAAAACTTAACACTAAAAATAAAATCTAAGTTAAGATTTTATTTTTAGAGTGTAGGAAATGAGTCTCTAACCCCTTAGAGACTCATTTCCTACACTTATTTCACTATACTTATTCGATAAACAAGTGTTACGAATAAAAAGAAACGGTGAAAGAAGTGGTGTTTTTTTATTTCCTAATTCGTCTATAAATGTTATTTATTTATTTATTCTTTGTACACAAATAAAGTTACATAATAAAGCCTAAAAAGACTTCTATCTTCCAGCAAACTTTGTGATATGGAGATATTTAACTAGTGGTGACTGCGTACAATAATGTGGAAAGAATAAATTAAGAAACACTAATGCAAACATAGACTTACAAAAATAAATGAAAAAGCTATAATATAAACGAAAATGTTATAAATTCATCGATAAATGTTATAAAGGTATCCCAGCCCTAGAGTTTTTTTGCCTCGTCGGACGCTACCTGCAGCTACAGCGAGCTTAGGTACAAGTTTCCGAGAAGTGCGCCACTCCACAGGCACCAGAACCTTCCACCAGAGGTGTTACTGTGAATTATATAATTTGTGACGTCACTGTGAGTAGGGTCTAAGTATTAATGTTTGTTATGTGGTCTGGTGAATATGGTGATACAGCAAAATTTTGTGCAAATAGAATAATAATAATAATAAATATTGGTGGACAGTTCACAACGCCATCCAATTTTTGCTGCTAGGGTATGCCGGTTTCCTAACGATGTTTTCCTAAACCGTTTGAAACCACTGGCATTGAGCGCATATATTCAAATGGAAAATCACATAGGTGCACGACTAGGTTGAACCCACGACCTTCGGATCGTGAAGGGGTGCTACCACTACACGAGTGCCTAAGTTTTGGTTAAATATAACAAAATAGGATGACAGCACTAGACAGCACTAGACTCACCTAGTATGTAAGACGATTCAAAATGATCCTTGTGATATAACTGAATAAAGATTATTGACTATTGACTATTGCATGTTTCAATAAACGGGTTATTAAAACATATTTCTATCAGCCACTCAATCACCTGCAATGGCGGCGCGGTTTCAACAATTTTTAGTCCCGCTCGTGCGGTCGGCCGGTAATGGCTTCCAACCCCTGACTGCATACGACTGGGATTAACGAGTTATCTGTTTTTAGACAGCTTTATTTGATTGCCTAGCTTTTTGTCAGACAATTTTATTCAACAACTACGAGTAGGTAGCGCCACATGAAGAGTTAGAACGCGCTATCATTGCATTGCGAGAGCGAATTAGGAGAGTAGGATTTTTTGTCGAAATAGCTCCAGGCGTTTCTTTCGCGCTTAAACGGCTGAATTGAAACGAAATACGAAATATGATCACGACTGTAATCCCCGGGCTCGGTAGATATCTTCCTCCAGATCTTTAGTTACTTAGATCTTTGAGGATATCTAAAGGGGGTAGTCAGAGGCACGTCCAAACATGACATTTGGTACATGCCCACATTTTGCACAGTAGTTAGTATTCCGTACGTGACAGGTTGCAAGCCCATCGCCGCTTATAAGAATACTAAACCTATGACACACACCTTCGAATTTTTGGTTCTTGGATATGCCGGTTTCCTCACGATGTTTTCCTTCACCGTTTTAAGAGCACTGGCATTGCGCACATAAATTTTTCGAATGGAAAAACTCATTGGTGCACGACCAGGTTTGAACCCACGACCTTCGGATCGTGAGGCAGGGGTGCTACCACTGCACCACCAGCGCTCATATAGCTCATAGCGCTGAATTGATCTGGATGAAATTAGGCAAAGATATAGATTATAGTCTGGATTAGCACTTAGGCTACTTTTTATCCCGGCAAAATGCACAGTTCCCGCGGAATAGATCAGTTTTTGTTTTTCAAGGCACCACGCAGGCAAAGCCGTAGGAAACTAGTGAATTAAAAATGTATCTGACTGTATATTGTATGAAGTATGCTTATCTAGGTATCTCGACTACAACCAGCAATCGATCGCACCTCGCACTTACTACGAGTGGATACGATACATAAGCACTAAGCATAGATCGTTCACGGACGGCTGGCATTCAAAGGCTCCATTTAATCAAAGGGATGCAGCACCTACCTACCTACATTTCACATATTATAAAACAAAGTCCTCCGCGTCTGTCTGCTTGGAGCCCGGAGAAATGCATTCTTGGAGCGCGGTGGAACTACCCTGTCTGTTCGCGATAAACTCAAAACTACTGCACCGATTTTCATGCTGTTTTCACTAATTCATAGAGTAGTTCTCGAGGAAGGTTTTAGTATATAATTTGTCAAGTTTTCGTATGCATTTGGCTTAAATATAATGGTCATTGTTGGAGGTGACGGAAAAAAATAAGCCTAGGAGCTAAAACGCTGCCTAAACCCTTTGAGATATAACACGCGGGTGAAGCCGCGGCCACCAGCTAGTTGATAAAGCCGTTTGTAGATAGGTATCTATGGCACTGAATCTAGCTGAAAACCCGCGCGAATTTTACGAGTCGAGCGTCAACTAGCCCCCAAAAAACTCTGGGCCAGATATTCATCAACTCGGCGGAATATTTTTTCACGTCGTACAAATGCGCCAGATTTCAGTCAACTTATTTTAGTCAACGTACGTAAGAGTCTAGACTTAGTTATTTTGACAAAATAGAACGGATTATCTCAATTTATTTATTTTCTAGGCTGCCCTCATAGCTCAGTTGGTAGCAACTCTGCCTTCTGCACTGCAGGTTGTGAGTTCGATCCCCACATTACCCACACAGGACTAACATTTGATGAACTAAGATGTTTGTTCTGTGTCTGGGTGTTAATATGTATTTTATGTATGTATCTATCAGCTATCTATAGCAGGGGTCGGCAACCCGCGGCCCGCGGGCCGCATGCGGCCCGCGGACGTCTTATTTGCGGCCCGTGAATGTTTTTAGGGTTCCGTAAAAAAACGAAACACTTATAGATTCGGCATGTCTGTATGTCACAGTCACTTTTTTCCGAAACTATAAAAACTATGCTGTTGAAACATGGTAAGTAGATGTAGGTATTCTGTGAACCGCATTAAGATTTTGACACAAAAATAGAAAAAAATCAATAAATTTTGGGGGTTCCCCATACTTAGAACTGAAACTAAAAATTTTTTTAATGAACTCGCATAAAAATATGCGAACAAACTTTTTTAATTGTTTGTTATAGAAAAAATAAATATGCTTCTCGTGTCACACATGGGCATTTGAGAGCCATATTTTCAGCTTCTAGGGTTCATATCACAAATGCGGCCCGCTTTTAGTTTATAATTGCCACCTAGTGGCCCTTGCCTGCCAAAAGGTTGCCGACCCCTGATCTATAGTATAAGCTTTGCTTGGTTTGGGGCTAGATAACGTTGTGTGAACTGTACGTCGATTCTATAAAATTCAAACATCAACTCTCTCAACGCATCTCACATCGCTATTCACTCTCACTTCGCATAAGACGCTTTTTATTTGACACTTTGAATCGGGTTCAAGTGCGAAGCGAGCGTCGAAGTGACTTGGGAATTACCGTACAGAATGCCCTTCTTACGTCATCTCATACTTTATCTGTCAAAATCTCTCCGTCAAGTTAGTTCAACTCGCTGAAACGCTCGCAAGAGTGGCGCTAGTGTAAATTCGAATTATCAACCGAGTTTTTAGAATGCCAATCAAGAAACTCACAGCGGATTCAGATTCGAAGTTTATAATGAGGTCTTACAGAATCACACGGCTGTCCACCAATATTTTATTTGCTTTAATTACTTAATTGCAGAAAATACAATAAAAATCAAATAAAATCAAATAATAACAGGTGTACTGACAGCCCTTCCATCACATGCGGTTTGATCGGAATTTGTTTACCCCCATAGCTGCCGTGGATATTCCCCCAAAGTGGGGTTTCCCCCAGACTGATACAACAGTTAGGGTCGGTTCACATCTGACGGAAGATGCGTTGGGCGTAACATCGTTTTGCCACATAAAAAAAAAATATGATCACGACTGTAATCCCCGGGCTCGGTAGATTATCTTCCTCAGATCTTTAGTAACTTAGATCTTTGAGGATATCTAAGGAGGGTAGTCAAAGGCATTGTCCAAACTTAACATTTGGTACATGCCCACATTTTGCACAGTAATTAGTATTTCATACGTGACAGGTTGCAAGCCCATCGCCGCTTATAAGAATACTAACCTATGACACATACCTTCGAATTTTTGGTTCTAGGGTATGCCGGTTTCCTCACGATGTTTTCCTCCACCGTTTAAGAGCACTGGCATTGCGCACATACATTTTTCGAATGGAAAAACTCATTGGTGCACGACCAGGTTTGAACCCACGACCTTCGGATCGTGAGGCAGGGGTGCTCCCACTACACCACCAGCATTCTTACACACATTATTACGCGTCTATTCAGTTTCTGCATTCAGCATCTACAGAGCGGTTGTGCAATTTCCGATATGCGTTGACGGAAACGGAACAGACGCTGTACGCTCGACGCACTAACGCATATCGTTTAAGTGTGAAAGGTTCAATGTTTTCTCATATAATTGTCTGTTCTGGCGTTACGCGACCGATAATACGCGACGCTAGGGCTTGGAACCGGTTAACAATTTACCAGAAAAAAACGGTATTAACCGGTATTTCGATAATAGCGTTCGGAGCGCAACCTCCTTCAAAACCTTAAATACGAACTTTAATGAACCGGTTAAAGCGAGCGCACACGAAAAGAACGAAATACTTTCGTTCTAACCGGTTAATTGAGCGAAACCCTTTTGAATTTATCGTTCTTGACTAACCGTTTTAATAGAGGTTACGGTAGAACGTAACCGAAAAGAAAAGGTTGTAGGTATTTAGCCATACCGGTTTGAAAATTTTTCGGGTTTCCAAGCCCTGCGCGACGCATCTTCCGTCAGATGTGAACCGAGCTTTAGTATGTCAAATATGCGCCTCAATCACAGTAATCTAATCACGCGGGCAGGTGGTTTACAGCGGAAGGGTCAATACTGGCTTGTAATCATAAAGGGGTTAGCAATATACCATGGTTAGTTTCTATTTAACAGTGCCTAGGGTTGGTAAGTTTTATGTGACATTAGCTTATTTGCTCGATTATTTTGTACTAGCTTACGCTAGGTATGGTACCTTGAAAAACAAAAACAAATCTATTCGCGAGAACCGTGCATTTTTCCGGGATAAAAAGTAGCTTTTGTGCTACTAGACTATAATCTCTGTGCCAAATTTCATCCAGATCCGTTCAGCCGAGTACATACCGTGGGTAAGATTTGTTTTTGTTTTTCAAGGTACCACGCGGGCGAAGTCGTGGGCGGAAGCTAGTATAATAAAATCGACTTCCAAGACTTTTTGTACTGAAACGGACTTAGTAGAAACAATTTACATACATACATATTACTTTGTGATGCGAAACGGAAACGTGCAAGTAACTTGCGCCAGTACTAGCAATTAGTTATTAGCATAGCCTTTGGTTTTATTTAACGTTAGGCCCGGTTTCCACCAACGCAGAGAGGAGAGGAGACTAGAGATGTGTTTAAATAAACCAATCACATTTTGTTATTTCCACATTTCTTCTCCGCTTAGCTTCGGTGGAAATGGATAAAGCGGAGAGGAAAGGAGATATCTTATTTTTCTATATAATTTTGTGCAGCGAGCAAGCGGCGCGGCAGAGCGGAGAAGCGTGTAGTCGGGCGGCTCACTCACACTCGGCTAGCTCACATCTCCAATCAATCATCTCTCTCCGCTTTGGCGGAAATGTGTCACATAGAATCAAAAGTGGTAATCTGTACTTGGGATGAATTATGGCAATTCAATAAAACACTTTTTTGTAAGTCTGTTTAAAAAATATTTTTACTATAGTTACTGCATTTGAAACTAATGCTGTTATTTGAGGTCTATTTTGAACGCTACAATGCCACCTTTGATATAGATTGAGAAAATAACGTAACGTTATTTCTCTAAACGGCCATAACAATAAGTTATTGATTCTATACGACTCAATAACCTGCTGGCTTTGAAGCACATCTCCTCTCATCTCCTCTCCTCTCTGCTTTAGTGGAAACCGGGCCTTAGACAGGTGCACTTCTGGAGGACTTGATAGATTAGGCCCGATGTCCTGAGCACCTGATGCCTTAATGTTTAAGTTCAGGACTTTTCACGACGTGCCGGCGCCTTCGTGTTGTTTTCCTTCACCGTTTGAGAGTACTGGTAAAGCGCACATACATTTTTCATCACGAACAGAGAGATCCTTTGGTGCACGACAGGATTCGAACTTACGACCTTAGGATCGGAAGGCGGGGCTACTACCGCTGGACCACCAGTGATCTCATTATATTGATAAAACTCAGCTATGAAAATACCTATCTGTCTACCGATATTAATTCCATTTCAATATCTAAGTACAATTTATGCTCAAAGTAAAAAATAGTTTTATTAAAAAAAATAACATCACGACAGTAATCCCCAGGCTCGGTAAATATCTCCTCAGATCTCTAATTATTGAGATCTTTGAGTATATCTAAAGAGAGTAAGAGGCACGTCTGGACATGGTCATTTCGCACAAGCCCACATTTTGCACAGTAGTTAGTAATTGAATTCCATTTCAATATCTAAGTACAATTTAGTCTTAAAATATAAAAATAGTTTTATTATAGGAAACGAAATGGACAGTTTTGAAAAGATACAATATTAGGTAATTAAGTAAGTACGTGAAAGTAGCTGCAATTCCAGACCTAACTTCAAGTACTAGAAAAATGCTAGCGGAAGCCAACAACAATGGATCACGATTCAGAAGAATTATAGGTAAATGTACATATACCTTGGTTTACTCGCCTGATCGGGCGATTTGACGAACCCCGACTAGGTACTCTATAATAATTGTAATTACGCCCTGAGGAAACAGTATCTCGAAATAATACGTATAATTTGGATAGTAATTGTTTTATACTTGATTAATTTAACGTACAATTAGTTAGTAAATTGTATGCAAAATGAGAGTACGTACTTCACCGTTCAAACCGCGATTTGTACGTACCCAGTATTTTTTTTCACTCTTCTACCCCAAAACATCGCCCTGTTCTGCCCAATCCAAAAATATGAGTCACAGCGTATTGTAAACAGCACAGACTCCGCAATATTTATAAAAAAATTAACTTGAAGAAATTATTACTTACAGTGATGTAACGATTCTGCTTGTTCCTATTTTACAAATCCATAACTCTATATTATTGTATGCTTGCAATGCAGGCAATTAGATATATGTACCTGAAACAAAAACATTATGTATATAAGTATCTAAGTAATATGACAAATAGTACTGCAAAACATTACTCCAAAAACATACACTACCTAACAAATACAATTATTTTTTTTATTTTTTTTTATAATGCTAGACAGTCCACGCAGCATCATCTAGCCCCAAAGTAAGCTACTCAAAGCTTGTGTTATGGGTACTAGATAACTGATATATTTAATACATTATATACATAGATAGATATTTTTTATTATACATAGAAAACACCCAGACCAACGGAACAAATTTCTGCAGATCATACACAAATTTGTTCCAAGGCGGGAATCGAACCCGCAACCTCTTTAATAAAAATGAATTAATTTAAATATGAATTTTTGCTTTCACTGAAGAGCTAATGACTCAAACGATAACTTCCCAACGAGTCACACTGTGAATTTTCGAACGAAATAGATCCCCAATGTGCGACATCTAAAGTCATACTGTTACTCACTGGGAATTTTCGAACGAAATAGATTCTCTGTGTGACTAGATGTCACACATTTCGTGTTACAGAGTTTCAGGTCGAGGTGTAAATAAACTATCTGTTCCCAACGAGTCACACTGTGAAATTTCGAACGAAATAAATCCTCGATGTGCAACATCTAAAGTCACACTGTTACTGGGAATTTTCGAACGAAATAGATTCTCAATGCGACATCTAGTGTTACAGAGTTTCAGGTCGGGTTGTAAATAAAAAGAAGCCAAGACATAACACAACATATAAATTATGTATGTTTGAAGCTAACCATCATGTACTTATATTTACGAAGCACATGTGGTAGAATTGCCGAGGGAGCGTTTGTTATTGTAGAACGCCGGTGGCGCCGGCTCGCGACGTTTTTCCATCCATGATAATATGCTATACTGATATTATCAATGCGAAATTCAATCTGTTTGTTACTTTAAACGACTGAATGGAATTTAATGAAAGGAAAGACGATGGATTATATATTGAGGAAAAACATAGGCTACCTATTGTTACACATAAAGTACGAGTGGAAGCATTCGTCTACAATTTCGCTTTTCGCTTACTTCATCATCATTCTGTCCTTATCCTACGCTAAGTGGGGTCGCTACAACATGTTTTCTTCTTCCACTCACTCCTATCATTCGTCAACTCTGAGTCTACTCCTCTTACATTCATATCATTTCACACAATCAAACCACTTTTTCTTCGGCCTTCCTCTACTTGCGTACCCAGATACACTCTTAGCCATAACTTTTTTTGGTGACATAGTTTTCATTCGTTCTTATCACGTGTCTCATCATGCGCTCACGTAATACCCGTGTTCATTCAAATTAGACAAAGAAAAACTTTTGCATTTAATATTTTTCAAGGTCTGACGTGCGGCTTTTGAGCCTTATAACAACTAGGTTAGATAAGGCTTCATTATATAAGAGTTATGAGCTTAAAAGCTACGTATGCGCTTTAAAATGTGATAAATACGGTAATACATTACATTTTTTGACCGAGACGAGTTTCTTGCCTGTTCTTCTCGTAAGTACTTGGGTTAGGTTGGAATTGGCACATAGATTCACCGCATGTGAGACGTTTCAAAGTGATCCTTGTGATTTTACTGATAAAGTATTATTCTTTCTTTCTTTCAGTAATTCGACCGAATCGTTACCAATAACCAGTTGAAAGTTCAAAGTGAAGCGAGGCCGCAGCTATCCCAAACATTTGTCACGTCAAGCGAGCTATCGTAAGATCTCCCCGCTACCCCCAGCAGTGAATAGTCGAGAACAATGCACATGACGCATCGACCAGACGTGTCTTAAGCGCCGCAATCATTCCTTGACGCTGCGCTCTTCAATGGCGCAAGAGACGAGCGAAGCGACTCAATTTGTTTTACCGCTGTTATAACTATGCAGGAATTGATGAATGACGATTTGACAACTAAAGTTGTATATATAGTGAGCGAGTTTCAATCAACCTTGGGATAGAAAGAAGCTTAGTTGAATGGAAAATTGGTTGGCTAAATTATGACTATTATAATTAAATTTAAATACAAAAGGTGCTATGAGATAGACATTGAAGTTTAAGAAGGACTACAGGGGGCAACCCCAAGGTTGGAGCGTAATGCGTATTACAAAAACACTATGCTAAAAATTTCCGAAATTTGAGCGATATATAGGGTTTCGGGAAAAGTAGCAAAAGAATATGATAATTTTGTACCCAGTTGTTTAGCATTCATGGACCACACCTTGTGAAAAAGTGCTGTAAAGATTGCGGATTCTGGGCCATCTACTCATCGGTTTCGTCATTGTTCGCAACAAACAATTTTGGTTATCTCGTAAAATATTAGTTAATTTTAAATGTACCCTTGGTGAAGTAACTTATTATCAACCAAACTTTTATTAAGTACAACATTTTCAAGCTATGGTTAAAAAAGTTTTTAAATAGATAGATTAAATATCAAATTGAGTAGAATGGCCCTTTTACTTTTTAAGCAGCAATAATCCTAAGTCCCCAGCGCCTCGTCAGAGCTGGCCCGGTCTCATTACTCATCGGTCAAGTGCGTCTCAGGGGAGAGGGACACAAAATCTCTTCTCTTTCTCTCATCTCAATGGGGTGACGATGTATTCGAGACTACTAAATGCATTATGGTCGTATTGATTTTATACGTTTACTAGCTGTCCCGGCAAACTTCGTACCGCCTTCTACATTGCTTAGACAACAGTGAGTGATTATAATTTAATATGAACTTTATTAATTAGTAATAAAGTTCAAATTGACTCTACATTTTATTTAGGAAACGTTTGTATGGGAAATAGAAAAGGGCTATTTTTAGGATTTTCCCGGCAGTTATTCGAATTTTTCTTACCTTTTAAACCTTCCCTAGACCTCCACGAACATTTCAAGATCAAGATAAGATAAATCCGCTTAGCCGTTCTCGAGTTTTAGCGAGACTAACGAACAGCAATTCATTTTTATATAGTAGATAGATTTTGATCCTTGGTTGTACCTTGGGGAGTTTTGCTACGGACTTGATTCTTAAAATGTTGATCTGAATATCGTTGTTATTTTAAAGTATGTACATACATACTTAAAATCACGCCTGTTTCCCGACGGGGAAGGCAGAGACAATGGATCTCCACTTGCTACGATCCTGACACACCTCTTTTGCTTCATTCACTCTCATTACATTCATCATACATGCGCGTTAAGGTTCTCTTGCCATTGGCCTTACCACAACTTCGTACAAACCATCGTGTTTCAGAAACGTCACATTCCAGCTTGAAGTAACACTACTTCAATACAATTTTTATAGGTCATTGTACGAAAAATCAAAATTAAATTAAATCGATTTTCTTTCTCTAAAGCGTCCCCAATTTGGTCAAACAAAGGTTTTCCCCTTCCAACTGTCCCATTCACACTCTCCTTTATGCACCTGTTTCGTCAAACTCCGTTAATAAAGTACGTACCTACTTCTAGGGATAATTCAACCATTTTGTGTTCACCTAGGTCCCCTATCTTACCTATCTGTAATATTACCTGACAGCCCTCATTCCCTGAGCAAAGTACTTGTCTGATTCAGGACCAATTCAATAAAACGGGAGTATTTATAAGGAAGTAATATCCAATTAGCATCTGTCACCTACGGAATACTAACCACTGTGCGAAATGTGGGCATGTGCCAAATATCATGTTTAGACGTGCCTTTGACTACCCTCTTAAGATATCCTCAAAGATCTAAGTAACTACAGATCCGAGGAGATGTTTACCGAGCTTAGGCTTTACAGTCGTGATCAAGTTTTTTGTTTCTCTTCAATAATAATGATTCGTGTGAATTATAAATTCAAGTTTACCAATGTCTTGTAACTATGAAATCACAATTATCTATACTAATAAGTTTGTTTGGTTGAACGCGCTAATCTCAGGAACTACAGGTTCGAATTGAAATATTATTTTGTTGTATAGTCCATTTATCGAGGAAGGCTAGGCTATATAACATCACGCTACGACCAATAGGAGCGGAGCATCAATAAAACATGTTGCAAAAACGGGAAATGACATTACTTAAAAACAGACAAAAGTTGCGCAAGAGTCAGCTCGTAGGTGATAAAGAGAACGAATATTATTTTGAAGGTAGCTTTACAAATACTATGTAAGTTAACGTTTCATTACCCAGCCTATCTTATGTTTTTGTTAAAAGCCATTGCATAAATACAGCGGATGCGGTGCGGTTAGCAAATGGCGCAGAGTTAGAATGAGTAAGCTGTAGTTACGTAGTAAAGTTCGTATGAACTACTTTTTATTCTCTTTCTTTTTCTCTTTTTCTCTTTTCTCTTTATTCTTTATAATTTATATTATCTTTCTCTTTTTATGGGTGCTTTGATAGGTTTTCATGGTTTTCAAAACTTTATTTCTTTATATTTCCTTACATACCTGCAGCGCCCTTAGGTCCAATTTCACCAAACTCTTGATAACAAAGCATTATCTGATCGGGCATCAAAATATACAAGAATGTTAAGGTATCGTTATCTATTTTACGTCATTTTATTTTACGGAAGATAATCCTTTGTCAGGACATGGTGAACACGAAGCAACTTTAAAAGAAGATTAAAAGGCTAACAAGCTGTTAGTTTAATTAACAGGACGTGGTGAAACAAGCTCTATATCTCTAAATATGACTATCATTCTACGGAACAAGTTATCTATTTTGCACGAGGCCCATCTCTCGGTTATTCCAAATGAGTGTACACGTTGTACAGGTACAAAATCTAACCACGAAAACTATTCTAAAGCACATTAACCAGCTGTTAATTTGTATGGCATTTTTTGCAGCGACGCTTGTGGTTTGAAAAATGATAATATACGAAAATCCCAAAAAATATGGGATTATGGGCTAGTTTCACCATACACTGTTAAAAAAACTAACAGCTTGTTAGCCTAAGTTCTTTTGTGTTCCACCATGTCCTGACAAAGGAGTATCTTTCGTAAAATAGATAACAATATAAATGCTTTGTTAACAATGTTTGGTGAATTCGGATCTAAATAAAATAGTTCTAACGGTCACGACAGACGACGCTATTCATTTTCCTTTTGACACTGACAGTAATTTTTCAGCAGCGCCATCTGATTTCACTGAAAACATGAAAAAGCTTTCACTGTCAGCTTTTTAAAAAAAATATATTGTCGCTGCAATCGTACATTCGCGCTTCTCCAGTTCATTTGGAAACTCACTCAAGCCTCCAACGTGTGAAAGGGCGAAATGATCAATTGCAAAATGTATTACTTTTTACACGCTTTATATTAGCTTCACCTGTATGTTTGTATGTTTGTTTGTAACCGACTTCTTTGGGCGCGATTTTGACCCACTTTAAACGGCCAGATTTCGTTCAAACTTTGTAGATTTATCGAGGACCGATGACAATACACTATTTTGATAAAAAATTACTAAAAAATAGAAAATAAATAATAGTTTAAAAAAACTAAAAAACACGCTTTTTATAGAAACCGAACTAAAAAATAGAAAATAAATTTAAAAAAAAGCGTGGGGTGATTTTCATTTCGATAATATCTTAAAGAGCACCCCACGCTTTTTTTTTAATTTATTTTCTATTTTTTAGTTCGGTTTCTATAAAAAGCGTGTTTTTTAGTTTTTTTAAACTATTATTTATTGAAATCTTTTCGCGAGGTGGTATTTATTAATCACGTCTATCATTTCCCTCTGTCATTCATCATCTTCATCGTCAGTACTCACTCCTTTCTTACCCATGTTATCTTTCACACAGTCCATCCATCTTTTCTTTGGCCTAACTCTACCCCTGGGGGTCTACTCCGCAAAACGACAACGATACTATCGGAGTCGAATGTTCGTCGAATTCAGTCGAATTAACAGTTGTTTCGTTGCCAAATTGGAAATTGGTTTACGAGATCGGTTTTCAAAAGTAATGTCGGTCGTTCCATTGTTCAAATAATAGCATAAACAATGTTACTAAGAGTAAGTTTTGCACGATTATTGTGCCGATATATCGTTGATCGTTTTTCGGAGTAGACGCCCTGTATCCATCCGCGATCGTCACGAAACACCACTACAAGTAGTTAGGTATTCACCGGAACTGGCTCATGTGATCCAAACCCGAAATAAATTCACCGACTCAGGCTAAAAAAAAAAAAAAAAAAAAAAAAAAAAAAAAAAAAGTTTGGTGTCTTTTCCTAGGTTTTCGGGGTCGCTGAATCGGTCTATTGCATCCGTTTTTTGATAGCTTACACAGATCATGAGATAGCTAACCAATCTAAAGCTCTCCACTACACTGCTAATCACCTATTGATAAAATTAACCTAAATGTTTCCTTATCACCCAGTGAACACGGCGCGCCATTGTTTGTTTATCACCTCTGACGTCACGGCGCACCATTGTTTGACGTCAATCTCAGACTAATTAGCTTATTAGGATGTTCTAGCAAAACAACATTTTTTGGATCAATCACAAACCTTTATTTCCTCTAAAATAAGTACAGAATAGTTTGTATAAAAATATATCATTATTTATTGTATTGTTACTGAATAATTTAATAAAATCCATCATTGTATTTCCATAAAATTTGTTATAAAGATATGTTACACAATATTCTCCGCAAACTGATGTAAAATCATCTTGTAATCTATACCTATTAAAATCCCACCGCTTTGAATTCCTGATCAAGAAATCTCTATGATATCCTGTAGGCGGTCGTCCATATGAATCGAAATACTGACCAAACCTATTTCTATCTATGTGTATGGCCACCCAATGAGAACCTGGCATGCTGTCGGTGTCCAAATTGCTTATCAGGTACATAGGAACTTTAACATGTAAAGGTAACCTGTTTGCTGCATATACATTTTTTTGTAAAGAAGGATGGATCGTGTTCAAATATTTTTGAATCTCAATTGTGTTCATGTTTAATCAGCCTTTCGCATAAAGCTGTGCTATGCTTAACCTTCAAATCAAGAATGTGGAACTAAATATACTGAACTTCTTTATAAACATTGTGCAAGGACATAAATAAAAAGATTGGAATATGTGCAGATTATTTTTATTAGGTACTAACACTTATATATAGACAATAGTTACCTATTTAACTGCTATAGTCTACGGTTACATTACGGTTCTTATCTATTTCAATAACATTATCAAATTCTGCATAAACAATACAATTTATAGTCTGAGTAAGAGTAGACTCATGCTGTTTGAATGTTGCCCATTAGTCAGTTGTAAAATATGTACACAACCTAATGATCCTGATAGTTTAGATAACATTATCAAATTCTATACAAATAAGGAATGCTGTTTGAATGTTGCCCTAATGATCCTGATAAGTTTAGTTGGTTATATAAGTCGTAATTTTTTTCAAACATTCACTGTCGAGTGCTTGTTCATATGAACTATAAGTCTCCAGATTACATTTTGTGAAGTGTGTTTAAAGTGATCTACAGAACAATGGATGTAAGTACTTCTTTAAAACTTTTCTATAATTTGTTATGCATATAGATTCAAAACGTTGATAGTGGTTATTATATTGTTGCAGAACTCTTTCGAAGAAAATACATTCAAACAATATTATTACACTTGTTCAGATGATGAAGATAAGACTCAAGAACCCCTTAACATTTGTGAAGAAAAACCACTTAAAAAACAAATGAAAAGAAACAAATCAACTGAAAGCTTAGATAATTTGTTTGAAGTGAAACAAATAAAGAAGAGAAAGTTATCATCAACAGTTTCTCGTGCCCACCAAGAAGGTGGTAATGTTTTTATAACTACCAATGAAGATGATGGTCATCGATCGAATCATATGATAAAAATAGAAGTTTATAACATGCACAAAATAAATAAAATCACGCCTACAGAACAGTGGAAACATGCAAGCTATAGAGTAAAATATTTTACAAATGAATGCAATAACAATTATGAAAGTATAAAAAAAATAATATACTGCATATCAAAAGAAATAGCATCAAACCCAACATGTAAAAAATATCATTTTAATAAGTAGTAGTAGTTTACCAATTTTTATTCATAAGTTTCGATAAAATTTCATTCTTAGTAAATTTACTTATCCCTCATTTACAAATTTTAGTCATTAGAAAAAATATTAGAATACAAATACTTACCTCATAATAGAATCTTAGGAAACAATATCTCATCAGTGGGGTTGCTTTAGTAAGTACCTAATTAGACATACCTCATTATGTAAGTATTACTTATAACATGAGATCTTTCTACCTGTTCTTACTATAAATAGTTCTTGTAGACGCTTACATGTAGATACTTCTTGTAGACGCTTACGTGCAGATACTTACTGTGATTCCATCTCCACCAAAAATGGAAAATATGAGTGTAAACTGTGTTAGTGTCTTTTTCAATACGATGGATACCGATTTTAGTGATGAAATTTGTCAAAAATTTGATAACCATATGATGCTAGAAGACGAATACGATAAATACTTATATGATGAATGTGCTCTGGTTGAAGAAAAAATAAATGCTGAATCCGAATTCAAACATTGTGTGATGCTTGAAGATGAATACGATGAATACTTATTTGAAGAATGCGCTCTGGTTGAAGGAAAAATAAAGTAAGTGATATCTATATCTTCTCCTTCTAGTACTTTTGTTTATCCTAAACTGAATTCATATCTCAACTCTTTTAATTTATTATTGCAGTCTACAATCGGGGGGATCTCTTAAGAGAGTGAATGACTCTGAAAATGCTGACATTGTTGTGAAACGAGCGCGATATGAAGATGGACCATCTACATCATCAATGGGATCTAACAACACAAACGAAACAACATCTAACAATGGAAATGAACGTGATGATAAGGTAAATTGTGACATTTGTCAAGTTCTTGTTAGTAGAAGGTATTTTGCAAATCATTTAAAGAGTAAACTTCATAAAAGTAAACTTGAAAAAGTACATGACTCACTACAAAATGTTTCTATAATCGAATCAGCTTTTGGTAATAGAATAATTTCTTATAAGATACGTGGAAAGAATGATCAACATTTAAATAACTTTGAAACACCTGAGTTGTATTTGAATTCTATCAAAAATGAAATTATGCTTCTAATTGAAGAGTCTATTCAAAAGCTAACAGTTTTTAAAGTAAACTTTGTTCTGCATGCCGATTTTATTCAACAAACTAAAGAGGATTCATTTCAAACTTTTGATTTCCAAACATATAATTACATAGTATTTCAGGGGGATGATCTAAATTTTCTATATTCATCTTTGTGTGACACTTTGATAAATAAAATCAGTTCTTTTGAGAAAAAAGACAGTGGTTGGAGTCTTAAGGAAATAAAAGCATTGGATATGAATGTTAATAAATTTAATCCTCTGCGCGGTACCTCATATATTGAGTTGCCAAAGGATATAAGAACTAAAAAAGCTGTAGTTAATGTTAAAAATGCTGACAATTTATGTTTCAAATGGGCATTGCTTTCCGCTTTGTATCCAGTTAACAAAAATGTTGATCGAGTATCATCATACACAGTACATTCAAACAAATTAAAATTTAATGGAGTGGATTTTCCTGTAAAGCTGGTTGATATATCCAAAGTTGAAAAACTAAACAACATTAGCATTAATGTGTTTGGTTTAGAATTTAATAAAGATAAAAAGTGTCATAGCGTTGTTGGTCCATTGTATTTAACCAAAACTCGTAAAGATGTTCACATCAATTTATTATTAATTTCAAACGGAATAAATAAACACTATTGCTATATTAAAAACATGTCGCGTCTCGTTAGTAAACAGATTTCAAATCAAGATCATGCAGTCCATATTTGTGATGGATGTTTGCTACACTTTTCAACAAAAGAAAGGTTGATTGATCATCAACAATATGACTGTGCTCATATTGCAACAGAATTACCAAATGGTGATACAACGTTAAAGGATTGGTTTGGTCAACCAGTATCCAATGATAAATTGAAATTCGAAAAATACAATAAAAAGCTAAAAATACCATTTGTTATATATGCTGATTTCGAAGCTTTTTTAAACCCAATCAAATCATGTTTTAACGATCCCTCAAAACCATACACTCGCAATACTCATGAGCACAAACCGTATAGTTTTGGTTATTACATCAAATGTTCATATGATGATAAGTTGTCAAAATATGAGACTTACAGTGGAAAAAATTGTGCACAAGTATTCATGAAACGTTTGCATGAAGATTTAAAAAAAATATGTAGAAAAAATAGCTTTCAAATTTGTCCTAAACCTTTATCAGCTATAGATGAAAATAAAGTTTCAATTGCAACAACATGTCATATCTGTGAGAGTAATTTAAATGGTGAAAACACATTAGATTATGATTGGCAAACTGGTGATTTTCGAGGTGTTGCACATGAAATATGTGTAAAAAAGTTTCGACCACCACATTACATCCCAGTTTTTCTACACAATCTAAGCAATTATGATGCTCATTTCATAGTCCATTCCTTAAATTTTGTTGAAGGAGAAATTGATGTAATTCCTCAAACCAAAGAAAAATACATTTCTTTTTCCAAAACCATGAGTATAAATAATCAAAAAATTTGTTTAAGATTTGTAGATTCCTTTAAATTTTTACCATGTAGTCTTGATCAGCTAGCAAAAAATTTAAGCAATGAACAATTTAAAACTTTAAGAAATAGCTTTCCTAATAATGAAGATTTTAATCGTCTAAGAAAAAAAGGTATATACCCATATGAGTTCATATCATCTGAAGACTGTTTGAAAAAAACAACACTTCCTAGTCAAGAAAATTTTTATAGTTCACTAACTAATTCACATGTATCAAATGATGATTACAACCATGCTAAAGATGTTTGGCAGCACTTTCAATGTCGTAATATGTCAGATTATTCAGATCTGTACCTCAAAACTGATGTTTTACTGCTGACGGATGTGTTTGAAAACTTTAGAACTTTGTGTTTAAAAACATACGGTTTGGATCCGGTTCATTACTACACAGCTCCTGGGTTAAGTTGGGACGCTATGTTGAAATACACTCAAATAGAGTTAGAACTTTTAACAGATTACGAAAAAATTGCTTTTATTAGAGCTGGTATACGAGGAGGTGTGTCTCAATGCAGTAATCGCCATGCAAAAGCTAATAATGAGTTCATGGAAGATTATGATAAAGATAAACAAAAATCATTTTTGACTTATTTCGATGCTAATAATCTATATGGTTGGGCTATGTCTCAATTTCTTCCAGTTGGTGGGTTTGAGTGGGTAAACGTTGATACAAATTTTGATGTGCCAGACAATTCAGAATATGGTTTTATTTTAGAAGTTGATTTGGAGTACCCCACTGAACTACATGATTTGCATTCAGATTTACCTCTTTGTCCTGAAAACATAAAAATAGGAAATTCTAAAGAAATCAAGTTAGTCCCAAACTTACACAATAAGATGAAGTATAAAATCCATTATAGGAATTTGAAACAATGCATTGAATTGGGTGTCAAAGTAACGAAGGTTCACAGGATATTAAAATTCAAACAAAGTCCCTGGTTAAAACATTACATCGATTTAAACACAACTTTACGAACATCTGCAAAATCTGATTTCGAAAAAGATTTTTACAAGTTAATGAATAATTCTGTATTTGGGAAGACAATGGAAAATATTGAAAAGAGGGTGAATGTCAAACTATTAACACATTGGGAAAATCGAGGTAAAAAGCTTGGTGTACAAGATTTTGTTGCGAAACCAGAATTTAAAAATTCCTCCATTTTTGGAGAGAATTTAGTAGCGGTTCAGTTAAGAAAAACTAAATTGTATCATAACAAACCGATATACTTAGGTTTTTGCATTTTGGATATTTCAAAAACTTTAATGTATGATTTTCATTACAACTACATGCTTAAAAAGTTTAACAATAACATAAAATTGCTCTACACTGATACTGATAGTTTGATATATCAAGTTTTTACAAATAACTTTTATGAAAATATTAAACCAGATCTATCTTCTAAGTTTGATACATCCGATTACGCAGATGATAACATATTTGGTTATCCAAAAATAAATAAAAAGAAGTTAGGTTTTTTCAAAGATGAAAATAATGGTAAAATTTTTCGAGAATTCATTGGGTTAAGGTCTAAAATGTATGCATTAGATGTTGATGATAAATTTATTGCGAAAGCTAAAGGTGTAAAGAAATGTGTTACAAAGAATTTGAATATTGAAAATTATAGATCATGTCTTTTAAACAAAAAAATTCTGTATGGCACCATGAATCTATTTAAATCTTTAAAACATAGAATATTTACTCAACAAGTAAACAAAATATGTTTGTCTTATAATGACACCAAACGTTACATTTTACCTAATAATATTGACACATTAGCATGGGGTCATTATAAACTAAGATAATGTTATCATAGTGATAGATTGTAATTTATTTTAAGTTTGTATTGTAAAAACAAAACTATAATGTATCAGCTATTTAACAATACTTTAGTTTCCTATTTAGTTAGTAAATGTAAAGTTATTTTAAATAGGTACGATGAATATGAATTTGTTTTATTTTTAAGTTATAGGTTATTTTATGTTTATACCATTATTGTGTTTTTCATGTTATCTATAAGAATTTTGTTCATACTGATGGTTAATGTTTTAATTTTAAAAATATAAATACATGATGATTAAATAGATTGTTTCATTATTTAAACATACCCCTCACAAACAACACATTAAAATGTACCATTTTAATCATCCTTTTAGTGCAATAGTAGCAGGTCCAAGTGGTTGTGGAAAATCTAACTTTGTAACAAAGTTTATAAAGTATGTAAAAGAAATTTGTAGTGTTGATTTTACCCAAATAACTTGGTGTTTTGATGAAATGCAACCTTTGTATAACCTCAAAAACGTAAATTATTGTCAAGGCATACCAGATCTCAGTATGTTTGATGGAAAGGAAGCACAACTAGTAATCATTGATGATCTCATGAGAGAATCAGATGGACGTGTTGTTGATATATTTACAAAAGGCAGCCATCACAGAAACCTAAGTGTTTTTTATATAACACAAAACTTGTTTCATCAAGGTAAAGGACAGAGAGATATATCTTTGAATTCTAGTTATATTATCTATTTTAAAAATCCTCGAGATAAAACTCAAATCAGATATCTAACACGTCAAGTGTCACCAGAAAATACAAAGTTTATGGAAGATTCATACAAAGATGCAACAAAAGAAGCTCATGGATATTTGATGATAGATCTAAAACAAGACACTAGTGAAATGTGTCGATTTAAAACAAAAATATTTCCTTCAGATGGATATTGTACAGTTTATATCCCAACAAAATCATTTAAATATGCAAAGAATCAACAAATTCAAATCATTCATCAATAATGCATCGAAGCTTAAAGACGCATAAAGATTTACTAAGTGCTCTACATACACTTAAACCAAAATATCAAAGAGCACTTTTAAAGTCATGTGATGAAGATGAAATCAATTGCATTTGTGAAATCATCCATAACGTTTTAAAAGGTAAAGTACCTCTTGACGAAAAGGCAAAGAAAAAGTTACAAAAATATAAAGAAATACTTCGCAAACTAGTGCGTAAAAGTACAAACAAAATTCGTAAACACATAATTGTTCAAAAAGGAGGATCTTTTTTACCAATTATATTGGGTTCAATTTTGAGTGCATTAGTTGGTTCTATCGTTTGAAATATGGAACACGCTAAAAAAATGTTACTCGTTGATCCAAGTATATTTGAAAAAATAAAACAACAAAATTCTACTGATAGTCCCATATCACGATTAGACATAGAAATGCAAAATATTTTGAATAGTCATATGGAAGATAGAAAGAAGTGTATTTTATACTTACAAATTTTACAAAGATACTTACATTTTACTGAAGAAGGACGTCAACCTCTCGAATTACCATTACTTTCAAATACTAATCTACCAGAAGACGTACCAGATGATAAAAACAAAGACATTGACACTAACGATGCAGTTGCTATAGAGACATCAAACGGAGAAGAGAAACAGGATACAAATATATTTTTGAATAAAAAAAATACATACACACCTCGACATATACTCAGTTTAATACCGAAAACTTATACAAGAAAAGGTGAGTTATTATTAAATTTGGTGGCTTCAAATACAGACAAAATTGATTGGGATGATGTAGGTACAGTTATTATTAACAAAGAAAAAATTGTTGGAAGCAATATTTTAGACTTGGTAAATGATTGTGTAAGACCACTGAAAAATAATGATCCAATAGGGTGGCAACAGTTTGCTACCGCATTAAAAGAAATACAAATACCATTAACTTACATTGGAAACGCAAAAAGAAGTGAATTTATAAAACAGCTTCAGATAAAAGATCTTAAACAAACCACACCACAGCAAGAGGAGGTTTTTTCAACACCAAAATCCCGCAACAGGTATAAACACGTTCGAAAAGTCCAACAGAAGATAGATTGGGAGAAATGGACTCCCTATTAGAAATAAATAATATCTACTATAATCCATCGCATCCAGCTGGGTATGCTGGTATCAACAAACTAGTTAAAGCCATGAAGGGTAAAATGAACAGAAAAGATGTAATAAAATGGTTGCAATCACAAGAAACATACACACTTCATAAACCGGTACATAGGAAGTTTCCACGAAACAAATATGTATTATCTAATCTTAATGAACTATGGCAAGCTGACTTAAGTGATTTGAGAACTTATTCAAAATATAATGATGGTTTTAATTACATTCTGTGTGTTATTGATGTCTTTACCAAATATGCATATGCCCGACCAATGAAAAGTAAAAATTCGAGCACCATTAAAACATGTTTAGAAAGCATATTTCATGAGGCTGGTACAACACCAACTCATATACAATCTGACAAAGGAACTGAATTTGTTTCCAAGGATGTTCAGAGATACTTAAAAATTAAAAATGTTAATTACTATACAACAAATAACCCTGATATTAAAGCTAGCATTGTTGAAAGATTTCAAAGGACACTTAAAATGAGGATGTGGCGTTATTTTACCCACAAAAATACATATAGATACATTGACATTTTACAGGATTTATTATATGCTTATAACCATAGCTACCATTCTAGTATTAAGATGTGTCCTTGTGATGTTAATTCAAATAATTTAATGACTGTTTGGAACAACCTGTATGATAGAACAAACTATCGAATAATTACAAAATCCTTACCGAAATTACTCGTTGGAGACTATGTAAGAATAACAAAATACAAACACATTTTTCAAAAGGGTTATGAATCTAATTGGAGTGATGAAATATTTATAATAACTTCAGTTATAGATCGTTCTCCATTGGTTGTGTATACACTAAAAGATTTACAGCAAGAAGATATCATTGGAACTTTTTATGAAAGGGAATTACAGAAAGTGTCATATGATCCCACCTCTAACTATAAGATTGATAAAATAATTGGTTCTCGCTATTCCAATAACAGAAAGCAAGTGTTAGTGAAGTGGAAAGGTTATCCAGATAAATTTAATAGTTGGGTTTTGGTTTCTGAATTAAAAGAATTATGATTAAAGAAAGTTTTTATTTAACATTACTCAGTAACAGTTCTATGGAATATTATCCAAACAACATGACTACAAGATTTTCAACGAAATTACCAAAATCTATCAAGTTGGAGGGAGAATGGTCAGTTGGAGTGGTTGAATTTCAATACCCTTGTACCATGTTTACTGTACAAGATCATGAAAATATTATTTACATAACAAAATGGATATTAATGCCACATGAAGAAAAACCTTCACTGGTTTATTATAAGACCCACATTCCAGCCACGAATTATGATAATATTAATCACATTCTATCAGCGTTGAATAACATAAAGGAAAAAATTCGATTTCGATATGATGATATATCAAAGTTTGTTTCCGCTACGGTAATGGATGAAAATATCAAATCGTTAAAGTTATCACCCAAGCTTGGTATTCAACTTGGTTTTGAACCCGATAGAAATCTTGTAGAAAATGGATTTGGAAAATGTCCTGCAAATTTACATTTGGGGTTACCATCTCAATTATTTGTTTATTGTGATATTATCGAACCTCAGATAGTTGGAGATGTTATGACTCCTCTCTTGAGAATTATACCTTTGGATCCTGCAAAGTATATTTATGGAGCAAATAAAATGCATGTTTTCTCACCACCTCACTACTTACCTGTTATGCGTAGAGAATTCGACACGCTTGAAGTGGATATAAGATCTAACACAGGTCAAAAAATACCATTTCAATTTGGAACGGTGTGTGTTAAACTACATTTCAGAAAATTATAATGCATTCTCGTGATGATATAACTTGTCCATATGAACATTATTATTCACATCAAGCTGGTTCTGGGATCGGAGTAATTTATAAAGGGGCTCCTTATCAACGTGGTCATGGTATTGGTAGCTTCTTAGGAGGATTGTTTAGATCAGTTTTACCATTACTTTCTAGTGGTGCTCGAGTAATAGGCAAGGAAGCCTTAAATGCTGGTGTTGGCCTTCTATCAGATATGATAAGTGCTAGACCAATGGAGGATTCAATTAAATCTCGACTTAAAGAAGCTAGTTCAAATTTGAAAAGAAAAGCAGATAGTAAAATAGATCGATTGAATATGTCTGGCTCTGGATATATAACAAAGAGAAAACGTCTTTCCTCATTCAATCCACTACCGATCGCCAAAGTGAAAGCTACTAAAAAATCAAGAGCTAGACCTAATAATTTAAAAGATATATTTAATTAATAATTAAAGATGTCTTTTTTACATAGTCATTCTTGTGAGTGCATTAAATCAGAGTTAGATTTATTTGCTTTGCCATCCACACAAACTAGTATCGAAAATGGACTATGGATACACTACAAACCCATTTCATCCCTTGCTGACGATGGTCCTATAGAATTTCAAGTACCCGGAACCGGTGATGATTACATAGATTTATCCCACACGTTGATACACATCAAAGCTAAAATACTTAACCAAGACTCAACAAAACTAGCTGAATCAACAACTGTATCACCCATAAATAATTGGCTTCATTCAATCTTCAGTCAACTAGATGTATATTTGAATCAGAAGCTAGTATCACCTCCAAACAATACATATGCATATCGAGCATACATGGAAACTTTATTAAACTATGCTCCTGCAGCTAAAGAATCTCACCTAACTTGTAGTCTATGGTATGAAGATACTGCTGGGAAAATGAACTCAACTGATGAAAAAAATGAAGGATTCGTTAAAAGACAACAGTTAGTAAGTCAAAGTAAGGAAATAGAAATGATTGGACATCTTCATGGTGATATATTTAACCAGGAAAAGTTTTTAATAAATGGTGTTGAAATGAGTGTCAAATTAGTTCGTTCTAGAGAAACGTTTAATCTAATGGCATCTTCATCCGATTTAAAATTTAAAGTATGCATTACAGATGCAACTCTTATTGTTCGTAGAGCTCGAATCAATCCAACTGTATTACTTGCACATCAGAAAGTTTTAGCATCTACTACCGCTAAATATCCTATTACTCGTGCTGAAGTCAAAGTTTTAACCATACCTTCAGGGATTCAGGGCAAGACTCTTGACAATATTTTTCTAGGACAAGTTCCTAAAAGATGTATAGTTGGATTTGTAAACAATGCAGCGTTTAATGGGTGTCTGACTAAAAATCCATTCAATTTTGAAAACTATGATTTAAATACATTTTGTTTATACATTGATGGTCAGCAAATACCTTCAAAAGCTTTGCAACCATCGTTTGAGAGTAATATTTTTACTGCTGCTTATCACACACTATTTTCAGGAACAGGTATACATTTTCTTAATGAAGGTAATGGGATATCTAGGGAAAAATATGCGAAAGGATACTGTTTGTTAGCGTTTGATCTAACGGCCGACCTTAGTTCAAATTCAAATACACATTGGAATCTTATAAAACATGGTAGTGTTAGATTAGAAGTTCGTTTTGAGTCTACTCTTACTCAGACTATAAATTGTATTGTTTATGCAGAATTTGATAATGTTATTGAAATAGATAAGAACCGTAATGTAACCGTAGACTATAGCAGTTAAATAGGTAACTATTGTCTATATATAAGTGTTAGTACCTAATAAAAATAATCTGCACATATTCCAATCTTTTTATTTATGTCCTTGCACAATGTTTATAAAGAAGTTCAGTATATTTAGTTCCACATTCTTGATTTGAAGGTTAAGCATAGCACAGCTTTATGCGAAAGGCTGATTAAACATGAACACAATTGAGATTCAAAAATATTTGAACACGATCCATCCTTCTTTACAAAAAAATGTATATGCAGCAAACAGGTTACCTTTACATGTTAAAGTTCCTATGTACCTGATAAGCAATTTGGACACCGACAGCATGCCAGGTTCTCATTGGGTGGCCATACACATAGATAGAAATAGGTTTGGTCAGTATTTCGATTCATATGGACGACCGCCTACAGGATATCATAGAGATTTCTTGATCAGGAATTCAAAGCGGTGGGATTTTAATAGGTATAGATTACAAGATGATTTTACATCAGTTTGCGGAGAATATTGTGTAACATATCTTTATAACAAATTTTATGGAAATACAATGATGGATTTTATTAAATTATTCAGTAACAATACAATAAATAATGATATATTTTTATACAAACTATTCTGTACTTATTTTAGAGGAAATAAAGGTTTGTGATTGATCCAAAAAATGTTGTTTTGCTAGAACATCCTAATAAGCTAATTAGTCTGAGATTGACGTCAAACAATGGTGCGCCGTGACGTCAGAGGTGATAAACAAACAATGGCGCGCCGTGTTCACTGGGTGATAAGGAAACATTTAGGTTAATTTTATCAATAGGTGATTAGCAGTGTAGTGGAGAGCTTTAGATTGGTTAGCTATCTCATGATCTGTGTAAGCTATCAAAAAACGGATGCAATAGACCGATTCAGCGACCCCGAAAACCTAGGAAAAGACACCAAACTTTTTTTTTTTTTTTTTTTTTTTTTTTTTTTTTAGCCTGAGTCGGTGAATTTATTTCGGGTTTGGATCACATGAGCCAGTTCCGGTGAATACCTAACTACTACTACACCACCAGCACCAGCTAAATATATATTTATTAAGCAATTAGCCCCTAATTTTTACGCGTCTGCACAGAAAGGGGTTATGTTTTATTATTCTGAGAGCGAACGCATAAAATGAATTTAAGCAGGTGGTCGGATATGACGCTCACGATTGCCCACTAGCGACCATTTACATACGAAATATGTATGAATTACTAGAAAACGCCCGCGGCTTCACTTGATTGGTAAGTAGAAGTACCATGAATAATATAATTGTTAATCTAGGTACCAATAAGCCACCTTATCCCTTGGTGAAACTTCTTGATAGTTCTTTCTCAATTTCGAGAGCTGGTTCTCTAGAGTTAGACGACTATATTTTTTATCGTGAATAGATTTGTAGTTTATTTTTTACGTAGGTACCTAATACCTATATTAAATTCTACATACAATAATTAATGTCTTTACATACTTTATAGTTATATATTTTACTAGCTGTACCCGCGACTTTGCGAGCAAATGTTGTTGATCTTTAGTGAGCGTGACGACTTATATCTTAGATACTATTCTATAGGCTAGCATTATGTGAAGTTTCATCAAAATGCATCACGTAGTTTCAGTATGCGATTTCAAAAAGACATACCGCCAGATAAAAATTCTAAAAAATGCTGTTTCATCAAGTGGTGTCATTATGTAATGCTATCCCTAATAACATTTACTAAAAATATTTAACGGGCGATCAGGTTTATTTTACAAATGGATAAAATGGATTCATGTAGGTTGAAGTTTAAAGAATTAGATATAATGACATTTACTGGTGAATTTATTTATCAAAATTTAATATATGCTAAGTTACATATTGACAAATTTCAATTAAAATCTGACATTCACAACTACAACACTCGCAATAAAAATAGCTTTATTATTCCAAGGCGAAGACTTGCTAAAGTAGGTGACAGTTTTGTATGCCTCTGCATAAGTTTTTACAATAAAGTACCTGTCAACGTCCGAAACTTAAGTTTTCAGGAATTTAGTAGAAATATTAGAATTTTTTTAATGTCGAAATCCTACTATGATATTGACGAAGCTCTGACTGATGAATTCTGTATGTAGGCTTCCTACTAGATGTTTTTACAGTGTTTTATTTATAATTTTTATTTCATGTAATTGTCATATTATATTTTGTTATGTATGTCAACCGATGTGACTTTTCCTAGTGTACAATTTCGTGTATCAAAAAGGAATAAATGAATTGAATTGAATTGAATTGAATGTACAGATTTTGCTGCGTTATTTATTACAGAAGATTTCATAATTTAGCCGTGATTTTCACTAATTATCGACTACGCAGTAGTCTCTCGCATTCGATTATCGACTTTAATTCAAATCTCTAAGATCAAAAATTATGAAAACACTGTGTCTTGTTAATTTAATGAGAATCCTCCTAACTTTAGGTCGAGATTAGGGTAACCATAAGTCTGGATTTGCCCAAGTATTTCGAAAAATATTTGTAAAATCAATCTTTCCGTTTTTGTTATAACTAGAACCTGGTCGGTCGTTATTTACACTAAGGGCTAGTTTCACCATGCTCTGTCAATTAAAATAACAGCTTGTTAGCCTTTAATTCAAGTTCTGACAAAGGATTGTCTTCCGTAAAATGAAATGACGTAAAATAGATAACGATACTTTAACATTCTTGTTAATTTTGATGCCCGATCTGAGGCCTTACCACAAGCTCTTCGGGCAATGTCAAAGTAATATAACTTTGATATTTCTTACCATGACCTATGAATGTATTGAAGTAGTGTTACTTCAAAATTGATATGTGACGTTTCTGAAAGATGACATTGTTTTAATTTAGATCGAGCACGCTTACCTAGAAGAAATCGAAAAAAAAAGAAGATGGTTTGTAACAATTAATTGTATTATTACAATTTGTAATGTTTATTAAATAGGGACCAGGTAATGCTTTGTTAACAAAAGCTTGGTGAAATGGACCTCAACCGGATACATTACATACAAATACAAGAAAACGTTTCTCGAAACGAGACATAAAAGAAGGGATTATAATCCGTAGTTAATTTATTTAATCGGTTAAATATGTAACCTAACAAGTTTATCACGGAGTATGCTAATCCACACAAAGGCCGTAAATTATTGGTTCGATTTATGGCCCACAGCCGCAGTCTACAAGACGAGGCCAAGTTGGACACGTATTTCAGTTTAATTGGGAATAAATAACCGAATAGAGTTTCTGCTAATGGGAATTCAAGCCTTTATTCCTAGCTCAGTTGGTAGTAGCTCTGCCTTCTGCGCAGCAGGTTGTGAGCTCGATTCCTATCCAGAATAAACATTTGTCTCGCTCTTTCTCGTGTGAATATGAGACAACATGCACAACAAATCGTAAAAAATATTATTAGTATTAAACGGGTAATCGCGTTCTAATTACCTTTATTTTCCCGACGTTTCGAAACGTCGGGAAAAAAAAGGTAATTAGAACGTTCAGATCGCGTAAGTTTAAAAGTATAAATCGTAAGTATGGATAAGAAATTTTCTGTGCGCCTATCCCTACTGGTAGAAATATATCTACACAAACGTGCACTTATCCCTACCAGTAGGGATAGCTTGGTAGATAAGTGTACCAGCCGAAAAAGTCTACCCTTTAGGCTTCCAAGAAGCAGCGTCTTTCATATTTTATCATCATAATAGTATGAAGTATAATACTGTGAATTTAGGTGTGACTATGGAACCGTCATTGAATGAAATAAAACAACTTACTTAAACAACTTTATCAACACTTTCATTCATTTATTAAACTTATCATGTTTATCAATACTTTCATTCATTTAAAAACAAGCGAGATTAATTTAGAACGATACCTACCACTACTGAAGTAACTGAGGTATCATTATTAAGTAAACAAGGTACTTACCTAAATAATAATAAAAATATGGGTCAAGTTAAGCGATAAACTACTGGTGATTTCCTTTTATCTGACCCTCTCGAAATACGGGATATTAATAACTAGCTGACTCTAGCGCAACTTGGTTATAATTGCCATAAGGTTTTCCAAATCTTTTTTTTTTATTTTAACTTGTTTCGTCCCACTGGTGAGCATTAATCAATGTAATCATTAACAATATTAAAAAAAAACAAAACATCTATGTATTAAGTATTCTTGCTTCTTTCACATTTCTAATGACCAAACGAATCCTTTCTAGATGGATTTGACCATATCTGGCACAACTATTCTCAGAATTAATGTTTAAAGCAAGTAAAATGACAATTTACTGTTCGATAACTACGATTTATCTAAGGATGTTAGGTTGTATCCGCCCTAAGCAAGGAGGGAGTCACGACTGTCATCGTTGCGGCATCATAAAATCCAATAATACTCCGGAATATTCCTCATCAATTTCAGCAGCGTGCGTCCCCCCTGATCGCTGGATGGGTACTGAACTGTACCATGCTTGCCTGGCTGGAGCCAGGGTTGTGCTTCTGGGTTCATCGCGCATGCGTACTACCTGAGTCCTCATTCTAATCACCTTCGCTACTGGGAACGAGAAAACGACGGGAAAGTAGACTCTACTGCATCGACATAGAAGAGACGACAATTTAGTTAAGCTTGCTTTAATAGTACAGTTTCCACGAACCCTTATACCTATGGCTATTGAAATATAAACTTTAACACGTATGTTTAAGGTGCATTGATATGTTTGATAGCTAAATTGGTTTTATACCCTTTATGGGGATATGTTATGCAAAGCAGGGACAGGATAGGAGAGATAGTAATCAGGTGATGGTAACGGCGTGGTAACACTTGTCTGCGGACGAAATGACGATAGTTTCGAAGAGAAAAGTACAGATCCTATACTCTGATTCTATTCGAAAAAGGGATATATTTTTAAGGGCATTTCTTGAATCTACACGATCACAACTGTAGTCGCCAGGCGCGGTAGATATCTCCTCAGATTTTTAGTTACTTAGATCCTTTTCAGAAAATCTTAAAAGGGTAGTCAGATGCACGTCCAAACATGCCCACATTTTACAGTGGTTAGTATTCTGTACGTGACAGGTTGCAAGCCCATTATAAGAATACTAATTTATGACACACACCTTCGAATTTTTAGTTCTAAGTTATGCCGGTTTCCTAACGATATTTTTCTTCACCGTTAAAGAGCACTGGCATTGCGCACATAAATTTTTCGAATACAAAAACTCTATGCACGACCAGGTTTGAACCCACGACCTTCGGAACGTGAGGTAAGGGTGCTACCGCTACACCACCAGTGCTCTATAGAATCTAGTCTATTGACAAGAAAACATATGGGTACCTCTAGTTACGCGAACGATTTCCCCGTTCCGCTCAAAGATTTATATCGTAGATATGCCCGGACGCCAAAAACTGTGACACTGTTTTTACTTGTGTGTGTTAACAAAATGCCGAAGCAAATACACTAATGATTAGTAAAAAATGAACCAAACAATTATTTCACCATTTATTGTGCATGATCTTTCGTGAAAAAATATAATTATTCCTTTTGTACCCTGAAATTGAAAATATTTGGTGTGCCAAATGAGCAAGCTATCTCATTTCGTGTGGCAACAAAACGGCGCGGTCTCAGTACCGTACGGGCATATCTACGATTTAAATCTTTGGTTCCGCTAGTATGATTTTATTCAGCCAACTAAGTTGTTGCTTAAACAAAAGTTATATTTAGAGAAACAATGGTTCACGACACAACGGCCTGTTATTTGTGAAATACAATTCATTTCAAACATCCGGTTGGTACCTACTTGAACGTTTACTATTAATTTAGTGTTATTTGCTGCCGTTTTACTGAGTGTACTGTACGTCGATTCTGTAAAATTCAAACATCAACTCGCATCTCACATCGCAATTCACTCTCACTTCGCCTAGGGTTCAAAATGACATTTGACATTGACTTTTTTATTTGACACTTTGAATCGGGTTCGAGTGCGAAGCGAGTGTCTAAGTGACTTGACTTCTAACGTCATCTCATACAACTCGCTTGACACGCTCGCAAGAGTGGCGCTAGTGTAAATTCGAATTATCAATCGAGTTTTTAGAATGCCAATCATGAATCTCACAGCGGATTCAGCGTCGAAGTTTAGAATGAGGTCTTTCTTACAGAATCACACAGCTGTACTTTAGCTAGAGTCGGAGTGTAGTACTAAGTAAATGATTGATTTAGGCGTGACTTTGCGGAAGTTATTACAAATACTGAAAAGGATGGAAATATCAAGTACTTTCCCGCTAAACTATTATCTAATGAGCTTAACAACACAAACTCACATAGAAATTCGACACGTGTTTCGCTTCTCCACGAAGCATTCTCAGAACCGTTGACTCGCTCTGGTGTTGCTCCACCGAGCGCCGAAAGAGAAGATAAGACAGAGATAGACAACAACCAACAGAGGAGCAACACCAGTGCGGAGCGAGTCAATGGTCCTGAAGATACTTCGTGGAGAAGCGAAACGTAGCCTACGGCCCACACAATCTTTTGCAACTACCTAAATAGCGTTTAATTCAAAATCTTCAGTTCTCGAATAGTTAAAGTTAAACTATGCAATGTAAGTTTAAAGTTTTGGAAACTTTGCCCGGGCAAAGCTTATCTTGTAGGGAACTAAGTTATGAGTTTTGTGAAGGCGGCCGTAATGCCTGTCAAAACTACAATGTTTAGAAATTGTTCATATACCTAGGTATAGTATCATTATGGTTTCGTTTTTGACTTTACCAAACTCACTTTAAGTTACATTAACTAGTATATAAAGCGAAAATTAAAAAAAAACTCGACTGAAAGTTACTTAAAATAGCTTACAGCCGCCATATTGGAATTTTTGACATTTTATTTAGCCTATGTCACTCTTGTGATTCAGATGAATCCAACGACACATCATTTGTCAAAATCGGTCCAGCCGTTTGGGTTACAGCGACAGCCAAAGGAACTCGCATACATACAAACATACACCCCAAACACAACCCTCCTTCGCTTTGCAATCGGGCAAAAAAATTGTACGAATTGACGTATGACACCATCTCACAATTTGGTACGAGTGAAATTGAAATTGAAAAATATTTTATTCAATAAAATCACAAGGATCACTTTGAAACGTCTTACATGCATCTTCATGAATCTACATAATATGTGCCAACTCCAACCTAACCAAAGTACGAGAAGAACAGGCAAGAAGTTGCACGAGTTGATGAAGTCTCGTCTTAAGTCCCCTTTAGAAAACATTGTATTAAAACTATTAATTTACCAGCAGCTATTAGTTATTCTGTGGTTAGCAAGTGGCAAGTCGAACTTGCTTTGTAACTTCTGCAAGTTAGTTTCAACTCTAACTTTTAACATGAAAAAACCGCGGTTTACTGTTACTAATACGGGCGTAGTAAATTACGGTGAATTAAATTGGTTCTCTTGTAGTTTCGTTGGTATGGAGTTCTAAGGCCTTACCACAAGCTTTTATAGACCATAATGTTTCAGAAACAGTTTTTATAGTTCACTAGCGACTCGCCCCGGCTTCGCACGGGTGCATTGCTGATACAAAAATACTAAAACTAGCTTCCGCCCACGGCTTCGCCTGCGGGGCCTGTTGCTCCACCGAGCGCCGAGAGAAAAGTCAAACTAGTTTTTAATAAATTGTAAGTTTGACTTTTCTCTCGGCGCTCGGTGGAGCAACACCAGTGCGGAGCGAGTCAACGGTCCTGAGGATGCTTCGTGGAGAAGCGAAACACGTGTCGAGTTTCTATTTGAGGTGTGGTGTTGGGATTATTAATATTAATAATATTTCTTTAAGGCATTTTGTGGGGCTCATTAATATTAATAAGCTTAATTAATAACCTCATTAGATAATAGTTTTAGCGGGAAAGTACTAGGAATTTCCGTCCTTTTCAGTATGTTTTAATTGCCGTGTAACGTGTAGATAGCTATATGAATTTTGGGCGGATGCTAGTAACTCATAAGTTATCAAGAACCACTTTTTTTTTAATATTGTAAAATTGTGTGTTGAATCGAGGAGTACCTGTACATGTATTGTAAATTTAGTTATATCAAGTGCCCTATCTGTCCGATCGCTCTTTGACCCTATCTCCATACAATGGGCGGTGTTCGCGAGTTAGCCATTCCACGGCTCGCTGGCTGCACAGAACTCAAAACAGAGGGGTATGCGACCTTTCGTCGTGCATGGAAGAAATATACCTACCAGATGAGCATGCATAATTGCTTCAGAGAATTAAATATTGGTGGACATTTCACACAACGCTATCTAGCCCCAAACTAAGCATAGCTTGTAATATGGGAACCAGATAGCTGATAGATTAATGACATACTTTTTTCTTAGTAAATACATACAATACAATAACACCCAGACAGAAGCGACATGCTTGATTTATCGATTGGGAAATATTAAACCGAAACTGTCTCGCAAAGCTTTTTATAGAATATCAGAGTACTTAGATGTCAAAAAAGCTTGGGACGAATTAGCTCCAACTCTGCTAGGTGTCCACAAAATTAACAAGGATCATAGAAAAAAACGCACAGCGAGTTTCTTGTCAGTTCTTCTCGGACTGGGGATAGCACTGGAATTGGCACCTAGACTCACCTAGTATGTAAGACGATTCAAAATGATCCTGTGATTTTACTGAATAAATAATTATTGACTATAGAAAATGTTAAACTATGTTCATCACAAAAATGTTTATCCTGGATGGGGATTGAACCCACAACCTATAGCGCAGAAGTACCAACTGAGCTGATATGCCAGTTATAATAAAGAATGTAACTAACGGCATTTTTTTGTAAAATTCCGATTCATTTCACCCGAAAATTTCCGATAGAAACAAACCCGGGTTTACATGTAGTAAACATGTTAAATTAAACAGATTTGTTTCCATTTAAATGACAGTCTTTGACAAGTTTTCTACAAGTTTTGTGTACATTTATTCTCACAACATGTTTTGGGTGCAAGCAATAAAATTAGAATAGAGCATTTTTTATTTGCCAGACTCAAACATTACTACATAACAGAATTAACGCAAATACTTACTTTTTTTGTATCCTACTAATATTATAAACGCGAAAGTTTGTAAGAATGTATGGATGGATGGATGGATGGATGGATGGATGTTTGTTACTCTTTCACGTTAAAACGGTTGAACGGATC
The DNA here is from genome assembly GCA_963675405.1 of Cosmorhoe ocellata. Taxonomy (NCBI): domain Eukaryota; kingdom Metazoa; phylum Arthropoda; class Insecta; order Lepidoptera; family Geometridae; genus Cosmorhoe; species Cosmorhoe ocellata. The sequence continues at coordinate 819,933 of OY776254.1, read as the reverse complement.
TGAATGAAATTTGGCACAGCTATAGATTATGGTCTGGAATAACACATAGGCTACATTTTGTCCCGAAAAAATGTACGGTTCCCACGGGATAGATTGTTTTTGATTTTCACGCGGGCAAAGCCGCGAGCAGAAGCTAGTAATATTATATTTTTTATAGGTGAAATGGTACGGAACATCAAAGTTATAATATGATATTGCCCGAAGAGCTAGTGATAAGTTCCTGACAGACATTCATTGTAATTGATTGCAACAAGAATTATGAAATTGAGGAAGGTCTAAGAACGAACACCAATGTAACTGGTAACTGAGGGCATCGCCTTGCTCTCAGATTAATTGGTTACCAAATAAGCTACTAACACAGTAAAACCGGCTATTAACAGTAGATAAACAGTATAATTACTCCATTCAATTTAATTATAAGATCACACGAAGCTATTCTACATAACCAGTCATTAATTTAAATATTAGATACCTACGGAATTTTTAATATTTTCTGGATATTTTTTTTCTTTTAAAGATTGGTTTATAATAAGTTATTTCACGAAGGATACATTTAAAATTAATTAACGAGACGAGATAACCGAAATTGTTTGTTGAGAACAATGACGAATAGTGAGAATAATGATGAAACCATTGAGGAGAATCAGCCTGCCCGTCTAGAATCAGCTTTTTTGTATAGAAAAAGAGAGTAACATTTATGACGGCAGAAGTGACATGTTTGTTAACTACTTCGTCTCTGTCGAGAAAAATGCTGACCAGCCAGGCTAGCATGACGATACGACAAAATTTAGTCGACTGTTTTGTCTCGCTCTTTCTCATGCTAAATATGAGACAAATGCATGACAAAAAAATTGTCCTGGCGCTTAATTTTTGCCGACTGTCCACCCACGCTCACCCTAGCTAGACACAGCACTCATCGGACCGTGCTATAAATGAAATATGAATATACTTACGTGAAGTATTTTGATAAGTAAAGATTTCGGGAAAGGGACAATTCACGAACGGAAAGTTTTACGATCAAAATTTTTTTTTCGGGCGGCACGGTAATGGACTATAAATGTTAATAAATATTATAAATGTGAATTTTTGTATGTTTGGATGTTTGTTACTCTTTCACGCTGAAACAACTGAACGGATCTGGATGAAATTTGGCACAGAGATAGATTTTATCCCGGAAAAATGAACGGTTTCCGTAGGATCTATTTGTTTCGATTTTTCAAGGTGGGCGAAGCCGTGGTCGGAAGCTTGTCTTTTATAATAACGATGAATCTCTTTAAAATATACTTCCAGGGAATAATTTAAATGGATCTCCATTTTCTATTTTAGGTACGTTATTCAATACAATGGCTATTTTTACCAGCCCGGGATTTATACAACAGAAACCCACGTCTCACAGAGGCGGCGGATCATTAGGCATTCTTCTCGCGTCGCATTTAAAGCTTACTATTCTTTGGCGAGGCATAGAGAATATTCTATGGAATAGATATGCGTCGGTGATAGCGGTGAGGTCACACACGTGACGTGGCCCGCCTACAGCGACGCTCTTTGTGGTTTGGTCAATGAGTAAGTTGAGCCAGTTGAGCTTTGTTTATTAGTGTAGCCAAGTAAATGTAGGTATAGTTATTCTATTTCACAAAGATGAGTTACTAGGTCTCTCTTAAAGAAAGCATATTTTAATATAAATGAATATATTGATGATAGGAACTCATGGCCCGATGTCGCTCCGCCCTCCGACAGCTAACCAATTTGCAATGTGAACGCTGTCCTTTTGTTTTATGTATTTATGTTTTGTTTTGTCTTTTGTTTTTATGTTATTATTATTAGATAATTTTGATTACATTTTTTATTGTAAGAAGGATCATACAAAAAAGCGCTAGGACCGAGACGAGTTTCTTGCCTGTTCTTCTCGTACTTGGGTTAGGTTGGAATTGGCACATAGATTCACCTAGCATGTAAGACGTTTCAAAGTGATCCTTGTGATTGTATTGAATAAATATTTTTTCAATTTCTTCGATACTATCGACACTATAATCGTACAAAACCTATTGTAATCTTTTCTTCTTCTTTACCTATGGCACCAGAATTTTGAATCTACCATCAACGCCAATTCATAGGTCTACAATAAATCAATCAATTTCCTATAGTGTTAAACGTTATTTTGATACTAATAAAAGATTATTACTAACAGCGTCTAGTTACTAGCGGCGAATTGTTTTATCGAAAGTTTTTGTCACAAAATGATTGTTTATATTTTTGGTTTATTGCCTTGGGTATTTTGTTTGTAATTTTTGTTTGTAAATAGCACTGTTGCTGATAGACATTAATTATAACTGATTGCAACTAGAGTTCCGTAATAGCCACTCTGTACGTCTACCATGAGTTGTCACATTTAGATCAGCTGACGTTACTACAGTAGTAATAGTACGTTACTATGACATCTGTCGAAATTGTTACTCATGGTACCACCAATTCTAAGCAAATTAATGAGCGCAAACTACAGTCGCTGTAGTACGCTGTGACGTAGGATAATTAGCTACGTGAGGTTTTAGTACCCAACTATCCGCTAGAGGCGCTGTACAAATTTTTCATACATTTTTTTAACTACAGTCGCTAGCGAGTGTTGATTGTGAAAACTCATGGTAGACCCTAAGGTAGATATAACTAGTAAGAAGTATAAGTAGTACTCTAGATCTCTTTAGAAACTATTGAATCATCTGTGTACATCACAAGTTCCACGTGAGGTCATATGAAATTCTCGGAATAGGAGTAATCGACCAGCTGAGTTCTCAGAATGTATACTTAAACTAAATAGGCATAATATTAATTACGTAAGATCGTGCTGAGTGATTTGATTAATCATATTTTTTAAAGTTCAAAACAGACTTCAAATAGACCTACCCAGTCGGTCTAACGACAAAATTTTGTCAACTGTTTTATCTCGCTCTTTCTCGTGCGAATGTCAAAATTTTGTCATCTATTTGGTCAACTGTTTTGTCTCGCTCTTTCTCGTGCGAATGACAAAATTTTGTCATCTATTTTGTCAACTGTTCTGTCTCGCTCTTTCTCGTGCGAATGACAAAATTTTGTCATCTATTTGGTCAACTGTTCTGTCTCGCTATTTCTCGTGCGAATGACAAAATTTTGTCATCTATTTGGTCAACTGTTCTGTCTCGCTCTTTCTCGTGCCAATGACAAAATTTTGTCATCTATTTGGTCAACTGTTCTGTCTCGCTCTTTCTCGTGCGAATGACAAAATTTTGTCATCTATTTGGTCAACTGTTCTGTCTCGCTCTTTCTCGTGCGAATGTCAAAATTTTGTCCTATATTTCGTCTCGCTCTTTTTCGTACGAATATGCTCGATAAAAGCTTCGGCAAAATTTTGTCGCGGCTCTCATGTTAGCCTGATTGATTACACTTACATAAAATATAGCCTATGTTACTCAGGGATAATGTAGCATTCTTTTTATATTATTTTTATCTCATTCCTAAAAACAGTTACTACGTTTTGTATTACTCCAGAGAACTTTGCAACAACAAACACTCTGAAATGAGCATTCACATAGTAGGGACAACAGAGACCCATAACTTGCGGTGAAACAGTAATAATAATAATAATAATAATTTTTTTTGACGACCTCAGTGGCGCAGCGGGCAAGAGTCCGCCTGCGACGCAAGAGGTTGCGGGTTCGATTCCCGCCTCGGAACAAATTTGTGTACGATCTGCAGAAATTTGTTCCGTTGGTCTGGGTGTGTATGTATAATAAAAAATATCTATCTATGTACCTACATCATGTATTAAATATATCAGTTATCTAGTACCCATAACACAAGCTTTGAGTAGCTTACTTTGGGGCTAGATGATGCTGTGTGGATTGTCCAGCATTATTTATTTATTTTTTATTTTTTTTATTTAATTTATTTGGAACATCAATACATGTAGGTACAAGTAAAAATGGGAACGTTGAATAACTGCATAAGTTTTAAACTGTATTGCAGTGACAGCGCCCTCCTCCGAACACTTAAGCTAAGGTTCCATTAAAAATTCTTAAACGTAAAAAAAAATACTTAAAAGTAAAGATAGTCTAATTTAACTAACAACTATGAAACAAAGAATACTGTGTCTCTGTGTGAGAAATTTCTATGGTGAAAGAATTTTTGATATCGAACCAGTAGTTTTTGAGTTTATTCGTTACAAACAAAAATACAAAACTTTCCTCTTTATAATATTAGTATAGACTAGCTGCCGCCCGCGGCTTATGTTCATCCTGAAATTTCATTCTAAACATTGGTGAAACAATGTTTTAAATCGGAGAGGTTTCGGAGATTAACAAACTAACAAAAAAACAAACAAACTTTACCACTTTTTATATTAAGTGTAGATAGCTCGAATGTCTACGTGACACACTTGACACAAGCACTGTTCACGATGTTTTCATTCACCGTTTAAGAGAACTGGCATCGAGTAGCTACACATAAAAAAATGCAGCCAAATTGATAACATTTTTTGAAATCGAATAAAAATCATAAATTGTACCCCGATTCTGTTATAAAGCTCTTATAGCTGAAATAAATCCGATTTTCTCATTATAATCTCGAAACAGACATTCTCTCAATTCAGTCTCAAGAATCCAATAAGGACGTTATTGAAAAAGATTCAGTTCGAGTTACTCAATTCGATGGTGACAATTCTGATGTTCCGCGAACAAACTAAAAAAATGCTAAAATACTCACGATCTTATTTTGTTATATGTTTTAACGGATCTCGGACCTCACCACGTATTCATAATACATTATTACCCAATTAAAATGACATTGTATTTCGTACCAAGACCTATGCAAATTGTATTGTGTATGTAAGCTGTGTTACTTCAAGCTTCAAATGTGACGTTTCTAAAACGGAATCGTTCTGGAAGACTTCGTGGTAAGGCCCCTGGATGAATTTTGGCACACATAGACTATAGTCTGAAATAGCACATAGGCTACTTTTTATCCCGGAAAAATCTACGGTTCCCGTGGGATAGATTTGTTTTTGTTTTTCAAGGTACCATGCGGGCGAAGCCGTGGGCGGAAGCTAGTAATCTCATAAATATGTGTGATAATCGCGAAAGTTTAAGATATTTAAAAGTTATTTTGCGGAACAACAGGATTATCCCCAACATCTATTAAAAAGTCCAATATTTGGTTCCTTAGCATAAGAAAGGCGGCTGTCGGCAATAAGCGAAGTAAAAGCGTTTTTACAGCCCGCTGTTTTAGTGCCTTACCCCCACGGAGTTGTAAACTTATTTACTGGTGGCTGCTTGGTCTAATGGAAGGGAAAAAAACTTTGGTGTTCATTATCCTTACTAATGTTATAAATGCGAAAGTAACTCTGTCTGTCTGTGTGTTACGCAATCACGCCTAAACTACTGAACCGATTTGATGAAATTTAGTAAGTACAGAGATAGTTTAGTGCTCGTGAAATTACATGCTACTTTTTAAAGCGAAAAAATGGCTGTAGGGTGTTGAAATAGGGGATGAAAGTTTATATGGAAATTACGTCATTTTTTAAAGCTTGAAACTTACTTTTTAAGCTTTTGATTAGATAATAAATGAATACGATATTCAAAGTTTGTACAAAAATTACCCTAAAGGAAGTAATAATAGGGGATGAAAATTTTTGTGTGATGTCGTCTGCTAAAAAGTTAGCCTAAAAAATAAAAAATGCTGCTGAAAGTCGCTATTCAATGTAAACAAAGTCGCGAACACAGCTAGTTAGAGCATAAATTCGTACATAGTTTATCTATAGCAAAGCTGCAATAGCTAACCTATACCCACAACCTTAGTGCTCTCAACTACCAACTGAGCTGTGGCCAGTCAAAAATCTTTGATAACCAAAATATTTTTTCGAATAAAATGTAAACATGGCCGTCAAAACGAGCCGTTATCGACCATAATCCGAAGGAAGTGATCCATCAGAGCTATCGGAAGCATAGCGGCACTTCATTATACAACTCTGAACGGTTCAACTCACCAAACTTTGTCGTTCAGAATTAGATTGCAGTGTAACTAACCTACCGACAAACCCAGAACCCTTCGTTAATAACCGTTTTAGCTTTTTACCCGTCTGAGAGAGTTATTCCCACGAACGGCACAAATTTCTTCTGCACACTTTTATTCCCATTTCTGCGCAAGTCAAAAGAGTTATTACCACGAACGGCACAAATTTCTTCTGCACACTTTTATTCCCATTTCTGCACAAGTCAAAAGAGGTATTCCCACGAATGGCACAAATTTCTTCTGCACAAGTAGGTACCTAATTATCTTTCATTTTATACCGAGATATCCCCAAAGTTGTGATACGTGGTACAATAAAATGGTTCCTAAAAACATCGATATTTGTTGATATCCTTAATTATTGGAGAAAAAATATTTATTTAAGGGTCTGGCCTCTTTATTTCTTCCGTTTTAGTATACTGGACGGCCATTCCCAGTAGAATTTGCACGCACCAGTTAAACTTCTGATAAATTCGTATCGAAAATATCTCGTGCCCGTGGGGGTCTGAACGCGTGCCGAAACAGCTGATTGCCTTCCAACCACCATAAAAAACATAAAAACCTGCGCACAGAAAACCGAGCCTTAACCTACAAACACAAAGTTGATATGAGCTTGGCAGGGGTATGCAACCCTTCATGAAAACACACTCAAACGATTTTCGACTCAGAATGTTTGAGTGCAGCTCTCAAAATTGCATGTTCAGTTCACTTTATTCATGTGGGTAGATTCGGATTAAAATTTATATTGCTGGGCGATATGAGCTTTATGTGTGAGCTTTAAGGTTGAGTTTGTATTGCAGTGTGATGGTTTAAGATAGAATGGAATGGATATCCAGCATTTCACTTGCGTCTCGCTCGCCCCGGGCCTGCATTCGTTTTAGAGAAGTTATGAACTTACCAGTTCTTGCTTAGCCAACGTTAATGGTGGCTTTATACGAATTGTCTGTAATTTCATGGATTATCTTATAGTAGGTAGTATTTGCAACGATAAACTCACCCTTGATGATCTAAATATTAGTGGAAAATTTAATTGTAGGTAGACGAACTATACTTACTTTGCTGATAAAACCTATGAGAATAGCTCTTAGTCTGTAAAGTTACAGTTTGTAGGTTGTAATAGACAGTAGACAATAGCCAGGCGCTGTACTGGACAGTAGAATAGAAAGACAATGAATAATTAGGCTGTAGATTAGACGGAAGATAGACATAGCATCAAATAATATAATATGCCGTAGACGGGTAGCTCCACCGCGCTCCAAATCCCATTGTTCTCAAAAATTTAAAGTTCATACATTGATTCCACGCTTTTTACTCTGAATCAAATTATTCTACTAATAAAATAATATAAAATTTAATTATAATTTATATATTTTGAAGTAGGTAAGTTATGAATATGATTGATTGTTCGATCTTCTACTACTGTAATATAAACTCTTTGTAATTAAAAAATATTTTCTAATTTTTAGTTCGATTAGCTGTAAAAGCGTGGTTTTTTAGTTTTTTTAAACAATAATTTATTTTTCATTTTTTAGTTCGATGTTTCAATTAAGTGCAGTGCCCGAGCGAAAGAGTAAGTCCGAAACTGCAGGCATGCGCAGATCGCGCGCTAGCTCTATCTCTTTTACTCCCTTACAGAGGATCCACGAAAGAATTTATGAATCCTGGCGGTCCTAATAAGGATATTGGGAAACTGTTATTAAATTATTGCATTGTCATCGGTCCTTGATACGTGTGCAAAGTTTCAAATTAATCAAACTTCTGGAAATTGGTGAAAATTATGCTCAAAGATTCCATTACATACATAGATACAACCTAAGCTAATAAAAGCGTGGTAAAAATAGAGTAACAAACAAAGAATAATATTACAGCTTCAGATTATATACCTACAAAGTGATAGGTACTCTATAATAAAATAACAGTTACGAATAAAATTAATCAGTTTTTCGAAATGACCTTGAGCATTTTTGACAAAAAGATGTACCTATCCACGTTAAAAATATTAACGATATTCCTATGCACATTAACATAAACAACTTATGGTTTATCTTTTATGCTGTCTGTATCTTTTTTATTTTGGAGCACTAAGGAAGCATTATGATATTTTTTTTAATAATTTGGGTAATAAATACTTACTTGAAGCCCAGTGGCACGCATTCTTTGAGCGCGGTGGAGCTACCCCCGTAGACTAACTAGACAGTAGACAGACATTTAATCAAACGTAGGGCGTAGACTAGACAGTAACCCTACACACTAAAAAAAATAGGTTTCGCTCGGAATCAACCAAACTCGTTTAGGCACTATACCTACCAAGAATAAACCACAGTAACCTTATACGAGTATTATCTTGACATTTTACCTACTTTTTAACCTACCATTTGGATACCACATGGATAGAATTATAGGTACCTAAGTAACTTACCAAAATTGGTCAAATCAAACTTAATCAAAAAGGTGTGTTTCCCCGTTCAACCCACTATTTTCTACCCACAATAGTTTTCCCAGTTCGACCCATAAGATATGCCCTTTCTACCCAATCCAAAAGTCTGTGTCACAGTGTACCTAATCTAAACAGTACAGACACCAAAATATTTCAAAAATCTAACTTGTTTAAAAAGGGCAGTGGCCACGGGGGCGAGGAAATATCTACCTACCTATACCAAAATGTTATGTTGCTAGGTAGGTAAGGTACTAGGTAGTTACCTACTAGGTTCCGCCCGCGTGGTAGTACCTTAAAAATAAAACAAATCTATCCAATGGAAACCGTAAATTATCCGGGATAAAAATAACCTAGGTACCTATGTGCTATTCCAGACAATAATCTACCTACATATATCTGTGGCAAATTCCGTCCAGATCCGTTCAGAAGTTTCAGCGTGAAAGAGAAACAAATCCATACATTCTTACGCACTTTCGCGTTTATAATATTACCTAGTAGGAAAGTATAATATAAAATAATAAAATAAAATAAAAAACCTTTATTTGACCAAGATAATCTAAGTTACTAAGCTAATTACTATTATTGCTATTTAACTTTTAGTACCTACCTATACCTAGCAATAGGTAGGAAAGTAGGGTCTTGATACCTATCTATTATTCTAGTTGTGAAGCACAAGCAAATAGGTATTTTTACACACTAATAAGGTCGGTAGGTACATTATGTATAAGGTAGGTAGGTACCTACTCATTTAACTCGATCAATCATTCATTAATTCATTACAAAAAATCGATAACGATTTTATTTTTGTTTCGTCCATTTGTACCTACCTATTTCCCATTTCGTCCAAGAAAGTAACCTTTTCTTACATGTGAGTTAACCTTTATTTTTATTCTTATGATTTTGAGTTTAAACCTACACCGCTCAAACTATGATTAAAATACATAGGTGAAAAATACATTATGTAGGTAGGTATAAGGTATAGGTATGTATTTTTTACTAAAATAATCAAAAGTGTACTCTAAACAAAAACCCGGCCGGTCGGACGAGAAAACGTTTTTCCAAAAGTATCGTACCTACCTACCTCCTACTTAAATATTTTTGATCAATTATTTCTTAAAGCTTATTGAATGGTTTATATTGTAACTTATTTTGTTATTATTGAATATTTATTCATGATTTATCGTTTCCACACGGAAGCAAAGATAGGCCTACACTCCGCGCTCGGTCTCGTGCGAGCAAGAAGTGGTTACCACTATAACTTTCTGAGTTAATTTCTCAAATAACATCAAAATCATAGCAAAAACCATTCTTACCTGTTCAACAGATTTCAATTGCAATCCTTTGTGTGAATCCAGAAGTGTTAACATTAATTTTACACAAGATTTTTGACACTAAACACAGCACTTTTATGTTATCTAAATCGTTAAATTCTACTATTTAACACTGGTTTCGTCAAGTATTTTAAGATCTAGTTTATTTTCTGAATAAGTAAGCCGCAATTTTCAATTATTTTTCACAATCTCACAATAAATATTGTAATTTTAAGCGAGTCGCGGGCGTTGACCGCTCTCGCATCCGAAAATCAGCTGTCCGGAAGTTCACAAGAAATCGATAACTGGGAAGGAAACACACTTTTCACAACACTGTGATTACCGATTTCGCTTTAAAATCATAACAATTAAGTACTAGGAAAGTAGATTCAATACACCGCGCGATATAATAGGGTAGTACCTATAACACACGACCGGCATAAATTTGAAAATGGAACACGTGACTAGGTTAACTTGAGGAGTTTCTATGCATTTATTTAAGCAAAGAGTTTTGTTGGTGGATTACATTTTGGGAGCACATTTCGGGAGTACGTTTGCGCGCGGACGCGTTCAGTCGCGGACTGGCGGGGCCGGGGCGCGGGGCGCGGGGCCGCCGGGGGCGGGGCGCGGGCGGGCCGCTCCATGGAATGCTATTGTAGGCGAACTTGCCAAGCCGCCACTTTTTTCCCGATTCTGGTCAAACAAGTTTTGTATACAAACTGCATTGTAAGGATTCCGCCATTCTTCGAACGAAGCAACGGTCTTTCTAAACTTATTATAAAGTTTCAAAGACCACAAAAGTCTACTTAGTGTTTATTAGATTACAATTTTTCTCTTACAAAAACTAATTAGGCGACTGTTATGATTACACTGAAAGTGACAACCCTGACCCCGTAGATAAACTGTAGGGTAATTGCACCAGTTAGCGACAGGCCCCTTATTGGATAAGCTATTGATTTAGGTGTCGCTGCGCTCTGGTGGTAAAACAATAAGGTAAGTACCTAGGTATAGATACCTACCTATTTAGGGCCTACTTGTTATCTACGTTGGTAGGTACCTTCTTACGAATTTTCTACCACTTACCTAATGGAACTGTTTAACAAGCTAGGAGACGTAGGTCCTACACAGCAACTCCATAGGTTGGATTGGAAACGATACCTAGAATCAAAATAAAAAAGTTGACTTACCTACGTTGAGTAAGTAGTGTTTATCTACCTACTTCTTAACGTGTCACTAGTTATTTCGAACCAGTGTGATGAAAGAATTAAAATACGCCTCAAAGGCTTTTTTCGTGAACTGAGAAGCTGATGTTGATATTAAGTTGTTATTTTTAAATGATTTTGAAGCTGCAATATTTTGAATTGGTTATGAAAACGAGCTTAATAAGGCCTAACGTTAAACGACGAAACTCTTGTAAAAAGGCGTTATAAGTTATGTAAACGGTACAAAATATAGTCAGGTAAGTAGGTATCATAAAAAAATCTGTTTTATTTTTGCAATCGTAAACAAAAAATCCTTTAGATTACCAAGGTATCTAGGTATTTATCAATACCTTTAAACTAACATAGTTAAAAGTTACCAAATGTATGTTTAGGAAAAGTTTCCGAAGATAGGTACTTTATTGATTTAAAATTTAACCTAAAAATATAACACTCTGACGCTTAGGTAATGGGTAACCTAGGTACCTATTGACAATATTTTTTCTAGAGATAAACCGACTAATCTGTGAGCATATTATAAGTAAGCCTGGTCCATTTAAAATATTAATATATTGACAGCTCATTCATGACTGTAATCCCCAAGCATGGTAGAAATATCAGATCTTTTGATGAAATCAATCTTATTTATGTATTTATGACATCAAAAAACCTAAGAAACTTGTCGTCGAGCTATCTCTCAGTAGATAGAATTCCAACCACATTCAAGGTTAGAAGGGAACTCTAAACTAAGTATTTGAAGAGCGATAAACGAACTTCCACGAAGTCAGTCTGCTTCGAGCAAGACAAATAGATCAGAGGGTCGATGAGCGTGAAAGAGACGGCTGCGAATAATTTCATTTATTGCCCTATCAAGTTGGTTCGGAGCTTTTAAACCCAACACAGTAAAGATGAGATAAATAAATACTATAATCTCTGACCTATTATGAATATTATTTTGCATTTGCAGAAAAAAAGTACCTACATAATATTGGGTTAGTCAAACACTTCAAATAACTAGAAATAAAATCTACAGTTGAATCTAAAAACTGGGATTAACTATGATGATTACACTAATGATTACAAAATAAAAGTTTAAAGCTCATTATGCAAAACAATAACAAAATAAATCTGTGAACAAACATAGATAAACAAAAGGTGTAGGTATAACGAGCTTTATTATAATCACAAAGTGACATTACATCTAATAATAAAAGCTAGGGGCAGTTAATATAAACGACAGGACTCTAGACCGATCATATTTTTGTTAATTTGATAAAAGAAAAGACTGAACTAGAGATATATAGGACCTTACCTTCCATAAAACACCATTACATAATGTTTGTAACTTTAAATTAAAACTTCAAAGAAGAAAGGGATCCTTCAAAGCAGTGTCAAACAACGAGCAACCGGTTATTAGTTTCGAAGAATGGCATGTCAACAGGTCGTACTGAGAATTCTTCTGGAGCGTCTAATGACTACAAATGGAATAAAAACACATTTTAAACTTATTTGAAGACTTAAGAATGTTGGTTGGTGGAGTCAACCATCGATGCATCACTGATATTGATATTGAATCAGACAGCCAGTATTGAATCAGATAGATAGGAACGATGCTCTACCAAGCGAACGTATTTTTTAATACTCGATTTGTAATATTACTGCCCGCTAACTCCACCGGATGTTGAGCTCTGTGTCTGTAGTTTTCTATTTAATTCTATAGTGGTTTAGCTAGGCAAGTAGTGACTGGCAAGTGAAAGCAGTTGCAGGATATAAAACGACACTTATTAATCCAATTTTATAAAAACAACACTTTACCATTCGGCAGGGTTGATGCAACAGAATGAACAAATTATTACTCTAAAATTTAAATCACCCTAAATTTTTGTTGGTGTTTCCAACACCGGGGCCAATTGTTGATTTTATGACAATAATTCAGTCACTGGTGTGACAAGAATTTCGACGATGACGAATATTTTCTCATGTTACATTACAGTCACTAAGTGGTCGGGATCACTAAAGTGTCACCACCAATTATTATATCAAATAGCACTCGATTCAAGTGATAATCATGATGAAAGACAAAGAGTTTTGTCTGATGATGCTACAAACCGAGAATGCAACACAGTCAGCATAGAACAACAAAAACCAATGTGTATTGTATGGGGATGAATTCTGATAGAGATAAAACTATGGAAAAGACTATGGATAAAACAAAAGTGATGATAATGGACGCCATAGAATATTATTATGTGAGTTGAGTTTTCATTTATGTAATTTTTATAAGAATCAATGTCTTATACCTATATACCATAGAAAACATACTGTGCCGACTCCTCACAATATGAAATTAGGGTAAGAAGAAGGTGAAATAATAGTCAAAGAAACGTGCAAGCAATAAAATGACAATGGATGAATCACTAGATTCCAGAATCGAAATACGGGCTCACTATGAGAGTAATGGAAGTGCTGAGCCGTGGAGACAAGGGTTGCAGTAGCGCAAACGATAGCAACTAAAATACATCAATAGGCGCATATCAGAATTAGTATTCAGTGGTTCACATTGCATTTGCAGCTTTATTTTATCCTAATGACAATATTATATCTGTGTAATTGACGTTCTTTATAGCGCCTGTAATCGATTTCTCAAAAGTCTTAAAACATTTTGTTTGCGTAATTCCGGGCTCTCCGTATTGTTATCTATTTAAGTCTTATAAGTAGCGATAGGCTTGCCACCTGTCACGGACGTACCTACGGAAAATGGCATAATATGCCAAATATCATGTCATGTATTTATAAGTATTGATGGGCTTGCAACTTGTCTGTCACGTACAGAATACTAACCGACATGTGCCAAATATCATGTTTTATCGTGCCTCTGACTTAGATATCCATAAAGATCTAAGTAACTAGATATCTACCGAGCCTGTGGCTTAGAGTCGGGATCATATTAATGTTCTGTATTTATAAAATTCATCTTAGGTCTAACTTTAGGATATCAACTAATGTGTGTGTGTGTAAACGGGTTTTATCATGTAGCCTGTAGGTAAAGATGGATCACTGTACATCGGTTACAATGGTCGGAAGCCGGGGAGTACAATGAGTGACAGATTGACGAGCATTCACGCCGAGACGAGACAAATCAAAGAATAGCCGTTCCCGGGAGCGGGCGGGACACAGAGAATCCCCCTTTGAATCTCGGCACATTGTTATTTAATTAAATGTGGCGTCACGGCTCTTACTCTTTATAAAAGCTTTTGCGAAAGATATGAGAAAAACATCAACATAATGGGAGGAAGATGGGAGAGTAGGTAATTATTGAGATTTTGAAATTTACTAGCTTTTATCAATGAGTACCTACCTAAGTATAACTAACATAGTTAGGTACCTATCCAAACTATGTCTAAGTACCTACTTATAGTAGGTATCTTTAGTACCTACCATATTCAATGGCAATGCAAAATGCATAGTTGTTAAGATCTCTTTAGATAGGTAAGTAATTAGGTTCTAAAATAAGTAATAAGGAAAATTACTTTAATAGGTAGGTAATAAAAACTACAAAAACAATATAGGATTACATCGCAATTACCTTATTTAACCCACAAAATACTTATATAGGTAGGTACCTACCTGTCTAACAATAGTATGGTAAGTAGGCAAACTAGAACTTTCACCCTACATTAATTTTGACTTGCATGCATGTTTTCCTTGAATTTTAGAATCTTAGCTAGAATATAATCAAAATAGTGTAATAAATCATTTTAACGCGAAATCGCCATTCGATAAAGCAAAAATCTGTGATTTAAATGTACATAATTAAGCTTTTAATACGTAGGCAATAACGTCCATCCGCCAAACCTGTCGGCGCGCGGGGCTGGATCGATCCGCGACGTTGCCGCTCCGTGCGCGCGGTTTGTTTGGGTTGCACGCAGCGGCAACAAGGACTAGCTGGCGATATAGCGACAAAATATTTTGTTATTTTCTTCTCATATTTATTTTGTGGATCGAATTATAGCTACTTTACCTATACTATATGAAATTTACCTATTTTACCAACAAGGTACATAATTATATTCATCGATTATATACCTACTTACCGTAGTACACGTAATTTTAAACTTTTGAATGTAGGTAGATGATTTGGCTTGCAGAGACATCTATTGCATTAACGGAAAACTAACTGTGTAGATATCTTGCTCTATTATTTCTATTCAGTTTAGTTAAGCATTGCTGACAAAGATGGCGCTTAACATAAAAGTTGAATTCAATCAAACGTATCACAGCAGACCATAATTTACTTTGATCTAGAATTGTATTATTAAATCTATGCCTAGATGCTCTACTTAGTAACTAGTTTGGATACTTTTGAAACCTTCAAATGGGGAATCATAATCTACCTAATTAGGGTGCTTGGTATTAATTTGGTCCGCTGTCTAGATACTCATCTATTTATCTATATCTATATAAGAGCTTAACCTGACTGACTGACTGACTGACTGACTGACTGACTGACTGATTTATCATCGCCCAGCCGAAACCGCTGAAGCTAGAAAGCTGAAATTTGGAAGGTGGTTTCCTTTTATAACAAAACCACCCTGTCTAAATCTAAATCATACTTAGAAGGTTCGTGTAATAAAACCAACTGATTCGGTAGAAGCAAGCAAAATTTATTAAACTGCACCGGAGGTCGATGCATTCGCAAAACACAACGATAGCGCGTTTCAATTTTTCTACTGGCGCCATCTAGTTATAAAATGAGTAAACTTTACACCCAGTATAGCGCCTTCGATACATTAGACATGCCGCCCACCAAGAACGACATTGAGCGTTCTTTACAATACCGCCCACCATGAAACATTGGGCATGGCATTAGACTTAACGAATATAACAATGAATTTAACTTATCTTAGGAACTTATGGACTTAAAAACTAAATAAATGAAACACAAATCAATAAAGTGCTTAACATCATAACAACTTAACCTAATACATAATATCAATCAGTCAGTAACTGGCAAAACACAAATCTTAGAAGTAGGTCTCTTTATAAGAGATTGGCCACATTTCAAGGTTACAACTCGAACAATCTGGTCTGATCCAGGATGGGTAGTAACCACTCTGCCTAGCATCCATCGAGCTGGAGGGAGATTATCCTCCTTGACTAACACGACATCGCCAATTTTTGGTTCAGGTGTTAACTTTGACCACTTATACCTTTGTAAACAATGAACTAAATATTCGTTAGACCACCTTCGCCAAAAATCCTGCACCATCCGCTGAGTCAACTGCCACCGTCTCAACGAACTTACGTTGCTGTGTTCGTAGTTATACTCAGGTACAATCACTAACGGTTCGCCAATTAGAAAGTGTCCTGGCGTCAACGGTGTAGGATCACCGAAGTCATTCGGCAACATTGACAATGGCCGAGAATTGAGGCATGCCTCTATTTGGGTAAGAACTGTGGTCAACTCTTCAAACGTAAGCGTAGAGTCACCTATGATACGTTTCAAATGAAACTTTGTAGCTTTAACTCCCGCTTCCCATAACCCTCCAAAGTTGGGAGCATGGGCGGGAATGAAATGCCATGATACGCTATTTGTGCTCAACCATTCTCGTATCTCGAGAGCGGTTGATGACTGCTCTGCGGCGACAAGTTTGAGAAGTTCTTTGGACGCTCCAACAAAATTTGTCCCGTTGTCGCTCCAGATGTCACTTACGTGACCTCGACGAGCCACAAACCGTTTGAAGCCTGCAATAAATCCTTCAGCAGTAAGGTCGCTGACGACTTCCAAATGTATGGCCTTTGTTGCCATACATACAAAAAGACTAATGTAGCCCTTGTAGGACTTGTTGCCTCGTCCCTTAGACATTCGGATATTGATGGGTCCTGCAAAGTCAACGCCGCTGTGAAGAAATGGCCTGGCCGGCAAGACTCTGCTGGTTGGTAACTGACCCATGAATGGAGGTTTGGGTTTTGCTGCGTGCCTTACGCAAACAACACATTTGCGTACATGATTCTTAACTAGGCTTTTACCGGAAACAATCCAGTACCTTGTGCGCAAATGGTTCAGCATCAGAGTTGGGCCTCCATGCAAGGTCTTTCTGTGGGCTTCATCAATAATTAAGTCAGTAAGATGGCTCTTATGAGGAAGAATTATGGGATGCTTAGTGTCCTCGGGAAGGTTAGAATTTTGAATTCTGCCTCCCACTCTCATAATCTTCTTGTCATCGAGGAAAGGGCTTAACGGCTTTAATTTGGGTTTCTCATTTTCTAGTTCAGTTTGGCACTGCTTGATACATACTTCTAGAGCTTCATTGAGTTCTTCCGTAGTCAAGTAAGGTTCTAACTTATTATTTTTCCTATATTTTAAAAATCTTCTACAATACGCAACAACACGAATTAACCTCTGCAACGTAGAGTATTTGATCCACAGGTTATGGTCAACTGGCGACGTATCTCCGGCTGCCACATGAACTTTAATCTTTCTTTGCTCCAAGTCTGTTGTGGTCTTTGGTTTTTGGTAACTAATAGTAGACTCTCTTAGCCAAGAAGGTCCCTGCAGCCACATGCTGTTTTCAGCAAGTTCCATGGGCGTACATCCCCTGGATGCAACATCTGCGGGATTATGGGCAGATTGCACGTGAGACCACTGTGTGTTGTCTAACCTTGACAAAATATCAGAAGTTCTATTACCGATGAATGTCGACCAGCGGCTGGGATGACTACTGAGCCACGCCAGCACAACAGTAGAGTCGGTCCAACAGTGAATACTAGTCCGATCAATGCCCAACAGGTTAGCAATCTCTGAAATCAACTTCGCTAAAAGTACCGCACCCATTAACTCTAAGCGTGGAATCGAGACTTGCATAGTCGGAGCTACTTTTGTTTTAGCAGCAACAAGACCAACATGAATGTTACCTTCAGCATCGATAATTCGTAAGTAGACAACTGCCGCGTATGCTGTATTAGACGCATCACAAAAACCTTGAAGTTCCATACACGCATCATCCACTTTAGTCTTTAGCCACCGGGGAATACTTACTTTACTAATGTTCAAGAGCTCGGTTTGGTAAGTAAGCCATTCTTTTAATAATTCTTCCGGAAGTTCATCGTCCCAATCTATTCCTGCCAACCACAACTTTTGTATCATTACCTTGGCTACGATGACACAAGGAGCAACCCATCCTAATGGATCGAATAGACGTGAAATGTTGGAGATTACCTTTCTCTTGGTTACAGGATTCTGCAGAACAGGAAGCTGTACTGTATAATGAAAGGCATCTGACGCTTTATCCCAAGACAATCCAAGGACCTTTACTACTTCATCCATCTTGATGTCAACTTTCTCTTCCTTATTCTCTTCTCTGTCGATCATTACCCTTTCTAACTCCTTGTCATTTGTGATCCATTTTTGCAATTCAAATCCTCCTCTGCTCAGCAACTTCTTCATTTCTTCATGAATCCTTTTCCCTTCTTCTACAGTCTGGCATCCCGTTAGTAGGTCATCTACATAAAAATCTTTCTTAACCCTTTCAGCTATATCTTCACATTCTTTGCCTTCGTCTATTGCTATTTGCTGCAGGGTTTTCACTGCCAAGTATGGGGCAGGTGCTGTTCCGAAGGTGACTCTTACTAATCTATATTCTTCTGTTTCAGATTCCGGATCGTCTCTCCAAATCAACCTCTGGAAGTCCGCATCTGTATCTGCAATTACAACTTGACGGTACATCTTGATGATGTCTGCACTGATACATATAGGATGTGTACGCCACCGTATTATAATATGGCGTAAATCCTGTTGTAGCGTGGGCCCGATCATCAGTGTGTCATTGAGAGATACCCCATTAGTGCCTTTGCACGAAGCATCGAACACTACTCTGACCTTGGTTGTGGTTTTGTCCTCGCGAATGACAGCATGATGCGGTAAATATACCGCGTCTGCTTTGCCACATGCCTCGCCAGTTACACGTACCATGTGTCCAAGGTCCAAGTATTCATGTATTACTTCAGAATACCTGGTTTTGATTTCTGGGTTCTTCTTAAACCGATTTTCAAGAAGATGAAATCGTTTGAGGGCTATTGCTTTGGAGTGACCATATTTGCACTGCGGATCATCCTCGCGGAACGGCAGTCGCACGACGTATCGCCCTGATGAGTCTCGGACGGTTGTTTGACTATAAAACTCCTCACAGCGCTGCTCTTCTTCGCTTAAGATTTTTTCATTAAAAGAATCGGATTCAATTTGCCAAAACTGTTTGAGCAAATTATCAACACAGGAATGCATGCTGACAATGTTGTGATGACAGCGTTGATCACCATCATGTCTTATCTGATGTGTGGGACCTGATAAAATCCATCCCAATGTGGTACACTGTGCAGTTGGTGTACCATTGGGACCCTTGATCAAACCATCTCTTATTATCTTACCATAAACATCTGCGCCCAGCAAAATGTCTATTTTGTTGGGCGTGTGGTACTGTGGATCAGCGAGGAAGACGTCAGCCAATTCTGGCCAGTCCACGTACTCTACCTTCTCTGACGGTAATAGACCGGTTATTGTTCTTAAAACATGTGCACTAACATGCAGTTGAAAGTTCGGGTCGTGACGCGATTGAATAGTCATAGTGACAGTGTACCTCGAAGCTAACTTGCTATCATCGCCACCTACTCCCGAAATACTACCCTTGCTGGGAACTTTTCGGAGTCCCAGCAACTGAACTGCTGATTCTGTGATGAAAGACGCTTGAGAGCCCTGATCAACTAATGCCCTGAGCAGACGAACGCGTCCGTTGTCTGCCTGAGCTCCTACAACCGCAGTTGCTAACAGAACCTGATTTCTACCTTTCTCAGTTTGCGAGAAGTGTGCCTTGACTTTTGACACCGCTTCATCTAAAGAAGTCTTAACATTTGAGACAGCTGACTCAACTTCTACCTCTACCTCTGACTTAGATGTAGTTGCTTTTGATGAAATTGATTTTTGGCTTGGGTGAAGCAACGAGTGGTGCTTATGTTTGCATATGTGACACCTTAACGATGTTCGACAGATGGAAGCAGAGTGGTTTCTTCCTAAACAATTAAAACACAAGTTGTTCGTTTGAACGAAACTGTGCCGCTTATCATAGTCTAATTTGCAAAATTCTTTACAATTTGCCATTTTGTGATCATTGGTTTTACAGTGTGGACACCAACTCTTTGTCCCAGCATCGGACCCGGAAGTTGTTGCGTGCATGACTTTCGACTTCTGGCCTGAAGAATTTGAGTTCGTTTTCTGTTTAGGTTCTAAAAACTCAAGAGATCGATATCGTGATTCTAGAAATTCTCTCAATTGGACCAAAGTTGGCAGTTCATCCGACGCACTTATTTTAAACTCCCATTCCTTCCGTGACATAGAATCCAACTTTGAACAAATTGTATAAATTACTATTGTATCCCATGTACTTACATTTATACCCAAATTCTTCAATCCGTTCAGTGTATCATTTGTCACATCTAACATGTCCTTTATTGCACTGCACGACTCCGTTCCAATGTTGGGTTGACCCATGAAACGCTTCAATAAACAATTGGCTAAGTACTTTTTATTATTATATCTATTGTTAAGTGTTAACCAAGACTCTTGATAGTTAGCAGCAGTTATTGGCACGTGCCTTAACAACTGCTCTGCCTCTCCTGAGAGATGGCTTTTCAAATAATGCATTTTTTGTACATTATCGATTGAAACGTTATCATGGATCAATGATACATATAGATCCTTAAATGTAGTCCATTCCGCATAGGAACCCGAAAAAGTAGGTATGGAAATTTTAGGCAATTTTACATTTGATTCTCCCCTTGGAGTTACCTGAGAACTTGACATAACATTTGTAGCTTTGAGCAAGCTTAAAGCCTCCCTTAATTCTGATTTATAATCTATATATATTTCTTCAACACTTTCATAATACTCCTCTTTGAAGTATGTTGATTCACTTAGATTTTCTTCACTCATTAAAATCTCGCTGTGTGTGTCTGCAAACACTTTCCATTTTTGTTCCAATGAATCTAACCGCGTCAACAAATAAGACTCCTTACACAAACGATCTTTAGGAGACTTCTTAAAATTAGCATAAGATTTTTCTATTGAAGTTTTATAGACCTTTTGGCTTTTGATTGCGGAACTCATAATGAAAGTGAATCCAAACACAAAGTAGGTAACAATCTATCAAATAAAATCAAATATTTTACAAGTCCAAGAAAAATTCTAAAAATTTTACAAGTGTTTGAAACTTAAACAGTTCGGACCGAAATCGGGCATAGGTTCCCCGTAGTATCCTTTTTTGCGAAACTATTCTAAGTCCTAACTAGCATGCACACAATAAATTAAAGTCCAAATAAATTATCTTTAAATTTTTCTAAGTCTCAAAATCTTGATTACGTTGAACTGAACTCGACTTTACTGCATAAACACAAAGTACTCACAATTGATCACTGGCACTGGCAAACCCACTCCACTTAGCTTTCTTGGCGTTGCTTCGGTCACTCTCGCTGCTGTGACGTCACCGATGCGCGTTGTCCGTCACTCCTATGACGGAACCGTCTTCCTCTCGTTCCGGCTGGTGATGACGTCGCGTACAGGCACCCCTGCCCTCGCCGTCCACTTGATAGGCTGCTCCTCGGTAAATGCAGCGGCGCAAACGCACACGCACACACTTAAACCACCCGACACGGTTCCTCACACACAGGGACCGAGCGGTGCAACTGCACGCACACTTTCAGTAGAAACGCTACTGATTTCTAGTGTGGAATACTAGCCAAAAAATGTCGACGAATATCCGACTCGATAGGACCATGTCTAAATCTAAATCATACTTAGAAGGTTCGTGTAATAAAACCAACTGATTCGGTAGAAGCAAGCAAAATTTATTAAACTGCACCGGAGGTCGATGCATTCGCAAAACACAACGATAGCGCGTTTCAATTTTTCTACTGGCGCCATCTAGTTATAAAATGAGTAAACTTTACACCCAGTATAGCGCCTTCGATACATTAGACACACCCACTAAGGTGGGATTTTTGGAAATTCCACCTCTAAGGGGTTGAAAAAGGGTGAAAACGTTAGTATGAAACTTTTTAACGCGTGGAGTGATTTTCACGAAACTTTGTGTGAGCACTGTAAATGCAAAATGAATGGACACGTGTTTCAGGATTTTTCAATATAACCATCAAAAAGGGGTCAAATGTGGGGTCAATTTTTGTATGGGAACTTTTTAACGGGTAGTGCGATTGCCTTGAAACTTTGTTTGTGTACTGTAAATGCAAAATAAATGGACACGTGTTTCAGGATTTTTCAATATAACCTTCAAAAAGGGGTCAAATGTGGGGTCAATGTTTGTATGGGAACTTTTTAACGGGTGGTGCGATTGCCTTGAAACTTTGTTTTTGTACTTTAAATGCAAAATAAATGGACACGTGTTTCAGGATTTTTCAAAATAACCTTCAAAAAAGGGTCAAATGTAGGGTAAATTTTTGTATAGGAACTTTTTAACGGGTGGTGCGATTGGCCTGAAACTTTGTTTATGTACTGTAAATGCAAAATAAATGAAAACCTGTTTCAGGATTTTTCAATAAAACCTTTTAAAAAAGGTGTCAAATGGGGGTCAACGTTTGTATGGGAACTTTTCAACGGGTGGTGCGATTGGTCTGAAACTTAATTTGTGTTTTAGGATTTTTCAATATATCTCTAAAAAAGGGGATCTAATAGGGGGTCAATGTTTGCTAACGGGTGGTGCGATTGGCCTTAAACTTAGTTTTCTGTTTCAGAATTTTTAAATATAGGTAACTCTAAAAAAGGGGTCAATGTTTGTATGGGATTTTTTTAACGGGTGGTGCGATTAGTCTGAAACTTTGTGTACTTACTGTAAATACAAAATGAATGGACACGTGTTTCAGGATTTTTCAATATAACCTTCAAAAAGGGGTCAAATGTGGGGTCAATGTTTCTATGGGTACTTTTTAAAGGGTGGTGCGATTGATCTTAATTTTGGTTTGGATACTTTAAATGCAAAATAAATGGAAACGTATTCCTGGATATTTCAAAATAACTCTCTAAAAAGGGTAAAATTGGGTGTCAAAGTTATTATGGAATTTTTTTATTAGTGTGATTTGTTTGAAACTCAGTTTAGTTAGATACCTACTTTAAGTGAACGAAGTCGCGGGCGGGACAGCTAGTATATCTATATAAGAGCTTAACCTGACTGACTGACTGACTGACTGACTGATTTATCATCGCCCAGCCGAAACCGCTGAAGCTAGAAAGCTGAAATTTGGAAGGTGGTTTCCTTTTATAACAAAAGCACCCACTAAGACGGGATTTTTGGAAATTCCACCTCTAAGGGGGTGAAAAAGGGTGAAAACGTTAGTATGAAACTTTTTAACGCGTGGAGTGATTTTCATGAAACTTTGTTTGTGCTCTGTAAATGCAAAATGAATGGACATGTGTTTCAGGATTTTTCAATATAACCATCAAAAAGGGGTCAAATGTGGGTCAATTTTTGTATGGGAACTTTTTAACGGGTGGTGCGATTGGCCTGAAACTTTGTTTGTGTACTGTAAATGTAAAATAAATGAACACGTGTTTCAGGATTTTTCAATATAACCTTCAAAGAGGGGTCAAAGGGGGGTCAATGTTAGTATGGAATTTTTCTAACGGGTGGTGCGATTGGTCTGAAACTTTGCTTGTGTACTGTAAATGCAAAATGAATGGACACGTGTTTCAGGATATTTCGATATAACTTTGAAAAAGGGGTCAAATGTGGGGTCAATGTTTGTATGGGATCTTTTTAACCTGGTGCGATTGGTCTGAAATTTTGTTTCGTGTTTCAGGATTTTTCAATAAAACCTTTAAAAAAAGGGGTCAAATGGGGGGGTCAATGTTTGTATGGGAACTTTTGAACGGGTGGTGCGATTGGTCTGAAACTTAATTTCGTGTTTTAGGATTTTTCAATACAACTTTAAAAAAGGGGGTCAAATGGGGGGGTCAATGTTTATATGAATTTTTTTTAACGCGTGGTGCGATTGGCCTTAAACTTTGTTTCCTGTTTCAGAATTTTTCAATATAACTCTAAAAAAGGGGTCAATGTTTGTATGGGATTTTTTTAACGGGTGGTGCGATTAGTCTGAAACTTTGTGTACTTACTGTAAATACAAAATAAATGGACACGTGTTTCAGGATTCTTCAATGTAAACTTCAAAAAGGGGTCAAATGTGGGGTCAATGTTTTTATGAGTACTTTTTAAAGGGTGGTGCGATTGGTCTTAATTTTGGTTTGGATACTTTAAATGCAAAATAAATAGAAACGTATTCCTGGATATTTCAAAATAGCCCTCTAAAAAGGGTAAAATTGGGTGTCAAAGTTATTATGGGATTTTTTTATTAGTGTGATTTGTTTGAAACTCAGTTTAGTTAGATACCTACTTTAAGTGAACGAAGTCGCGGGCGGGACAGCTAGTACTAGAATAAAAATAAATTCAAAGTAAAACAACACAGTACATTACTCTCAAAGAGCTATAAGTATTTATTTGTTCTTTGAACTTTGTGATTTCATTCATAATTTCATACACTCGGCACATCGTTACAGCTGCCATAGACAAAGCTACCATCGCAAACGCTCAACTGAAAAGCTAGCCACTTAGCAAAAAAAAACGGGGAAATTTGGGTCGAGTCCATTTTCATTATTTTTTAATTGACGAAATCAAAGAGGTGCTTAAGTAGACACGCAGATATGTAGATAAGACAAGTACCTACTACATATTTTTTACATACCTTCGCATAACTTTTTAGGTACCTACAGAGTAGCCCGATTTTTATGATCTTGGTGCTTCTGTTAAGCGTTTTCGATTGCCACTTGTCTAATCAGGCTTATTCATAAGTAGGTACAACGATCACATACTATTCAACATTATCTTTGAAAGTTATTTTGAAAATATACCTATTTTATTTCTAAATATGAAGATCACAAAGATTTATACAATACAAGTAAGTAATAATGTTGTCGCTAGTCTCAGTGTTTCTTTGCAAAGTTTTAGAATAAAGTTCAGGCAACTACACACCATAGCAGAGACGGGAAAGTTTGAGAACAATAGATTAGGTCGATTTTTACAAGATAGTTATTATGTACTGGGCAAGTGTCATCAATGTTTCTCAATCTAAAAACTGTCTCAGTTATTACAGTGTCCTCTAACGGTTGGTTTCTATATTCTATCTATCTGTAGTTTTTGGATTTTGGATAGGTATTTGACATTACTTCTATAGGATTAATGTCAAATAGCTATCCAAAATCCAAAAACCGCAGATACTTAGATAAAATATAAAAAACGGCCGTGAGGGAATACTTTTCAATCTTCTCCTTATAATGTCACGAACCAGGGTGGCGAAAGGATTAAAGTTCACCTAAAAACCTTATTTCATGCACTTTCTACTCTGTGATGATGCAATTTCGACCAAATTCCATTGATTTTACGTCATATTTCACACTAAATTTAAATGTGATCCAAAATTTCAAGCGGGCAGGAATCGAACACGCGTCTTTGCCTAGCCGGCCATCAAACTGCCAACTACACCATCGACCGCATAGTCAGCCCTTTCGAAAATCTTGGACTCAATCAATACACTTTGGCTGACACTCGCCTTAATCCTGCGAACGAGATTTTATTGGATATTTTTGACCAGATAAAACCCAAGTTATGGAACAATGACTCGTAGGAAAAAAAACTTTGACTATGTTACCTAATAGATTGTACCTACATCCGTCCGCTACAGTTATATCCCACTGATAATACATAAATGCTACCAATACATTTGAAATTGTTTAAATACGATGTTATTTTACGACTCTAAAAAACATTCAACAGATAAAAATATATCTAGTAGGTGCTATATCTGCTTATTTGTTCGCCAATGAGCGTGCACCGCCGCTCGCCTGGAAATAGTAACCTGTACAAAGCAAGCATTAAACCAAATGTTGAGTGCATAAATGCTCTTGATTTATTCTTTTGTACTTTACGTCATCCAAAAAAATATATTTCAAGTAACTTAAACTCACATGACTTCTCTTACTAACCGAAGAAAACTGCTGGACAACATGTTTTTATTTAAATTAATGAACAATCACATTGATGCTCCTTATATATTATCTTTAGTAAATGTTTCTATTCCTCGTAGTTTACCAAGATTTAAGAAATGCATACCTTTTGTCCTTAATTTTGCACGTTCTAATTTAGGTAAATTTTCTCCATTAATAGGATAATAGGGACATACAATGCGATCCATCATGTGAAGCTACGAATTCAAGCCGATAATAGTGCGAACGATGTCGAAATTGATATTTATTCTAATCGTTTGTATAGTTTTAAGAAATACCTAAACAATATTCTAAATTCTAATAATTCAATTCTCATTTAAAATTTTTATTTATAATTTTATTTTTTTATATTTTCTATAGTTTTTTTACTTTTTGCTTGCCTTTGTAATTTTAATTAATTTGTAAGTTTTATTAAGTAATCAAATTATTTCCTTTTAAATTAAGTATCTCATTATTTTATATTCTATTTTTAATTAATTTTATTATTGTACACAATTTTATTATATTTGCATTGCTGTTTGCGCCTATAATTGAGGTGGCACTTAATTTTAATTTAGTTTTGTTATTATGCATGCAATGGTGTTCACTTTGTTGGTGCAACTAAATAAATAAATAAATAAATAAACTCATACCAACAAAGAAAATTACCTTCACATATTAAAAATAAACAAAAAATTGTTTGGCATAATTATGTATCGGACGGGTATTTTTAAATTAAACCCAAAATACTGAAGACTATAGTTGACGTGCGCACCTGTCAGAATGTGTCTAGCTAGCTCATTGGATAACAAATTAGCGGAATAGTATTAGGTATTTGTCTACAAGTTTAATATTTTGTAATTGAATTTCAATAAGTGTCAACTAATGTTTCTAAAGTCTAAAATATACAGAGCTACTCATTGTGACTACAATTTGTGCAAAACCATACAACCCTAATTTCCAAATACCTATATTAAGTTTTTTAAGGAATTTAAGCTGAGACACTGGTGGGTACTTTCCTTATTTCACAATCCATCAAGACTTAGGGGCCTTAGGGCGAGTATCCACTAAAGCGAAGAGGAGATTTATTATTTTATGTGTAAAACCAAAACTTAAAGTTGGTAAATTCGGTATATTTTGTCAAAAATACGACAAGATAACGTCATCCAATCTTGATAATGATTTTATTGATCGATTTTACATATCTCATCTCATCTCCGCTTTGATTGATAATCGCTAAGAAATGTCCGATAAAATATCATTGAGTGTCAAGACGTCACACCACAAGCGATATCCACACATGTAGAGATAACGTAGATTTGTCATTATCATCATAGCTCCCAATGACATTTTATCGAACGTTTCAAACAAGTTGCAGACCTGTGTGAATTTCACAACTTAATGTCCTAATTTCAAAACTCTACCGTTTAGTCTCCACTAATAATAGATACTACTGGGTGAAAACTATTATGCACTTTTTGGTTAACTTTATTAAACTCCTCTTTTCTCCTATCCGCTTTGGTGAATACAGGTCTTAATTCATACCACAGTATTGGTATTTTATCATACAGTAGGTAATGAAATTTACACATTTCGTAGAATCGCGTTTGATTACAACTTCATCTATGATACATAAAATATTGAATATTACATTAAATTAAGGTTATATCCTAACTTGTACCTAAAATAAATAGAAAGACTTACACTACTGCATTGCTATCACGAAACGTTACTGTGTACGTAGTCACCATTTGAAACTAACACCTAAGAACATAGACACAGAGTCCGTTTCACGGCCGCATAATTAAATTCGCGTTATTTACCTATATCTCTGATGAGCATACAATAATTTTCATAATTCATTCTATTGTAAACATTTTAAGTAAAATATATTTATCGATTTTGTATTGAATATGGTTTTGAAAAATATATACCTTAAAGATTTTCACAAGTTTAACAACAATATGAAATGTACGTAAATGCAGTAAATATTTCACGGTAGGTTAGTGTACACACATTTGAAAAATATGTTATTTTTCCCTACTTTATTTTGATAAATATATTCATGTAAGTATGTCATAAGAAATAAATGGGTAGATAAGTACAATTTCTCATAAAAATAAGTACATCGTTTGAACAGTCATATTTTGGCGGTTACAATACATTTTGTTGCGAAAATACTATATTTTATTACATTTAAATATGTCTAGTTTCATCTACAGTGACAATAATAGATACTGTGTACGTTCAGCACAAGTTTCTTGTACGATCAAATAGAGAAAGCAATTAACGTAGCCAAATAGGTATACCTAAAAATTAGTGCCTCGCCATTTTGATTCGACAGTTAAACTCGTGCTAGTAATGTAAGGCTATATTGTCTAAAACAACCTTTGCTTGTAAGGTCAACTTAGAATATAATATAGAAAAATAAACTTACAGGCAAGAACGAACCACGCAAGTTCTTTTGCAGCTATAAGTAACTAATAAAAAGAAGTAAATCTAGGCTCCGGACCCGGCGCCCGGCCATCACAGCTCGCATCGCACAGCCATCATCTAATGACATCCATCATTCACCACCGTCTCTATTTACAGCGAGAGATAGTTTCTATAAACTCTACAGTGATAGAGAGAGTTATCGCTAACTCTACAGTGAAAGAGAGAGTTCTCGTTAACTCTACAGTGAAAGAGAGAGTTCTCGTTAACTCTACAGTGATAAAGAGAGTTCATTTTGACTCTTAAATGTAAAAGGGAGTTGTTATAAACTCTGCAGTGATAAAGAGAGTTTTCGTTGACTGAAGTGATAGAGTTCTAGTTTACTCTACTCCCTAAAGGATTAACTGTGCAGGAATAACAACTTCTCACGAACTTCAAAATTTAGTTCTCACTATAGACCACAAGAGAGTTTTTATTAACTCTAAAGCGAAAGTTATCATAACTCTAAAGTGAGAAAGATAGTTTTTACCTGTACTTTATACAGTGAGAAATTGACAGTTCGTATCAACTCGCGTTTTATTCGAGAGAAAACGTATTTACAATGACATAAAGTGTCGTATACTACATTTCCATTCACACATGGCCAGGCGCGAGTGGCGCTAACCGCTTATCCTGCAGCCTTTCGTCAGCAGCCAGCAGCCTGTCCAGCTCCTCATCTTCATAGAACACCACGAAATGCTCCGGTTTGGCCACAGCCTCGAATATAGAACATACTGAAGGTTTGACATTGTAGAAGTATAGAGGCTGACGACGCGCGTGGAAGTCAGCCGTTAACTGATCTATGCTCGTAGCGGCAGTATAGTCAGCGCTATAGATATGTGTGCATTCAATAACCACTGGAACAGAGTTACTAGCGGCTGTCTTCGTGACGAGTCTCCGCACGTAGTCCACTGATGGGAACATGAGGCATCTGTCGGGAGTTATCATGAGGTATTCGACTCCGAGCTCGGTGCGGAGCAGTTCTACGGAGAATTTAGGTCGTGCGGCGTGGTATAGGATGAATATGATGTTGACGATCACGCCGGTGAGGATGCCGAGCTCGATGGGCAGCGTCAGGCAAAGGATGAAGGTGCCAACGCCAGGGACAAGATCCAGTTCTGGAAATGAGGTAACTTGTTAGGAAAGTGTAGATTGCTTGTAGGTTTTTAAAACTACTGCATCATGATTTTATTGGCTTCCGACCCTGAATACTACTGTAGTGATTTCTCAAGAGCAGGGTTCAATACAACAATACAATGCACCAGTTATTTTTAACATTTGAATAACTTATGTTAAAGGAAAATACTGAAGAAATCAGTGGTTTAGTACGTTTTGACCATGTATTCTGTGGATACGACCGAATGCTTACTTCATCTAAAACTATATAAGTATTCTTTTAACGTCCTGTTCAAAAACAAAGTTTTATTCAATGCTGTATATCATTTAAGAAATTAAATGAAAAGAATGAAAATTAAAACATCTGTTCTCTTTCGGCGCTCGGTGGAGCACCACCAGTGCGGAGCGAGTCAACGGTCCTGAAGATGCTTCGTGGAGAAGCGAAAGACGTGTCGAATTTATATTTGAGTTTGTCTTGTGTTAAGCTCAGTAGATAATAGTTTAGCGGGAAAGTACTAGATATTTCCGTCCTTTTCAGTAAATTAAAACTTACTTTTCGCCCGCCACATCGGTTTGATGACATTGTACTCGACCATGAAGAGAATTGCAGATATGATGATGGCTGCCAGAGCCGCTTTCGGGATGAACTCGAAGTACTGCGTGAAGAACTGCAGCGCCAGGATCACCATTACACCTGGAGGTATTGAAGGCATGAGATGATGGAGGATACTTTTGGAAAACCAACCAATTTTGGCAGACAAAAAATACATAAGGCTGAATGTTGGATTGACTACTGTTGACCTGGATGAGGCTAGTAGCAGACCGTGGACAATGGCATATGCAAAAGGCCTATACCCAGCAGTGGGTGAAGTTGGGCTGCGGATGATGATGATGATGATGATAAATGTTGATCAATGGCAATCACTTTTATCATTCACCACATCAAAAGAAGTAGTAACACAATAAAAGAAGTAAATGTAACAGCTGACAATGAAGTTGGTTTGGAAAAATAATCCAAAGATTCTTTCTAATCCTTGCAAAGTGCAGATCAATGTATTTGATAAGTCTGCGCGCATAGCGCTGATACCCAGTCTAAGGGCAGGTTTTTTTCAAAATATGGTTATAAAACTTACCGGTGTATAGTCCACTGAAGGTAGTCTTAACTCCAGATCCATTAGACACCACCGAACGCGCCAGAGATCCCCCACCAGGGTACGCCTGCATGAACGAGTTGGCTATCCCTGCAACGCCCATAGCTATCATCTCTTGCGTGGCGTCTATCGTCCGGCCATCAGAAAACGCCTTGCAGATCGCGATGTCTTCAAGAAGTACGATGAGAGGGATCACCACTAGTCCAGAGCCCAGTTCAGAGACCATGTCCAGGAAGTCTGCAGTTGTGTTGTCTGCGCGTTCGTAGGAGAAGGGCGGCAGTTGAGGAGTGGGTACTCCTGAGGGTATTGCTCCTGAAAGACGCATTAAAATAGATTAGTAAAATGCTGATAAGGTTTAAGCCAGCCATTCCTTCCATTTCCATTGATAGAATCAGATGGACAAGCATCACTTTAAACCTGAAATCAAGTTTAGATTTTTATGGAAAAATCAGCTCTTACTAATCAAAACTGGGTATAAAATGGCGCGGCAATAGCATAGATTTTCTCATTGACTAGCACAACAAAAAATATCCTAATATCTTATGCCAGTCCTATTCACTGCTTTTCACGTTTCAGCTGAACAGGATACTAGAGATTGCGGTTCATAAAATGTCACCTAATTCATCCAGACTAATGGACCATGAGTGTGCAGGTGTGGTGACGTGAATGAAGTGGCACAACACTACCTGATATCTAGAGCTAATGACGTGTCTACTGACTCTATGTTACTAACCATTCCGTATGTTCTCCGCTTGAAAAATAGAAAGAATACATCAGAAGTCCAGCTCAAAAATCTATGCAGAGGCATAGAGATACTTAATTGGTCATTGCAGATTAAAAAAAGCCTTGACTTAACCATGCTGACCATGGATAAGGATATATTCATTAATAAGTAAATTGGGCAGTTGTATAGTTGATCAGATAAGAACGGCTTAGCAGGTAAGTTCCTAGAACGACACAAATAGCTCAGGGGTAACCTTGGGACAATCAAGATGATCTTAATCTATCTCTTAAATCTAGTCCTTTAAGTCTCTTTCTGCATGACATAACAAAAAAAAACATCATCATGAATATAAATCCCCAGGCTCGGTAGATATCTCTCCAGATCTCTGCTTACTTCTTTTCAGGATTTCTAAGGAGGGTAGTCAGAGGCACGTCCAACATCATATTTGGCACATGCCCATATTTTGCACAGTGGTTATTATCAATACTGACCTTTTAATTTTTGGTTCTAGGGTATGTCGGTTTCCACACAATGTTTTCCTTCACTGTTCAAGAGCACTGGTATTGCGCATATAATTCTTTCGGATGGAAAAACTCATTGGTGCACGACCAGGTTTGAACACACGACCTTCGGATCGCAAGGCAGGGGTGCTACCACTACACCACCAGCGCTCTGACATAACACTGATAAATAATATCACTTCTTAATCTCCTGTCTATAGGTACTTAAACTCACCCATCAGTTTAAAAGGAGAGGATCCGTGCGTGGCCACGAACCAGTACCCCAGCACGCCGGTGGCGATCACCACGATCGCGTTACGGCAGCTGCCCACCAACCACATGCACTTAGTCATCACCTTCTGTCGCGTGCTCGGACCCTGCTCGCACTTCTGACCCAGTTTCATCATGCCGATTTTCTGCAATATTGAAGAGTTGGAGGTTTATTTAATGGCATTTTATTAGGAATCCTACTTATGAACATGGTCTACGCCGGCCATCCTGACCTGAGAGTGAACGGTCACCTTTAAATGTTTAATTTCTTCTAAAATATAAAGGAAGAAAATCTCTTATTGATGGAAGCAAATAGGGGAAGCAATTTTTGGATAACATTTCAGCGTTAAATACGACAGATGACTAATCATCTTCACGGTAACCAGTAGGATTCTTCTACTACTCTTTTCTTTTGAAGTGAATGTTAGAAGATTATGATTTTGTTTGGTTAGGAGTCACTTTGTTCATTATAATGGCCATAGGATACCTTTGGACCAATAAGGATAATAAAATAATGGTGAATTAAATGATGATGCCGAAAACATACCCTCATGATGAGAAGCAGCGCTATGCAAGAGAATCCAAGCACCGGATCCCACAGCTCCGCGCTATGCAAGTTCTTGAATATTGAAATCCATTGCTGCAGAAACGTGTCTCCCGTGATCGTGATCGCGAACAGATCCTGCAATGATGAACAATGTAAATTTATTTCAAGTGATTGAAATATATAACAAAATAAACAACTGTAATTCCCAGACTTGGTTGATATCCCCTCAGATCTCTAGTTAATTAGATCTTTGAGGATATCTAAAGATGGTAGTCAGAGGCACGCTAAAACATGATATTTGACACGTGTCCGCATTTTGCACAGTAGTTAGTATCCTTTACGTGATTGTAAGCCCATCGACGCTGTTTAATAAAGAATACTTACTTATGTCTAAGAACTAATGACATAGAAAAAGCTTTAGCAGATTACCTTTTTGTCAAAATCGTAGTGACTAGCAAGTACAAAGAAGTAAAAAGTAGCAAGCTACAACACAAGTTTTCAAAATCTAGGAGTAAAAAGAACCTTACCTTGACTTGAGAGGTGGCGATCATAAGGGCCACAGCTGACGTGAAGCCAGAGGATACAGGACCAGAGACGAAGTTCACCAGGAATCCGAGTCCAAGAACACCCATCAGCAGTTCCACGATTCCGGCAAGAAGGGTCAGCAGGATGGCTTTCTCGACTACTCCACCGGCCACCTAGTAAGGTAATTAGTTTTTTATTGGTAAATCAGATTTTACAAAACAAACCCGTTGGTTGGTTGGTATATAGTTGAGTAGTTGAGGTAAGCAGGGCTTTAAAAGACCTATCAAATGAATCAAACAAGTGGCTATTTGGGAACTGACCACAACTCAACATCAAAATGCGCCCAAAAACCCTCAATCTGCTTATCTTTTTTTAAGAGATTGGCAATTTGCCATCCATTAAAGGATGTTGTATGCACATTACTGTTACTGATTAAAATAATTACAAAAGCCGAAAGTTGATTTATATTTTGCTACCGTCAGTCAGGATGATGAGAATTTAACGTTGAAATGCTTTCCAAAAATTGCTTTCCAATTGCTTCTATTTACTTTCATCTCATCAGATTTGCTTCCTCTATTTTTCTCTTTATCAAAAAACTATGGAAAAGAAACAGCTAGTCAGTAGTAGTATAGTAGCTATAATTTACCTGCCAAGTGAGAAGTGAGGCTATAGCAGTAGGTCCAGCCGGAACAGCACGGCATCCACCCAGGATAATGTAGACGAAGCAGCCGAGGAAGGAGCCGTAGAGACCGTGCTGCGGAGGTAGACCTGCGATGTTGGAGTACGCTAGGGACTGCGGGATCACGGTGAGTCCTACTGTAATGCCAGCGATCAGATCGCCTATTGCTTTCTCTGAGTTATATCTGTAACAGAAAATAGATTCGTTATCGAAAAAGCACTGGTGGTTTAGTGGTAGCGCCCCTGCCTCACGATCCGAAGGTCCTGGGCTCAAATATGGTCGTGCACCAATGAGTTTTTCCATTCGAAACATGCAATGCTATTACTCTTAAACGGTGAAGGAAAACATCGTTAAGAAACCGGTATACCTTAGAACCAAAAATTCAAATTATTATTATTAGTATTCTTATAAACGGCGATGGGCCTGCAACCTGTCAGATACGGAATACTAACCACTGTAAATTGTGGGCATGTGCCAAATGTCATGTTTGGACGTACTAAAACGTTTGGACGTACAAAAGACTAAAGTAACTAGAGATCTGAGGAGATGTCTACCGAACCTGGGGATTACAGACGTGTTAGATTTAACGACCCAATCACTCTCGTTCAAGAAATAGATGGAGACAATGATTAATCAGTGATGTGTTATCATGAGTCATGAATATGAATAAGAACTGTGACAGAAGGTAAGAAACTTACTGTGGCATCCAAGCGGTGATGGGAAGTCGTTTGTGCAATGTTTTTCTATTGAAGCGCCGTTTGAGCGCGTTCCGCCACCCGTCACGCGAAGCAGAGTCTGATACTGTGAATAAGTAGGCAAGTGTGAACCAGGGGCGGTGTAGGTAGGTATTATAGGCTGACGCAGATATTAGGTCCATAGATAGTCCACGCGTGGGTTTGTAAGACCTTCCGAGTAGTTGCGAGACAGTTCCTGGAAAGGTAAACCATTCCAGCTATCTATAAGATATTGTTATAGTTTTAATTTTAAAACTACTGAAACTCGTTCTCCGTTTTTGTCAACTTTATTTTCTTACAAATTAAACTCTTCTCTTAACTCAAGGAATTTCTATAATTCTAGTCAATCGATGCCTAAGTAAAATACTGCTAAGTTAACCAAGGAATACCTATCTGATAAATGTCAGGATATCATGGTTTTAAAGGGTTACAGCTATACTATACATCGGGACTTGCCGCAAATATAAGTTATTTTTACATGAACTTTAATTCCCGCTACACCCTTTAGAGGTTGAGCTTAATGCACCTCTAAGAGGAATATACCCTCCATGTTTCTAGGACTTAGAGCGGTTACGCACTGCGTCCGATCCGAATCCGATCCGAACCCGTGAAAATATGGTCCGTATAGTTGTATTTCTATGGTAACTTACGCACTATATCCGATTTCTTTCCGTCATTCGTCATTTCCGTCACGTAAAATGACGTTATGCCAAAAGGTGGCTCCTGAATTGCTTGGATTTGTATCAGAGATCGGACTAGTGTCTAAGCAATATCCGAATTCGGTCCGAGTTTTCTTAATCTATATATTCACGGGTTCGGATCGAATTCAGATCGGACGCAGTGCGTAACCGCTCTTATAAGTAGGCTGTGCTTTGATAATCAGTCAGCCAGTAAATACTTAATAGTTTTATAATTTAGAGTAAAGTCTTAAGTTTAGGTTTAAATGTAATCGTAATTTAATGGGTCAGCACATTCGTGCCAGTCAAGTTCAGGGTCGCTGCGTTAGCGCATTGTGCGGGCCGGCTCACCGCGCGTGCGCTTGCGCAAGACAACGTTTCATCACGTGCGTACGCAACACCATTTACCTACTGAACAGATAATGTTTACTCGTAGGTACGCATTGTTCTTTGTAATTAACAAATAGGTGATAAGTATGTAGCGTTTGCGGTGTGATGCCTCATCTTAAATGCAAGTCGAGAGTCGTGGTAAATTCCAATTCCCTGTCAAGTGCACTTAGTTTTCATATACATTGCAAATGGTGATGGAAAACATTGTGAGATCCTGCATGTTAACAACAGCGTTGCAGCATTGATTGCTGCTGTAGCATCAGAGTTAGGTATAAAAAAATTGCGGTCTAAATAATTATTGGTGTTTCATTATTCTGTGTTTTCTCGGACTAAGGGCCGGCCCTTATTTACCGAAGATACGTCACGTAACGCCAAGACAGACAATGATTATAATAAAATATTCAACATTTTACATTCAACCGATGATGCGTTAGTGGGGCCATTGATACGCTCGACATATTTTCCTTCAGATAGGTATTTTATAGACCAAGCTGTCTATAAAATAATATTTTTTCTTTTTATCCAAGAGCGCATCAAATAGTGCCTTAGACCAAGTAAGTGCCGAATAGGCTAGTGAGTGTCCCAACTGTAGGAACCTCATAGGCGTAATATTAATTACAATACATTATTACAGGGTACCTACAATTTAGTTTAATTAATTAATGAATCTATCTCTAATCAGCCTATATTGACCAAAGTATCAATTACTGATTGGGTAAGTCCAGCCATGATTCATGAGTCAATGCGTGCTCTATTAGCGTAATTAGATACTTACGTATGTAGTCATTGCTGGCGTGTTTGTCATCGGGTGGAGGGATAGACCCTGATGATGCGTTGTGTTTTCTCCGCGGAATCATTCTGGAACAAACGGAGCTTTCGGTTAAATCCTACCAATATTATAAACACGAAAGTTTGTAAGAATGTATGTATGTGTGAATGTATGAATGTATGTTTGTTACTCTTTCACAAGATAGATAGTCAGATAGATAGATAGATTATTATAGAGGCTGGATGCGTCGAGCTGAAGACAGGGCGCAATGGCGCTCATTAGGGGAGGCCTATGTCCAGCAGTGGACTGCTATAGGCTGATGATGATGATGAGATTATAGTCTGGAGTAGCCCATAGGCTACTTTTTATCCCGCAAAAATGTACATTTAAATGATTTGTTTCTGTTTTTCAAGGTACCACGCGGGCGAAGCCGTGGGCGGAAGCTAGTTCAAAATAATGCTGAAAGCTTAGTCACATCAAGTAGTTTATCTGCTAGGTGTTGCTGTCTCTTACTATTTAATAAACTACTGAAATAAACAGAGATAAAATTCAAAATAATGCCATTAACTTGCATAACATTGACAGTCACATTGTAGCTTGCCTGCGGGGTGTTGCTGTCTCTTACTATTCAAAAGAAATAAACAAAGATAAAAAATCTTAATTCACTTTAAAATAAGTTTTTTTGGCATGTAGGTACCTAGATGAGGCTAGCAGCAGACCGTGACAATGACATATGCAAAAAGAGGCTTATACCCAGCAGCAGGGCTTGGAACCGGTTAATAATTTACCAGAAACAAACCGGTATTAATCAGTATTTCGATAATAGCGTTCGGAGTGCAACCTCTTTCAAAACCTTAACTCGAACTTAGATTAACCCGTTAAAGCGAGCTTCGTTTGTCGTCGTAAGAGCGGGCGCGTCGCGTAGCTCACTAAATATAGAAAAGAACGAAAACATTTCGTTCTAACCGGTTAATTAAGAAAAACCCTTTTGGATTTATCGTTCGTGACTAACCGTTTTAATAGAGGTTTCGGTAGAACGTAACCGAAAAGAAAACGTTGCAAGTATTTAGAGCGATACCGGTTTTAATTTTTTTCCGGTTTCCAAGCCCTGCCCAGCAGTGGGTGAAGTCGGGTTGTGGACGATGATGATGATGTACATTAGAATTAGACTAGTCTGGCTGAGGTTTATTTACGGATGATCTAAAAAATACGTAACTATGATTAATTCTATGATTCACATGACATGCTTTATAAAATAATTAGTAGGTAGGTACCTAAGTATGTAAACATAGGTGCAATAAACTCGGCATTATTGTGTTTTCTCACGCAGCTAGTAACTGCTGGATTGTCTGTGGTTTGATCGGTAGACGGCGCGTCGCGATGTTACTACGCTTTTAGTGATGTTCTACGTTATATTTTAAGCCGAAGCCGAAGCCGAATGAGGTAGAAATACTAGATTGTCTGCTACATTCGATTGGTCGGTATCATCATTTTGCGTATGCATCGTGTCTCTGTGTCTATCCGGGATGTAGCCATACCGATTGGATTATCTATGATTTTTTTACATAAATAATCCAGTTCGGGTTTTTACAAATATTATACTTATTGGAAACAACCGCATTATCGTTATTTGTAGTAACGTATTAAATTCTCATGATTTTTTTATGATTAAACGAACTTACTGGTACGTGAAGTTCTATCATAATTATACGAAGTGTTTCGTTCGAAGAGATGAGTAACCTGAAATAAAGTTTTATTAATATTCAAATAAGTAACTTGTAGTAGTAGTAGATCCAGTTATCATCACTCCACTGAATTTGAGGGTAGCTAAAAAAAAGAAAAAACTCTCAGCGGTCAATCCACGGTCGTCTCCCGATCCGTTCGTCATTTAGTTTGGAGTCAACAATCACTCCTCCTAAAACGATATTTCCGAAAAGAGTGGGCTATGTACTTGCGTACGATTGGGCTGGGAGGGCGTTGGTTACTCATCTCTTCGAACGAAACACTTCGTATAATTATGATAGAACTTCACGTACCAGTAAGTTCGTTTAATCATAAATTATACTTGTGTTTCGTTCTCGAGATGAGTAACCTGAAATAAAGTTTTATTAATATTCAAATAAGTAACTTGTAGACTTTGAGAGTGAGCACCTAGGTAGGTCTCTACTTTGAGGAAATAGAAATGAAATTCATAAACTAATTATCAATTTATATATTTATGTTTATAAAATTTACCTTCTTATAATTAAATTATTTAGATAAGTACAATTTAACTGAGTAGTACCTTATTAATTTTATAATTTAATTTAGTATTTAAACATAATACTCGTAATTAGACTGTAATACATTATTCGTCTATAATCAACCTGGCAAAAGAATCATTTTGATTGCAAATTATAGTCCTATCATAGAACTTAGCAAATGTGGTAGATGTACCGCTCCAGCCCGCCGTTTTACGGATTGTATCGATATTGAGACCAAGGCGGCGCGCGCGCGACGTGCTTGCATGCCGCGTACTATGTGCGCTGAATATCGATACATCTACTCCACATTCTTCTAAAGTCGACTTGATCCAGCGGCTTATTGATTGTGAACTAACTATCGCGTGTGGTTTCCTATAGCTAATAAAGAGATAGTGACAATTACCTCTTAGTTCTCTAGTTCTTATCAAATAAGAAAGGAGTGTGTTTGCTGGGCAAATTTCTGGTTTCTGTCTAAAAAATGGCAAATGTAAGGTTGGTTGATTACGGCCAACCCGTGAGGTTTTGATTAGATCCGGAATTTTAATATCTATATATGAATCAGTTTCTACTATGTTTCGAATATCTATTTTCGACAATGTCTGTACACGGTGTGCTGTTGTCAATGCCAGCAGTATTGTACATTTTTTAGACAATTGTTCCAGTGATAGCCCCTCATTCGGGTATCGTATTGCTAATGTTTCTAGAACAAGAGATGTGTCCCAAGTAACGTCGTATTTTGGATTAGGAGGCTTTAGGCGAAATACTCCTTTAAAGAATCTTTTTATTCTATCATCATTAGACACGTTAGATCCGATCAACAGAGCTAATGCAGATCTGTATGTATTTAGGGTTCCGTACTGAGATCCAGTGTTGAACAGATATGTGAAAAAAGAAAGAATTGAAGGAATAGACGCTTCGTAACAGTTAAGACTAATCTCTTGAGCATAGTTAAACCAGCGCTTAAGGCAGACATCATATTGTTTGGTGGAGCTGGTGGACAAGGATGCCAGCATAATGTCTATAGAGTCTGCGGGAGCGTCTCGTCGCAGTAGCGCTGCCCGCAGAGCACCCCGGCAACCAGGGTAAGGTTCATTTTGAAATTGTCTCGGCTGAAATGAGAGACGAGAACGTTTTCACAAGGTCGAAACGTTATAGTATCACTTACGAGTAAGCGCAAGAAAATTGGAAACCATGGTTGTGTTTCCCATAAAGGTACTACGAGTATTCCCGTTGCCTTATCTAAAATGATTTTTCTTAAGGTTTTCAATATTACTGAAATAGGCGGAAAGGAGTAAAAGAAGAATTTTGACCAGTCAAGGGTGAATGCGTTTATCGCAAAAGCATCTGGGTCCTTATGCCAAGAGACATATTTAGGGCATTTTTTATTTATCCGACTAGCGAATAAGTCGACCTGAGGTTGACCAAAAGTAGTTTTTAACCTCTGAAAAGCCGAGTTTGACAGTTCCCACTCAATATCTGGGTGGTTACGCCTTGATTCAGTATCCGCTATTGTGTTATCCTCAGATCGAATATATGACGCGTAGATAAATATTTTTCGCAACTCGCACCATTGCCAGATATCTTTGGTGATTTTTGTAAGATGTGGGAACTGTACACCTCCCATTCTATTGACATAAGACACTGCGGTACAGTTGTCGATTCTGAGAAGTATTTGGCAATTTGTATAATTTTTGGCAAAGATCTTAACCGCAATGAAGGTCGCGAGCAGTTCAAGGTAATTAATATGCATTTTGCGTTCGTCATTAGACCACTGGCCACTGGCTGTCTCGTCACCACATGCTGCACCCCACCCCGTCGTTGAGGCGTCAGAGAATATTTCTATTTCATATTTATCTTCTAAAATTCGATGAACTGATTTATCTATTGTATTAATCCACCACATGAAATCCTCTTGTAAATAGTTTGGAATATACATTAATTTTTATTTTGATTAAAATTTAAATATTTACATCTTTCTAAATCTTTGGTGTAGAGCCACCCGTATTCTATGGCTGGGCAAGCCGAGACCAATAGTCCAATGATTTGTGCAAACTGCCGAATTGTACATACTCTAATGTGAATAAATTTTAATAATTCTTCTTTTATGCGTTTCCTTTTTTCTGGTGGTAATGAGACTTCAAATCTATGAGAATCAAGGATATAACCCAAATATTTACATTTGTTAGATGGTTGAAGGTTACTTTTTTCTTCGTTAATGATAAATCCTAAAGAACAAAGTAATCGTTTAGTTGTTACTATATTATTAATGCATTCTTGGTATGTATATCCTATCAAGTTGATATCATCCAGGTATATTGTGGATAAGAATCCACTAGACCTTAGAAGTTTGACGATCGGTTTAGTTATTTTTGTAAATACGTACGGAGCTGTGCTCAGACCAAACGGCAAGACGTTAAATTCGTATAATCTGGTATTCCATATAAATCTTAAATATTTTTTGCTTTCCGGATGAATTTTAATAAGATGGTAAGCATCTTTTATGTCCAATGTTGACATAAAGCAGTCTCGAGACATTAATTTTAAAGTTGTGCGAAAATCTTCGATTTTGAAATGTGAAGTGTTTATGAATCGATTTAATTGTTTCAAATTGAGTATAAACCTCATTTTGCCGTTCGGTTTGGGCCGCAGGAAAACATTCGATATGAATCGATTTCTACACGGTTCACACTTAGATATCGCTCCGGATGATTCTAGTTTATGAATGGCCTCGGCTATGAGTACCTTTTCCGAGTTCGAGTAGTTATGGATCGGAGGTGGATATAATTGTGACACAGGCTTCGAAAAAATAATTTTATAGCCTGGATCGATCCACGAAAGGATCGGGTGATCGTTAGTGATCAGGGTCCAGGATTTGTAAAAATGAGCTAGCTGTCCTGCGTATTTTACCTCGTCTAGTATCGCCTGCGCGCGGACTTCGGCGGCGGCGGCGGCGGCCTGCGCGACGAGTCCGGGCGCGTGGCGCGCGGCTCCGGCGGCGGCGCGGGCGGCGCCGCGGCCGGCGGGGCTGCAGGCGCGTTCCGCCGAGCTGTCGTCGGGTGCCTGCGCCCCGCGACTGGGGTTTTCCAGTTTTTTGCCTGCGGCTTAAACTGAATTTTGAGCTCGGTACCCGATTCGGTCACAGCTTTAGCCGTCCTTAAAGACTCTGTCAGGTTTTCGCCGAATAAAGATTTATCGATCTTTGTATTGAGCAAAGGTTCTTTCATTTCCTTTTTGAGTGAATATCCGGCGAGATTTCTTCGTGAGACAGAATCATTATATTGAGAATCACAAATGAGTCGAGCTGCGTCCATTAGACGTTTTATTTGAGCATTATCCTTTTCTGTGGCCTCCAGAGCGTGAGAGATCGCTTCTCCCATACAAGATATAGCTGCAGCGATTCGTTTTTGTCGGGATTCGATAAGTTTATCGCGTTTTGTCGTGTTCTCATTTAAAGCAACTTTAATTTCTGCGTTCAAGGTCGGGGCTCCGATCAATGTGCAATTCCCTGGGATGAGGTACTTGTCGCAAAGTTCCTTGCGGTTATCTTTATTTAAGCCGTTAGTGGCGATGTGATTAAAGCGCGCAGCCAGTTCAGGTCGAATATCTTTTCCATATTCGACAGTAGCCGTCGGATCGTCACCAAGAATTTCCAGAATTTCTATGTCAAGACCCGGTTCTTCTGGAACACCGTCTAGGGGCGACACCGGATCATATTCCGGCGGTTGCGTTTGCTCTTCTTGTGAGGTTGACAGCGCTGAAGGCGCTGGCGGCGGTGGCGGCGGTGCAGGTGGCGACGGCGGCGCCGGCGTCGGTGATATCGGTGTTGGCCGCATCGTGAAGTCTTCACGTTGTTGGCTCTCATACGGAAATA
Organism: Cosmorhoe ocellata; assembly: GCA_963675405.1. Lineage (NCBI taxonomy): Eukaryota > Metazoa > Arthropoda > Insecta > Lepidoptera > Geometridae > Cosmorhoe > Cosmorhoe ocellata. Next base: position 777,195 of record OY776254.1, on the reverse strand, counting down.
GTATGGAATCTACTTCCGTGTCATCCCCCGGAGGACTCCGATTTAGCCCGTCTGAAAATATTTTTACAGACTTAGAACCATATTTGTGCTATTTATTGTTATGGTGTAAGTAGGTGGTAAAGACCTATATGATAGATTTAGCACAGTCATTGCCGATCATTAAAAACATATCTTTAGCATAATAAAAATTATACGCTCGGATGGTCCCACAGACGTCCTTGTGCGTTAATTTTTCGGTTTTGAAAATCGATAACGATCATCATGACGGATAAGTTAAAATGATATGTTGGATGGTATACGCTCGGATAGTCCCACAGACGTCCTTGTGCGTTATCCATTTTGTCGAGCGAGCTCGAAAGATTTTCACTAAATTGTAGGTATTTGTGAAATCATCATGGGGTTACGCTCGGATAGTCCCGCAGACGTCCTTGTGCGTTTGATTTTAAAACTAATTTGTATGTAAAACATAGAAGTACGTACCGTTTGGTTGTTCCGGGAATTGCGAGGAATCTTCCGAAGATGACGAGATAATTCTTCTACGGCTTTTACATTTTCTCAAAAACTTTTCTATTTTTCTTAACTTTCTTGATACACTATTATCTTCATCATTTTTCCTTTTAGGCATTTCGAAACTAACTTCTGTAAAAACTGTATAGAAAATATTTAATTTTGAAGCACGAGCGGAGTGATTGACACTGAAATTACGAATGACGAACGGATCGGGAGACGACCGTGGATTGACCGCTGAGAGTTTTTTCTTTTTTTTAGCTACCCTCAAATTCAGTGGAGTGATGATAACTGGATCTACTACTACTACAAGTTACTTATTTGAATATTAATAAAACTTTATTTCAGGTTACTCATCTCGAGAACGAAACACAAGTATAATTATATATTATTATTTAAATGGCTACGCTTCTAAGTACCTACATGATATTCGAGCAATTTCCCAATGTAGGAATCCAATGGAAATTAGGTAGGAATTCCAATGTATCTCTATGAATTAGTTCTTCGCAACTGTTTTTCTAGACGTAAGGTACCCTACTAAAAAGCTTCACTATGTATTTTTATTTAGGCCACCAAGCCTCGCGCTATATCCTAGTGATGTATGTCACTTTTATCTTATACCTTTAAACGAGCAATTCTTGTATATATATATATATATGTATGTATATACATATATATATTCTGAATCTTGGAAACGGCTCCAACGATTTTCATGAAATTTTGTATGCAGTGGGTTTTCAGGGGCGATAAATCGATCAAGCTAGGTTTCATTTTTAGAAAACGTCGTTTACCCCCAAAAAAAAACGAGCAAAGCTCGGTCATCCAGGTACTATTTTTTAAAGGTAACAAAGAAAATTCGGTAAATTTCCCCATGCCGAACTTTCGGCTTCAAGGATAGTCTCTTGCACATCACTAGTGGCAGCCTAGTTGATTATCTGCCAGTTTAATTACCCATTCACACGACCTATCTCACAAGTCACGGTTTTTACGTGGCTTGCTTTACAAAATTGGATTTCAAATTGAGTCTTTTCGCTAGTCACAAATCAGACACACTACACAATTCTAGCTAAATGCAAAACAATCATGCTAAAATAGTCATTTAGTTATGCATTTTTTAATGAAATTCGTGGAAATAGAATATTTCCTTATTCTAGTCTAGTTGAATAATATGAAAAAAAGATATACCTACTTATGTAGTTATAATCGATACGTAATTTAAAATTGTGTTTGGCTTTTGGAGTTTGTTAAAGAAGATAAAGTCTGATAATTATTATAACTCAGAAAATGCGAAACGTGTACCCAAATATAATGTTTGAATATACCTCTGACTAGCCCCCTTTAGATATCTTCAAAGATTGATATTTGAGATCATTTCTACCATGCTTGGAAACTACAGCCGTGATCGATAATTTTGTTTACGAAGGCCTCATGACACTATTACAAAAGAAATAGTTTGACAACAAACAAGATTATATAAAGATGATAAAAACAGACGATACATAACCTATGTTGGTTATATTTATATATCTGAGTGTATATAAAAACAACATACATAAAAATAAAGAAATAGCAATAAAACTAGAATAAACTTGAAATTCTATGATTTTTCTTATAAGCGGCGATGGGCTTGCAACCTGTCACGTACGGGATACTAACTACGGCAAAATGTGGGCACGTGCCGAATGTCATGTTTGGACGTACCGCTGACTACCCTGTTTAGATAACCTCAAAAGATCTAAGTAACTAGAGATCTGAGGAGATATCAACCGAGCCCGGGGATTACAGTCATGATCATTGCTTGGCTTTGTTTTTCTATAATTGAGTATCTACAGCGAAGATTCGTTTATTTATACCATCCAGTCACACTATTAGTTCAATTATCTAACTGTTTGCACAGAAATATTCCAAACTAGCTTCCGCCCACGGTTTCGCCCGCGTGGTACCTTAAAAAACAAAAAGAAATCTATCCCACGGGAACCGTACATTTTTCCGGGATAAAAAGTAGCCTATGTGCTATTCCAGACTATAATCTATATCTGTGCCAAATTTCATCTGAATCCGTTCAGTCGTTTCACCGTGAAAGAGTAACAAACATACATGCACACACCCTTACATCCACACATTAATACATTCTTAGAAATTTTCGCGTTTATAAATTAGTAGGATTGTTAGAATTTTTTTTGTTAGAAAATTGGAAAAAATTCTGTCCAAACAGATATAATAATCGAACTCATAGCCAGGACTAGATAGGATAAACAGAAACATTCGCCCAATACGCCTGTTATTTCACCAGTCCTACTTTGAATGGGGCACAGTAAACAATTCACGAGCAATGCTATTTCCTTCGAGTCAAGGTATTCAACAAGGTTTCAGAGACCTTAGTATGCTCATATTTTATCTCTGAAATGCCGTACTGAAACTTATTTAACCTGTAGTAATGGTAGATAAATATACCAAACAGATACATAACTCTGAGCCTACATTTCTCCTTTCTTCCATAGAACCTCCAGATACCCGCAAAAGTAGTAGTAATTTTAATTTGTAACGGATTGAATCTTATTTTGTATTTTACTGACATGTTATCTTGAATTCTATTTTATTTTTATTTAATACTAGCTGTCCCGCCCGCGACTTCGTTCACTTAAAGTAGGTATCTAACTAAACTGAGTTTCAAACAAATCATAAAAAAATCCCATAATAACTTTTACACCCAATTTTACCCTTTTTAGAGGGTTATTTTGAAATATCCAGGAATACGTTTCCATTTATTTTGCATTTAAAGTATCCAAACCAAAATTAAGATCAATCGCACCCTTTAAAAAGTACCCATTGAAACATTGACCCAACATTTGACCCCTTTTTGAAGGTTATATTGAAAAATCCTGAAACACGTATCCATTCATTTTGTATTTACAGTACACAAAGTTTCAGACCAATCGCACCACCCGTTAAAAAAATCCCATACAAACATTGACCCCTTTTTTAGAGTTATATTGAAAAATCCTGAAACAGGAAACAAAGTTTCAGGCCAATCGCACCACCCGTTAAAAATTCCCATACAAACATTGACCCCCCCATTTGACCCCATTTTTTTGAGTTATATTGAAAAATCCTGAAACACGAAACAAAGTTTCAGACCAATCGCACCAGGTTAAAAAAAATCCCATACAAACATTGACCCCACATTTGACCCCTTTTTCAAGGTTATATTGAAATATCCTGAAACACGTGTCCATTCATTTTGTATTTACAGTACATAAACAAAGTTTCAGACCAATCGCACCACCCGTTCAAAAGTTCACATACAAACATTGACCACACATTTGACCCCATTTTGAAGGTTATTTTGAAAAATCCTGAAACACGTGTCCATTTATTTTGCATTTACAGTACACAAACAAAGTTTCAGGCCAATCGCACCACCCGTTTAAAAATTCCCATACAAAAATTGACCCCACATTTGACCCCTTTTTGATGGTTATATTGAAAAATCCTGAAACACGTGTCCATTCATTTTGCATTTACAGTGCACACACAAAGTTTCATGAAAATCACTCCACGCGTTAAAAAGTTTCATACTAACGTTTTCACCCTTTTTCACCCCCTTAGAGGTGAAATTTCCAAAAATCCCGCCTTAGTGGGTGGTTTTGTTATAAAAGAAAGCCACCTTCCAAATTTCAGCTTTCTAGCTTCAGTGGTTTCGGCTGGGCGATGATAAATCAGTCAGTCAGTCAGTCAGTCAGTCAGTCAGTCAGTCAGTCAGTCAGTCAGTCAGGTTAAGCTCTTATATAGATATAGATTGTGTAGGTATGTGTGATATGGATTATTAATATCTGAAATAAATGAATACAATACAATACAAAAGCGCCATTTGTATAGTTGATACCACAGTTGATACAAAGCGCTTTGAGTTTTCTCTCTTTGCCGGTGTGTGTAGGTATTTCAAGAAAAATATAATATGGTTGTCTTCACTGCAAAATGTGGTCATGCATGTGGCAAATATCATGTTTGGACGTGCCTCTGACTACCTTTAGATATCCTTAAAGATCTAAGTAACTAGAGATCTGAGGAGATATCTACCGAGCCTGGGGATTACAGCCGTGATCATGTTTTCTTTTTTTGTAAAGTCAACTGGAAACTGCCCTGTCTCTATTATTTTGGAATGCACGAAAGACACACGCATAAACAATGAGTGAAAGAGGAACAAAACCCAGGCGCAAATTTCTTCAAGCTTAAAATTAGCTTTAGTTATTGCTACACAGTATCAGGTCAGGTTAAAAAAATATCAATTTCTCTTCAATCGCATCGTTAGCTTGAATGGTTTCATGTTGTATTGTGTAGTGTGGAACTTTCGTAAACATACTCGATATAATGAGGTGAATGTGCGAGTAGGGTACATAACGATACACACCTTTTTATAAGTATTTCGTAAACGTTTAGAAAGTACATATGTTATGAAATATATTAAACCTCATTGGAGACAGCCGACAGGCTTATAGCTAAACTAGCTTTCGCCAGCGGCTTCACTCCATAAAAAACAAAACAAATCAATCTCACCGTACATTTTTCCGGGAAATAAGTAGCCTATGCCTATTCCAGACTATAATCTCTACGTCAAATTTCATCTAGATCCGTTCAGCCGTTTCAGCGTGATTTAGTGACAAACTATCCAAACTTTCGCATTTATTAATATTGGTTAGGTAGTATGGAAGTGACTATATAAATTCGATGATAAGTTTTTAACACGAATGTAGTTCTATTATTAGGAATTTGTAATCCGACTAGCATCACAGCTAAGTTGGTAGTATCCCTGCCTTCTGCGCTGTAGGTTGTGGATTCGATCCCCACCCAGGATAAATATTTGTGTGATGAACGCAGATGTTTGTTCTATGTCTGAGTGTTATTATGTTTCTATGTATATATCTGGTTCCCATAGTACAAGCTATGCTTAGGTTGGGGCTAGATTGAATGAATTGTCCGCCAATATTTATAACTAGCTGACAAGCGCGCAACGGGATATATTTTTCCCGTTTTTGCAACATTTTGCATTGATGCTTCGCTCCCATTGGTCGCAGCGTTATGTTATATACCCTAAAGCCTTCCTCGATAAATGAACTATCCAACACGAAAAGGTTTTTTAATTCAAACCAGTACTTCCTGAGATTAGCGCGTTCAACCAAACAAACTCTTCAGCTTTATAATATTAGTGTAGATTTGTAAGGTGCACTGAACCCAAAAAGCGGTTTTCACAATCATCTTATCAACGAATATGTAAGTACCTATTCTTTCTGGGACTAGGTACCTACGGTGTCCGATACCCCCACATATACCCCCCGATACACTTGAGATATTGCAGTGACAAGACAAGTGGTTAAATATAATAGGTGAATACTCTGATAAAAAGTAAGCTAATATGTTATTCCAAGTCATACACTACGCGAATTCCAAGTTTCATCCAGATCGGTTCGGCTGTTTCAGCGTGAAAGAGTAACAAAAATACTATTAAACATCCTCACAAACTTCCACGTTTATAATATTAGTAGGATTTGCCAGTTTCTAAAAGAATAAGAAGGAAACTCGCTTCAAACTACTATTAGAACAAAAGTGGTTTTGAATCGTGTAGGTATTTATTTATTTTATTTGGGAAACAAATACAATAAGGCCAGATAAATGCCCATTTTTTGCAAAGTAGTTAGTATTCATTCAAAATAATAAAGATATCTTTTTCAACATCCGATTTCGATAAAACAAAGATTATGTTGCTCAAATCTTGTAAAAATACGTAGGTACCTACAATAGGAGAAGTTTCAGAAGTTAGCATGGCACCCTGAACAGACAAACAGACAAAGAATTTAAAATAAGTCATTTTTAAGCTCTACAAAATTTGTTATATTAGTCATTATTTTAAAAGTTTTTAGTCTAGGTAAGGTCCAATTATGAAGGTCCAGTGGGTACTGAACCAACTTGTACACGTACGAGTATATAACGTAAGTGTACTTTTTATATTTCAATGCGTATTTAAAGTACAGTTTTAAAGAATAAGATTCAAATATTTAAACTGTTTTGCTTTTCGTACGCTGATAAACTTGTAATTTTATTTGTTACGCCTCTTGAATATATTTAAATACCTATAAATAGTGTTATTGTGATTTTCTGATTGAACCAGGTGGTCTGATTAACATTTTTATTACTTTTTAAATCATTTTTTTCTTTTAATTCCGCTTAATAACAACGAACCGGCATTTTTATAAATGCTAGGGTTTGTTCACGCTGATTTGAACTTTATCTGTAAGGCACTTGAGTTTATCGGCATTCAAGGGCTTAATGTGGGTTTTGATAGTTTACGAAACTTAATTTCGTTTCGTTTCATTTCATTAATTTACCTGAAACGAATTACTGATTTTTTATCTTTCAAGTTTCCGATAATATATTATAAATAAATATTATTCACGTAAATATATTTGCTAAGGTCTATTATGCTGTGAAAACTCGTACTAAGACCCCTGATATAATAAAAAAAGCGTAGGCGAGGCGATATTCAAAGATCGTTAAAGTCAAAGACAAAATATACTTGTTCAATAATATCACAAGGGTAGGTAATATTATGGTTTTTTGACGGTTTTTTGTGACGTGGTTTTCATTTGTTTGTTGTAGGTAGGTATACATGTACTCATACAAAAAAGCTATAATTATTTTTCCCCTACCTTATAATGTCCCACTGCTCGACAATGATCTCTTGAAAAAATAAAGATTAAAATAAAAACAGACAAGGAACTCGTCTCGGTCCTAGCGCTCCTTCTTACAAAATATAAATCATTACCTAATAATAACAATATTACAGCTAAACATATATTTTATACCTTTAAACGAGCAATTTTTGTAGGTATAAATCTGAATCTCGGAAACGGCTCCAACGATTTTCATGAAATTTAGTATGTTCTCGGGGACTTTCGAGGGCGATAAATCGATCTAGCTAGGATTCATTTTTCTAAAAAAACACGATTTACCAAAAAAAAAACCGAGCAAAACTCGGTCATCCAGGTACTAAAATAAAAAAGAGAATGGCAAAGTACCCATAATGCAAATTGTTAAGTTAGCTGTCGGAGACAGAGTGACATCGGGCCATGAGTTCCTATCGGCAATATGAAGAAGTCTTCGAAAGACAAAGATATTACATAGATAAACTTTCATCCAACAGTGGGACGAAATAGATTTAACAGTAGAATAAACAGAAGTATTATATCTAAAGCTATAAGGAACTAAATTACTAATTTAGATTCACATGTGCTCGACATGTGTTTGCGAGATAAAGGAGATTGTGAAAAGATGTACAGATTATTGGCCTAACGCTCTGCCATTTTAGGTATAAGAAGTAGTTTATAATAAGTAGAATAAGTTTTTTTTTGGTAAACGACGTTTTCTAAATATGAAACCTAGCTAGATCGATTTATCACCCCCAAAACCCCCTTCATACTAAATTTGATGAAAATCGTTGGAGCCGTTTCTGAGATTTAGATTATTTATATACATAGGTACCTATATGCAAGAATTGCTCGTTTAAAGGTAGGTATAAGATAAGATAAATAAAAAAATATTTTAAAAATATATACTTACTTATAAAACTGTGGTAGATTTTATTTACATATGTTTGGTATTATTTTAAGTTAAAATGTATTTGATTGTTATTTTGAAAAATTCGGCGCTGAAAATATTATCAAAAAGATTTTTTACATGGAGCGAAATATAAATATGTTAAATTAATATAATATAATAAATACGGTTCTAGATATTACTAAACTGGGTCTAACCCTATGAAGTAACCTACGGTTTTTCTAAATAAATAATAAAAATTTGTTACCAATACCTCCTACCTAAAGAAGTCTACATAAAGAAAAATAAAATTACCTTTAACTAAATAAAAAAGCTCTCATATCACCAGGCCTACGATACCTAGTCTCCTTTATATTTATCGCGTCCATTATTCACTTTAAATAATATTATTATAACCTTGAATTTTTTTTAATTAATTATCCTACCCAGATAATAGTTATCCATAGCAACATAGTTTGCTTTTAAAAATATTATTTTGATAAAAACATTCAATGTACAGACACGCGTGTTATGCGTGTACCTACCTAGGTACCTATTATCAACTTCAAACCAATGTAATATTAAATTATGTTCAATATTTTATTTACAAAATTAAAATCATTTTTATATTAATTATTTTTACTTACATATTCGATTTCTGTGTCGTGCTATTTTCTGTTGAATTTAACACTAAGGCATAAGTTTTACAACTGTACAGGGTACACACGTGTTAACGGTTCGTTTAAGTGTAACATATTATCAATGCGATGGCTTTCCTGATCATTTGGATAACTACGATAGGAACGGAATGTTCCCATGACTCACGAACGCCGGTACAAAAAATACACATTGTAAAAGTGCAACGCACAACCCCAAAAATATATCTACATGACGAGGGTAGCTACCTGGGGTGAACGCAGGTGTTGCATAAATTCCTTATTTTTTTCACTTGTACACTTCGACTCACTTGTAAGGGTCTTGCCGGTTGTGGCGCTGTCAGGAGTGCATTTGCCGACGGTCGGCGAGCTGGAGGGAAGTCGTGTTAGTAGACAGGTCGCCGGTTAGCGCGGGGTCCGCGCGGGAGGCGTGTGGTCTGCGGCGCGGTCGGGGCGCGACTGAACAGTTGAGACGGACGGAGCAGAGCTCAGATGCGCGGAGGCTGTGGACCACCCTGCGCACACAGATTAAACAACAGTTGCTAGTAGCTAGTAGCTAGTATTGCCAACTAGTTTTTTTTGCGCTTCTGTTAATATAATTAAATTTCGTCTTAAGATGTCTCGAAAGCGAGACGGAACCTGTTTTGAAATATTGAGCACAGAAAATATTACTAGATTTTTTATATGGAATAAAACTTGTTTAAAAGAACAAAGCTATAATGATGTGACTGTTTTTTTTTAAATAAAATTATATCTAAATGTGATACAGTATACAAAACTACCCTCAAGTCATTATTATCATTTATACCACTCTATCCAACCATTGTGATAAAATCACACACTACCTACCCTCCTGTAAAAAAGTGGCAAAACTTATTGCGTAACAGCAAAGCTGGCAGCACTGTCTACGTCAGCAGTCCCCCCTGCCACCCCCCGATACCAGGAGGTGTTCATTCGAAGGTGTTTATTAGTTTATTACGATACGTATTTACATAAGCTACACATTGCGTCAGAATACGTTAGAAAACCTCAATATAATTTTTATTATTGCGGATTATTATAATGTTTGTCTGTCACATGTTCTGAAGTTGTTATCCAAAGAACAAATCCTTTAAGCCTGTAGCTTTGAAGTGCTAAAAATAATTTGCGCTATTTAACAACAAATTAAACGGTCATTCGTGAGACGCGTGGATCTCTCGTGGTATGCTCACACATGTCAAGTATCATGGAAAGATCTACATATAAAAAAAATAGTAAACTCCGGTGTGTCTGTATATTAAAGAGAAGTAAAAAAACTAAGTATTTATTGCAAAAATTTAAAATACTCGGCTGAACGCAACTGATAATAGATTTTTACAGCAGCCATTTTGTATTTTTTAACATTTTGCCTATCCTAGTCTTGCAGTCCGATCAAATCCAACCTCATTTATCAAAATCCGTCCAGCCGCATGGGCTACAGCGACATCCAAATTAACTCGTATACATACATAAATATATACACCTCTAACACATTACCCTCCTTTCCGCTTCATAGTCGGGTAAAAAAGAGTTTACACACTATCTGTTTATTTGTTTGTTTCTGCAGATCTCTGAAAAGAGTTTTCATGAAGTTTTCACAGGACGGAGTAGAATAATAAGGTGTTATTTCACTGAAATTGGATGTCAAAAAAATAAGTTATCGTCATGCGGGCAAAGTCGCCGGCAATAGCTAGTATGTCAATAAATCTGGTCCTATGTAGTGCGGGTAGTGCGCTAATGCGCAATTCAGGTGTAAAGAATTTGCATATTATGCCCACAGCGTGGGACGGACTTGGATTAATATGCTTTTGCGCATGCTTAAACACAAATTGGGATAATTTTTAATCTTCTGAGCAAAATAAATGGCAAGAAACTCCTATAGGTAAATGATAAATAAATAAATAATAAATATTATGAACATTTCACACAGCGCCATCTAGCCCCAAACTAAGCAAAGCTATGGGAATCAGATAAGTAATAGAAAAATTAAGATTAGCCGCTTTTGGTATGATCCATTTATTGCAGACTAGCTGACTCTCTCCCAACTTTATCTGCGCGTTTTAAGAACTATATTTTTTCCCGTTTTCGCAACATTTTTTTATTGATGCTCCGCTCCTATTGGTCGTAGCGTGATGTAAATAGCCTTCCTTGATAAATAGACTATAATATAACCTAACAAAACAATAATATTACAATTCGAACCAGTACCTAGTTCCTGAGATTAGCGCGTTCAACCAAACAAACTCTTCAACTTTATAGGTAATATTTATTTGAAATTTGTCCCAAAATTTTTACCATATTATGCAGTGTAGCCAACTACAGTGATAGTTTGAAGATGAAAAGGCGGTTTCACACTTCACTAACACTACAGGGAAAATTAAAACAACATGCAAAGAACAAGTGTTATGTAATAAATAAGTTGCACAACGATCTGGCTGAAACCAGTTTTCATCAATGAGTGATAAACAATGTTGCAAAGGTCAGCCGTATTTAATAGTTCGTACAATAATAATAATATATTACTGCTATTTCGAAAACTGGTCTAAACTTCATTAAAACGAAAAGCATATCACGACTGTAATCCCCAGACTTGGTAGAGATATCCTTTAGTTACTTAGATCTTTGAGGATATCTAAAGAGGTCAGAGTCCAAACATTATACTTGGCACAGGCCCACATTTTGCACAGTAGTTAGTATTCCGTACGTGACAGGTTGCAAGCCCATATACCTAAGTATATTACACATACCTCCAAATTTTTTTTCCTAGTGTATGTTGGTTTGCTCGATATTTTTTAATGCTTCATTATTTTTGAAAAGATTTACAATTGAAATACCAAAGCTCAGACTAAACCATAATAAGTCCTAGGAGAGCTAAAATTTGGAGTGGAGGTTTTTTCTGAGTCTAGATGTGCATTAGGAAGGAATTCCACAAATTCAACCTCTTAGGGGACCAGTGGGAGGTTAAGTTTGGATCAAAAATACATTACGTGAGCGAAGCCGCGGGGAGTAAACGAATTTAATGAGATTTGAATAGAGATAATATCCTATCCTGACGAAGCAAATAGGTTAAATTATGTGTCAAAAAAATATAAAATTTCAGTGCAATATATAAGAAAACTTGCGTAGTAGTTTCGCGCTTTAGTGGATACTTGCCCTAAAGTGGAGCCGGTAATAAAGAGGGGTGTTTCTATTGTTATTCCCTATTCTTTTCTTCAGTCTAAAGGATAACCGGTTCGGGCAAACAATATGAGAAACAGCTCAGTATTATTAGCTAAACCTTTATTGTTTGTTGCGAGTAGTTTTTAACACAGTTTCTGTCGCAGTCAACTAATTTCGGTGTCAAGCATAGTTTTTGCGTTTTTAATTCAAATCTTTTAGATAATTTTCTTAGATATGCCTATGTATTTTTAGATTTTGAATAAAACTTTAATGGGGATTAATGATTTTACGGATGATAGACGAAAATGGAAGAAGAAAACGTTCATAGCGTGGGAAAGGGCAGGAAGAAGAAGAAGAATAAAACTTTATTATATGACACAATTCAATTTTTGAATTATTATATTATTGGCTGTTAGGTAGGTACATAAAATCTCTGGCTTTTATCATCTGATATACGCGTTTTTTGTATATAAACGAATTAAGAATTATAAAAATCAAAACTGGTGTTGCCAAAAGTAAGTAAAATCCTCTTAATTTATACAGTAAGTAAGTAAATACTCATTAGATCCAATAAATTTTACCGTTATTTAAAAATAGATCTATTAGCAATAAAAATTCTCATCAGATCCAAATTTTTGGGAAACCGATCTACAGAGAAAAAAATATCTCACTAGATCCTTTATGGATCTGGAGAATGGATCTACTGAGATTGATCGATCTAACTAAACTAATGAGTAATGACTGAGTGACTCGTACAATTTACGTTAATATTCGTACTTTATTTTTATTAGAAGAATTTAGTGCGTCATGAAGACGGTTCGACGCGCAAGCGCGTTGAAGTCTTTAGTTAGTAGGTAAATGGTATGCGCGTCGTCATGCGTAGCGCATTGTAAGTTCAAACATTTTTTGGCTTTCCCATAAATGAAATATTTTTGATGTTCCCACGACGGATGCCGACGTTATTGTAATGCTTCCATTACTTGATTTCCAAGAATTGAAAGGGGTAGAGGTAGGTACGTCAAAAAATTGTTATTATCATAAATTGAGATAGTTATTTGAAGCTGTGCTTTTATTTAGAAATACGAATATAGTGTAAACACACTCCATAATAAATAAATAATAAAAACAAAATGATCACGACTGCAGTCTCCGGTCTGGGTAGATATCTTCTCAGATCTTCAGTTGCTTACTTAGATCTTTGATATTTAAAGAGGGTAGTCAGAGGCACCTTCAAACATGTCATTTTTTACATGCCCACATTTTGCACCATAGTTAGTATTCCGTACGTAACAGGTTGCAAGCTCATCGCCACCTTTAAGAATACTAAAACTATGACACACACCTTCGAATTTTGGTTCTAGGGTATGCCGGTTTCCTCACGATGTTTTCCTTCACCGTTCAGGTAAGAGTACTGGCATTGCGCACATAATTTTTTCGAATGGAACCCACGACCTTCGGATTGACAGAGGCAGGGGTGCTACCACACACCACCATTACACTTAGCTAGAAATAACCTGCTCATAAAAATCATTAAAAAAACGAACGAGATTTATCACGTAGAATTACATCAAACCTGAGATTTTCCTCATTAGCTTCCTATCATGTGACCACAGTTTCTTAAACTCTGTTACTGCACGAGGAAAATGGCCAGGAAACCGGCGCACGCGACGGTCTGCGATCGCTCACGACCTCTGGGGAAACACTCTGGTTTCCTCGTTGTTACTGGTTCCTGCTTGGTCTAGGAGCAATGACCAGGTGAAGTACCTAGATGACCTAGCTTTTTTCGGTATTTTTAAAAAAAAACCATCTAAAAATGAAACCTAGCTAGATAAATTTATCGCTCCCGAAACCCCCTGCCTACTATATTATCATGAAAATCGTTGGAGCCGTTTCCGAGATTCAGATTATATACATACGTATATATGAATGTGAATTTTTCCCACGGGAACTGTACATTTTTCCGGGATAAAAAGTAGCCTATTTGCTATTCCAGACTATAAACTATATCTGTGCCAATTTTAATTCAAATCTGTTCAGCCGTTTCAGCGTAAGAGAGTAACAAACATACATTAATAAAATATCCATACACCCATACATTCTTACAAACTTTTGCGATTACAATATTAGTAGGATAACTGTGGTCTAGTCTAGTATCTATATCCAGATCTATTTAGGTACCTTTTCTAGTATTTTCACGGCTATTACCTTATCAGTTTAAAACAAGCATGTCTAATGTTAAATCCCGATTGTTTCGCTATTGACAGCACCATGAGACATGGAATAATATTGGTGTAGCAGAATTAATTATGCTTACATTAGGTATGCATATTATGGTAATTTAATTCTTGAATTAATTTAAAGAGAGCGCTGGTGGTGTGGTGGTAGCATCCCTGCATCACGATCCAAAGGTCGTAGGTTCATATCTGGTCGTGCTACAGTGAGTTTTTCCATTAGAAAAGTTTATGTGCGCAATGCCTAAACGGCGAAGGAAGACATCGTGAGGAAACCTGCATACCTACCCTAGAACAAAAAAAATCGAAGGTGTGTGTCATGGGTTAGTATTCATAAAAGCGGCGATGGGCTTGCAACCTGTCACGTACAGAATACTGACTATTCAATAAAGCCCGAGTTCTTGACGCGAGTGTAAAAAATGTGAATTTAAGTGAATAGTTCATTTCTAAACCATCGGAGGTAATGCCGACAATTTTGAACAAAACAGCTATCTTTGGTTTACAATTAACTTGACAGTTTACTATTACTTTGTGACATTGACAATACTACTAATTCAAACATTTGACATTTGCAAAATTGATTTCAAAAGACACAGATGCCGTAAACAAAGAAGAGAATCTAGACGGATTTTCTGCGGTGTATTTGCCTGACAACTACGTCGCTCTGGTTTTTATATGTTTTCTCGTGTTATTTTGAGTTTTATTGCGTAATTTTGGTGGTTATTTTGCCAATAAAGCCCGGGTTCTTGACGCGAGTGTAAAGTATGTGAATTAGAGTGAATAGTTCTCTTCAAATTCCATCGGAGGAAATCCCGAAAATGTTCAACAAAACAGCCATCTTTAGTTTAAAATTGACTTGACAACTTGACTATGACTCTGTGACGTTGACAATACTTATAAAACACTTGACACTGGCAAAATTGTTCTCTAAGAGACAGATGCCATAATTGAAGAAGAAGAAGAAGAGAATCTAGACATCAAGAAATAACACTAGATGACGTATTTCTTCATATTATTACTTACATTGAGGTTTATTATAAGCAATTGGATGTACTATGTACCTACCTACTACTAATAAAATATTTTATTTTATTCGTTTACTTTATTGAGTTAACCACAAATGCCCTATTGACGTCAGACAGTAGGTACCTACATCAAAAACCTAATTTGCATTTACTATTATTTTTTCCGTAAAACAGTAAAAATGTCGTATAAAGCGGGAAAATCAGCGAAAAAACGTCATAATTTGAAACATCGGCAAATAAAAAACCCTTATCCTTGACCTCACTCAAGGATTATTTGCGACAGTATCTGAATAACAAACGGTAGTGTGTCAGCGAAGTTCGGAACATAAAGGTACGAGTTGGCAGCGGACGACACGAGGCAGCAGCGGACGACGTGTCGCGGCGACACTACTGGTTTCTATGTATTTCTATGAAATTCCCTCCGTAGTTAGCGACACGAAACTAGTGACGCATTTCATTGAAATACATAGAAACCAGTAGTGTCGCTGCGACACGTCGTCCGCACTGCCACATGTCGTCCGCTGCCAATTCGTACCTTAAGGTGTTGAAGCCAATAACAATAACCTTACTCTTTTCATTTATCTTCACCTACTCTCTTATTGATTTTTTTTCAAAATTTTGTTCTATTCTCCTTTGGAAGGCGACCATATTCTACACACACTGTCCATAGTTAGCCCTATCTTTTTTAATAGCAATCTACAGATCTATCATATGTATTATCCCTGAATAACATATATATATTTTATGTAGGTACCTCGCGAGCAAAGCCTCTAGCGGAAGCTAGTTGTTCATAAACACGAAATATTCAGTACAAAATTCAAAAACTTCAATTTTGAATCCAAGCTTACCCCAAGCAACTCATCGATCTGCGAGCTTCTGACCTTGACCCCGAATAGTGATGGCCCCATTACATCGATAACTCTCCCCACACGGGTGGGGGGACGTCTGGTTTGAACAAAGCGCTAGTGTTGGGGTAACGGTGACTCGCTACCTTCTCCAATCAGTACATTCTCAGAACTGGTTAGCTGTCACATGACTTGTACTGTTACTTTATCTGTGGCATCTCCTTCGAAGATATCGATAATTATTTACTATGCAAATTGATCACAATCAGTGCAATAGTACATTTACTGTTGAAGATATTATCTCTGAAGCTTGATAAACACTAAAGTTTGTAAGAATGTATATGGATGTAAGGATGTATGTTTTGTTACACATTCATGCTGAAACGGCGGAACGGATCTGGATGAAATTTGGCTCATATATAAATTATAGTTCGGAAAAGCACATAGGCTACTTTTTATCACGTAAAAATGTACGGTTACCCCGATATATTATGTATTTGTTTTGGTTTTTCAAGGTACCACGCGGGCGAAGCTGTGGGCAGAAGCTAGTATAATTATATTGGTGGACAGTTCACACACCGCCATCTCCCAAACTAAGCAAAGCTATAGGAACTAGATGGTTGATAAATTAATTATATTTCTTTTTTGTAAATACATACACAGAATACATAATAACACCCAGACACAGAACAAACATCTTTGTTCATCACACAAATGTTAGTCATGGGGATCGAACCCACAACCTACAGTGTAGAAGGCAGAGCTACAATAATAGGGAAGTAGATGAAAATATCCCTACATCATTTTCTATGTATAATATGTATGTATTTACAAAAAAAAAGTGTATCTATGTAGTTTATCAGTCATGTGGTTCCCATAATACAAGCTCTGCTTAGTTTGGGGCTACATGATGCTGTGTGATAGTGTCCAGCATTATTATTATTATTATTATTATTATCATTAAGGGCATAAGAAATAACGAGTAAGTATATATCTACCACCCAGAACAAATATTTGTAGATCAATTGTACCACGAGCGGGAATCGAATCCACACCTCTCTGAGTTCGGCTCATATTTCTTTTGACTTGTTTTTCTTAAAGCTTCTCGTATTTCGATTATAACACAAACAAAAATCTTATATTTTGTTACAAACTTTCATTTTAAAACTGTGTCATATTTTTTTATATACTTACTAGCTTCCGCCCACGGCTTCGCCCGCATGGTACCGTGAAAACAACAACAAATCTATCCCGCGGGAACCGTACATTTTTCCGGGATAAAAAGTAGCCTATATTTATTCCAGACAATCTATAACTGTGCCAAATTTCATCCAGATCCGTTCGGCCGTTTCAGCGTGAAAGAGTAACAAACATACATCCATACATCCTTACATTCATACATTCTTACAAACTTTCGCGTTTAAAATATTGGTAGGATTCAACAGCATTCAGGAGCAGGTTTCCAAAAGTTAATACTCGTAGGTAGGTACTTACCTCGAAAAGGGACTTCGTAAAACTGGTTTTATAGAAATCATTATCCTCAACTTATTTTACAATTTACACCCGACGTTTTGGTGCCAATGAGTAAAAATATGCAGGTTATCACTTATCAGAGACAATTTATACACAGCGACAGCGACAAGCGACAGCGACAGCGACGAGCGACACTACTGGGACTATACATTTTTTATGTCGTTATACGAGTATAATCTAGGCCCTAGGCGAATCCAACAATACCTTGATATTTGTCAAAATCTGCGCATTTGTTAGTGGCTTTTTTCGGCTGCCAAGAGAAGTGAGATTGTAGATTAGATATGTAAGGGTTTTACTTAGACTTTCGTTGTAGCCCAAACGGCTGAACAGATTTTGTCAAATGAGGTTTCATTGTATTCGTCTAAATCACAAAAGTGACGTTCATTTTTTTAACATTTTTTTTTAAATGTGCTTGTATAAAACTTTTTTCAGTTACCTACGTTAAGTCGGGTTCTTTAAATTTTTTCAGAAAATACTAGTTTTTTTATGTAATGGACAAAATGGTGTTAGGTTGTCTGACAACCTGGGGCCTTACCACGAATTCATAATACATTACCGAATTAGTATAACATTGTTATTTCGTACCATGACCTTTGCAAATTGTATGGAAGTAGTGAGGCCCCTGGTCCAAAACCGATTTATGCGGACCTACACCGCGACTTAGATAATTACTAGTTTATTGTTTTGACATGTTTTGCGAGTCAATGGTTTTCCGATAACGTAAAAGCTTTTTAAGCATACAAGTTTGTGTTTATACACGATTAGCTGCGCCCCTCCTGCTTTCAAAGTCAAGATCAGTCTGCGACACTTGTTGCTGCGATCAATACCGCCGTGCTGTCTGTACCTAGAGCCGACTGTACATCAACTGTACTTGGAGCTCACAGTTACATAACATTCGGCGATGAAAAGGAACGCGCGAAACGAAACTGATTCAGAAACACGGAATTTATAAGCCCTGTTTCTGGATTTTACTTTAAATAGAATTGACTAGCTGCCGGACGTTTCTACTCAATTTGACTCTTGAATTTTAATTTGAAACTTCTTTTTTTTTTTTGGAAGACCTTAAAATGATTTTCTAATTAAGGGGGACATTTGAAAAAATCTGCACGTGACTCAACCATATTTTTGCAAATTGTTGGTATGCCCAGACGACTGATACCTATCACAAAGCTACCTACTACGATATCTGCTATTTAATCAAAGCTTATTAGGTCAGTCTGTATGTAACGGAATTCTTTCACTCAGCTATGTATAGTGTACTTAACTGTACATACTCTCAACTTGTGCCAATAAAACGCAGTCGATACTATATACAATGTAAACAATGTGCGCAATGCCAGTGCTCTTAAACGGTGAAGGAAAACATCGTGAGGAAACCGGCATACCCTAGAACCAAAAATTTTAAGGTGTGTGTCATGTTAGTAATCTTATAAGCGGCGATGAGCTTGCAACCTGTCACGTGCGGAATACTAACCTCTGTGCAAAATGTGGGCATGTGCCAAATATCATGTTTGGACGTGTCTCTGACTCTCTTTAGATATCCTCAAAGATCTAAGTACCTAACTAAAGATCTGAGAAGGACCTACCGAGCCTAGGGATTACAGTCATGATCATATTATTTTTTTTGTTTTATAGGTCAGCCATTATGATTGTAACGGACAAGGCCGTCTTAAACTATGCTGGGGCTCTTGGGCACACAAGAATTTAGGGCCCTTTTAGACAGTAAAGATAGCTAATTATACTAACATTTTTCTATTATGATCTTCTACTTATTATGGGTAGGTAATCAAATGAATTACTTAGTTTACTAGGTAGATACTGTGCTTGACAATAATGTTTTGAGAATAATGTGAGAGAAATTGAGGGTCATTCGGGGCCCCCTGAAGATGGGGGGCCCAGGGCACGGGCACCGTGTGCCCTTATGGTAAAGACGGAATTGGTAACGGAATTCTTACACTCAACTACTTATGTATTATTTTACTGTACCTACATACTCTTCTTCTTCTTCTTCTTCTTCTTCAATTATGGCATCTGTCTCTTAGAGAACAATTTTGCCAGTGACAAGTGTATTTATTTATAAGTATTGTCAACGTCACAGAGTCATAGTCAAGTAGTCAAGTCAATTTTAAACAAAAAATGGCTGTTTTGTTGAAAATTTTCGGGATTTCCTCCGATGGAATTTGAAGAGAACTATTCACTCTAATTCACATACTTTACACTCGCGTCAAGAACCCGGGCTTTATTGGCAAAATAACCACCAAAATTACGCAATAAAACTCAAAATAACACGAGAAAACATATAAAAACCAGAGCGACGTAGCTGTCAGGCAAATACACCGCAGAAAATCCCTGTACATACTCTTAACTTGTGCCAATAAAACGCAGTTGCCACTCTGTATACATGATGTTTATATACGTAAGCATTCTTCTCGTATACATGGAACAAGTCCGAAGACTCACGTGACGAAGTAAACCTTCAACGGACGGAAGCCAGAGGTCATCGGCCTCTGCAGTCGATGCAACAACAGAACTACCACCAGTTAGTATGTAAAACTGCATAGGCATAGATGATGCAACAGTGCGCGTACGCACTTTCAGGGCGGTAAGGAAAGTCGAGGCCGGTTTCCGCGGGTGGCGGGGGGCAGTCACATGACTCCGGGCGAGGGTAGGGGGGATCACCGCTCCCCCCATTGATGCGGTGAGTCAGCGCGCGCGCAGCCGAGAACCCGTTTTTTGACGTCAGAGAGCGTCATGCTGTTTACAAACGCCGCTAAATATTAGCATTCTGATCTCGCTAATTTAAATATACTGGTAGGTTCCTAACTGAGATCTCGGATATCCACAATTCGCAAGTTGTGACAGTGTGTTTTACTTACAAGAGATAGTAGGTCCTTACATTACACACTTTATTTATGTAGGTAGGTAAAAAGAAAAAGTTTTGAAGACATCATAACTCTAACAAACGGGACCTTACGTTACATAAAACGGCTTCCTTAATTTAACATTTTTTGTTGTACCTATTTAAAAATTGGATTGGCTTCTGACAACCTTCAGAAATCCTCAAAGATCTCAAGAGATCAAAATCGGAGTAGATTGTCTACCGAGCCTGGGGATTACAGTCGTGATCATGGTTTTTTTTTTCAAAAACGATACGGTGGAAAAATCTTTTCACATAGAAGGCTTAGGTTAACTGCTCCGACGCTATGAGTACCTGGTACCATGGTATTGATTTAAAATCCAGTAATAACTAGTTTGATCAATAGTTCGTGGTTTCGAAATACGGCGGCGGTCTGACGACCGTAAGATGGTTGAGGATAAACGGTTACTTATGTACCTTTATGGTAAATCTTAATAAATCTTTCATTTGGAAATTCCCAAAATTCTGTTAGATATTCTGTGTTTTAGATGTATTTTATTCACAACCCACTCAATGCAAAAATAAGCTGTGGTAGATAGTATAGGTACCTAAATGTTTTATAGATCGTCTTAGCATAATTTAGCATACCATAAATATTAAAAAAATATATGGTCACGACTGTAATTTCCAGGCATTCTTGTTTTCTTGTTAAGGCGGTACCCCGAGTCAAACTAGCGCCGCCACCTATTTTATCTAATTATTCTGTAAAACAAAGGAATTTTCAAAAAGTGATTGGGTAATTTGTGATACCTATCATAAGCTTTTTTTTAATACCTCTGTAATAATTTTATTTTGTATATTTTAGGCAGAGAGGCGAAAAAAAGAATTTAGTGTCCACCAAGTGCAACTTCGTATCTCTTGCTAAATTAAACAAAATAAAACTATTACAGAGGTATTAAAAAAAAGCTTATGATAGGTATCACAAATTACCCAATCACTTTTTGAAAATTCCTTTGTTTTACAGAATAATTAGATAAAATAGGTGGCGGCGCTAGTTTGACTCGGGGTACCGCCTTAAGTACTTAGATCTTTGTTTTTTTTTGTTACCCGTGACTTCGTCCGCAAAAATCAATCAATATAACATTCTATCATTAATAGTTTCCGCAGCGTTTGCGATAAAAGACAAAAAAATTACACCTTGTATTCATCATCATCATCATCATCATCAGCCTATAGCAGTCCACTGCTGGACATAGGCCTCCCCTAATGAGCGCCATTGCGCCCTGTCTTCAGCTCGACGCATCCAGCCTCCACCAGCAGCCTTTCGCAGATCGTCACTCCACCTAGCCGGAGGGCGTCCTACACTACGTTTGCCGAGCCGCGGTCTCCACTCGAGAACTCGTTTACCCCAACGGTTATCGGTTCTTCGACAGATATGGCCAGCCCACTGCCACTTCAGCTTGCTAATTCTCTGAGCTATGTCGACAACCTTTGTTCTGTGTCGCATAGTCTCATTACGGATTTTATCCTTCAGAGAAACTCCGAGC
The DNA here is from genome assembly GCA_963675405.1 of Cosmorhoe ocellata. NCBI lineage: Eukaryota > Metazoa > Arthropoda > Insecta > Lepidoptera > Geometridae > Cosmorhoe > Cosmorhoe ocellata. The sequence continues at coordinate 755,227 of OY776254.1, read as the reverse complement.
ATAGCTCGTTCCATAGCTCGCTGAGCGACTTTAAACTGGTGGACTAGCCGTACCGTGAGTGTCCGTTGACGACGAGTGACGAGTGACGTTTCGGCTCCGTATGTCATGACAGGTAGGACGCACTGGTTGAAAACTTTCGTTTTCAGACATTGTGGTATGGGTGACGAGAAGACTCGACGTAACTTTCCAAAAGCTGCCCAACCTAGCTGAATCCTCCTCTTAGCCTCCTTCTCAAAGTTGTCTCTACCTAACTGTAAAATCTGTCCGAGGTATGTGTACTGCGAAACAACTTCAAAAAGGTTGCCATTAACAGCGACAGGTCTCGGGTCAATTCGGTTATTAACCATGACTTTGGTCTTATCCAAATTCATGCCGAGACCCATCATCCGCGAGGCTGATGCTAGGTCGTCCAGCATCTGTTGCAGCTCCTCCAGCGACTCCGCCAGTAAGACTATGTCATCTGCGAATCGTAAATGTGAGATGTGCTCGCCATTTATGCTTATGCCCATGCCTTTCCAGTCCAAAGTCTTAAACATATCCTCCAGCGCGCTTGTGAACAGTTTCGGAGATATTACATCTCCCTGTCTCACTCCTCTGCGCAGCTGGATGGGCTTAGACTGCTGGTCCTGTACTCGGACACTCATGGTGGCGGCTTCGTACAGACATCTCAACACTTCGATATAACGATAGTCTACTTGGCATCGCTGTAAGGATTCCAGAACAGCCCAGGTTTCGACAGAGTCAAAGGCCTTCTCATAGTCCACAAAAGCCAGACACAGGGGCTGATTATACTCTTCTGACTTCTGTATAATCTGCCTCACTGTGTGAATGTGGTCTATGGTGCCATATCCTCCGCGAAACCCGGCCTGCTCCGGTGGCTGGTATTCGTCGAGTCTTCTGGCGAGACGATTCGTGAGAACCCGAGAGAATAGCTTATAAACGTGGCTCAAGAGCGAGATGGGTCTGTAATTTTTAAGAAGAGTCTTATCTCCCTTCTTAAAAAACAAAACCACCAAGCTCTCGTTCCACGCCTTTGGAGTTCTCCCACAGAGAAGGACGAAGTTAAAGAGGTTCTGCAGCTCCTGCACAACAGGAGCTCCTCCTGCCTTCAGAAGCTCTGAGGTCACTCCGTCTTCACCGGGGGCTTTTCCATTTTTAAGCTGTCTCAGGGCCAACACGATCTCGTCTTTGCTGATTTCCGGCAGGTCGTCGGTGTAGTGGCGGGTGAGGGTGGCTCTGGAATCGTGGCTGTTACGCTGGGGGCAAGGAGCATGTGCCGCATATAGCCGGCCATAGAAGTCCTCGATCTCTGACAATATCTCCGGCTTTGACAATACGGTTCGGCCATCGCGTGTTGTTAACTTCGTCAGATGGCTCCTGCCAAGCTGCTGAGTGAATACTTTGGACCCTCGGTTTCGCTCTATTGCCTCTTCAATGAGACGTGTGTTGGAGCTCCGAAGGTCGCGCCGTACCATCTTCGCAATTCGCTTGTTCAGGTCTGGCCTCTCTGACGAAGTGGCCTGAGTGGTTTCCCGTCTTTTTGTCATTAGCCGAAGAGTCTCATCCGAAAGTTTGGACTTCTTGCCTTTAGGCTGCATTTGGCAGAATTTGATGCCTCGTCCCTTAGTGCTCTAACCACGTTTCGTAGGGCCTCATCAACGTCCTCGGTGGGTTCCGCAGCAACGAATCTATCACCAAGAAGCTTCTGAAACTTTTCGGTGCCCGCCATGATCTGGAGCAGATTGGGTCGGAGCGTGGACTTCATCAGACGGTTTCTTTCAAGCTTAAGATTGATATTCAGAGAGCCTCGGACAAGTCTGTGATCAGATCCGGTATTAAACCTGTTGATCACGGAGACATCTCTGAATATGTGCCTTTTATCCGTCGTAATGAAGTCGATCTCGTTTTTTGTCACATTATCGGGGCTTCGCCACGTCCACTTCCTGTGGGGCTTCTTCTTAAAGAACGAGTTCATCAAGAAGAGCCCCTCCTTCTCTAGGAAGTTGACGAGCATTTGCCCCCTGTGTTTTCTGCTTCCATATCCATGCGGGCCCACTCTGGATTCGTCACCAACTCGGACTCCCACTTTGCCGTTAAAGTCCCCCATAACAACGTTGAAGTGAGCCATCGTGGTGTTATGCAAGGCTTTGGATATGTCCTCGTACACATCCTCCACCTCATCATCCAGATGTGCCGAGGTCGGTGCGTATGCCTGAATGATCTTCATACTATACCGCTTGGATAGTCGAAGGATCAGGTACGCTACCCTGTTCGACACACTGGAGATTTGTAGAACGTTGTTACAGAGGGCCTTATTGACGAGAAACCCAACGCCACCCTGTGATTTTTGGTCACCCTCGCGGAAGTACAGAAGATGGCCCGAGTCTAGGGTAATGGTGTCCTCTCCCTCTCTACGAACTTCACACAACCCCAGGACATGCCACCTTATGTTCTCCAGCTCCACTTCCAACTGCGCTAGATGTTCGTCGAGCCTCAGAGTTCGTCCATTGTACGTTGCCAGGGTCAGTTGTTTGAGGTAGCCTTCGGTAGCCCGGTGATTCTTAGCACCCCCTGTCACGCCGTTACCATGGCCGCTACCATGGCCAGGAATAGCATGACGGCCGGGAACTGGGGGCCATTTCCTATTTGTACTTATCATAAGGGGGTTTATGCCCATAATCCCCACGCTGGGCACGCGGGTTGGGGATCGCAGGACACAGCTTATCGCACCGCCAACGCTGCTGCCCGTCGACGGCCAGAGTGTTTAGCTGTGCCGATGTAGGCTGTGCTATGCCGCCACCAGCCGGCTGCCAGAGCCTCGTTTGTTATTTAGCAGGGTGCACCACGTGCAGGTGAGGTTGGCTTGGGTACCGAAGATGGTGGATGATGGAACCCCGTACACCCCCTTGTATTACATTATTGAAAGTTTTATTATGAAACCCTATTTTTTTTGTAATAAATATAGTCTATTGATACTCAGGGATAACGTAGCATTCTAATGGTAAAAGAGTTTTTGAAATCGGACTAGTAAGTAGTTTAATTTTGAGTTTATTCGTTACTAGCTTCCGGTCGCGGCGTGTTGCCCGCAAAGTACCTACCTACATAAAATATAGCCTATGTTCATCCTGAAAATTCATTCTACACGTTGGTGAAAGAATTTTTCAAATAGGTCCAGTAGTTTCGGAGCCTATTCAACGCAAACAAACACTCAAATCTTTCCTCTTTATAATATTAGTATAGAAATATATTTTTACTTTTTAACAAACTTGCGACCTTCTTTTAACGATCACCGTTTCCAAAGAAAACATAGTTGAGGAATTCACGTGACTAGCGTCGCGTAGTTTAGAAAGTGGTCGCCATGCCGATGTGGTTTCTCTAAGGATTTCCCTCCTCGCTCGTCGGGAATATAAAGCTATAGGATATAAGCATAGTGGCATAGCTAACTATCGGTCCTAACAAGTACAAAGTTAAGCTATATTGTGGAAGATTTTTACCGCTACGGCGTTTCCACAGCGCTTTCGATCTTACTAAACTTAAATCAGAAAGCAACCTTAAATTATTATTTAACTTCTGACACAATAGAAAGTCTATTGTCTCGCGTGGATCCGGTGTGTCAAAGGTTTAACTAGGTTTAACTAGTTAAATCAACATAACACACATGGAACGGGTTATTTTTTCACACTTTTATTGAGAAGCTCGGCTATATTAGGTAGTAAAAAATTACATAAAACTTGAAAAAAAAACAATTAAGTACTTAAAATAAAAAAACCGTCAGTACCTACAAAATGGATACTTACACCTTTATTATGAAAAATACTTTTTCGTTTGCAATTATAGGTAAAGATAATTCCGGTATCTTCTTCTTCTTCTTATCTGTCTCTATGATGATCAAGTTTGCCAGTTTCAAGTGTTTGAATTAAGTAGTATCAAGTATTGTCAATGTCACAAACTCAGTCAATTGGTCAATTTGAAACAAAAGATGGCTGTTTTGTTCAAAATTTTCGGGATATCCTCCGATGGATAAAGAAAGGAACTATTCACATTATTTTACACTCGCGTCAAGAACGCAGACTTTATTATTATTATTAAAATATATAATTATGTAACCACCAAAATTACAAAATAAAACTCAAGATAGGTATAAAAAGTAGAGCTATATAGTTGATAGTCGAATGCATCGCAGAAAATCCTCGTTTTCTTTTGTTTGACATACCTACTCGTACTTTTTTCTTCTTTGTTTATGGCAACTGTATCTTTTGCGATCAATTTTTCCAGTATTAAGACTCTTCGCTCATAGCTATAATTCATCGATGGACAAACTCGACAAGCAAACAAACACTAACAACTTGATCGTAATTGACAAGCCAATTATAAATATGTAGTACCAGGATAACCGAGTTTTGCTCAGTTTTTTTTTGGTAAATCGTGTTTTTTGGAAAATTAAACCTAGACCAATATATCGCCCCCGAAACCCCTTGCAAACAAATTTTCAAGAAAATCGTTGGAGCCATTTCCGAGATTCAGATTTACAGAGAGATCAGGCCCCTATTCAATAAACATTACAAATTGTAAAATACAATTAATTGTAAGCGGCTACAATTCTACAACTTTCTGTTTAATAAAAAAATACGATTTACTGGAGGAAAATTCACAAAATTGTAAAATTTTCTTACAATTCTACATATTTGTAGGTTTTATTAAACAGCACTTGTCATAAAATTCGACAATGTTGTCACTTTTTTACAAATTTGTAGACTTGTAATGTTTATTGAATGGGGGCCAGATATTATATGAGTAGGTACCTATACAGTATATAAACAAGGATTAAGATGCATCATTGGTAATCAGCACCGCAATAGTCATTCTTGGTTATGATTATGCAAATAGTCTGAACATTACGGAACGAATTGAGTCAAAATATTTGCAAGAGTCATGTGAGACTGCACGTGGCATACCCAACATGTTTGTTTTCCGATAGCAATTACTATATGAATATAATCGATTTCAAGGCGAATGGAAAATTGAATGCGAAGATAAATTGTGTGTAAATTCGTTCTTTCAAAGGCTACCAAAACACAACACCTATTCAATATTTATTTACAGCCCTTTATGTACGCGATGTTTATTTAGGTAGGTTTTTGAGGTTTTTGAAAATAATTTTTGGGCTAACAAAGGATTCAATGGTTGAATTGGTGTTATGTTTTTAAAATGTAGGTACATATGTTTGCCGGTCGCATAATACCTACCTAGCTTAAAATTACCTTTGTATATTTATATCTCACACGATACTATCTCTTTATGTGCAAGTGATACCGCATTACAAATAATTAATCTCATTTCATCCCTCCTTATCCCCCAGTGGTCGGCACAAAATAGTCTCCTTCCATTTCCCACTAACAGCCATCATCTCAGTAGGTATTCATACCTTTCTCACACATTATCGTCTTTCACACAATCCATCATCTACCACACGAACTAGTTTTGATATGACTTCTTAGAGAAATCAAAAACTCTTTTCATCAAAAAAATCGAACAACCCTTGCATTTTTTGATGTTACCTGGGATGTTTTACTATAGTATGTTACTATAAGATATCGTTTTATAAATAGAATAGATAGGTACTTCCACATTAAGAGATACTTTAACATTCTTGTTAATTTTGATGCACAATCAGGTAATGCTTTGTTAACAAAACTTTGGTAAAGTTATATCTTAGTATGATTTTTAGTCCTCATAAGTGATTTGTAATCATCATCATCATCTTCCTGCTTTTTCCCACGTTATGTGTGGTCGGCACAACCTGTGATCTTCTTCCATTTCCCTCTATCATTCGCCATCTCAGTACTCACTCCTTTCCTACCCATGCCATCTTTCACACAGTCCATCCATCTCTTCTTTGGCCTATCTCTACCCCTGTATGCATCCACATTCATACCTAACACTCTCCTCGTCATATGATATTCATCTCTTCTCATAACTGTCTATACCACGGTAACCAATATTAGTGAAATAACTATATTATTATACCAAGCGTTCAACTATCTAGTTCAACAGCGATAAGCATCTAAAAAGATAGTTCTACCTCAGTAATAAGTAATGTGTTATGTACGTACCTACCTATAGAGGCAATAAACGAGTACTTGTGACAAATTGAACGTCATTGCTACTTGTGGTTTAATGTCGCAACAGGTCGATTGGAAACACATCTCTTTATTGAGTGGGTGGACTCTACGACCGGAGCGAAGGTCGCTCTGAAATGTCACAGGACTTTACTTTGAAATACCTCAAAATAGCGTCATAAAGTTATGACGTGCAAGTTTGAATAACACTCACGTAACTTTTACCTGATATCCGTACCTACAAATGGCATGCACCAAAGGGTGTCAAGGAACAAAATGTTCTACGATAATTCTGAATACGATGATTTACATTGAAAATATGTGTAGAAAAGTTAAATACCTCTTAACATCACCTAAATAAGTAGGTACCTATGTAGAAGATTTGTTTCAATTCTAACTCTCCTAGTACAATGTACTACTTAGCGATTGCGAAATTCAAAAATGTAATTAAACAAAACCTGTCTCGTAAAGCTTATTATAGAATATCAGAGTACTTAGATGACAAAAAAGCTTGGGACGAATCAGCTCCAACTCTGCTAGGTGTCCCTAACAATGTTAACAAGGTTCATAATACAAAAAAAGCGCTAGGGCCCAGCGAGTTTCTTGCCAGTTCTTCTCGTACTGGGGATAGGACTGGAATTGGCACCTAGACTCACCTAGTATGTAGGACGATTCAAAATGATCCTTGTGATATTACTGAATAAAGATTATTGACTATTGACTATTATTGACTACTATAGCAATATTTTTGAAAAAGGTTGTAAATTTTATCTATACTAATTATTATAATGAGGAAAGATTTGATTGTTTGTTTGCATTGAATAGGCTCCGAAACTTATGGACCGATTTGAAAAATTCTTTCACCACGCGGGCGACGCCGCTAGCGGAAACTAGTATTTAATAAAGTGAACTATATAAATGTAAGGAAATCTGTAATAAAAATTCTTAGGATTGTACCATTTTCTGAATGTAACGCAAACACGCCTAAGCTCCTGAATCGATTTCGATTAAAATTGGTACAAAGATACCTACACTAAAACTTGAAAAACGACATAGGCTACCTTTTACCACGAAAAAAGGCACGGTTCCGTGGGATAGATTTGTTTTTGTTTTTCAAGGTAACATGCGGGCGAAGCCGCTGGCGGAAGCTAGTACTTTCATATAAACCCTCATAACAATGAGAGGAGATAAGTATAAGTCAATTCTACTTACCAAACGTGTAGTAGCAATACCCGTATAATCTTTGGTCTTACTATTATCGCCGTCTGTCACTCAAAATAAACCTTTAAATTCAGATGCTTGTTGAGTCTAGAACTTATCTGAAGTACCTTGGTGTGCCTCGGTACGTAGTTAATCTAACAAGATATGAATGAGTTCTATCTTAAGTTTCGATAGAAGCTGTATTTGAGATATCTGTAACGATACATAGTGAGCGCTGGTGGTGTAGTGGCAGCACCCCTGCCTCACGATCTGAAGGTCGTTAGTTCAAACCTGGTCGTGCACCAGGAGTTTTTCCGTTCGAAAAATGTATGTGCGCAATGCCAGTTCGAAAACATCGTGAGGAAACCGGCATACCCTAGAACCAAAAATTCTAAGGTGTGTCCTACTAATATTATAAACGCGAAAGTTTGTAAGAATGTATGGATGGATGGATGGATGTATGTATGTTTGTTACTCTTTCACGCTAAAACGGCTGAACGGATCTGAATGAAATTTGGCACAGATATAGATTATGGTCTGGAATAACACATAGGCTACATTTTATCCCGATGGGCTTGCAACCAGTCACGTATCTACGGAATACTAATCACTGTAAAATGTGGCAAATATCACGTTTGGACTACCCCCTCTAGATATCCTCAAAGATCTAAGACACTAGAGATCTGAGGAGATATCTTCCGAGCCTGGGGATTAAAGCCGTGTTTTTGACATTCATAGAGAATGGTAGAACGTCGCCGAGTTTGAAGTAAATGTATAAATAGCAATAATCAATATCAGCCGTAGTCTTCGAATGAACAGTGAGTACAGTCATCGACATAAGTAATGAGAAGCCAAACTGTTAAATTGATTGTTGATTAATAAAATAGAATCAGAGTCTTCTTTATGGGATATGTATGTCAATTATATTGCCGAATGGTTCCCGTGCCGTCTATAAGATGGCGTCGCGAATGAAGTTCATTGTATTCTTAGTATTCTTGCCACGTCGTCGTGATTAGCAGAAGTACAGTCAAAAAGAGAAAAATAGGTAAATAATATTTAAAATAAAATACCCGTTTAATACTAACAATAAGAAGTACAGTCAAACCACAGACGTACTAGGGATACTACAAACTTAGAAATAATAAGTCTTAGTAGCTCTGCCGTCTGCGCTGTAGGTTATGGGTTCGATCCCCACCCAGAATAAACATTTGTGTGATGAACACAGATGTTTGTTCTGAGTTTGACTGTCATTCTCATTATGTATTCTATGAACGAATGTAGGTATTTAAAAAAGGTATATAATTAATGAAGAGCGCTGGTGGTGTAGTGGTAGCACCTCTGCCTCACGGTCCGAAGGTCGTGGGTTCAAACCTGGTCGTGCACCAATGAGTTTTTCCATTCGAAAAATTTATGTGCGCAATGCCAGTGCTCTTAAACGGTGAAGGAAAACATCGTGAGGAAACCGGCATACCCTAGAACCAAAAATTCGAAGGTATGTGTCATAGGTTAGTTTTCTTATAAGCGGCGATGGGCTTGCAACCTGTCACGTACGGAATACTAACTACTGTGCAAAATGTGGGCATGTACCAAATGTCATGTTTGGACTTGCCTCTGACTACCCTCTTTAGATATCCTCAAAGATCTAAGTAACTAAAGATCTGAGGAGATATCTACCGAGCCTGGGGATTACAGAGTCGTGATCATATATATGTATATATATATATTTTTTTATATAATTAATCTATCAGCTATCTAGTTGCCATAGTACAAGCTTTTGCTTAGTTTGGGGCTAGATGGCTTTGTGTGAATTGTACACCAATATTTAGGTATTTATTGATTCTAAGTTTTGTATGAAAAATTGTAAGACAATATTTGTCGCTGGCAGTACCAACGTGTGCCTACTTATACCAATGTGAGATTGATCACATGACGCTCATTTATATAAATGATTCCCAATTTAGCCCTGAAACAGGGCTGCCACAAGGAACATAAACAATCCAAGAACTCTTCTTCTTCTTTGTCACTACTTCTTTTAAACCAGTGTGGTCAAAGAATTAAAGTGCGTCTAAGAGGCTCCTTTGCACTTGACATACGAGTATATTTTCAATTTTTTTTTAGGTTTTATGTCATGCCTCACGATGTTTTCCTTCACCGTTTGAGAGTATCTACTGGTTTGGCGCACATTAATTTTGCTAGCAGAAAAGGCTACTAGACCACTAGAGGCCTTACCACCAGCTCTTCGGGCAATATTAAAGTAATATAACTTTGATATTTCGTGCCATGACCTAGAAACGTCTTAGATCCCTTAGATCCTTAGATGATATCTCCTTAGATCTTTGAGGATATCCTAAAGAGCGTAGTCAGAGGCACGTCCGAATATGACATTTGGCACATGCCCACATTTTGCACAGTTCCTAGTTATTATTCCGTACGTGACAGGCTGCAAGCCCATCCTATGAGTCATTAATTTATGACACACACCTTCGAATTTTTGTTTATTCTAGGGTAAGCATTGCTTACTTTTTATTTACTTTAATAAAGTCGGGTTTGTTCGGCATTGCACACATACATTTTTCGAATTGAAAAACTCATTGGTGCACCACCAGGTTTGAACCCACGTCCTTCGGATCGTGAGGCAGCGTGCGACTGGAGTCGAACGCACGACCTTAAGATCGGAAGGCGGGGCTACTACCACTAGACCGTCAGTGCTCTAGTCAACGCTACTTAAACTGAAAATATAATAAAATAAATAAATAAATAAATATGATCACGACTGTAATCCCCAAGCTCGGTAGATATAACCTCAGATATTTAGTTACTTAGATCTTTGAGGATATCTAAAGGGGGTAGTCAGAGGCAAGTCCAAACATGATATTTGATACATGCCCACATTTTGCACAGTAGTTAGTATTCCGTACGTGACAGGTTGCAAGCCCATCGCCGCTTATAAGAATACTAACCTACGACACATACCTTCGAATTTTTGGTTCTAGGGTATGCCGGTTTCCTCACGATGTTTTCCTTCACCGTTTAGGAGCACTGGCATTGCGCACATACATTTTTCGAATGGAAAAACTCATTGGTGCACGACCAGGTTTGAACCCACGACCTTCGGATCGTGAGGCAGGGGTGCTACCACTACACCACCAGCGCTCTTAAAAATAGTTTCTACATAAGGGACATCCCTGTCTCTAAGGGTCTGGGGGGCGCGGGGGCACGTGTCTCTAGATTAACATTCCCTACCAATCGATATCTACTCTTTACTTGCTGTATGTTTTGTGTCAATAAAAACTGTGTTACATTCTGAGGTCTACCATGAGTTTTCACAATCTACACTCGCTAGCGACTGTAGTAAAAAAATGTATGAAAACTTGTACAGCGCCTCTAGCGGATAGTTGGGTACTAAAACCTCACGTAGCTAACTATCCTACGTCACAGCGTACTACAGCGACTGTAGTTTGCGCTCATTAATTTGCTTAGAATTTGGTACCATGAGTAACAATTTTGACAGATGTCATAGTAACGTACTATTACTACTGTAGTAACGTCAGCCGATTTAAATGTGACGACTCATGGTAGACGGTCTCACAACTCAGTTGGTAGTAGCTCTGCCTTCTGCGCTGCAGGTTGTGGGTTCGATCCCCAGGATAAACATTTGTGTGATGAACATAGAAGTTTGTTCTGTCTGGGTGTTATAAACTAGCTTCCGCCCACGGCTTCGCCCGTGTGGTACCTTGAAAAACAAAATCGAATCTATCCACGAACCGTATATTACTCGGGATAAAAAGTAGCCTATGTTCTATTCCAGACTATAATCTATATCTGTGCCAAATTTCATCCAGATCCGATCAGCCGTTTCAGCGTGAAATAGTAACAAACATACATCCAGACATCCATACATCCACACATCCATACATTCTTACAAACTTTCGCGTTCATAATAATTAGTAGGATTCTATGAATGTATTTGCAAAAAAATACTAGGGCATCTAAGTGCCTAAGTGAATCGAGTCGTTCTACTTGCTCGTACCTACTGAAGGGGGGTTGGTGGGAGTGGGGGTGGGAGAGGGTGTTCGTTGTTCGTCGAAATTAAATGGAGCAGCCTTGGAATGTGAACTCAATCCTTCTAACGAATCAGAACTGTAATAATCTGGATTTTTCTATATTTTAATGGCTTTTACTTTTAGAGATACGGGTATAATAGCTAGTAGCTTTAGGGCTTTAGCTGTTTTGTTTAAAATTCTCGGATTTTTTTCCGATAGATTTAGAAAGAAACTATTCGCCTTAATTCACATATTTTACTCGTCATGAACTCTGTCTTTAATGGAGTATTTAACTCTAGAACGGCTGAACCAATTTTCATGGTCTTTGATTTGTAGTATTTATCTCCGTCCAAAATTGCAGTAATTACTGCAATTTTGTAGTAGTTAATAGTTATTAAGAAAATGAATGAAAAAATATAACAAAAAAACATTTTCCCTTGATTATCCCATACAAAATGTTCATGGTTTCCGCGATAACTAATATTTGAAGTTGCGGTTAACTAGTTAAACAATAAAACTCGAGAAAACTCGAGAACATATAAAAACTAGAGCGATAAAGTTGACAGTCGAATCCATCAGGTTCAAATCGACAAGGAATTTCCTAATTCTCTATTTCCTAGCTATGATTTTCCTGATGCGAAAACAAAGGCTTTTATTTGTGTGATGGCATGTCACACGACGGCGATGCGGGCTGTCCATCAAGGATTTTATAAGTGGCCAAGTGCGAGTCACACCTCGCATAGTTTAGGGTTCTATTGTCTACGCTCTAAAATTTATAAATTATAGCAAATCTTATACCTTTAAACGAGCAATTCTTGTATACATATATATAATTGGAATCTCGGAAACGGCTCCAGCGATTTTCATGAAATTTAGTATGCAGAGGGTTTCGGGGGCGATAAACCGATCTAGCTAGGTTTCATTTTTAGAAAACGTCGTTTACCAATAAAAAAAACCAAGCAAAGCTCGGTCACCCAGGTACTAACATTTACATGAGAATCTTCTCACTTGTAGCGAGTTATTGTGAGACGTACGTAGGCACGTAAAACTAATGGTTTGTGTAAATCTATACTAATATTATAAAGAGGAAAACTTTGATTGTTTGTTTGTTTGTTTGTTTGTTTGAAATGAATAGGCTCCGAAACTACTGAACCGATTTGAAAAATTCTTTCACCAATGTGTAGAATGAACTTTCAGGATGAACATAGGCTATATTTTATGTAGGTACTTCGCGGGCGACGCCGCGTGCAGAAGCTAGTAATCTATATACATATAATAAAATAGTTTATCGTTGCGTTTGTGCACGATAATCTCCGCAACGGCTCAACCAAATCGAATGCAGTTTTCACTCATGTATTGAGATAAGCTTGGATTAAAACTTAGATTTGTTTCATCGAGATCGGTAAACAAATAAAAATGATAGGATAATTTTACTTATTCTTCGCGCGCTAGACGCTATGCGTAAAAGTAATCTAACGCGTACCAAGTCGCGGGTAATATCGTGTGTAATAAACCAGTAATCGGAATTAGGTGAGCTAATATACCTAAAGTTCTAAGACAGACAGAAAAAGTGGAGACTTCTTTACGACTAAATCATTTTTCCGGAATATTTTTTCCGGGTTTGAGGACATTAGGTACTTAGGGACATTAAATATTAAACTTTATTGATACAGAAACGACAGTCTCCACTTTCGTTACTATTCTTTGAAGTTTACGTATATTAGCTCACCCAATTCTGATCACTGGTAATAAATAACTTTCTGTCTGCCGCGCCAACGCATTTCCAGTGCGGTTTTTTCTCCAACTGCCTTGAGAGTTATAATACCTATTAATATCAAAATCTGTTTAACAAAATAATCTTAGGTTTTATAACATCTTATAACTGATCAAAGGATGCCGAAAAATACAATGAATAATAGCGTTTTATAATTGTTTTTTCGTAAATCTCTGCGGAACGCTAAAATCTATTGTTTTTTTGCAATATCACGAAAGAGTTTTTGACAAGATTATACGTATAATAACTGCGCATAAATTATTTATCAGATTATATTTCCAAATAATCTATGACCGGATAAGTAGGGTGATTCTTCAGAATTTTCATTTTGTCATTTTTTAAAAACCTTGAATTTAGAGCTAGTTCTTCAAGCTGATAGCATAAAGATGGAGCAATGAAAGATTGGTTGATAATAAGTTATTTCACGAAAAGTACATTTAAAATTACTAATATTTTACGAGATACCAAAAACTGTTTGTTGCGAACAATGATGAATAGTGAGACGATGATGAAACCGTTGAGGAGAACTAGGAGTGATGTAGGTAGTTGTGTAGATATCCTGGTATAGTGCACATACATTTTTCGAACAGAAAATTCCATCGGTGCAATTCGAACCCACGACCTTAAGATCGAAAGACCACTACCACTAAACCACCAGTGTTTTCATCTGAACTTTGATTGCGAATTTACCTCATCGTTCACTCATCGCTACTGCCAAGTCTATGGAAAAGCCACAGGTAGCATCACCAGGTTAATTCCACGGGTGGTTGCAGCTACGTCATTGACTGCTATTTCCCCGACCGCAAACATTTTAGGTACTTAGTCCGTCATCTAACCAACATCTAACTGAAGGAAGCTTTGAGAATGTGTCACAGCCAAGACCTTGGCTCCGACGGCCTTGGAGTGAGCGACTAGTGTTTCCTAAAGCGTAGGTTTTTACAAACCAAAGCTTAATTCTTTTTTTTTATTTATGGCATGGCATCTGTTTTCAAACGACTACAAAAGAAGGAGGTTCTCAATTCATCTGTATTTTTTTGTATCTGCCAATTATGAACGGATTTTGATAATTATCTTTTTTTTTGATAGGTCATACTTCAGAGGTGGTCCCATATATAAGTTTTATCGAAATTGATTAGCACTATAAGAAAAAATCAACAAAAACAAAAAATATATACCTACACAGATAACGTTTTCGTTACTGAGTGTCATGTGAAGGTATCATGCAGACGTCGGTCGTTCGAGCTATATAAACTCCTTTAAAAACTATGCAATCTTTTTTTGTTCGTTTTATTTTTTAATATCAAAAATATAATTGTGATTTTAATAAAATACCGGCGGTATTGCTATAGATATTCCATAAAAACCAGCACAAGGAAAACGTAGCATATTGCCTAAGTTTATCATTGACTAACTAAGATTGCAATTAATCTAGATTGCAAATATGGAGGCAATCGGTAAAGCTTTCAAAATAAATTCGAATTATTCAAGCTATTCTTTAAAAAAAACCTCATTTACGTGACAGTTGACAAATGAGCAAACAAAAGCCAACTTCCATTCCTAAAAAACGATTAAATGTGTATTTTATTTTATATTGATTGTATGTATGAATTGTTTTGGCAAAGGTTGAAACACACTCACGGAAATACGTAAAAATAATTCTGTTACAGACAACACAATGTACTTAACAACTTAACAAGTGTAGTGAAAAAGAAATACCTTAATACTTATGATTCATTCGAAGCTTCTGAGAAATAGTCTTATCAAGCAGATAATACACAACAAAGTAATTCTGAATAGATCGATACTTATCCTTAGTGCTAGAAAGTCATAAAACCGTGATAATACCCGTTAAATGACGGTCGCTGTTTCACAGAAAATTACTGAACCTTTTACTGCGAAATGATTTAGATACAACCAAAACGTGATGAGGACATGGTGCTGTTGCAATAAGGTGAGGGACTCTCAATGCCAATACTGATTGGGGATATTTGAGAACCTGTAAAAAACATGATCTCTACTGTGATCTCCAGACTTGGTAGAAATCTCCTCAGATCTCTAGTCACTTAGATCTTTGAGGATATCTAAAACTGGTAGGTACTTTACATCTATTTATTTTAGGCCTTCGGTTATGCCTGAATACTAACTACTGTGCGAAACGTGGCCGTGTGACAAATATAATGTATGATCGTTGGCCCTGACTACTCAATACCCAACCCCTGCCCCCGAAGAGATCGCAACTTTAAAACCAAACTGACCTAACTCAAAAATCCTTGATTATTTTGGACAAGAGATTGCATTTTGTCCTGTTTCCGCCCAAAATAAATGTGGCAGTTATAGGATTCCAGGATAGTCGATAAAGTTATTTAAGTCGTTCTACGATTTTTACTATTTTTCTTTCTTGAATTAGGTCACTTTTATTCCAAAGGTTTGAAAAGTCTACCTGGACATTAGAGTCGTGATCATGTTTGTTTCATTTTGCTTAGCCTTCCTTCCAGTTGCAAATTCCAAATCTATCTCTGCAGAAGCCGCTCTCCTTGCTTGCCGGAAGCTCAGAGGTTAGTTAATCCTTTCGTGTAAGTCCGTGGGTTATGCGCACACGCATGCAAGGGTGGTCCACCTTGTAAACGTTTTCCTCAAAGATCTATCTGGGCATCAGGTCAGAGTCAAGGCTGTATGATATTTTTGGGACTTTGCAGACTAGACTAGGCTGATAGGTAGATAATTCTAGTAAGCTTTTATTTGTCATCTTTAGAAAAAGGCCAGGTCAAGAGTACCTTAAACCGACGCGTATGTACGAAGGAAGAGAGGTAGGTACTCGTGTGTCAGGTTCATAGCAATTGGAGATCCGTGGTCTACCCCGTCAAATTTTATGTATTATGTAGGTAGGTATTGTATCTTTTGGCGGAAAACCATGATAGTATATTTCCTTATGGGCTAGACAAAATAACATTGGCACATCGCTATGAATAATCAGAATAAATCATAAAAAAACTTCAATTTATAGGAGTGATCACGTGACTTATCGATTTTAAATGTCATTTCCATAAATTTTCTTCTATACCATTAGCGACATAACTAATAAAATGTCACTTTATTTAGACCCTTTCAACGTTACTTTAGTAACTATTTACATATATCGATGCTTTGGACGATTGTTTTGCGTTTATATACCGTTCGTTTCTGAGAATCGAATAAGTAGGTACACCCGCAGACAGCATTTACTATGTAGGTAGATAATCTTCGAAGGTAGAGAAAAGGTAACAAGCTCCTAAATCGTCAAATGGTGCGGAAAAGGGTATAACCGAAACTTGTATAATTTGTCGGTCAGCTATAACCAGTTTTCGAAGGAGCAACGAAATAAAACTCCTTATTCGCCCCCAAATCGGTCAAGGTTGTCCTCTTACATGACATTGTGTAACTTGCGTAGGTAGGTACCTACCTACTCCAAATTCATAGGTACCTATTGAAAAGTATGATAATATGATTTTTTGGATTTTCTGTGATGCTTTCGACTGTCAACTTTGTCACTCTAGTTTTTATATTTTTCTCGTGTTATTTTGAGTTTTTTCGTATAATTTTGGTGATTATTTTTTAAATAAAGCCAGTGTATAATATTTGTTTTCCTAATCCATCGGAGGAAAAATCAAGAATACTTACGAAACAGCCACATCTTTTGTTAAAAATTGTCAAGTCAATTTTTAACAAAAGATGGCTATTTCACTATGACTTTGTGACATTGACAATACTACTAATTTACACTTGACGCTAGCAAAATTTATATTAGATTAATTTAAACGAGCAATTCTTGTATATATATATGTATATGTATATATATATAATCGGAATCTCGGAAACGGCTCCAGCGATTTTCATGAAATTTAGTATGCAGGGGGTTTCGGGGATGATAAATCGATCTAGCTAGGTTTCATTTTTAGAAAACGTCGTTTACCCTCAAAAAACGAGCAAAGCTCGGTCACCCAGGTACTATACCTTTTAATAGAACAAAAGTCTATGCTCTATGCTGTTCCTACCCATGACAAACGTTTGTCATGGGTAGGAATCGAACTCACAACCCATAGCACAAAAGGCTGGGTACTACTACTAACTGAGCTGTTAAACCAGTCAAAACCTACAACGAACAAAAAAAAACTTTACCCAAACAAGAACTTAAACTAACTTTGACTTAATATTATCCTCAACATTATACAAATTGCCTGGTTTCGAGTTGGCTGGTTTGAAACAAGGATAATGCAATAACGAGTGAAATAAACCTAATACACTTTATCAGGTTAGGTAAGAAACTGGTTTTCTAATGCAAATTTATGTGAATTGGCAGGAATCCCCACGAGCGACCGACATTTCCCACCAGCTACCTACGAAGTTACATGTAAGTATCGTAAATCATAATGTAAACTTGTGAAAATACCATGCTACATACCTACGATTTATTACAAAGTTTCTGTACATTATCATGTAAAACTTGACAAGTGCGGTATCCGGACGACGTTTTGTCATGTAAGTAATCAGTACCTGGATGACCGAGTATTGCTCGGTTTTTTTTTGGTAAACGACGTTTTCTAAAAATGAAACCTAGATCGTTTTTTTAAAACCTACCTTCATACTAGGTTTATTTCATGAAAATAGTTGTAACCGTTTCCGAGATTCAGATTATTTAAATTATACCTATATAATAATTGCTATAATTGCTCGTTTAAAGGTATAAGATTTTAATAATTAGTCACCAGTTGATTAACTTATACGACGTTATTACTTGGAGCAGAAAATACTATCAAGGGTAATAGGTACATAGGTATTCAAAATAAGTGTGTATCATCATGATAATTTTTCCTGCAACCAAAATGCGACCAAAAAAGGTAAAAAGAAGGCCTATATCCATTTAGATAGTAAAACTCTAAGAAAATGGTCATTTAGACAGGCAAAAGTCCTGATAAAAAGTGTGTCTACTTTGAATACTTATCAAACGTGCTTATCCAGAACGAGCAACTTTCTTTTCGAGGTGGTCAAAATGATTTGTATCAGTAACAACAATAAAAAAAAACATTATGACGTCACAAAAACAGGTTTCTAAATTTTTTACGGCTTTGTCCTTGTTTCTGTTGACGTCTGTGGTTAAAAACTTTCAAAAGAGTCCTTAATCTTTATTGACAATTAAATAATAATACCTCTATCATCAGATCTATATTCAAAATCGGTATAACTGACTGACAATCAGTGCACAGCTTAAAAGTTTTGTTTATATTATCTTTGGGTAGACGACTGGAAAAAAAAAAAATGGCGGTTAGGTTAGGTTAGATTAAGTTAGATTATAGAAAACGGAAGAAATTAATTTACGCAAGACTAGGCAGTAAGGTCTATGACTATAAGCCTGCTCACATGAGCGAATAATTTAACAATTATCTTTGGGTATAAAAAACTACCTATGAGGGATTTTCTGCGATGCAATCGACTGTCAACTTTGTCGCTCTAATTAAATATTTTTTCTCGAGTTATTTTGTGTTAGTTAGGTGGTTATTTTTCAAATAAATCCCCAGTTCTGTAGGTACGCGAGTGTAAAATAATTGAATTAGAGTGAATAGTTCCTTTCTAAATCCATAGGAGGAAATCCCAAGAGTTTTTAACAAAACAGCGATCTTTTGTTCAAAATTGACTTGACAATTTGACTGACTTGTAACATTGACAATACCTACTGCTAATTGAACACGCACATTGAATAATGAAAATTTATCTAAAAAAAAATAACAGACGCCATAGCCGAAAAGAAGAAGAACAAGAAAACTATGAGTGACACAATCAAATATAAATCTGCGCCTAGCTGTTGGCAAAATAAGGCTGGATGATGATGATGAAATAATGATTGAGGAATTTCTTCTCACGTTTTTCCTATACGAACAAAGTTGCGGGATTTCCACTAGCTAATTAATTAAATAATAGACCAGATACACTAGATTACTGTTGATAAAACCTATTAAAAAAACCTGCTCTTGTCATTTGCAAAAAACCGCATCAGAATGAGTGAAGCCCCGAACTTTAGGTATCATATTATGTAAAACCTGTTCCAAACCATAAATTTAAAGTTTGTAACATAATACGTTTACTAATTTGTTTTTGAATAAGTACCTAATGCGGCTATAGGTATCCAATTTGGGTAATCTCATTTTTAGGGTTCCGAAATCCAACGAAGAATCTTTATAGAAGGTTTTATTATAAAACAATTATAATTTAAATTTATAATTATCTAGAACTATAGGTACATGTACACGCAGCATCACTAACGAGTTACCCCCTTCACGTAGTTTTGAACCTGTACCTATGTCTACCATGAGTTGTCTCATTTAGATCGGCTGACGTTACTACAGTAGTAATATATAGTACCTTACTATGACATCTGTCAAAATTGTTACTCATGGTACCAATTTCTAAGCCAATTAATGAAGTGCAAACTACAGTCGCTGCAGTACGCTGTGACGTAGTATAGTTTACTACGTGACGTTTTAGTACCCAACTATCCGCTAGAGGCGCTGTACAAGTTTTCATACATTTTTTAACTACAGTCGCTAGCGAGTGTAGATTGTGAAAACTCACGGTAGACCTACTGCATGTCTCGTGAATGGGCCTAAACTGTTACTGACGCTGCGTGTACCTAAATAACATAAATATATACGGCACGTGCTCATAAATATACAATTTCATTCGACTCTTCACGTTTCCTACAACTCGTGAGTTCTACGAGCTGCTATAAAAATAAATATCTACTTACCTAAACAAAATTATATCCCATCCAAAAGATAACTTACGTGTTTTTATTTTTATTTGTAACCTACACTTACCTATTAATATATTTAATCTGTACCTACTGTTATGTAAAACTTAGGTTAGGTACTTTTCTAGAGATTTAGAGTGCATTTCTTATTAGCACGTAAACTATGACTGACGAAGGAATTCCTGAATTCCGGTAAATCATCAACGTAACACGGTGTAGTTATAATTATATTGAGTGGATTGAATTGTTTTATTGGCACAGTAATAGGTACTTATCTAAGTACGTACTAATGCATCAATTTATGAAATAAACATTGTTTGGGCTTTATTACAGCTACAAGAAACTATAATGCTTAGGACATCCTACTAATATTATAAACACGAAAGTTTGTAAGAATGTATGTTTACTCTTACACGCTGAAACGGCTGATCGGATCTAGATAAAATTTGGCCCAGATATAGATTGTAATCTGGAATAGCACATAGTTTACTTTTTATCCCGGAAAAATCCACGGTTTCCGTAGATTTGTTTGGGGGAGCTAAAACTAAATACCCTCTAGTCTAATCATGAAACAGGCTGCAACAAATCAACTAAGTAGTCGAGAATACTGCGTTTGCGACATAGGTTTGACAATGTGACTTCCGATCATTGTTTCCGCTACTGCAGGTATTTGCACAATCTATTGTTAGGTAATCTATCACCGCGAATCAAACTGTGCTATGACACCGGCTGATTAGTTTGCAAATAACATAAGTAGGTAGGTAGGTATCTACATCATTTTCCGCCAAGTATTATACCTACAATGAGCAAAAAAAGCCGTTTACAGTCTCTTACGCTAGACTGTCCTTCAATCGCTTTAAAATTAAAATAATAGCTGCCTACAAACAACACAATCTTATTGGTATCACTTTTCTTTGTATTGTGTTGTATGCTGAAGCAAATTGTGTTGCTGTCATGTGTTTATGTTTAAGTATGAGCTATATTGAATATAATCTGTAGGTACAGCTTGTGATATTTCAATCGTTCGCTCTCTTTCAATGGTCTCGTGTTACGGTGAGATGAATAAAAGAATAAACGCCTGGTAATTAAATAGACAGTTTTTTAAAGATGTTTAAATATATACTAACGGGACTTAATCGCGTATTGTGAAACATTCTATTTGTTTGTGATGAGTTGACTGATTGAGGGTAATCTCGTCAGTTGAAGATGCGAGCGGACGCCGGCCCTCAGTCTACTCGTGACCACGGTGATTGTAATATCATCGAAACGTCGAGGTAAATAGAATGTTTCACAATACGCGATTAAGTCCCGAGAGTATATATTTAAACATGTTTCCAAGTCGGGATAGTATTTTGAAATTTTTTTTAAAGATATCACAATATCACTTAGTTATAAATTTACTTACTTAATTATACAGAAAATTGTAACTCATTTTTGGCATGTAAGGGCATATTGATACAGAGAGCGTCACCAACTGGTAACCCCACTTTATGTTAAAATTGAAGCTGCGGTTCTGGCAATTAGTATTCAAATGAGCAAAATCTAGCAAGGAAATAGAAATAAAGTTTCGTACAAAAACCGCACTAAGCCAACAGGCATTTACTAAGCTACAAAACTTATCTGCAATTTATAACTTTATTGCCGTAAGCGCGCTAATGAAGCTAAGGTACGGAGACGATCAGATAGTGAGTCCTTCGTCGGAAAACGCCATTGTTCTGCATATAACTACTAAACGATCACATGGTGTCTGCTAATTACTGACAAGCAGACAATACGATATGATATTAATTTATCAACAGGAAATTGCGATGTGGATCACCACGTCACACACGTGATTGGTTTATGTCCGATTCTATAAGATTTTCGTAGCGATTCAGTGTAGGTATAGTTGGCTCAACGAATCTAGGCATTCGTGAAGTTAGCCGCAAGAGCTGCGCAGTATCGTTTTTCGGGAGCAATTGGAGGTGTGAGGGGGGGAAGGAACTGTACATGCGCAAACTCGCACCTGTGGCTAACTTCACGAATGCCTAGATCCGTTGGATGACCTATAGGAACTGCTAGAATATCTTTAGGGAAGATGGCGGGAGCCCTCAAACGATAGAGATGGTTGGCGTGATTTGGATGAGATCTTTGCCCAGCTATGAGACGAAACAGGTTAAAAAAACATTAATTTTGTGACACCAAAATTAAGAAAACAGATTCAAGCGGACAACATCCTTTTTATTTTTCTCTTATGTTGGTATGTAACTTAGTATAAAAAATTATAGATAATATACTACATCACGCGATGACTAAGTGTCGCTTTTCTTGCAATTTTCTTCCGTATTACTGCTAAATAAGTGGCTAACTACTTATGAGGCAGTAAGTACCTACAGAAGGTACTTTACCCCAGAACTAGAATATAATACCTACCTACCTAATATTCACAGCAAACAATTTTTTAATAGAAATGTAACTCCTACCGTCCAATAGTTCTTTCTCTAGATTTTTTTCTTTCTTTCATTTTTTGTTCTGAGGTTAGATATAGGTAGGTACTTCAAGTGAAATATACTGAATGAATGATAGAAGTGAACGAAAAGTGAACCAGCCACATCATTCAATCGCAGGTGGATAAAATTCTCAGAATGGAAGAAAACATGTCATATCGTATCAGCAGGTTAATGGCTGCGATTTGAAGAACGATTGTTTACAAAACTAAACAATAAATAACGACTATTTATTGTCTAAGCAAATTACTCAGTTGTAGGTATATTGTAGCTTTTTTCGCAGGTATCAGGTAACAATTTAACCTGCTCTACCATGTAATGTAGCTAAAGAAAGGGAAATAGTCTACTAAAAAATATGGAGATTATTAGAGTCGCGATTTTATTAAATTTTATAAAAGTACCTACATACCTATTGTGTAAATAAATATTCTATTATTTTCTGAGAATATAGACAGCTTTTTATAATTTTGTTTATGTACGTAGGTACATTTATTTATTCCTACAACTTGTTTTAGGTGTGAAGAACAAATAAGTAGGTATTATGACACTTACAAACAGTTTGATACAAATGTAGAATATCTTTTTTATACCCCGGTAAGGTAGGTATACAACATGTGTATCTCAACACAGATTTGATAATACTTACCTATATCTCCCCAAAAAGATCTTGAAGATTTTAATTTCAATTTCTCATCTGTCACCAGATTTATGTTGAATTATCATCCGCATTTGCGCATGCGACGCAAATGTGACGGAAAAAAACATAACACAGTTGCTAATCTGATAAACCTGTCAATTAAATAAAAAACCGCTCACATAATAACGTAATCTTTTTTTTTATTAATATTTTACTTTTATCTTTATAACGCCACCAAGATTTGTTAAGGTGCAACCAAACTTTTCAATGCGGAATTTGCTACCGGTTGTTATGTCGCTTTATGTCTTCTTCTTCTTTTTATATAATAATAATAATAATAATAATGCTGGACAATCCACACAGCATCATCTAGCCCCAAAGTAAGCTAGTCAAAGCTTGTGTTATGGGTACTAGATAACTGATATATTTAATACATTAGATATGTACATAGATAGATATTTTTTATTATACATAGAAAATACCCAGACCAACGGAACAAGTTTCTGCAGACCGTACACAAATTTGTTCCGCGGCGGGAATTGAACCCGCAACCTCTTGCGTCGCAGGCGAACTCTCGCCCGCTGCGCCACTGAGGTCGTCAATATGGTATCTGTTTCTTTTGAGATCAATTTTGCCAGTTCCTAATCACTTCTAACTGTCGTTTCTGTGTCGTTTCTCACAGTCACGTTGTGAACCACACAGAATGCAATTGATTCAAAGACATTTTATTTACTGACGTAGTTTGACCAAAAATTAATGTCACTATAAAGTCACTAATGTCTTCTCTGTTTGATAAATCAAACGCTATTTGAGATGCTTATGCTAGAGGTCAAGGTTGTGAGTAGTGACTGCTTAACGTATCATGCTTGTACATTCATCCCATGCTCTGGAAAGCACATTGTCCCGGCTTTTAAAAAGCTGATAGGACTCACATACCTAATAAGTTACTCTAAGGGACTCACAAGAGTTGACCACTGATTCATATGACCTTAACATGCTAACAGCGCGATTTTCGAGTAGGAATCGCGCTCAGCTTAATCCACTTCCGCGTTAGTGTGGTTACACCCTTATTATTTACCTAACTGCGACAATTGTCGTACATTATCTTTGGGTGTTGGTGAACGGAGACGGCTCGAGACAGTTCACTGACATTTAATGACGTCTACCTATATAAATCTAGAACTGAAATACGACCTCTAGAGTAGCCTTAAAGGTTTTGGGCCTCATAAAATTAAACTATCTCTATCTTGAACTGAAATACGACCTAAGTAGCCTTTTATAGGTTCTGGGTCTCGTAAAATTAATAAAATATTTTACTTGGGTACATTTATAATATGGATGGACTGTGTGAAAGATGACATGGCTATGAAAGGATGATTACTGAGATGACGAATGATAGAGGGAAATGGAAGATATGATGTGAGAAAAGGGCAGAAAGAAGAAGACTTAGGTACCTAAGTAAGTATTTCCGGAAGAGAGTTGGTGAATAACCTAACCATTCCAAGTTCTTTTGAGCTTGTGACCTTCCGGCGGCCTATAAATAGGTACCTATAGTTAATTATCGAGAATCCTAATAAGTACGAACCTAAAACCTTGAAATTGAAACTTGAACTAGAACATTGAAACTTGAGCCTTGACCTTTGAATGTCAGGAGATAGGTACTGTTGGAGCGTCATCTTGGAAAGCGAAGTGATAAGACTGCGTCAAACAAGTGCGCTATCGGGTCGGTATAAACATCTGCGGGTTGCGTCTGCGTACAGTTCATCCAACGGATCTAGGCATTCGTGATGTTAGCCGCAAGAGCTGAGCAGGCCCGCCGCAAGCGGGCGTGCAAGGCGTGCACCGCACGCAGGCGGCACGTCCAGGGGGGCGGCAAATCTAGGGATCCATCACTTAACATAATATTCTAAGTCATTGTTATAATACCCACCTACAGTTACCTACTATTTTCTCGAAAATTTCGTTAGTTTCTGTCCGATCACCCGCTCCAACAGGTGAAGGTTTATTAAATTTTGTTTTGGATTTATTTTCGCAATTAAAATCTCAACATTCAAAACTTAGTTGCGCGGTCAAGGTTATGATAATGGTTCTACTATTGCGTGGAAAACAATTTTAAGTTCCATGCTCGGCTCATAGTCTTAATTTTTATGTAGTCAATGATGCAGAAAATATCACGCACAAAACTGAAAACCTAAACCAGCATTTCCCAAAGTAGGCGCCCCCATCTGCCAACGGACGGAGGTAAAACCGTTACAAAAAAATTCAAAAAGTTTCAATATCCCACTTCATAAAAATACTTATAAAAATAAAACTAGATCACTTAGCTTGTTTCTGTAAAAAGTAATATAATCTTGGATATATTTACTGTGTTTTATACACAAAAACAAGGTCTATAAATTTACAAACATAAAATCTTATTGGAATTACGTAAATACATCCTGCAGGATATACACCTCCTTGGTCCTACTTGACATAAATACTTATAAAAAGAAAACTAGACCACGTAGCTTGTTTCTGTAAAAAGTAATGTCATTTGGGGTATTTTATCTGTGCTTTAGGACACTAAAACAACCGAGAATGGCAACAATTTATTTTTATGAGTGAACTGCCGACACCCATTGTTTCGCTAGTCTATGACGTCATCCATGACTCACGATTATACATATTACCAAAGACGCAAGGAGATATTTTAACGGCTTCTACAGACCGGAAATTTATCCCGCTTGCTAATAACATAAACTTGTTCAAACAAAAGTAAACTCTATCACACCGAAATTTGAGTTTCAAGTGGCTCGGCTGCGCTGTCGCCCCGGGGCGTTTCCGCCTGTTGACGAGTTAAGGGCACTGCAGGCATAAAGGGCGCCCCCTTAGGCCTGCAGCGCCCATAAGGGGGCGCCCGTAAGAGACCCAGAAAAAACCCAGAGTTAACTTGAGACCTTAGCGCCGTTGTGTACTACCTACTGCGCTCAGGTCTCAAGTTAACTCAAGTTAAGCCCTATGCTGCGGGTAAAAATCTCGTTTAGAATGAATGTTAAATTTCCGCTAATATTTCTCACAATCATTAATTTAATTTGAAGTTTTAGTGGTTTTAAGTAGCTGAAAGAATCGGGGCGCTAAAAAATAATTTTATGGGGGTGAAAAAGGGTGAAATGAAAACTCTAGTATGAAACTTTATAACGCGTGGAGCTATTTTCATGAAACTTTGTTTGTGTACTGTAAATAAAAATGTTGATCGACACGTGTTTCAGGATTTTTAATATATTAAAAAATCCTGAAACACGTGTCCATTAATTTTTTAAAATCTTTAGAAAGGGGTCAATGTTTGTATGGGAACTTTTTAACGGTAGTGCGATTAGTCTGAATTTTTATTTGGATAGGTATTTAAGATGCAAAATAAATGGACACGTGTTTCTGGATATTTCAAAATAACCCTCTTAGAAGGGTAAAATGGGGTGTCAAAGTTAGTATGGGATTTTTTATGAGTTGTGTGATTTGTTTGAAACTCGGTTTAGATAATTTAAATGCAAAATATTCTATATCTATATATAAGAGCTTAACCTGACTGACTGATTGACTGATTCATCATCGCCGAGCCAAAACCGCTAAAGCTAGAAAACTAAAATTTGGAAGGTGGTTTCCTTTTGTAACAAAACCACCCAGAAAGGTGGGATTTTTGGAAATTCCACCTTTAAGAGGGTGAAAAAGGGTGAAAACGTTAGTATGAAACTCGTGGAGCAATTTTCATAAATCTTTGTTTGTACACTGTAAATGCAAAATGAATGGACATGTGTTTAAGGATTTTTCAATATAACCTTCAAAAAGGGTAAAATAGTGGGTCAATGTTTGTATGGTAACTTTTTAACGGGTGGTGAGATTGGTCTGAAACTTTGTTTGTGTACCTACTGTAAAATATGCAAAATGAATGGACGTGTTTTAGGATTTTTCAATATAACCTTCAAAAAGGGTAATATGGGGTGTCAAAGTTTTTATGGGTTTTTTTTATGAGTTTTTGTGATTTGTTTGAAACTCAGTTTAGATACTTTAAGTGAACGAAGTCGCGGGCGGGACAGCAATGTCATCTACAAAATGGTGGTCGATAATTTGCAAACATTTACCAGATTAAAAATTAAAATCTTTAGAGAGCTTTTTCTTTTAAGAAATTATTGCTCTGCAAATATAAAGGCGAAAAGAGTTCAGTTTCTGCAAAAAACAATTTATACGATTCAAAAAAAAAATTTGTTTTTCTCATTATTCTTTTTTTTTATCACACCCTTATGAGACAACAATAAACAGCCTTTCTGACAAGCTCAACGTGGGTAGTCGTAGATAAACAGGGGCGGCATAATCGGTATTGCACACGGGCGCTGAAATAGCTAGCGGCGGGCCTGGAGCTGAGTAGTATCGTTTTTCGGGAGCAATTGGGGGTATGAGGTGGAGGGGAGGGAACTGTACGTGCGCAAACTCGCACCTGTGGCTAGTTTCATGGATGCTTAGATCCGTTGGATGACCTGTAATGGTAATGTTACCTACGTCGGTCGCGCTGTTATGGTCGAATAATAGGGGGGAAGTTGGGAATAATAAGTTCTGCCCCCCTTTTTGAAACGGGGGAACAGATAGAACTTTTATCGTCATCAAAAGAATTGGCCTTAAAAAAACAGCCTTAAAAAAAATGTCTGTTTGTCTGTGAGTTCGTTCCCACTGATCTCCACAACGGCTGAACCAAATCGAATACAATTTTCACAATATAGAGATAAGATTGCAATAAAACTTAAGTTTTATTTCATCGACATGTTTGTTTCATAGTTTGGAGAGTGCTAGGTATTAATGTGGATGGATACAGGGGTAGAGGTAGGCCAAAGAAAAGATGGATGGACTGTGAGAAAGATGACATGGGTAAGAAAGGAGTGAGTACTGAGATGACGAGTGACAGAGGGAAATGGAAGAAGATCACATGTTGTGCCGACCCCACATAACGTGGGATAAGGGCAGGAAGATGATGATGATGTTTGTTTCATCGAAATCGGTTGATAAGTAAAAAATATTTTTATTTAACTTATTTTTTTCGCACGCGTTGGATGCTACGCTAAAAGTAGGTAGGTAGAGATGATTCAGTCTAAAAATTCACGCCCCTCCACTTGTATTGTACCGCATGTAGAGGTATATACCTACATTGGAAATACATTGGAGGGGCGAGCATTTATAGACTGATCTACCTCTACCTAATCTAAAGCGTACGAAGTCGTGGCTAACAGCTAGAAAATGGTATAAGTAAACAATGGCAAGTAGGTAAACAAGTTACAAGATACCAAGCCTATTACGATTTCTACCTGTTAGGTATTACTAATGTGCAGTTCAACACCACATACATGTAACTATCGTTATCAGTAGGTACCTACTGATAAGAAAAACAATGAACTGTCGGCCCTCATCACGGCTTAGTATACTGTTGTTCAACCTTTGAGGAAAATGATAAGGCTTAATTGCGGTCACAGGTATCATGTCTCAGCTATTTCCTGAAATACTTTTCGCAAAAGTGACTTTAAATCCTTAGATTTTTACCCGACATGTGAAAGAGTTGTTTTGGGTTGGTGAATCTGTAGTAGAGCTACCTACCTGAACCTAGCCCAAAGATTTCGAAATCCAAAGTACGCTCGCTCTACGGAACTGCTACGCCAGAGCGGCGCTATGCGATTTACATAATCATAAAATTGTCTAAAAAATCACTAAAGTTTGTGCGTCTTCCCACGCGTGGTATTTAGAAAGATAAGCCTAATATATATGCTAATCTAGATCACAGGCTATATATATTCCTAATATCATCTAAATCCGTCTAGCCCAGTGGTTCCCAAACTCTATTGTTTCATAGACCACTTTCAAAATTTTGCTGGATCCGGTGGACCCCTACATCTACATTACTACCAAAATCTAAATCTTGAAAAAAAAACGATCTTTTCCATTTCCAAATTACCATTTTTTTCTCAATTTATTTATTATTGAGAAGGTTTAATTTAGGTATCATATTAGTTCACATAACAAGCCAACATTTTAGTTATTCACTATCGAATCAAATTAATTTTCATGCACCCCTGCTTACGATTGTAGACCCCCATTTTTTTCACGTCCAATACGTAGACCCCCGTCGGGACTCCCGTGGACCCCTGAGGGTCAACCTGGACACTTTGGGAATCACTGGTCTAGCCGTTAGGTGTGGTTGAGTCACCAACAAATATACAAACCTTCCAAAAAATATCTCAAAATCTTTATGATTTGATTGAATAAAACTATTTTTACATTGACAGTCTAGCTTAGTCTAGGTAGGTACCTATACCTGTGTCACGTGACTTTACCCGCTATTTGTTCTGCACTAACACATTCTATCGCATTGTTGTCTGTTTGTTTTGCCATTAAACAATAGTTCCGTTTGTAACACAATGCCACTCGAACAGAAATTATTGTAGGCCGTTAAATAACTAATACCTAGTACCTAAGTAGGTATCTGTATTCAAGACTTGAATTCCCGCAAATTCGTTCCACCTATAAGTATAAAGCACGTGAGACAATCGTTGGAAACAACAATTCCGCTTTCAGAATTAATTTGAATAACCTATCATCATCATCCGCAGCCGACTTCACCCACTGCTAGGTATAGGCCTCTCTTTGCATATGCCTTTGTCCACGATCTGCTGCTAGCCTCATCCAGGTCCGGCCCTCGACGGATGCTATGTGGTCAGCCCACCTCGCTACCGGACGACCGACGCACCTATACCCGGTTCTTGGACGCCATTCGGTTAAGGCCTTACCTACTCCACCTGTCGTCACCTCGCCTTACCAGGTGTCCTGCCCAACTCCACTTAACTTCCGTTATGCGGTTCCCAACGTCAGAATAATCTAGGTAGGTAGTTTGAAATGAATGACTTTACATAACTTTCCTCCTTTCATAAATCCTTGGAATCTTGAAGGATATTTGACCTTCACCTCTGTTTTCCTCATCATTTCTGTCCACATGGATGGAAATAGAAAATAGATACTCTGTATTATTCTTGTATTTTTTAAATTTTTATTCTTATTGTTATTTTTTGTGTGATATGGGTCTTTTTTGTGCCTGCAATAAACTGATTTTATTATTATTTATTTATTTATTAAGGTATCTACTTAATCCTTGACTACAGTACAAATTCTACCTAAATTAAGCGTGCAAAGTAAGAACGATTATAGTAAAAAAATGGCTACGGAAAATATGGTATGGGCATGTTATGAAGAGAGTTGAATGTCATGTGACTAGGCTAAGAGAGTGCTAAGTATGAATGTAGATGGATATCTACAGGGGTAGAGGTAGGTCAAGAAAAGATGGATGGACTGTGTGAAAGCGGACATGGGTAAGAAAGGAGTAAGTAGGTACCCAGATATCGAATGACAGAGGGAAATAAATAAATATTGGTGAATAATTCACACAACGCCATCTAGCCCCAAACTAAGCAAAGCTTGTACTGTGGGAACCAGATAGCTGATAGATAATTGTATATTAACACCCAGACACAGAACAAACATCTGCGTTCACCACGAAAATATGTTTATCCGGGGTGGGGATCGAACTCACAACCTCAATTTTTTCTTCCAATTTTGTCTTTTCTTCCGTGAAACTCTGTATATAGCGCGCATGCTAGCGGGGGCGGAAGCGGTTTTCTACTAAATCAATAGGGTACAAAAATAGTAGGTAAGGTAGGTAGGTACCTACTAGCTGAATTTGACCTAACTAGACGCACTATCCTTACTAACATTTTACTTGTATTTGACACTACATTTAACTGAGAATAGTTATACCAGAAGTTAGTCAATTCCTACATTAGTAACAATAATATATGGATGTTTACCTACATTAATTGTGTGGTAGGAAACGGACATGGTGGAATAGGAAGGTCATCGCCATAACTATCCACAAACGAGACGGAAGCACGAAAGGAATCTATAATTAATTGGGCTGGTGTTGACAAACACTGACCGACTTGTTTACAACTCACACCATTACCTACAATAGCTTAACCAGTAGTTTGGCTTACCTTCTGTTTTGTGTTGGTGAACTTTGATAATTTCTAGAAAGTACTTACTTACCTATATATTTACTAACTCCTACACTTAATTTAATAGCAAATTGTTAAGCACCTTTGAAAGAAAACATTATCTTCCTACCCTTACGTGAATCTTCTTCCATTTCCCTCAATCATTCGTCATCTCAGAACTCACTCCTTTCTTACCCATGCCATCTTTCACACAGACCAAAAGTTTTTTCAAAAACCTTTGAAAGGGTGGCGTAGTCCTTAGCAAGGACATCGATTTCTTTTTTTACATTCTGTTTGTAAATAATATGAACTACCCCCTAAATTTACCTAAAATAAACTAATAGTGAGCATGAAAAAAAAACAGCTGTTTTTTTTTTAATACAAAAGAAGTTAAAAATAAAAAACTTGAGAGGTGTCAAGGGACACCCGGATGGAACGAAGTTCCTTTCGATTAATTTGTGAGAGAGAGAGACAGACAGAGAAACATGCGCACGCCGCACGGCTTACAACTATAGCAAAAAGTGTCGTGACAACTTTTCGTGAGATTTTTTTCCGTCTAGCCCCCTTTCACAACGCGCGATAAGGAACTTCGTTCCAAATGTTTTAAATATTGATGGTAAAATATATATGGTAACTACCTACATAGTAGGTAGGAAGGATCATACAAAAAAGCGCTAGGACCGAGACGAGTTTCTTGCCTGTTCTTCTCGTACTTGGGTTAGGTTGGAATTGGCACATAGATTCACCTAGCATGTAAGACGTTTCAAAGTGATCCTTGTGATTGTACTGAATAAATATTTTTCAATTTCAATTTCAATTTCAGTAATCATAATTTTACAGTAACTCAACATAGTAGCATCACAATGTAAAGTAAATGTAAAAGGTAAGTAATAAGAAAAAAACATTAAATACATTATCAGGTATTTTTATTGCTCTTATTTTTACTAGCTTTCAAGTCTCTATACGCCTGAATGGCGTCTAGCCTGGCACGCTCTCGCCTCATCGCGTCTGCAGCGGAGGGCGCCTTACTTGTGCTCGTGGTCTGATCGTTACTGAGGAGTTTAGTTAGCAGCAGGTCACGACGCCCCGGCTGGAAACAAATCACAATATATATACATAATAATAAAACAGTAGAAACCGGTGTTTGTACATTGAAAACATCCTACTAACATTATAAACGCGAAAGTTTGTAAGAACGTATGGATGTAAGGATGTATGGATGTATGTTTGTTACTCTTTGGTCTGGATGAAATTTGGCACAGATATAGATTATAGTCTGGAATAGCACATGGGCTACTTTTTATCCTGGAAAAAGTACGGTTCCCGCGGGATACATTTGTTTTTGTTTTTCAAGGTACCACGCGGGCGAAGCCGTGGGCGGAAGACAGTAATAAAAAAAACACGTGTATCATCATCATCGTTTCCCTTTTCCCACGTTATGTGGGTCAGCACAACATGTGATCTTCTTCCATTTCTCTCTCTCATTCGTCATCTTTCACTCAGTCCATCCATATTATCTTTGGCCTATCTCTACCCAATATCATCATCTTCTAACACATATCAGCGATTTTTTGATTTTTTTTGTCTGTTCATTCGGTTTTTCGCGCATTTTTAAGTCGTTTTCATAGGTGGACCTATTAACATAATTGGGAACGGAATATAGCCATTGTTTGATTATAATGATACCAGATATATATGGAGGTAACATGATTAGGTTTAGAGACGAGTTTGCCTGTTCTCGTACTTGGGTTAGGTTGGAATTGGTACATAGATTCACCTAGCATGTAAGACGTTTCAAAGTGATCCTTGTGGTTTTATTGAATAAATGGTTTTCAATTACAATTTTAAAAAGTTCCCTTACCCTGGGTGCTCCGCCAGTGGCCTTCAGCTTTCTGTTGTTGAAGGTGAGGGTCGGCGGCGCGTGCGTGATGTCACCAAACTCCACTCGCTCGTATACCAACTCCTGACGCTCCTTTAAAGTCTGGAATTGAGTAAGTCATTTTTAATTTTTATGATTTCCTAAGTTTCCACCCTGACTGCACTGTTACTAATAATCTACTTGGCTAAAATGTATGAAACAGCCTTTTTTTTTTGCGCTCAGTGTTGGTTTGTAAGAAAAAGTTGTTTATATTGATGGCAACTTTAACCCCCTCAGGTTTTCCGAAGAAGTCTGGTATAAATATAAATATTGGTGGACATTTCACACAACGCCATCTAGCCCCAAGCCCCAAACTAAGTAAACTTGCAAAATGGGATAGTATGTTGAGATAAGACAGACTATTGAAAGTATCAAAATATCAAAATAGGATGGCAAAAATGTAACAATGCAAGTTTTTGCATGATTATTGTGGTGATAATTATTGCAGAGTGGACACACTGAAGCGAACAATTATTAAATTTGTAGGGTTATCATTTCAAACTTTTCACGAGTTCTAATGAAAACCCAGATATCTCAGAGGCTAGGGATTCATAATAGCTAGGTGTTAATTAATATAAAAAGTAGAATCTTACTTCTTGTGCTTTTTCTTGCTGAGCTTTCTTTTTAAGCGTTTGTTTCTGTGTGCGTGTTAGCTTGGCCTCCTTTGGTTCTGGTTTCCTGCCGCCGGTGGCACGGCGGATCTTCTTCGCACGATACTCTTTGAAGTCTGCCATGCGATCTCCTTTTACATCGTCATCTTCTAGATCTTGCTAGAAATTGTTTATAAGTAATAAGTTATTTGTACAAAGCACTGGTGGTGTAGTGGTAGTGACGCTGTTTTTCCATAGGTCGGGTTTGAATCCAGTTGTACACCAATAGATTTTTTGTGTGCTATACCAGTATTCTCTTATGATGTAGGAAAACATCGTGAAGAATCTGGTATATCATAGAACCTAAAAAAAAATTGAAAATTGTCAAATGCACAAAAGGAGGCTTCCACCATACTGGTTTAAAAGAAGTAGTAAGTACCTA
This sequence comes from Cosmorhoe ocellata, assembly GCA_963675405.1. NCBI lineage: Eukaryota > Metazoa > Arthropoda > Insecta > Lepidoptera > Geometridae > Cosmorhoe > Cosmorhoe ocellata. The sequence continues at coordinate 721,180 of OY776254.1, read as the reverse complement.
AATACGTAAAAACTAGGTTATAAATAATAGGTTAGCATGGTATTGACATGTTAAGAGCAATGAATGTCGTGATGAGGATAATGTTAGGTATAAATGTGGATGGATACAGGGGTAGAGGTAGGCCCAAGAAAAGATGGATGGACTGTGTGAAAGATGACATGGGTATGAAAGGAATGAGTACTGAGATGATGGATGACAGAGGTAAATGAAAGAAGATCACATGTTATGTTGACCCCACATACTCATGGAAAAAAGGCAGGAAGATGATGAAGTAACTAAGTATAGTTCGCTCAACGAATCTAGGCATTCGTGAAGTTAGCCGCAAGAGCTGCGCAGTATCGTTTTTCGGGAGCAATTGGAGGTATGAGGGGGGGAAGGAACTGTACATGCGCAAACTCGCACCTGTGGCTAACTTCATGAATGCCTAGATCCGTTGGATGAACTATACCCACTTACAGGATAATAATCATCTTCAGTCACTTCTCCATGCAGGGCTTTGACGGCACTATTGATGCGAAGAGAGAAACCTCGGCCCGACTCTCCGGGAAGCTTGCGGAGCCTGGATATTGGATTGTCCCCCACTCCGCTGCTATTGGTCCCTGAAAGGAGTAGGTTGTGCACAGTAAGTTATATGTAAGGTTCTTACTCTGCTTCTGCTTCTGTTGTCTGAGGAAAATTGTGTTTTTAGCATGGTTAAGTAACATCTAACTAAATATACAAACTTTCACATTATTATGGAGAATTTTACAATATAATCAGCATTGATTTTAAGTTTGATTAGCAAGTTCTATAGAATATTTATAAAAATATTAAGAAATGTGTACAGGCTATACATATATGCTTTATTATTGCATGGAACCTACCTTGATGGTGTAGTCTTTTTGGATTCTTTTTCTTTTTTATTTTTTCTTCTATTTTATCTTTATTTTGAAAAGCAAACAGTCTTGTGAGAGATTTGGGGACAGGTTGTTCATCGGGGTCCTTGGGCGGAGCATTTATCTTTGATTTTAGGCTGAAAGAAAAGCATTTAGTTTGTTAGTTCATACCATATCTAATTTTGAATAGGTTAACCTACTAAAATGGGTAGGTAAGTACTTGATACATAAATGGGTAAGTACATTTTTTCTCGTCTTGCCTGTTGCACTAGAGGGTCCTTGACACCACGATGCTTTTTTGCTGGTATTTTGCGTCCCATTTTGTGCCACTTTATAAAGTTCCTTGCCGAATTTCTATCTTTACGTCAAAGAGCTTCTTCACCAAAAAAGAACACGTTTACATCGTGTTATCCCGAAAGCAAGTAAATAATCCCTAATCATATGATAACTTAGACGAACTTCGTGCGTTTGATTCAACTCAACTCACTCAACTTGTAAAACTTTGTTTTATTTACTTTGAAATAACCAGAAATAACCTCAAAATTCTAAATCCTAAAATTCCCACGAAGACCTGTATCAATGTCATCAATTCGCATCTTTCACTGTCATTATACTAGTGTACTTGCTGACTGACAGTGACATATATAACATTGAAATATGTGAAATAATATACTTTGTTGGACTAATTCTTTCTATACCTGTAATTTGAATTTATCTTGCTTTGTTAGTAAGATCTGGTACACAATAGGTACGATTTAATTAAATTAATTTTATGTAATTAGCTTATTGAAAAATAAACTAGTATCCCAAAGTAAAAGGATAAAATAACATTGATATAAAAAATTGCAACATTTAATTGAACTACAAACATCAGGCGATTTCCGAATACGTTTATTTATTGTCTCTTGTTGTGCGCTGCGCGGGAGGGGGCTTGTTTTTTAGAAGCAAGCAAGGTCGTTCTTTGTGTCAAAAAATTACTTCTTGTGACGAATAAAAATTTACAAATAAACCATTAACTATTACTTCAGTGATTGACTATTTTGTGTTCAAATAAAACTATCGTGCTGTGTGTATGTCGTGCGTAGTCTTAAGGTTTTAGTGAAACCCGCGTACTCCATACGTTCCAATGAGTTTGGGAGGAGGTCAAAACACAGAGGGAACAAATGCAGGAGGAATATACGTTCAATTTAATCAGGATTGCACGTAAGTAACACTATCGCCCACGCAGGGGCTTTATGACCCTGGTCTCTTGGTACAACGCAGGTCGCGGGTGTCTCAGCTGTCTCGGTTCCTTGAGATCTGTTGCGAAAGCGTATATTGTCACGAATTAGCTACATTTTATCTGGCAAGAGTGTCATTGGCGATGATGCAATATGTCATTGCCAGGTATTTCGTAACCAGCTCTTCACTCCAGGAGCTGCACCTTAGCATTAGAATTTTCTCCCAGCGTTTACCACAACAAAGCATCAAGCCTTCATTTCCCAAACTAGTTTTTGTTGACAAATAGCAGCTGATTTTAGCTGTTCTACTACAAACAGCTGATTTAGTTTATAAACATTGGAACTGATAGTTTCCTGTTTGTAGGTAGATACAGTACCTAGTGCCAGTTAACTGAAACTGAAAAAAAAATCCTGAACACTAATTCAGGATGCATTTTTTTTCCGGACAACTAACCTACATGTTGAAATACTTTTTCCTGACCATAGAACAAAAAAAATTTAATAGACATACCTAATAAATTAGAAAGTTGAGAGAGATCCAAAAGTGAGAAAAAACTTTCATAAGGATTATAGGTACTTAATTAAACTAGGTAATACTTTCTCTTGTAGTGAAATATAGTTGCTTTCATACTAATTTTCGTCAATGTTAAGATAAAATTCAAACAGAAAAACCTGCCTTAAAATTACCTAGCACTGGCTGACTTTGAACTGTTAATAGTATATTTTTACCTGACTGCAAAGGAGGGTGTAAGTGCTTGGGGTGTATTGTATGTACCTATGTGAGTGTGTGTACGTTCCTTTGGCTCCTGCTGTAGCCCAAATTGCTGAATGGATTTTGACAAATGATGTATCATTGCTAGATTCATCTGAACCACAAGAGTGACATATTATGAAATAAATGATTGATTCAGGCGTGATTTTCTATTGAGTTTCTATTTAAGGTGTGGTGTTGGGATTATTAATATTAATAATATTTCTATAAGGCATTTTGTGGGGCTCATTAATATTAATAAGCTTAATTAATAACCTCATTAGATAATAGTTTTAGCGGGAAAGTACTAGACATTTCCGGCCTTTTCAGTATATTATGAAATGTCCAAAAATACATAATAGCTTTAAAAAAGCAATTTTTACATTACCTTCAGTAAAATTTTATTTATTTTTGAAACAATTACTTGTTTTATATTAAATCCAATTAAATTGCCTATGATGTATGATGAAAATTGAGAAGGGTATGCTAAGATGGTTTGGGCATGTAGAAAGGATGGATGAAAGGAGAATGACGAAACAGTTGTATAAGGAGAGTGTGAATGGAACATTTGGAAGGGGAAGACCACGGCGTACGTACCTCGATCTAATTGGGGACGTACTAGAGAAAGGCCAGGTCCAGAGTACCCTTAACCGACGCGCATGTATTAAGAATGTAATGAGAGTGAATGAAGCAAAAGAAGTATGTCAGGATCGTAGCAAGTGGAGATCCGTGGTCTCTGCCTACCCCGTCGGGAAACAGGCGTGATTTTATGTATGTATGTATGTATGTATGTATGGAAATTGCCTATGGCTCAACTTAATTGGAATTCTATATTTTATTGTTGATTTAATGTACATACATACAGTACATTCAACTTAAGACTTTTGTGATATCAGTACCTATCTTGTGAGTTTTTTTTACAATGAGTGCCCATTTAAATATATTTTGAATATTTTTAATTAAAATGAATAAAACTCATACTTATAATTACCTAGATAAATCAGCTCCGACTTGGCATAGCATCCTTAACAAAATTAATAAGGATCATAAACTTAAAGCGCTAGGGCCCAGCGAGTTTCTTTTCAGTTCTTCTCGGACTGGGGATAGGACTAGAATTGGCATTGACTCACCTAGTATGTTAGACGATTCAAAATGATCCCTGTGATTTTATTGAATAAATAATACTCATACTTGGTACTTGGTACTTGGTGAACGGACTGGTTTCCGCAATTAGGCTGCATGCGGGCCCCTTTTGCGTGTCGGTGGAGGTTGTTGCTACTCTATCCATCCGATGTCCTCCAGGAAGGCCAGCACGTTGTTGATGTTGGCGCAGGCCTCTGGGTGTTCTTGGTGTCCCAAGGTGTTGAGTTCGTTGAGTCGCCACGCTATCGCACTCTGTCAGCACGTGCGCGGCTGAGTCTTCGTTGTTCATGCACCCCCTACATAGCGGGCTGTCTGTAATACCCAAATTAAATAGGTGTTTGTTTAGTGAGCAGTGACCTGTGATTATTCCAACGGCTAGTCGGAGTTTGTCACGCTTCAGATTGAGGAGCTTTCGGGAGTATCTCGCATTAAGGGTCGGGAACGCCTCCCTCGACTGCCTGCAGTCTGTCATACCTGCCCATGTTCTCTGGTGTTGTTTGGTTGTGTTATCACGGATCCAGGAGCGGAGCTGGCTGATGGGGATAGGAATTATCGGCTCTGGTCCGTAAATGTTAGTTGCCGATCCCCTTCTGGCCAGTGCGTCCGCTTCGTCGAATAATACTCATATAAGTATTTTGAATTTTGATTCCGTTAGGAGACAATAGCGATGCTATTTTTTATGCCTATATGTTAATAGCATCAAAATTTTTTCTTATCTTAGTCAACAATATCCATTATTTCTGTTATTGTGTTTAATGAGATCATCAACAACAATTTTATTAATTGGTCATCATTAGATACAAATCCTTCCTTTCTGCTTGTTCAAAGATAGCTCTATAATGTACAATCATTTCAAGAATTCCAGTCCTACTAATATTATGAGTAAGTAACTAGTACTATATCTATACCTAATCTACCTAATTTTAGAGATGTCTCTGAGCTCCAACCAGAACTAGTGACACAATAAAAAAAACATCGAAAAAATTTCGGGGTAGGTACCTTATCTGCCAGAGTAAAAGCGTAAATGTGCTTGCCGTCCAGTACGTATACCATGAGTTGTCACATTTAGATCGGCTGACGTTACTACAGTAGTAATAGTACGTTACATGACATCTGTCAAAATTGTTACTCATGGTACCAAATTCTAAGCAAATTAATGAAGCGCAAACTACAGTCGCTGTAATACGCTGTGACGTAGGACTACGTGATGTTTTAGTACCCAACTATCCGCTAGAGGCGCTGTATAAGTTTTCATACATTTTTTTACTACAGTCGCTAGCGAGTGATGATTGTGAAAACTCATGGTAGACCTACTATCCGCGTTTTCCAGGTGTATAGTTCATCCAACGGATCTAGGCATTCGTGATATTAGCCACAGGTGCGAGTTTGCGCATGTACAGTTCCTTCCCCCCCTCCTCATACCTCCAATTGCTTCCGAAAAACGATACTGCGCAGTTCTTGCGGCTAACTTCACGAATGCCTAGATTCGTTTAGCCAACTATACGTTACTATGACATCTATCAAAATTGTTATTCATGGTACCAAATTCTAAGCAAATTAATGAAGCGCAAACTACAGTCGCTGTAGTACGCTGTGACGTAGGATAGTTAACTTGACGTTTTAGTACCCAAATGTCCGCTAGAGGTGCCTTTTTTTAGAGAGTTTACATTATGAAAACACATGTAGACCTACTGTCCGCGTTATCCAGGTGTAAGTATTATTTACGCTCTCTGTTTCCAGGTCTTTGGTGGCCGGCAGCAGTAGCGGGTACCACTTGTTCGCGCTGACAGCTGACGATGGAGTGGAGGAGATATACGCGAGCCGCACGGGCCAGGACACCTGCCTCGTGGAGCGGCTCTTCAGCAGCTCGCTGGTGGCTATCGTCACAGTATCTGCTCCCAGGTACCTTTCACCACACTGGTTCGAAAGATAAATAAATATTGGTGGACATTTTAACACAACGCCATCTAGCCCCAAGCCCCAAACTAAGCAAAGCTGTACAAGCTTTCGTTAGTTTGGGGCTTGGGGGACCAGATATCTGATAAGTAAGATTAATTAAATACTGTTTGTACTGTTTGTTTTTTGTAAATACATACATAGAATAGAGAACAAACATCTGTGTTCATCACAAATGTTTATCCTGGGTGGGGATCGAACCCACAACCTGCAGCACAGAAGGCAGAGCTACTACCAACTGAGCTGTGAGGCCAGTCGGATAACGAATAATATTAAGGTTTAAAGATTTTCTCAAAAAAAGACAGTCACATGGGAATTCCTTGATTAACCAAAGTAATTAAATGTTTCGATGGTACAAATTTAGTTGATCGCTCGATATCAAAGTTGTAAAGTCAAGGGTGGGTGTAGGTATATCGTGCGCATTGTCCAACTTACTGATATTATCTACACAAATGAACACTAAAAATATATTAGTTATTTTCTACGACAAATTTAGCTAAGTAGTGCTTTTATATATGAGTAAAATGAGCTATCATTTTTTTCCTTCGAAAGTAAATAATATTATTTACTTTAAATAATAAAATAGTTGGGTAGTATTGTGTAGTATGGTAGTTGGGTGGTAGTATTCTTATAAGCGGCGATGGGCTTGCAACCTGTCTCGTACGGAATACTAACTACTGTGCAAAATGTGGGCATGTACCAAATGTCATGTTTGGACTTGCCTCTGACTACCCCCTTTAGATATCCTCAAAGATCTAAGTAACCAAAGATCTGAGGAGATATCTACCCAGTGGCGGATTTACACATTTGCCGCCAGTAGGCTATTAAATTTAGCGTTTAGTAATTTATCATGTAAAATCGTTGGATTATTTGGTATAGGTGTATAGTATTAAAATATTGCAATTTTGTTAAATTTTTTCTCCGTGTATATTATAATTTTTATTTATTATTTTGTGTAAGGTAATAAGCCAAATTTGCCGCCCCCTAAAATTTGCCGCCCTAGGCTCCAGCCTACTCAGCCTGGTGATAAATCCACGACTGTAATCCCCGGGCTCGGTAGATAATCTACCGAGCCCGGGGATTACAGTCGTGATCATATTTATTTATTTTATTTTATAAAATAGTAAAATGACTAAATAAGACCCTTCCACTATTGTCACCACAATTGTCACAGTATTCTGCTCGGGTATCGACCTTTCGCCACACTAGTTCGTAAGTACTGTGATAAAAAATCTATATTTGACTAACAATAAAATGCACTCTGTAAAGCCTTCAATTTTCAGCTCTCCTAGGATTGGCTTAAGGCCTAAACCATTGACTTTAATTTCAGAAAGTTTTCATTTGATGGTGCAAATGTATGGGAGAAAACGAAACGAAATATAGTTTCGCAAACTAACAAAACCCATACTAAGAGCTAGTTTCACAATACTCTGTTAATTAAACTAACAGCTTGTTAGCCTTATAATCGCCTATTAAAGTTGTTTTGTGTTCCGCCATGTCTTGACAAAAGAAAATATATTACGTAAAATGAAATGACGTAAAATAAATACCGATACTTAAACATTGTTGTTAATTTTGATGCCCGATCATTTAATGCTTTGTTAACAAAAGTTTGGTGAAATTGGACCTTGGCCTCCTGCGAGCTGCGTTACATTAGTTAGTTTAAAAAGCATTTTCATAATAAAGATAAGTAAGGTATTGTTTATTCATCGATAGGGAATTTCGCAATCTTAATCCTCAAAGTCAAGTTCAGTTATGACTTCTTTCAAAACAATGACCTACCCATTTCGATAACATTATTGTTTGAAGACAAAACATACAAATGGTAACTACCTAGATAGTTATCACGATCGTTTGTACGAAGGGCTTAGTACGTGTTTTAATATTTTAAGAAACTATATTTAGTTTCATGTTCTTTCATACAATTGTAGGTATATAAATACATTCTAGGTACTGCCGATTTTAGATCTTCAAAGTTTCTGTACTTACGTAAATTTATGGAAGGAATTGAATAAATCGAAGTTTCTTAAACTATCAATACCGTTCTAAGCTCTCTGATTTCAAATCTACTTATAGGTAAATTACCTACCAACGTCCCTCGTTACCTTATTTATTAACTAACCACTAACAGTTTTAAACTTTAAACCCCTCTATTCATCCCTTTGGGAGATTTGTCCTGGATAAAAAGTATTCTACGTGTTAATCCAGGCTATAAACTATTTATGCGCTAAAATTCATCCGAATCCGTTAGCCGTTTCTGCATGATTGAGTTAAAAAACAACCCAACATGCAAACTTTCATAAAAATATTACTTATAGTAGGATATAATGATGCATATAAAAATGTAATAAGCACTTCGGTACTTGATTATTTGCGCAAGAGTTTCGTAATATTTGCACATCATTAATATTATTTTCTTTGTTTTCTTATTGGGTGATCGCTTAATGGCATACGTACACACAAGTAGCCATACGGTTTATTAGGCCCTGGCTTGAAAGTTGCTAAGCGAAGACATTGGGTTTTCAGTTCTACAAAAACCAGTACCTACCAAGCCTACCCCAGACTAGTTTTAAAAAAAGCTTAAAACTATCGTAATTTAAATTCTAGCTTTAATACACAATGACATCAGCAACCGAATGACCTTTCAGAAGCGACTATTATTGATACTTAGCACTTATAGTACTTACCTACAAAATTTTTAAATATTTTATTGCAAAAATGCAGTTGATTCACTAAATATTTACTAAGATTAACGATTTAGGCGTAAGTAATATGTAATGTTGATTCTTGAATAAATAAATAATAAAAAAAAACTAAAGCTTATCAGAAAAAAACAATAGATTAAAGAACGAGCGTTTTAAGTTTTTTTCTCTTTGGTTTTCAAGAAATGGGCCCTACTCTGTACCTACACCGAAGAACGAAAGATATGTAGAACAGATACCGAAGAATACAGATATAATCACAAGATTTTCACTCCTAGAGCTTACGTTCTCGTCTGATACTTTATTGACATTTTATGAGTCAGTCAGTATCCCAACGCTTTTTATTATTTACATTTGCGAGTCGAATTACGATTATTTTGTTATTGAATGATTATTTGATCAGGGTATCACTAACGCGTTTCTAATATGCTATCGATTATCGCGTGAGGAGTTACGTCAGTTGTGAAGCGCGTGTAAGAACGATGGTAATATTATGTTTTTTGTTATTGAGCAATCCTCACTCATTCATCCTACCTTTCGCTATGTTACGAAGAAGAAACATCTATTTTATTATGGGTTAGAGAGCTCTAGTTTTATTGGACGAGTTTTAATGCGGTTCTCAGTTTACACCACAGCTCATAATAAACCCTATTATTAGTTTGTATAGTAAAGAGCCTTGATAAGAGCCAAGTATTTCTTCAGTAAGCGCGTATTTTGAGAAATGCGTAGTACGTCAGAGCGGCTACGCAATGTTTTTTCCCTCAGCTGATTGGCTGCTTGCGTCACACAACAACAAACGCGTTGTTTTCGGCGTCGCTGCGCGTGCGCATAATATCAAGGTTAACGATCATGCTAGGTACCTACCGCGTTGAATGTATGGACATTTTGTATTGTTAACTAAACAATTAGAAAATACCTATTTCATGAAACTTTACAGATGTTTCAAGTGCACAACATGAGCTTATAAGAAGCACCTTTTACCAATTGTTATAGTAACGAGTATATACGGGTACGCTTTTTGTCGTTACTTTAACACCCTGTTGCACTGGTATTGTGCCATTGAGCAGATGCTATGCCGCACCCTGCTTGTTGACCTTGGTCTTAGCTCTATTGGTCCAACTCTCTCGTCACGTAGTAGCTAAACGCGGATGACCTCCGAGTGCCCCTACAACCGCACACAGCGACCATACTAATTATACTCCGTACAAATGCACTGTGGGTGCCACTCTCGCGAATAGCAACAGATTCTCGAGGTCGTAGTAGAGGCTGTGTCACAAGTCGAATACTATGTCGAAAGCACTGGTGGTCGTATTTGCAGCGATTCTACGTGATATTTTACCGTTATTTTAGAAACCTTTTTAACCTTTTTTTAGAGCGCTGGTGGTGTAATGGTAGCACCCCTGCCTCACGATCCGAAGTTCGTGTTTTCAAACCTGGTCGGTAACCAATCTTTTATGGCTCCATCTTTTTGAAAGACGAGCTCTAAAATCAAGGTTAATATAATATGATCACGACTGTAATCCCCGCGCTCGGTAGATATCTTCCTCAGATCTTTAGTTACTTAGATGTTTGAGGATATCTAAAGAGGGTCATCAGAGGCACGTCTGGCTCCATCTTTTTGAAAGATGAGCTCTAAAATCAAGGTTAATATAATATGATCACGACTGTAATCCCCGCGCTCGGTAGATCTCTTCCTCAGATCTTTAGTTACTTAGATGTTTGAGGATATCTAAAGAGGGTCATATTTTTCACAGTGGTTAGTATTCCGTACGTGACATGTTGCAACCCCATCCCCGTTATAAAAATACTAACCTATGACACGCACCTTCGAATTTTAGGATCTAGGGTATGCCGGTTTCTTTACGATGTTTTCCTTCACCGTTTTTAAGAGCACTGACATTGCGCACATACATTTTTCGAATGGAAAAACTCATTAGTTCACGACCAGGTTTGAACCTATCATCTTCGGATCGTGAGGCAGGGGTACTAACACTACACCACCAGCGCTCTAAAACAGATTTATGGAATGGAAAAGGTCATTGACAATAAGTCGGATCATCGCTGGCATACTCCCAACTTAACAGCAGACATCCAAGCTATTATTAGATCTAGAACTGAAGAAGCAGAGCTCATTTTCCGTTGTCTTAACATTCTGAGTGGTTTAGGTGCTCTCCCAGCGGCTATTTCAGTGCTTTGTACGTGAACTTGGCCGTGCAAGAGTTGCATAACCACACCACCCCCGCGCGGCCCGCGTCTGTATAACGTAGACTGGTCATCGCCCGCTGTGGAAAAAAACAAACAACCAAATGAAGTTGGGAATATTTCAAAGAAAATAATTGTTCCAGGATAGATTTAAATGATAGGAGTGAATGGAAGAAAACATGTTGTGCCGACCCCACTTAGCGTGGGATAAGAGCGGGAGAATGATGAGATTTAAATGGCCCGTGCTGTGCTGCGTTATAGAGAGATCGAAATACTTTCGCCTTACCCCAAGATCTTCGGGAAAAATCAAAGTAAAAATTTGATATTTCGAACATAAAAATTGTAGTACCTAGGTGACTGAGCTTTGCTCGTTTTTTTTGTAAACGACGTTTTCTAAAAATGAAACCTAGCCGATTCTCGCCCCCCAAAACCCCTGTATACTACATTTCACGAAAATCGTTGGAGCCGTTTCCGAGATTCAGATTATTTTTTTTACAAGATTACAAGAATTGCTCATTTGAAACTATAGGATTGAAGTAGTGTTACTTCAAGCTTGAAATGTAGACGTTTTTGAAACATGATGGTTTGTAAAAGCTTGTGGTATGGCCCTTGGGCTTTACTTACAAAATTTACAGAAAAGACAGAATGCAAACTGCAACGTGCCTTATTACACGCACATGTATAGATTACAGCGTGATAACCATGCAGCTGTGTGTCTACTAGTAATTCTTTGTCTATATTACCAATTATTACAAAGAACTTTTGTAACATTGACTGGTGCATCGAAAGAAGTGGCCTTTAACATCTAGCTATGCTCTAAGCGTGTAAGGTCTTTAGCTATGAGAACAATGCATCTGTTATACTGATATATTAGTTCTTTATCTAATAACTAGCTTCCGCTCGCGGCGTCGCCCGCGAAGTACCTACATAAAATATAGCCTATGTTCATCCTGAAAGTTAATTCTGCACATTGGTGAAATAATTTTTCATATCGGTCCAGTAGTTTCGGAGCCTATTCAATGCAAACGATCAAATCTTTCCTCTTTATATATTATTATAGATATAGATAACGGAAGTATCGCTAGTATTGAATACTAGCGACTTCTTTGGTATTCTGTTATTTTATTACGTACCTTTTGTTGGCGATAAAGACGGTGACGGAAAAAATGAGTTAGATATAGGTTAGAGGGGTAGGGGCATGATATGAGGAGAGATGTATGTCATGTGACGAGGAAGTGTTAGATATTAATGTGGATGGATACAGAGGTAGAAATAGGCCAAAGAAAAGATGGATGGATTGTGTGAAAGATGATATGAGTAAGAAAGGAGTGAGTACTGAGATGACGAATCACAGAGGTAAATGGAACACAACGTGGGAAAAGGGCTGGAAGATGATGATGACGTTTTGCAATTAGAAATGCTCAACAGCCAAGAGGCAGACCATAGTCCAATGACATAGCAAAGTCGGGAACCAGTGGACGAGACTACCTAGGGACCGGAAAGAGTGGCTTAATAAAGAAGACGCGTATACTCAACAGTGGATGCAAACGGGCTGAATGATAATGCTTTTGTTGCCATATAGATAGCTTTTCAACTTAGATAGGATCAATATACAGACTCATAGTTTGACCTACTGCGTATATAATGCATATCATCATTATTGATATTAGATACGTGTGACACTGTATGTCAAAATATCGATGCACCAAAAACACGTCATATAATTTACTGCCGACAGATAACGGTGCAATTTATGATGCTCAGACACACCCCGTTTAGTCTAATAAAGTCGACATTGACATTGATTTCATACAAAGTTGCATAGGAACAAGTAAAACGAGAAAAGATGAATATCTTACCGTTTAGATGAGATAAGAGTTACGTATATAAGGTGACCTCTGGTTACGGATATTAGTTTGAATTATCTTGTTTTACCGGGGTAAGTGGCCGGAACTATCTTATCTTGAAACTAGTGTAGTACCCCGCGAATTCGTTCGCGTAATGTTTTTTTAATTAAAACTTCTGCTAGTTCTGCTAATTTCCGCAAACGAGAATTGTCTCTAGCAGTGACGCGTAGACTTTGGGGTGAAAACTGAAGTCAGTGTGAAGTATTCTGGGCCTTAAGATGCCATTGTAATTTATTTAGTCCAAGTGATAAAATGTCACTCGCTAGTAACGAACTCATTTGCTATCAAGTTATATTAAATAGACACCCTGACCTGAATGTTTGTTATCAAAATACCCTGTAAATTCAAGGCGTCTACTCCGAAAAACGATCAACGATATATCGGCACAATAATCGTGCAAAACTTACTCTTAGTAACATTGTTTATGCTATTATTTGAACAATGGAACGACCGATATTACTTTTGATAACCGATCTCGTAAACCAACTGTAACGCCACTTACGGACGACACGAAATTTCCAATTTGACAACGAAACAACTGTTAATTCGACTGAATTCGACGAACATTCGACTCCGACAGTATCGTTGTCGTTTTGCGGAGTAGACCCCCAGAGCAGTAGGTACAAAACGAACTAATTCGCGAATCAATTAGGTATAAATAACAAGAATTTATTTAAATAAAACAGAAAACCAGACTGAAACCATTGATGTATGTTACTATCGATGTTTTAATGTTCAACCGCCATATTGGATTATTTTGACATTTATTATAGCCCTATCACACCTTTTTGTCAAATCCATTCCGCCGTTTAGGCTACTGCGACAGCCAAAGGAAATCTCGTTCATACATACATACATACTACATCGGTACGTAGGTTAGGTACATCCCAAAAACTCCTGCGCAGTCGGGTAAAAATGACGAAAGATAATAGCGGAAACAAAAATTTATCATGTAGATAGAATTAAAGCTACCTATGTACTACCAATTGTTTATATTGTTCTGTTTCCTTAGTGGCATTTAAAACATAATTTTATCTATACTGGTTGTGCGCAGTATAAGTTTGCAAATTATTATGAATCATTTACACAGATGGCAATATATTTACTCGCATTGAAATTTATGTATTCATTGTAGGTTAACTTGAGTCTATTGTTAGAGTCGTGAGGAAGCGGCATTTCCTACAACCAAAAATTCGAAGGTGTGTGTCATAGGTATTATTTTTATGAGCGGCGATGGGCTTGCAACCTGTCGCGTATGGAATAGCATGTGCCTCTGACTACCCTTTTTAGATATCCTTAGAGATCTGTCTACCGAGCCGTGATCTATGGATATAAAGATGTTTGTTACTCTTTCACGCTGAAACAGCTGAACGGATCTCGATGAAACTTGGAATTTGCGTAGCTTATGACCTGGAATAACACAAAAAATATAGTTCCGGGTCTTAGGAGGATAATTCGGGTAGGTACCACGCGATCGCCGCACGAGGTTGCTAGTCCTACTAATATTAAAAACGCGAAAGTTTGCAAGAATGTATGGATGTATGTTTATTTCTCTTTCACGCTGAAACAGCTGAACGAAACTGGATGAAATTTGGCACAGATATAGATTATAGTCTAGAATAGCACATGGGCTTTTTATCCGGTTGCTAGTGATGTATAAAAGTTGCCAATATTAATGACATCATATGCCTGGAAACCACAGTTTATAATTATTGTTTTTGTAAATCTATGATGCGGAATATAATCTTTAGCCATTGTTCAGCAAGCGTATAACAGTTTACTGTTATACATATCCCATACAAGACAATGGTTCCACAGTATAGAAATAGTTCTAGGTGTGTTTGAGTTAAGATGAGAAATCATTGAAGTTGAGAAACGGAGTAAAAATCAAATTAATAATTACTAGCTTCCGCCCGCGGCTTCGCCCGCGTGATACCTTGAAAAACAAAAACAAACCTATCCCGCGGGAACCTTACATTTTTTCGGGATAAAATGTAGCCTATGTGTTATTCCAGACCATCTATATCTATATAAGAGCTTAACCTGACTGACTGACTGACTGACTGACTGATTGATCATCGCCGAGCCGAAACCGCTGAAGATAGAAAGCTGAAATTTGGAAGGTGGCTTCCTTTTATAACAAAAGCACCCACTAAGGCGGGATTTTTGGAAATTCCACCTCTAAGAGGGTGAAAAAGGGTGAAAACGTTAGTATGAAACTTTGTAACGCGTGGAGCGATTTTCATGAAACTTTGTTTGTGCACTGTAAATACAAAATGAATGAACACGTGTTTCAGGATTTTTAAATATAACCTTTAAAAAGGGGTAAAATGGGGTGTCAAAGTTAGTATAGGAACTTTTTAACGGGTAGTGCGATTGGTCTGAAACTTTATTTGTGTACTGTAAATGCAAAATGAATGGATACCTGTTTCAGGATTTTTCAATATAACTCTTAAAAAGGGGTCAAATGGGGAGTCAATGTTTGTATGGAATTTTTTTAACGGGTGGTGCAATTGGTTTGAAACTTTGTTTGTGTACTGTAAATGCAAAATAAATGGACACCTGTTTCAGGATTTTTCAATATAATCTTCAAAAAGGGGTCAAATGTCGGGTCAATGTTTGTATGGGAACTATTTAACGGGTGGTGCGATTGGTTTGAAACTTTGTTTGTGTACTGTAAATGCAACATGAATAGACATGTATTTCAGTATTTTTCAATATAACCTTCAAAAAGGGGTCAAATGTGGGGTCAATGTTTGTATGGGAACTTTTTAACGGGTAGTGCGATTGGTCTGAAACTTTGTTTGTGTACTGTAAATGCAAAACGAATGGACACGTGTTTCAGGATTTTTCATTATAACCTTCATAAAGGGGTAAAATGGGGTGTCAAAGTTAGTATGGGATTTTTATGAGTTGTGTGATGTGTTTGAAACTCAGTTTAGATACTTTACGCGAACGAAGTCGCTGGCGGGACAGCTAGTAATCTATATTTATGCCAAATTTCATTCAGATCCGTTCAGCCGTTTTAGCGTGAAAGAGTAACAAACATACCTACATCCTCACAAACTTTCGCGTTTATAATATTAGTAGGATATTTCTATCTATCTATATATCTATATAAGAGCTTAACCTGACTGACTGACTGACTGATTTATCATCGCCCAGCCGAAACCGCTGAAGCTAGAAAGCTGAAATTTGGAAGATGGTTTCCTTTTATAACAAAACCACCCACTAAGACGGGATTTTTGGAAATTCCACCTCTAAGGGGTGAAAAAGGGTGAAAACGTTAGTATGAAACTTTTTAACGCGTGGAGCGATTTTCATGAAACTTTGTTTGTGCACTGCAAATGCAAAATGAATGGACACGTGTTTCAGGATTTTTCAATATAACCATAAAAAAGGGGTCAAATGAAGGGTCAATGTTTGTATGTGAACTTTTTAACGGGTGGTGCGATTGGTCTGAAACTTTGTTTGTGTACTGTAAATACAAAATGAATGAACACGTGTTTCAGGATTTTTCAATATAACCATAAAAAAAGGGTCAAATGAAGGGTCAATGTTTGTATGTGAACTTTTTAACGGGTGGTGCGATTGGTCTGAAACTTTGTTTGTGTACTGTAAATACAAAATGAATGAACACGTGTTTCAGGATTTTTCAATATAACCATAAAAAAGGGTCAAATGAGGGGTCAATGTTTGTATGTGAACTTTTTAACGGGTGGTGCGATTGGTCTGAAACTTTGTTTGTGTACTGTAAATACAAAATGAACGGACAATTGTTTCAGGATATTTCAATATAACCTTCAAAAAGGGGTCAAATGTGGGGTCAATATTTGTATGGGATCTTTTTAACCTGGTGCGATTGGTCTGAAACTTTGTTTCGTGTTTCAGGATTTTTCAATAAAACCTTAAAAAAGGGGGTCAAATGGGGGGTCAATGTTTGTATGGGAACTTTTCAACGGGTGGTGCGATTGGTCTGAAACTTAATTTCGTGTTAAAGGATTTTTCAATATAACTCTAAAAAAGGGGGTCAATGTTTGTATGGGATTTTTTTAACGGGTGGTGCGAATGGCCTGAAACTTTGTTTTCTGTTTCAGGATTTTTCAATATAACTGTAAAAAAGGGGTCAATGTTTGTATGGGATTTTTTTGACGGGTGGTGCGATTGGTCTGAAACTTTGGGGTCAATGTTTCTATAGGTACTTTTTAAAGGATGGTGCGATTGGTCTTAGTTTTGGTTTGGATACTTTAAATGCAAAATAAATGGAAACGTATTCCTGGATATTTCAAAATAGCCCTCTAAAATGGGTAAAATTGGGTGTCAAAGTTATATATGGGATTTTTTATTAGTGTGATTTGTTTCAGACTCAGTTTAGATACCTACTTTAAGTGAACAAAGTCGCGGGCGGGACAGCTAGTACATAATATATAGCCTATCTCTCCCTTGTGATCCAACGACACCTAATTTATCAAAATTCGTTCAGCCGTTAGGGCTACAGCGACGCCCAAAGGAACTCGCATATACAAACATCCCAAACACATTACCCTCGTTCGCTTGCAGTCGGGTAAAAATAGATAATAGCAATGTACATAAAACTATAACAAATAAATACAACTAGTAACATACTCGTACAATCTCCGATACGTAATTGCATTGAACTAACGAGGTTCGCCTTCACCTAGAAAACTGTTTGTTTTGCATGAAATACTCAATTAACGCCTTTGTATATACGCAGACTTTACTTAGATCAGTGGTTCCCAAACTCTTTTCTTTCATAGACCACTTTCAAAATTTTACTGGATCCGGTGGACCCCCTGCATCTACATTACTACCAATTTCTAAATCTTGAAAACAAAAAAAGTGAAGATCTATCTATCTATGGAAACTTGCATTATGGCTGAGTTTGTGGCCAACATTTTAGTTCTTCACTATCGAAACCAAATTAATTTTCATGCACAAAAAAACCTCATTTTTTGTCACGTCCAACGTAGACCCCCGTCGAGTCTCCCGTGGACCCCTGGGGGTCCACCTGGACCACTTTGGGAATCACTGACTTAGATGTGTAGATTGACATTAATAAAGTTTCCACTGGAGTGTCTATTTCAGGGCGTCTACCCCGCAATAATGGTAATGGTGAAATAGTTTTTGAAATTGTTCCACTTAAATTTTGAGTTTATTCGTTACTAGCTTCCGCTCCGCTCACGGCGTCGCTCGTCAAGTACCTACATAAAATATTGCCTACTAGCTTCCGCCCACGGCTTCACCCGCGTGGTACCGTGAAAAACAAAAAAAAAACTATCCAACGGGAACCGTTCATTTTTCCGGGATAAAATATAGTCTATGTGTTTTTCGAGACCATAATCTATATCTGTGCCAAATTTCATTAAGATTTGTTCAGCCGTTTTAGCGTGAAAGAGTAACAAACAATTTACAAAGTTTCACGTTTATAATATTAGTAGGATGTACATCATGAAAGTTCATTCTACACATTGGTGAAAGAATTTTTCAGATCAGTCCAGTAGTTTCGGAGCCTATTCAATGCAAACAAACAATAAAATCTTTCCTTTTATCATATTGGTATAGACAAACATAATTAAATATAATATATATCTTCAAATAAATACATTTAGACTCAAAAAAATTGCGATCAGAGGAAAGTGGCTTTATCCCAGATTTAAGGGGTCATTGATTTTTGTAGGTCATCATATCGTCCACTGTAGAACATGGGGCCCATTTTGACTGACCTCACAGCTCAATAGTCAATAGTCAATAGTCAATAATCTTTATTCAGTAATATCACAAGGATCATTTTGAATCGTCTTACATACTAGGTGAGTCTAGGTGCCAATTCCAGTCCTATCCCCAGTACGAGAAGAACTGGCAAGAAACTCGCTGGGCCCTAGCGCTTTTTTTGTATTATGAACCTTGTTAACATTGTTAGGGACACCTAGCAGAGTTGGAGCTGATTCGTCCCAAGCTTTTTTGTCATCTAAGTACTCTGATATTCTATAATAAGCTTTACGAGACAGGTTTTGTTTAATTACATTTTTGAATTTCGCAATCGATAGATCAAGCATGTCGCTTGGGATCTTGTTATAGAAGCGTACACATTGCCCTATAAAGGATTTGCTTACTTTAGTGAGCCTAACCGTGGGAACAGCTAGTTTATTTTTATGTCTGTTATTAACATTATGAAAATCACTATTTTTTTTAAATAAATTAATGTTTTTATGAACATACATCAAGTTTTCATATATATACTGACATGGCATTGTCATAATGTTAATTTCCTTAAACTTATCTCTAAGAGATTCTCTGTTGGTAGTAGCTCTGCCTTCTGCGCTGTAGGTTCTGGGTTCGATCCCCACCCAGGACTAAAATTTGTGTGATGAACACAGATGTTTGTTCTGTGTCTGGGTGTTATTCTGTATTCTATGTATTTACAAAAAAAATGTTTAATTAATCAATCAACATCTGGTTCCCTTAGTACATGCTTTGCTTAGTTTGAGGCTAGATGGCGTTGTATAAAAGGTCCACCAATATATAAATTTCCAGAGCGATCGATCTTACTCGGCCTGCACCCAATGGCTCCCAACATTTACTATGTCGTCTTTCCATCTAGTGCAGCATCATTTTGTCGGTGCCTGTACCTAAATGTAGTATTTGTGTTTCAGGAAGCTGATAGTGTGCCATTATAAGAAAGGGACGGAAATATGCAATTACAGCTACAGTAATACTATCCTCGCCGTCAAGCTCAATCGATCGGTGAGTCTGAAAATATTCTACTTCTTCTTTTTAGCGTACTTTTAGTCTGCTCCATTAAAGAACTTTATGGTTTTAGAGTAAAAATTACCCCTTTGACGTAGATACACCTATCTGGCTTTACCCCCTTTACCCTTTTTACCTAGATAGATCTATCTGACTTTACCCCCTCAACCCCTTTAACCTAGATAGATCTATCTGACTTTACCCCCTCTACCCTTTTAACCTAGATAGATCTATCTGACTTTACCCCCTCTACCCTTTTAACCTAGATAGATCTATCTAACTCTACCCTCTTATGCTGTCCAGCGGCTGATAGTATGCCTAGAGGAGTCGCTGCACATCCACAACATCCGGGATATGAAGATCCTTCACACGATCCGCGACACGCCCCCCAACCCCCGCGGACTGTGCGCGCTGTCGCCCTCCGTGGACCACTGTTACGTCGCCTACCCGGGCTCCAGTGCCGTCGGGGAGGTGCAGATATTCGATGCTGTGCATCTGGTGAGTGGCTTCCGATCATGATGTCAGAGGATGGATAACGCTACATTTGTTACTCATGTTCCGTGCTCAGGTAAACTTGTTCCGTGCTCAGGTAAAGTTATATCCCGTGCTCAGGTAAACTTATGTTCCGTGCTCAGGTAAACTTATGTTCCGTGCTCAGGTATACTTATTTTTCGTGCTCAGGTAAACTTACTCCTAGTTTCGTGTAAAAGCGCAAAATGTTACGCGCACTTGCCACTAGATGGCGCTAGTAAAAAATACCAGATGACGGTCATTACATACAAAGTTTTCTTGAAGTCAATATTACACATTCAAATCGTTATAAGTGTTTTGATTCCACATTCTTGCGCTATACCTACCACTAGTTTGATTTCTACCGAATTATACCCCGAAATTAGAAGATCTTATTTTTAGT
This sequence comes from Cosmorhoe ocellata, assembly GCA_963675405.1. Classification (NCBI taxonomy): domain Eukaryota; kingdom Metazoa; phylum Arthropoda; class Insecta; order Lepidoptera; family Geometridae; genus Cosmorhoe; species Cosmorhoe ocellata. Next base: position 700,743 of record OY776254.1, on the reverse strand, counting down.
CTAGGTTAGTTTAGGTCTAAATTCCTGAGTAAACAACTTTGTTCCCAGTGCATCTTGTAGCTAGGCATTAGAGCCTGTCCAGATAGAGCGTTTTGCGCGCGTAAGCACTCGGGTTGTGTACTATCTGGAGAACGCGCGAGTGCTTACGCGCGCAAAACGCTTCATCTGGACAGGCTCTTAGAAGGTGCAATGATCAAAGTTAGATCCCAGGAGTGAGTCCCGTGCTCTGTGTGTTGCAGAACGCCAAGTGCGTGATCTCGGCGCACGACGCGCCGCTGGCCGCGCTGGCCTGGTCCATGTGCGGCCGCAAGCTGGCCACCGCCTCGGAGCGGGGCACCGTCATCAGAGTCTTCAGGTACTCTTCTTTATTTATCGCACCTGTCTTTTGTGCCAAATGTGATTTGGCCTTACTGATTTCGTAGAGTAAAACTATTTTTTCGGAGCTATAGAGATATCGGTTTGGGTCTATTCGTAGCTTTTTTCTTTCTTTAACCTAGTTTGTCCCACTGCTGGACAGAGTTCGGGACGAGACGAGTTTCTTGCCTGTTCCTCTCGTACTTGGGTTAGGTTGGAATTGGCACATAGATTCACCTAGCATGTAAGACGTTTCAAAGTGATCCTTGTGATTTTATTGAATAAAGTATTTTTCTTTCTTTCTTTCTTTCTCCCCCAAATCACACCAACCATCCCTATCCTTCGAGCTATATAGCTTTAAAACGTGTGTCAATTTCTATGCGGTTTTTTGGTGTTTGGTTGATTATTTGTTTGATGGTAATTTACATTTCAGCGTTCCGCAGCGCGTGAAGCTCCATGAGTTCCGTCGTGGCGTGAAGCGCTGCGTGAGCATAGCGTGCCTCGCCTTCAGCACTTGCGGGGTTTACCTCGCAGCCACCTCCAACACGGAGACCGTGCACGTGTTCCGTGCTCAGGTAAACTTATGTTCCGTGCTCAGGTAAACTTATGTTCCGTGCTGAGGTAAACTTATGATCCGTGCTTGAGTAAACTTGTCATAGCTGCTTGAGTAAGCTTTTGTGTGCCCTGTTTAGGTAGGTAAGTTTAAATGTTTATGAATCGTCATTTCAAGTTATTTCCTTTTGGTGGTATTGTTTTTGGCCTCTCCCAAAGCTTCCGAATGAATATTGTTGATATAACATCATCGACTTGATGTACGGAAACGCTTCGGTGTTATAACATAGTAGTGACGCAGGAGGGTTGTCTTGCAGGAGGCGCCGGCGAGCGCCCCGCCCGCGGTGGCCCCCGCCCCCGCGCCCGCGCCCGCCGCGCCCGACGACGCCCCGCTGGAGGAGCCCGGCACACCCGCCGCCACCGGTACGCCACTCTCGAAGATAGCGGCTTTTTTGTATCAAAGACTAGATGGCGCCACAGGAAAAATTAGAACGCGCTATCGTTGCGTTTCGGTGTTCGCATAAGAACTTTTAGCGAGAAGATCTATCTAATGACGAGCGCAATGCAGCGAAAGAATCGTCTTAGTAATGTGAGTTGGCGGATGGATGGCGTCAATAAAGTTCGTGATGTCGGCAGGTGGCGCAGGCGGCTGGATGGGCTGGCTGTCGTCGGCGGTGTCGGCGGGCGCGGGCTACCTGCCGGCGCAGGTGGCCGACGTGCTGGCGCAGGGCCGCGCCTGCGCCGCCGCGCGCCTGCCCGCGCCCGGCCACCGCGCCGTGGCGGCCGTCACGCAGTACGTACCCCGGCCGCGATGTTAGGTGGTCTAGCGGGTCTCGCTTTCCGATCTTAGGCGCAATTTCCACCGAAGCGAGAGGAGATGTGTTCGAATTATTCGATCAGATTTCATTATTTCCACATCTTCTCTCCGCTTCGGTGGAAACCGGGCCTCGAGGTCATAAAATGGTTATGCGCCATCCCAGTACTCTCGAATGGAAAACATTGCGAGGTAACCGACAAGTCGTAGAATCTAAAGAGTCGGAAGACTACCGGGTGGACGAAGGGACCCTTCGAGAGCCACTCGAGAGTGGTCCCGGCCGCGGTGAAGGCCCTAGTCGAGAGCCAGTCGACGGTGGTCGCGGCCCCGGTGAAGGCCCTAGTGACGAGGATGTGCCCCCGCAGCGCGGCGCGCGCGGGGCAGGCGCGCCTGCTGGTGGCCACGGCGGCGGGCGTGCTGCACGTGTACGCGCTGGACGCGGAGGGCGGCGAGTGCGCGCTGCTGCGCACGCACCGCCTGCTGGACGCGCCGCCCGCGCCGCACGCGCCGCCAGGTGCGCCACCCTCACATCGGCCATCGCATCACTTATCCTATTTCATTGAATACATTCGTAATTCATCCTAAAGGTCCGAGTTGGCAGCGGGCGACGCGAGGCGGCGGCGGACGACGTGTCGCGGCGACCCTCCCGGTTTCTACGTATTTCTATGAAATTCCCTCCGTAGTTAGCGACCCGAAGCTAGCGACGCATTTCATAGAAATTCATCGAACCCGGCAGGGTCGCCGCGAGCCGTCGTCCGCCGCCGCCTCCCGTTGCCCGCTGCCGACTCGTCCCCTTAAACCCACCTAGTGACGTGCCTCCTATTTTACTCGACGACAGGACTGCTTATTTAACTCTCGTGTGAAGTTGTAGTTAGACTTATTGACGATCGGTTCTGACGGTCGGTTCGTCCGAACTTGCGAACTTCATAACGAGCTGGCCGCGACCGCATTCGACCCGGAACTATGCGGGCGCGGTCACTTCTTTATAAAGCACGCTCAGTTTCATCAACTCAGTAGTATTGACCCTCAAATTACTAAATATGGCCTAAATTTATCATGTTTTATAATTAGAGTGAGACAACATGATATCATGCAAAATTTATTGTTGCGGGCCCACAGCAATAAAGTTTTGTGTTATATCTGTTATAATAGAACTTGATAATAACGTGCAAACGTCAAAAGAACTTTGCAAAAGTGCTAATATTGGTTGCCAAAAAATATAAAAAAAAGCATATTAACTTTAATATTAATATCTAATATTAATATTTAAATTAATATCAAAAGTTTATCAATGGCACGTCGCTACACCAGTCATACGATACACACAACACACACTGAGCCATCTCGCTCTTAAAGCACTTTATCATGCTTACTTTAAACTCATTTAAAACCTAAGTTTTAGTAGACCCGTCCTCACTGCCTCCACACAGCTAGTCTAGAATACGCTAGTGAATTTAACTTGAGACCTAACATAATAACTGGAAGACATTTCCAAGTGGCAAGACCGCGCGACAATACAAGTCTCGACTTAATTTCATTTTTCTGTTTGAATAACTACTGAATCGCTAAATAAAATGTAATATTGAACTACGAAATTACCGATTAAGACAAAAGGAGACAAATGAGACGTCATCAGTTTTCTTTTGTCTTATTTTAATTTAAGTACCACTTTAAACTAAAGATAATTAGTGACGACTTTTCGTCTTTAGTTTAGAGAGGTATGATGTGTGGTAGGCGAGTGAAACGGGGTGTTAAATATATATCGCCAGCAAATTAAAGGCGCGGCCGACCGGTCGGGCGCTATCGCCCGCTCCCGGCGGCCATTGCCGAACATTGTCTCTCTCCTTCGTCTGTCTCACTCAATCGTTCCATCCCTTTCTCCCATCGCCTCTCCACGGACGGATAATCATTTTAATAACACACATAAATGTAATATATTTAATTATATAACCTATCAAATTCATTGTAGATTCACATTATACAGTTTCAATATTCGTTAAAACGCCATCTATCGTAATATTATGGCAACAATGCTTTCAGGTTTATTCTCTAGAATAAAAAACGTAGGTATCTTTATTATTCTGTTTATTTTATGTATGTATATTTTATTGACTGAAATAATTAAAAGACTGGTTCGAATCCCGTTTTAAAAAAAAACTACAGTGGTAATTAGCGAGTTTCCTAACCGACCGCGGGCGCCTTGCTGTCTTGACCTTAGAAAGCATTTAAAGTGGGATTAAATCAACTTAAAATATAAGCTAAAATCAGTTCAAAGGCAAAAATTTCCAACCCTCAAAGTATGGATTGGATGCTTTTAGCCATTTTTATGAAAACAAATTTTTAATCTACTTTATTAAGTATTGATAAATATATTTTAAGACGTGCATAGGTATATTTGGGAGGCATAAGGTCGTTAAGGCGTCAGCGGCTGCGTTCGGTTACTGCTAGAGGGCGCCACTCGCCGAGACAATCCTTCCAGGCACATGTCCAAACAAACAAACTGGGGCAATTTAAATACTAAGCAGTGGGATAAAACAAATAACCTTTACACTAATATTCAATCAAATTTGGCATAGCCAATTAGATGAAGTCTCATTCTTCACTTTATAAAAATTTGAATATGAGAAAAAGGATAACCGAAAACTCTTATAAATCTGGTACAGCGTGATAAAAATAGGCTTAGAAATCCGTTCACTGCTCAATAAATGACTAAAAGGGCAGAATGGACGATAAATACAAAGTGTAATTCATAAAATCAGTATGAAAATTTAAACATAATTTGAAAATAATTCAATGAATAATATCGTGATGAAATATGAATGGGGACATCGGATGTGTGCTGGGAGATAATCACTCGGCAATGTACTGAGCGTGTGACGTTACTGTGCAGCGCTGAGCGGCGGCGGACACAGTTACGCGGCCGCGCTCACGGCGCACGACCCCATCGACGCAGGTACTGCACCGAAACCCACGGGGTCATCCCGACCTCACCGGGGTCACCTTGACCTCATCAAGGTCACCCTAACCTCACCGGGGTGACCTTGCCGCTCTTCACCCACGATTCCACCCATATCCGGTGCCGGTGCATTTCCGGGCCTAGGGATAATTAATAAGCGAGTTATTGAAGCGTTTTAATGTGACATGAACTCGGATCGTCTTTAGTTTGACGAGAGTTGATCTCATTAGCATGGACAAAGGTTAACGTGACCTTAAAATGTTGCAATGATCCCGTCTTGTATTTACTAGGTACAACGGGTGACTTCAATCAAATTTTCGCTCTATACCTCGCTTATTTTGAGTCCGTTCACCACCTCCGGTGTTTCCCCCCTCCTTCACCCCCCCTGCTTTTTCTAACAGCTGGCAAGCTCGCCCGGCGTTGGTCTGTACCGACGTCGCGCAGAGACTATTACTGATCTGTTAGTTGTATTGTAAGACGGACTGGTAACGTCACTACGATGTGTCTCATGAAGTTATCATGTTATCTTGAAGGCTGCTGGAAATTTCGGTTATATACCTTCCTTAAAACAATGTATATTTTTTGAACAAGGATGTAAGTTCAGTGTCTGGGTTACTATATAGAAAAAAGGTAAATAGTTAATCTATCGACTATCTGGTTCCCATAGTAAAAGCTTTGCTTAGTTTAGGACTAGATGTTGTGTGAAATGTTTACCATTATTTATTTATTTAATTATTGATTTTTAGACATAGATTTAGTTGACTACCAGTAAAAAACTGATATAAAAGGGGAATAGACATTACATCAAAGTCTACAGGATCATTAAACCAGTATGGTAAAATGCCTTGATGATGTTTTCTGGAGTAGGGGGCTGTCGTAGTGACGTAGCCATGCCGGTCCTGGGCTACGTGTCCTGACGTCATGTAGCTCAGCGTCGAGTGTTGTGCCAGGCGCGGGCGCCGCGGGGCAGACGGGGGTTGCGGGGGCGGGGGCAGGGCCGGCCGAGGGGCAGTGGGACGACTGGCCCTGAGCGCTGCAGCGGCCCGACGCAGGTAAGTGGCGGCGCGCCTGTGCACCTGACCTTATATCTCTGTGTATCGCTCGTTCTGGGAATTATCGATTGATGTTTATGTAAGAAGAGAGATGAGAGATGTCCTTCCTTCTTCTAAATAAAATAAAATAAATAAATGAATGTACTAGTTTTCTTCGAAAGTGTTGTGAATGGATTTAAGTCCGCCTTAGAAGCTCTTTTTGTGCATATTTGTAGTAAACGATATTATGTTCTATGTTCTATGGTATGGTGAGCATTTTAGTTAAAAAAATATAATCATTTTCTCTAGTTAAGTACTATCTTTAAACAGTCCTGGGCGCAGCTCCCTCAAAATTGTTTCAATAATAAGCGATCCTTGTAGTGTTACCAACAATAAATGAAAAAAATAAACAATAGCAATCGATCGTTTTCAGAACAACTTTGTAAAGTTAGGTCGTTTTAGTCTCTGATAGCTTTTTTGATGTTTTGTAAATAAAATTAAGCTTTTATATATTCCTAGTTGACCATAAAATACATCTTAATATATTTCACAATCAGGTTAAAAAATATTCAGTTCCTTTGGAACTGGGTTACGAACCAATATAAAATGCTTCAGTTCCCTTGAAACTGGGTTACGAACCAATTAAAATGTTTCAGTTCTCTTATAACAGAGTTACGAACCTATTGAAAATGGCTCAGTTCCCATATGTAACCGAGTTACGAACCAATAAAAAATGTTTCAATTCTTTTGTAACCGGGCTAAGAATAAGTTTTCTAGAAAATAATTTTATCAGTTCCCTTTGAGATTTTCAGTAACTAGGTACTTTGCTGTCAAACTAATTTAAAAACAGGTTTTTCAATATAGGAGTTTAATTTCTTCTGGGTAATAATGCTGTAGGAAATCCTTTGCAACTTATACCTTAACAACTTATACATTTTGGTTTTTGCCACATCCCTGATTCATTTGATGCCCGCTTCGATAAAAAATATAATCAATACTTTAAAATTCTGCTTCTTTTTATCGTGTCACTAGTTCTTTTGAACCAGTGTAGTGAAGGCTTAAAGCGCGCCTCAGAGGTTTTTTTTTCCTTTTGTGTACTAGGCATTGTCTCATCAAAATGTCCCAAGAGGTCTATTCAAAATACCTACATAACAGTAATACCATAGCACCGGCATACTTAAGAATCAGAAATTCGAAGGTGTGTGTCATAGGTTAGAATTCTTATAAGCGGCGATGGACTTGCAACCTGTCACATACGGAATACTAACTACTGGACAAAATGTGGGCAATATACCAAATTTTTTGTTTGGCCGTGCCTGCCTCTTTAGATATCCTCAAAGATCTAAGTAACTAAAGATCTGAGGAGATATCTACCGAGCCCTGGGATTACAGTCGTGATCATATTGAGATACAAGATACGAGAGCACTGGTGAAGTAGTGGTAGCACTGTCGCCTTCCGATACTAACGTTGTGGGTTCGAATCTGGTCGTGCACCAATAGATTTTTTTTCGAAAAAATGTTTCCCAGTGCTCTTAATCGGTGAAGGAAAACTTCGTGAAGAAAGCGTTATGCCTCAGAATAAAAATTTGAGGGTTGTATGTAATTTGTCAGGTAGTATTCTTATAAGCGGCGATAGGTTTGTAACCTGTCACGTAATGCTAATATGCAATCGACCATTTGCTTTTTTTTTCGATATATTATGGAAATATGGGACAAAAGTTGACGCACTCTGTAATATTTGTATCAAAATTGCTAAAATACATAAAATGGCTTAAAAGTCCTAGTGCGCGAACACCTTTAGCTTTCATTCGCTTTTGGGAATTGCTGATACTCACATCGAAGCGGGTACAATTCATCACATACTGCTGTCTACCTGTTTCTGTTGTATTTGATCAGAATGATATTAAGACCGACCGACCCGAACCATTATATTTTGTTTAAATGATATCAATATTACATATTCTTTCTTATTTTAGGATTTGTGACTCAGTCACAAACCCTTCTTATGTGTACTGTTGTGATCCCAAAATAAGTATTGAATAATCTCTCTTACCATAAGCAGGTAATCTCTATCTTACCTAGGTAAGTTCGTTTAATCATGAAACTGATGTTCTATTCTGCCATCTAACATGAGCACCGTAGACAGCGTGTTTCTCTCATGATAGAGTTTCTCTCTACGGAAGAAAAGACGACATTTGTAACGACAAAAGTATCATTTTTGTTTAGCCAAAACACAAATTAATATCCTTGATTACGGAGGAAAAGATAAAGTAATATTAATTTGTGATTTGATTAAAAAAAGGACACTTGCCGTCACAATTTGTTTTCTCTTTCGTACAAAAACGCTGTCTACGGCGCTCACGTTAGACGGCAGAATAGAACATCAGTTTCATGATTAAACGAACTTACCTAAACCAACTTACCTAGGTAAGTTCGTTTATACAGTTTTTAACAATGGAATGTACGAGTCGGTCCTAGTTTCAGTCACCATGTTTGTGTATATTGAAGGGATCATTCAGGAAGTCTTAGTGGTCGAAAGGATTATTACGATAAATAGTCGGTACAGGCATTCGGGCATAAAGTGGATATCAAACTCGCAGGCGTCAGTCAGTTCATCGAATGACTGACAGCATCGCACAGATAATATAAATGCGAAAGTTAATTAATTACCTATGAATAGATTTTTTGATGTTTGATTGTGACTCAAACGATGTTTGGAATAGATAACCCACTTTTGATTCAGGTGCAGCTACAAACAAAAAAGTCTAGAACACTTTAAAATCTCCGTAATTTCTTTCTCATTAAACATCAAAAGTAGCTGATCAAGACAATGCACAAAACTGCCGTACTGTCGATTACTTCTGTAAAGTTTCCGCTAGGGGCGCTACAGGTAAATACGACAAAGTTTCGCTAACTATCAAAGTGATGTAAGCTTTTGTGCTGGATGCTTGTTTGACAACTATCTAAACTCGTACTAAGCCGTTGTGCCGAATGCTTTTAAACTCCGATTCCTTTCGATCACGTCGGCTCCCGGAGACCTTGATGAGGTTGGTAATGAAGCGCCCTCCGCAGAGGCCGCGCGCGCGCACGAGCTAGACGCGGCGCTGGAGGGCTCGCCCCCGCGCGGCGCCTTCGACCTGCGTGACCCGCGCCACTTCCCGCCCATGCGGCCCGCCTCCGCACACGTCGACCAGTAACATAACATATACAGTTCTTCCTGATCTAGGCATTCGTGAAGTTAGCCACAGGTGCTTCCCCCCCTCATACCTCTAATTGCTCCTGAAAAACGATACTGCGCAGCGCTCTGCGGCTAACTTCACGAATGCCTCGTTGGGCCAACTGTACACTCCATTACTTAGAGCATCGGTTTCCTAGCAGAGTACTCCTCGAACTGCGATCTTAATTTGTCATCTCATTTTGTCACTAGTTGTTCGAACCAGTGCAGTGGTGAAAGGATTTAAGTGTGCCTCAGGGACTCCTTTCGTCATCTAACGGTTTGGCTTGAAGAGTTATCGCTGTCAACGTTTATATTGAATGAATGAATGAATGAATGAATTAATGAATGGAACGTATATTTGACATAAGCAAACAAAAAAAACTGAAACTAAGTAACTGATCGTAAAAAACAGAAAATCAAAATATTTAGACATTAATACATTCACGTTCATTCATTCGTTCAAAATACGTTACGTTTACGTAATCTGTATAATGACGGCCACTTCGTTATCTGTCGGACGACTCTGCTATGAAACCGAAGCTAAGGCGGTGCTCACACGGTCATAAAAGAGCTTTGACTGCAGTTTTCAAACCAACCGGTTAATTAATAAAGTACAAGCTAAACATAAAATTATGCAACCGGATAAGTCACGCTTTGTTACTTCCGTCACTGACACCGCTGTGGAAATTGGTATTTTATAGTTCTGATGTATACCTGTACACCTGTACTCGCAAGGGATTGGTTAATATTGGTATCGGCTTCTTGTCCACACAAGAAGTCGGAAGCGCATCTGAGATCCACATCTTGAATGCGCTTCCTAATGTCTCGCACGAAGCGTATCACTAAGTGACCTCTGACACTACGTCTGAAGACCCACGCTAGACAAAGTCTGGTAAAGCATTATCGACAAGTGGGAATAGACGAACCAGCAAAAAAAGTGTGAAAAAGACACAAAGTTCTTTGGTTCTTCTATCGTTTGCAAAAGAACTCTATCATACTATTTTTGTGAAACAGACACAGAATTATTTCGTTGTTCTATCGTCCATGGATTTTAGTGGAATTGGGCCTTTTGTGCGTTTGGTCTAAACCCACTTTAAGACATTGACATTGTGATTTGACAATGGCAATTTTATTAAAAAAAAGTGTTTTACTTAGATAATTGTGTTACCAGATTATGTCTCATGCGCGGGGGGAGGGGAAGCATCGAATAGGGCGACGTTTATCTCCTGATGTGCATTTTTTTTATTGCAGAAAAAAATAAACACAATTTTATTCAATTTGACTTTTAACGCTGTCATAAAACTGATCGTCAGAATGTATTTATTATGAAAATACTCGTACCTGATGACGATGAGTTTTTTAAATCTTTATTACGGTGAGTTTTTTTAATCTTTATTAAATATAAGCCTATTATTTGAGAATACATATAGGTACGATTCTATAAACGGTCGCCCATTCGAATGCATCGTGGATCTAACGATGCTGAGTTATTATGTGATTTAGTAAATAATTTATAATAAAAATTGATCAGTGTCCGAGTTGCTACGTCTTGCTTGTTTTAATCATTGATCTAAATTCAAATGTATTCTGTAATAATTACTTTAACTTGCGTAGGTGATACAATAACAGAATGGCTGTCTCTTCATTATCAATTTTTAGTTACAAATAAAAGATAATAATCTCAGATGTTAGGCTGTAACTGAAAAGAGGCATCTAAATTATCCTAGAATAAAACATTTCAATTTCACTTCACAAAAATTCAAATCTTTAAATTCACTTTATTTTTCATTGCTGCTTCATGATAATTAATATTAAAACGATGATTTGTGATCAAAAACACAACTTATATTTTACCTTGTGTAATAAATTAGCAGGTCTATCAAAACTCAAGTTATTTCGTCTTTTATGTTTACAAGCTAATAATCTTTAATATTCTCTATTTTATTCGATAGCTATTGGATCGCCTACGTAAGATAGCTATTAGCCACTCTGTATGCTGGTCAACAAAAAGTTTTAATTTTAATAACAATTTGTATTATATTTACCTAATTATAAAAACTTCGGATTTCCTTCATCAGAATTGAACTGCAGACGATTCCATCAAGTGTACTAATAGAACAGTTTTAGTCTTACCTTGACGGTCAAGTACCTACTGACGGTCAGTTCGTACGAACTTCGTTCTGTATAGTATACTTACATGTAAAAAGGTTAAGCTATGTATATCAATAGATTGCTCAACTGATCTAGATTCATTGAAATACTGTTTGTTGTGGTTCTATGAGGCTTTTTTTTTTTACTTTCTTATTAAAAAGGTTAAGCTATCTAAGAATATCTATAGATAGCTCAACTGATCCAGATTTATTGAAATTCTGCGAGGTATTTTTTTTTAAATCAATAATTTGTACAACTTGCTGTTAGAATCATTAAACTTGATGGAATTATATGCATTCGATATGTAACAACCGCGTAATTTCGCACACTATCCGGAGCTAGGACATTTTGGCTTCCACGACCGCTGTAGCAGAATATCCTACACAGCTAGCTCACTAAAAGTATATATACCATGATCTGTAAAAATGTCAGTTCCTTGATCTAACTGCCCCATTTCAAAAAGGCATTTCACTACACGTTCTTGAGACCCTTTCTTTGAAGTTAGGAGAAAGAGAGGTCCCCAACGGCGGCTAATTAGACCCTAAACAGACTTTATTAGGGGCTAATATTCAGTGCTATGTATCTACGTACATGCAAAAGGCCACGCCATTCCCTTAATACGCGTAGTGAAATAAGACTTGGATTTGACCAAATAGTTTAAGCGCTATCTCCAGGATAAATCGTAGTATATTTATTCATACTTTATTAAAAAAATGTGTTACAAAGATGCTTATTGCTAGGAGCATTTTGTACCAGGCAACCGAATAAGAGTCAGATCGGCGCACAATAGAAACAACTAAATTTAACTTAATCTAAAATCAAAGAGTAAATTTATATTTTGCTTGCATTTGACATTACATTATTTTGTAAATAGTTATGCCAGTATTTAGTCAAACCCATAAGGTGCAAATCTTCTTCTTCTTCTTCCTGCCCTTTAGGTACCACGCTATATCTTAAGGTGCAAATACAAGTTAAATATTCGATACTACGATTTATTATAAGGATAGTGCTTAAACTAATTTGATCGAATTCCTTAGTTGGAAATCACTGTTTTTTTTTCAGAGAATACAGTAACTTCATGTACCTATATACTACATGTATATACAAGCCTTATGTATTGTGCTTCACTGGTCGTAGCCGAGGTCGGGGGCTCGCGCTGTCATAAATTACTGTGTTACATGGACCACGCATATCTATTTTACGTAATTTTTAACTATAAATATATTGAATTAGAGTCGGTTTTGGAGTGAAAATGAATAATTACTATTCTTCTATGCGTATATTTTTAGGATATAAAGGGCGATCTTCAAGCGCGGGCTCCCGCACCGTTGTAAATAATATAAAGGGGTCTCCACACTCACTGGCATGGCTGGTGACAAGATATATGAACAGTTAGTTATATTGTATAATGTTTTGGGCAGTGAACGGAAAATACATAGAAGCATTCTTTGAGCGAAAAAATGACCCGACATAAAATTAAAATGTGCTGTGGTAGACGGGGCTTGTCAATTATGCCAAAAAATCTCTTAGGCAGCACAAAAACTCTACACGTTACACGGCAATTTAAACCCAAACGTCGTGAATAAAGCCGACATTAATCAATTTTTGTCAAATCCACGAAGGAGTTTCGATGTGTGAAACTTGGCGTCGAGTTTCGCGGATATTTCCCTTGAAGTAATGCTTTCATGTTTTTTTGCGTTCACTGGTTGTAAAGTATGTTTTGGGTTATCAAACTTTACGTTTCCCCTCGCCAAGGTGCCGCACCCACGCTAGCACCAAGTGTGGAAGCCCCAACTTACTATAGGACGCACTTGTATGTAAAATAGTTAATTGTAATCATTTATGTGATGGCAGACGACGGATGATCTGGACGCTTGCGTGTTTAAAAATGTAGAAAAAAAAATGAAAAAATTAGAAAATACCAAATTTGTAAATAACTTTCGACGGAGGCGAATATGTTAAACTCCATAAATATGTAATGACATTTTAATTGTATCGCTAGTGCATTGCGCACTCGGCTTTACCTAAGTTTAAGTTTAGTTGCTACTCGGATAATAAAGATAAGAGACTAAGCACACGGCGTTTTTCATGCGCGCAGACGACGCGCGTTAACGCGATTCAAACGAGATTCAGTCGCAGCCTTGTAACCTAAGCACACGTAAAAAAATCCACGAAGTTCAAATCACGAAGTCTGTAAACGCGCGTTCGCGTAAAAAATCAGTGGTGCTGTAAACGCTTGTTGTCTGCGCGGATCTGCCCCTCTCCGCTCCTATACCACTTCTGTATCGATTCAAACGCGATACAAACGTGCGCGAGAAGCGCGTTTGAAACACGTTTGTATCGCTTTTTACGCGCGTTTAAATCGATACAAACGCAACATCTTCTTTCTGGGCGTAAACGTTCGTGAAACGCGCGTCGTCTGCGCGTGTAAAATACGCCGTGTGCTTATGCTCTAATATAAACTTGAATGACTCAAATCACAGCCATTGCAATGGCACAGTGCCACACAAAAAATCAACTATCATTTATTATTCTATGTGCCATTGTAACAGCTCAGAGTCACGTGGTCAATCGATTCGATAGTTTTAAAATTAAATCCATGTTAGGAACATTGTGATCTAAATGTTATTCTATCATTAGTTCTAAATTCTGAAGTTGACGCGTTACGGGACGTATTTTATGTATTTTATCAAAAAACTCGTGCTAGGTGGTAATTTTGTTAGCAAATTAAGTTAAAAAATGCTAAAATACTAACGATCCTATTTTGTTTCATCCAAAAACTAAATTAGCGTAAGGCTTTTTATTGACACTTTTTCATTGTTGGTTTTGTGGATTTGACCAACTTTTTGGTAAATAAAAATTCAAAAAAATTCTCTAATGCCAATGTCAAACGCAATATGACAGATTTACTACTATATTTCTTTGTTTACGATTTATTCTGGGGATAGAGACATATTAGTTTGGTGGAACATAATATCAATTAAACTTTTTATACTTAACTGTAATTTTAAAATCGCTGATTAAGTCTTTAGGGTGAATATAATAAGATCGTTGGTATTTTAGGAGTTTTTAGATAGGAATACTGAATTACCACTATTGATTGTAATGTTAATTATTATAATGTTAAATTTAGGACAGGGCATGGAGTTCAGAATACTATATTAAGTGATGAGGTTAAAATGTGTTTCTGGTACGAGAATGGTATCTTGTGTCACGTCCCGTACGCTGCTAATACAAAATTGTACATAAATGAATAAATATTTTTACAAAACGGATTCTGTCGTTTTTATTTTATGGGTCTGAGTACTGAGTATTGAGTGGGTAAAGTGTAGGGGTAGAGGTAGGCCAAAGAAAAGATGGATGGACTGTGTGAAAAATTATATGAGAAAGGAGTGAGTTGAGATGACAATTGACAGGGAAATTGAAAATCACATGTTGTACCGACATACATACACACTGAACTGAATACTTTGTATTGAGTGGGTAAAGTGGTAGGTAGGCCAAAGAAAAGATGGATGGACTGTGTGAAAAATTATATGAGAAAGGAGTGAGTACTGAATTGACGAATGCCAGGGAAATGGAAGATCACATGTGAAAAAAATGATTTTGAAATTTTTCACGATCTTTTCTTCACATTTGAATCGTGGAAAAAAAGCAAGTTTTTACAATCCATCATGTTTCAGAAACGTCAAAGTTCAAGCTTAAAGTAACACTACTAACGGTACGAAATATCAAAGTTATATTACTTTGACACTGCACATAGAACTTGTGGTAAGGCCCCTGGCTTTTCTCTATAACATACAGACATATCCTACTAATATTATAAAGGCGAAAGTTTGTAAGGATGTCTGGATGTATGTTTGTTACTCTTCCACGCTGAAACGGCTGAACGGACCTGGATGAAATTTGGCACAGATATAGATTATAGTCTGTAATAGCACATAGGCTTTTTATCCCGGAAAAATGTACGATTCCCGTGGGATAGATTTGTTTTTGTTTTTCAAGGTGCTAGTATAACATACATACATCCCAAACAACCCTCTTTCGCAATCAGGTAAAAATAAAAGGCATAGTTTAGGTACGAGGTACTGTATTTCAGTTTATCTCTCTCACACACCGCAGTCGCTACTTGGTAGCAAGAGGAACGGCAACTCGCAGAACTAAAGGCGCCGGCGCACAACAGCGTTTAGTACAACATAAATCAACAATAACGGTCGCGGGATCCACTGAGACGTGTCTACGGTTTATTGTCATAATCCCCACTAATCTCCACAACCTCATTTGTACACCGTAATCGGTAAAACCTACCTCCTCATGTACTTGTTTTGTAAAATCTCTCTACACATGTTTTTGCAAATAAATGATTTTCTTTATATAAGCTATAATTGAATAACGGGTATTTATCACGTACCTATTTTGTTTTTATTCTGCCCGCGACCACGAACGCTGTAATGTGTTCGAAACGTCGGGAATAAAAACAAAATAGGTACGTGATAAATACCCGTTATTCAATTATAATTATGTCATCAAATCACGGAAGTTTAAAAAGTTTAATTTATATAAGCTGTCCCCACCAGTGGGGATTATGACAATTTAAAAAAAAAAAGCGTTTTCCTACCAACATTTTGTATCCTGGGGATTATGACAACAGTTCTATCGAACCAGTTTGGTGACAGGATTAAAGTGGCAGAAGCTACTTAATCCTGTCGATACTTGACGATATATTCTCAACTGCCCCACTATCTTACGGGCCTTTCTACTCAGCAGTTTCGTCATTGTTCGCAACAAACAATTTTGATTATCTCGTAAAATATTTCTTAGTTCATTTTAAATGTACCCTTATTATAATCGACAAAATGTTATCGCTCTACCTTCATGCTATCAGCTTGAAAGACGAGCTCTAAAATCAAGGTTAAGAAGTTTTTAAATGAAGGTAAAATATCAAATTGAGTAGAAAGGTCCTCCACATCAATGGAGTGGTTGGGAATAAAAATTCCCAACGACCCCACCATTCGAAGTCAGTAGGGTCGTTATGCATGTCTTCGAACTTTTCGGATGCTTATAAACTTTACAATAATCCCAATGGACCACAGAACCCTAAAAATAAGACATCTACAAATTCATTGAAATGAGTGATCTTTTCTGGGGGGCAAGCGCGATAACTAATACGTATTTACCAAAGTCATAACTCATTTGTAAACGTTGCGTTAGGCACATTTTGTATAACGCTAGTTTTTGACAGCGAAGTTTTTGAAAATAAATTTTGCCAATACAACCTTAGTGGCGCAGCGGGCGAGAGTCCGCCTGCGACACAAGAGGTTGCGGGTTCGATTCCCGCCGCGGAATAAATTTGTGTATGATCTGCAGAAATTTGTTCCGTTGGTCTGGGTGTTTTCTATGTATAATAAAAAATATCTATCTATGTATATAATGTATTAAATATATCAGTTATCTAGTACCCATAACACAAGCTTTGAGTAGCTTACTTAGGGGCTAGATGATGCTGTGTGGATTGTCCAGCATTATTATAAAACGTTAGTGATTAAGTTGGTGACGAGGAACTTTTTGAGAGACGTCAACGTTTGACGATACGAAATGTTATAACGTAACGTTCACGAATGTGTTTTGATTCCCGTAGTATCATTAATAGTGCAGATGCAACTTATCAGTTTTATTTGCCCCATTAATGGTGCAGATGCAACTAGTTTTGGTAAATACGTTAAATTACCGCGATTTCTCCCCAAATAATACACTTTACCTAAACATGACGAAATAAAATATACCTCACTTATTTAGAATTATATTAAATTTTAACTAATTCATTTACATACACAGGCCACGTTACAACACACACTGCCTTACTCTCGTTGATATGAACAGTACCCTTAATATGAGTTTTTGATAGTTAACGAAAACTATTTTCGAATATTAATATTAATATTCCTTTCATACATTTACCTCCATCGGAAATGTTACGGAACTAAAATAAGGTCGATATCGTGAAAACTTGGTTTGAAAATTATTGCTGGGATTGCCGATTACATATTTTCGATATTATCGACCTTAATTAGTTCCTTGACATTTCCGTACGTCTACCATGAGTTGTCACATTTAGATCGGCTGACGTTACTACAGTAGTAATAGTACGTTACTATGACATCTGTCAAAATTGTTACTCATGGTACCAAATTCCAAGCAAATGAATGAAGCTCAAACTACAGTCGCTGTAGTACGCTGTGACGTAGGATAGTTAACTACGTGACGTTTTAGTAGGTACCCAACTATCTGCTAGAGGCGCTGTACAAGTTTTTATACATTTTTTAACTACAGTCGTTAGCGAGTGTAGATTGCGAAAACTCATGGTAGACCTATAGATGGACGTAAATGTGTGAAAGGATACTCTTTGAAAAAAGTTTTCGTAAACTATCAAAAACTTACACTAGGGGTAGTGATCAGAATAGTTGTTTAACCGGCCGTCCAACGGGTGTGTTAGTGAACTTTGGCCTTAGGCGACACTCGGTGCTGAAAAGGTAGCTATACTTTTAGGACTTTTAGGAGTTCCCGCGCACTATATAGGCCAAGAATACTATGCAGTAGTTTAAGACTACATAATGCGCGAACACCTTTAGTAATGACAGTTGTGTATTTACGGCAGTGAACGCAAAAAACACGGAAGCATTACAAGGAAAATATCCGCGAAACATGACACCAAATTCCACACATCGAAAGGCCTTCGTGAATTTGTCAAAAATTGATTAATGTCGACTTTATTCCCTAACGTGTAAGATAGCTGTGCTGCTTACGTGAATTTTCGATAAATTTTTTTGGCATAATTGACAAGCTCCGCCTACTACAGCACATTTTTTGGGGTAATTTTTTAGCTCAATGCTTCCATGTATTTTCCGTTCACTGATTTACGGTCATTGTGCCCACATTTCAGCACATTATGCCATTATACAAAAATGCTGCGTTAACCCAAATCATCACTAACGGTTCAGCCACATATCATCGCATGCTTCAGCGCTGCGTTTAGCATGGGATGACCTTATTTACAGCATTCCATATAAATCACGCTGTCAGCGCAGTACTGAAGCGTGCGTGGATACGCCGCAACCCTTATAATAAGTTCGTCTATGAGCAAATTTAATCTAATTGAAACTATTTCCAACGCCAACAGGCATGACTTGAAATGCACTCTCGCCATTCGAGAGTAGGCCCGGTAGGAAAACTTTAGTCGATTGGGCCTTGTGTTAGGGGGCATATCCATAAATTACGTCACACGCTAAGGGGGAGGGAGGGGGTCGACAAGGGGGTGGGACTGGTCCTAAATTTCGTTACGTCACATTTCAATATCTATTATAATCTAAGTGTTAACACGAACTTTTAATTATTACTTTACGAAAACCTCAAATACATATCTGTGTAATTATAAGATACCAATTTTTTTGTCTGTCTACATATGTGACGTCACACTAGGGAGGGGGGAGTCTCACAATGTGTGACAAAGACGGGGGGAGGGACAATAAATCATGAAATTCGTGTGACGTAATTTACGGATGACTCCTAGGTTCTACTTGTACCCTAAATTAAATCTAAATCTGTAGTTCTTGAATTGGGACTTATACGGTAACATTACTCTCTTCACCCATAGATTTAACTAAAGATAATCGAAGCGATGCAGATATATCTAGCGATTCAGTCTGTAAGAACCGTTGTAGCTCCACCAGCGGCGCGCGCGCAGACTAGGAAGTGACGTCATATCACAAGGAAATGTATTAAGAGTCCGTATTGATGGATACCACAGGGTCATTTATTCTACTTCAAAGCAGAACTGTTGGTTTTAAGGTGAGTGAAATTACTAGGAGTCTTGTGTATGCAATATAAGACTTAAAGGGTGTGTAAATAAGACTTAAATCACTTCGCTAGTTCCCACGCGCTCTCTTCAGTATAAAAATAAGTTAAGCCTGTCCACACCTCTTCAGTATAAAAAGTGACACAGCTATCCTGAGACTTTACATCTGGTTTGAGTTTCTGCAACAAATAATAATACATTAGCACTGGTGGTGTGGTAGCACCCTGACGATTTGTAGGTTGTACAGAGATGCTGATGTAAGACGGTGTTACCTAGTTCGTAAGGTGGTATCCGGCATGTAAGGTTATGTAAGCCGGTTCGTAAGGTAGTTTCCGCATGTAAGGTTGAGTAAGTCAATTCTTAAGGTGGTATCTAGCAGTAAGGTAATGTTACCTAGTTCGTAAAGTGGTATTATCATGTAAGGTTATGCTACCTAGTTCGTGAAGTGGTATTATCATGTAAGGTTATGCTACCTAGTTCGTGAAGTGGTATTATCATGTAAGGTTATGCTACCTAGTTCGTAAAGTGGTATTATCATGTAAGGTTATGCTACCTAGTTCGTAAAGTGGTATTATCATGTAAGGTTATGCTACCTAGTTCGTAAAGTGGTATTATCATGTAAGGTTATGCTACCTAGTTCGTAAAGTGGTATTATCTTGTAAGGTTATGCTACCTAGTTCGTAAAGTGGTATTATCATGTAAGAATATGATACCTAGTTCGTAAGGTGGTATTATTATGTAAGGTGATGTTACCTAGTTCGTAAAATGGTATTATCCGGCATGTAAGGTTATGCAAGCCAGTTCGTAAGTTGGTATCCGGCATGTAAGGTTATGCTACCTAGTTCGTAAGCTGGTTTTACCCGGCATGTAAGGTTACGTTAGCTAGTCGGTAAGGCCGAGTTACCTGGGCATGGCGCACATCTCGCACGAGTCCCGCTCGGCCGTGTTGTGGAAGGTGCAGATTCCGCACGTCCACACGTCCTGCGCGCCGCCGCCCCTGCACCGCACGTGATCACTATTACTATAACATCAAACTCCTGCGCACAACCTACTGGGATCCTATTCAAAACGAGCAGACGACCAGACGACGTTGCGAGCGGGTCAGCTAGTTAATTTCTAAATCGTTCTCAGTTCGATTTGTGGATCGACCGGTCCTGGATTTATAAATAGGCCGGATAGGCCGCGGCCTAGGGGCGGCAGATTTCAGAGGACGGTCACTTGATTTCATTCGTTTATTTAAATAATAATTTTCCATCTGTAGTAATTTTTAACTTAACTGGGATTAGTGAACTTTTAGATTTTTTACGAGTTCGGATCAGCGTCGACGGGGAAAAACGAACAATGAACAAAAAGTTCACGATCCCCGTTAACGGGGGTCGTGAACGGGGATCGGTGGTATAAGCCTAAAGGAAGCCCCTTCACTACAAATGGAAAATTATTATTTTAGAAAAGTTTCACCAACATCGGGCGGCAGAAATAAAGTGGCCTACACTCATAAAAAATATAAATCCGGCACCGGGATCGACTCGGATCGAGGACAGGGCGGGGACTCACTCCGCGGCGGGCCCCTCGTGCGCCGCGCGCGCCAGCTGCTCCAGCGTGGCGGCGTGCGGCGTGGCGCGCCAGGCCTCGGCCGCGGCGGCGTCGCGCGCGCGCACGGCGCCCAGCAGCGGCTCCATCTGCGCCGCGCTCAGCGCCAGCGCCTCGTTGGTCATCAGGAACAGCAGCACGTGCAGGTCGGACACGGCGTCCAGGAAGCACGGCGCGGCCGCCAGGTGCGCGTGCAGCGCGCGCAGCGACTGCCGGTGCGCGGGCGGCGCGCGGTGCGCGGGCGGGAAGGCGTGCGGCGGCGCGGCGCGGGGCGGGGCCCACAGGCGCGCCGCCCCCGCGCCCGCCACGCCCACCGGCACGTCCACCAGCAGGTAGGCCACGGGCACGCGCCGCGCGTGCGCGCCCACCTCGTTGCCGTACTGGTCCTTCTCCTGCGCCCGGCCGAACGGATCGATGGACAATATGTACTTTTAAACTTACGCGATCTGAACACATTATTATTAGTATTAGACGGGTATTTATATTATATTTAGTATTAGACGGCACGACAGCGTGCAAACCTGTCGAAACGTCGGAAAAATATAAGGTAATTTAAACGCGATAAATACCCGTCTAATACTAATAACAATGTATCGATGGACGTTTCATTATTATTAGTATTAGACGGGTATTTATCGCGTTCTAATTACCTATTTATTTTCCCGACGTTTCGACAGGTTTGCACGCTGTCGTGGTCACGGGTTAACTGATGATGTGTTCAGATCGCGTAAATTTAAAAGTATAGATGAACGTTTCGCCGATGGAACACGTGTTTTGAACATAATAATACAACATTTTTAAAACCCCCCGACATCTTAACCTTACCTTAACATTTATTTGATGTCATGGTTGCCCTACATGTTCTTTCGATATCGTTGAAGTAACACGGTCCCAAACTTAGAATCGATAGGACATAAGGAAGTTAGTCAGATTCCCTCATCGACTAGAAAAAAGCTTTTATCTTCAAACCTACCTATTATCTTCAAACGGCTGAACAGATTTTCATACAACATGGCTAAGAACACTCGGGATAAAATTATCTATGAACTAAAAAAAACGAAAATCGGTTCTTCCGGTTGGGAGCTACGCCACCACAAATACACAGACGGAAACATTAAACTTATCACACCCCTCTTTTTGCGTCGGGGGTTAAAAGGAACACTCACACGACTGTAATCCCCAGGCTCGGTAGACATCTCCTCAGATCTATAATTACTTAGATCTTTGAGGGTAGTCAGAGACACGTTTAAACATAACATTTTGCACATGCTCACATTATGCACGGTAAGTATTCTATACGAGACAAGCGCTTCTTATTTTGTCCAGGACCACAGCGCTGGTATTTTGCGGATCTAAAGAAGACACGATAAGGGAGTGGCGACTGGGGTACGGGCCTCCGTGACAGGTTGCAAGCCCACGGCCGCTATCGAACCTTGTAGAACACGTCGGGCACGTATCGCTGCGGCGTGGACTCCCGCACGTAGGCCAGCTCGGGCGCGTCCCGCGTGGGCAGCAGCACGTCGTCCCGCACCATGGCCTGGCACTGCCCCGACACCTGGTAGCCCTCCAGGTGCACCTGGTTCTCGACGTCACCTGGAACGTACGTTAGTCAATATTAAAATAAGTACTTTTAAACTTACGCGATCTGAACACATTATTATTAGTACCTGGGTGACCGAAATTTGCTCGGTTTTTTTTATTGGTAAACGACGTTTTCTAAAAATGAATCCTAGCTAGATCGATTTATCGCCCCCGAAACCCTCTGCATACTAAATTTCATGAGTTTCGCTGGAGCCGTTTCCGAGATTCCAATTATATATATATATATATATATATATATATATATATATATATATATATATACAAGAATTGCTCGTTTAAAGGTATAACATGATTAAACGGGTATTTATCGCGTTCAAATTACCTTTTATTTTCCCGAAGTTTCGACAGGTTTGCACGCTGTCGAAACGTCAGGATAATAAAACACTTATAATGCTGGACACTATCACACAGCATCATGTAGCCCCAAACTAAGCAGAGCTTGTATTATGGGAACCACATGACTGATAAACTACATAGATATACTTTTTTTTTTGTAAATACATACATATTATACATAGAAAACACCCAGACCTGAGACAAATATCTGCATATAATGCAAACATTTGTCCCACGGCGGGAATCGAACCCGCAACCTTCTGCGTCTCAGGCGGACCTTCGCCCGCTGCGCCACAGAGGCCGTCAGAGGCAAAAGGTAATTTGAACGCGATAAAAATACCCGTTTAATACTAATAACAATATTAAATTATTAGGGTCGTTTTACAATATGTATTCAAATATTTAGGAAAGTGCTTTATCTATACTATAATAATAATAATAATAATATTATAAAGAGGAAAACTTTGATTGTTTGTTTGTTTGTTTGAAATGAATAGGCTCCGAAACTACTGAACCGATTTGAAAAATTCTTTCACCAATGTGTAGAATGAACTTTCAGGATGAACATAGGCTATATTTTATGTAGGTACTTCGCGGGCGACGCCGCGTGCAGAAGCTAGTTTGAAATAAATAAAGCACCCACCATTCAAGTTCCATCATCATCATCTTCCTGCCCTTTTCCCACGTTATGTGGTCGGCACAACATGTGATCTTCTTCCATTTCCCTCTGTCATTCGTCATATCAGTACTGTCACTGTTTTTTTTGTAATTCGTGAATAGTTTATCCCGCTGAGAGCGGGTCACGGTCACTCCTTTCTAAACCATGTCATCTTTCACACAGTCCATCCATCTTTTCTTTGGCCTACCTCTACCTCTGTATCCATCCACATTCATACCTAACACTCTCCTTGTCACATGACATTCATCTCTCCTCATAACATGTCCATACTACGCTAACCTATTACTCCTCATCTTTTCAGTCACCGGTGCCACTTTCAGACTTCCTTTGATGTACTCATTCCTTATTTAATCCATCCTTGTCACTCCACACATCCATCTCAACATTCCACATCTCCGCCGCATGCACATGCATACCATTCAAATTCCATTAAACATTATTATCTTATACCTTTAAACAGGCATTTCTTGTATATATAATCTGAATCTAGGAAACGGCTCCAACTATTTTCATGAAATTTAGGATGCAGGGGGTTTCGGGGGCGATAAATCGAACTAGCTAGGTTTCAAAAAAACCGAGAAATGCTCGATTACCCAGGTACTTAGTATTGAACGAGTATTTATCGCGTTTTATTTACCCATTTTTCCCGACGTTTTGACAGGTCGTGACACTGTCGTGGTCACGGGATGACTCAAAATGAATGAAAAATAGGTAAATAAAACGCGATAAATACCCGTTCAATACCAACAATAAGGTTTAATACTGGTTTTGATAGTTTACAAAACTTCATTTAGTTTGGTAATTAGTAGTAATATTAAAAGAACTAACCGGAAACACAGACAGTAACGAATTTAGATCCGAAGTATCCGGAAGTGGCGTGCCGGCACGCGTTGGGGTGCAGGTTCTGGAAGTGCCCCGCCATGATGCACTCCTGCGCAGACAGGAAGTGCGTGTCCACGCCTCTGGAACCATTTTCAATTATGTTTTTATTGATTGAACTCGTATGTCTTCGCTCCCGGAAAGGCTAAATGTTAATTTAAAAAAGCAATCGTTTCTATTTTTCGATTTAATTTGCCCACCAAGGCCAGTTTTTACTACTATTTTAACTTACCAAACTAAGTGGGGTCGGCACAACAGGTTCTCTTCCTCCACTCTCCCCTATCATCCGTCATCTCAGTACTCACTCTTTTCTTACACATATCGTTTATTATTGTTTGTATTCAAATATGCCAAACTCAAAATATTTTTAATGATCGAGCGAGCGAAGATCTCAGTGGCAGCTATGCGATTTGGCGTTGGATGTTTGCGTGTATGTTTGTTAGAGCATAATTTGAACCGTACATCCAATCTGCATGAAACTTGGAGGGTTTAGAGATCCTGCGAATCAAATTTACTGGGAAGCATATGAGCTTAATCGGTGTAGTATTACTATTTATTTTTATTTGTAAATAAAAACTTATTCTAATAAAACCTTTTTATAGCTGGTCATTATCTCAAACTAAAGAAAAAAATTGAAATTCAAATGGCCCCTCCAGACTCACGGCGAGAAGCCCCGAGAACACCCGAGAAACGTGAATGTGAGGAGTTTCTAGGTGTCTCGTTTTCGCGCTCGCCTGTTTCGGTGTCGGTATTTTTGGCCGCATCAAAGGTTTTTTTCTGATAAGTTATGAACCGGTTCAGAGCCCTTCTCACCGGATGTGCTCGACGCGGTCCTCCCGCGGCAGCAGGTCGGTGAACAGCCAGCCCAGGCGGCGCAGGCCCAGGCGCCGCGCCACGTGCCGCAGCGCCGCCTCGCAGCCGTCGGGCTGCAGCGCCACGCCGTCGCGCGCGCACGCCTGCGCCGGCTCGTAGATGGCGGCCACGCGCGCGCGGATCCCTCCACAATTACAAATACTTCTTATGCAACTCTTCAATTAAACGGATTTATATCGAGGGCCATAGAATCACGAGCGTTGCTCAGGATTCTAACACACTTACAGTCGTTATGGCCCTTTCTTTAAATCCGTCCTTTATTCTATGTGCTTTAGCCCACACGACTGTAGCAAAACTTCTTAAATGTAAGAAGTCTATGATAAAAAAAGAGAAAGAAAATGTGTGATCGCACTCTCTCTCTCTCACCCCTACAGTAATATACGAAACGTAACTCTCTCTCTTTCTTTCTTGACTAAATTATATGTCCCTCTCAACTTCCGTTCGCCTCGCCCGCTCACAATTTTCGTAACGCTCTTATCACGCATTCACCAGCTTGCTCCCCAAGTCAAGCGTGCATAAAGAAATTTTACTACAAAAAGTTTATGATGACTCTAAGCTATTTTAATTATTTTCAGTCCCCCTTTCTTTTTTATTACTTTTCACTCTACTGCTTTATCATAATGTCTAGATTTAAATTTACCTAACGGTACGTCGGGATGTCTCTCATACGTCCCATACAAGTATCCGATCCTCTGATCGCCCGTAGCCCTCCAGTAAGCGAGGAACCGCTCCACGATAGCAGGGTGCTCCACTAGCACGTTGTCCACGTGTCTGAACGGCTGTCTCGACAAGGTGACAGCTCCGGGCTGGCACTTTGAACAGATACCGCGCGGCCATGGCGGATGCTCTGTGCAACCTAGAAGAAGAAAGTATGAATTAGTGGGTTAAAATAAAAAAATAATAAAACAGAAAACATGGTCAAGACTGTAATCCCTAGGCTCGGTAGATATCTCCTCAGATTTCTAGTTACTTAAATCTTTTCAGGATATGCGTGAATTATACATGCTCACATTTTGCACAGTAGTTATAATTCCGTACGTGACAGGTTGCAAGCCTGCTTATAGAAACACTAACCTATGACACATACTGTTATGTATGAACTGTGGGTACTTGGGAAACATTATGACAATAAGTGTAGGGTACTTCTGTTAACTTTACTTGTTATTTCCGCGTGCTTGTGCTACGACGCAATAAAACGTATTTATTAAAATATGATGTTTTAATGGACATAATAGTGGCGACTTGGATACATGGACTAAAAATAAGTGATCATGGAACGTAAATTAGTGAGATTTCATGAGTTTAATGTGAAAACAGATAGTTGGGACAACTACATAGTGCGACTCAATTATTGTTTTGAAGCAAGTGGAATTACTGATGATTCAATAAAAAAAGCGAACTTTTTTACGATTTGTGGTGCTCAAGTATTCGAGACTCTTCTCGCATTGATTACTCCAAAGAAATCAAGTGAGGTGACTTTTACCGAAGTCGTACAGGTTCTAACCAAACACTACAGTCCGAAGCCGAACGAAATATCAATGTCATACAAATTTTACAAACGCGACCAATCAAAAGACGAAACTGCATCAGAATATATCGCTCAACTTCGAAAGATCAGTACTGGATGTAATTTTCCGAATTTGGAACGCATGCTACGAGACAGATTGGTGTGCGGCATGATGGATCGCAAGCTGCAGTACGAACTGCTTAAAAGAGACAATCTACAGTATGAGCACGTCGTGGACGCCATGGTGTCTGCCGAGACCGCGGAGAAGGACGCCCGCATGATGCAGCCAGCGGGACACGTGACGTCACACAGCGCCGCGACCACGTCGTCGCAGCCTGATCCAGAACCGATGGAGGTCAACGCTATGAAAACCAAATCGAACGTCCGTCTTTGTTACCGATGTGGAGAGCGTCACAGTGGCGAATGCCGTTTCATAAATGCGGTGTGCCACTTCTGCAAGAAAAAAGGTCACATCGAAAAGATATGCAGCACTAAAAAGAAAAGTAGTTCTGGAAAAGTGAATTTTGCCGACGACAACGAATCAGACTCGCAACTGAACGGAATCTACAATGTCGAAAGCGCACGTGCACGTGTGCCGGCCTACGAGCTGCGCGTATCGCTGGACGGAGTGCCTGTCACCATGGAGGTCGACTCGGGCGCCGCTTTCTCTCTCGTCAACGAGCGCACCTGGAAGCGACTGCAGCCGCGCGCCGCGCCCACTCCGCTGCGCACGCGACTGCGCACGTGGAACGACTCGCAGGTGTCGGTTATCGGACGAGCTACAGTGTCGGTGCGATATAAAGACATTAAGCGTGAATTGAATGTTGTGGTTGCTAGGGGTTTAGGACCTAATCTTATAGGACGGGATTGGTTTGAGGCTCTTGAAATTACGGTCAAAGTGAATAAAATACTAGACGTAGACATGACGGCGACTAATGTGTTATTGACTAAGTATAAGGAGGTTTTCAGGGACGAGTTAGGTACTTACCTGGGAAAGCCCGTCAAGATCCAATTGAAACAAGACGCAGTGCCTAAGTTTTTGAAAGCGCGGCCCGTGCCGTACGCGATTAAAGATAGGGTAGAAAAAGAAATAGATCGGTTGGTAGGTGAAAATGTCCTTCGGCCGGTATCATATTCGGATTGGGCGACCCCGATTTTACACAACACTAGATTTAGATAGGGCATACACGCAAGTGGTTGTCACGGACGAGACTGCGCGATTGTTAACATTAAACACGTGCAAGGGCCTTTACACTGTACACAGATTAGCATTCGGCGTGAAGGCGTGCCCTGGTATCTTCCAGCGGCTGATGACGGCGCTGCTGGCGGGTGTGCCCGGCGTGGCGGTGCTGATTGATGACGTCATCATCAGTGGCCGCACCCTCCCAGAGATGACGCAACGCCTGGACACGGTGTTGAAGCGTATTCAGAAGTCAGGTTTGCGTCTCAACGGCAAGAAATGTAAGTTCGCTAAGACACGAGTGGAGTTTTTGGGTTTTGTTATCGACGCCGACGGTATCCATCCGGCACCAAGTAAAGTCGAGTCAATACTGAATACACCGGAACCTAAAAATGTCCAGCAGTTACAAGCCTTTTTAGGCTTATATAACTTTTATGAAAGGTTCGTACCTCATAAAGCCACCGTACTCGAACCTCTGCATAGATTGCTTGACAAGTCGCAGGAGTGGCTGTGGACGAAACGAGAGCAAGGCAGTTTTGATACAGCTAAGCGTATGTTATCCTCTGATTTGACACTGGTACACTACGATTTGAACAAGCCGTTGGTTCTGACCTGCGATAGTTCCGAGTACGGAGCGGGAGCCGTCTTGGCCCATGTCATGGACGATGGGTCGGAGCGTCCCATTGCTATGGGATCTAGAACACTGCACGCGCACGAGCGCCGGTACTCACAACTAGATAAGGAAGCGACTGCTATCATGTTTGGAGTAAGCAAATTCCACAATTACTTAATGGGCAGATCTTTTTTGATAGTCACTGATCATAAACCGTTATTAGGAATCTTTGACCCTAGAAGACCTATACCGAATGTGCTGTCACCGCGTCTTACCAGAATGGCGTTAGTACTTACTTCTTACAGTTACGACATAATATATAAACCAGGACCACAAATAGGTCATGCTGATGGGTTGAGCCGCTGGCCGCAGCCGGTCCCGGAGCAACCGGAACCTCAACTGTGCGACATACTGCTCATGGCCGAGGCACCAGATGATTTTCCGGTTGATGTAGACAAAATAGCAGTGGCTACAAAGCATGACAAAATTCTCAATCGAGTATCTCATCACATTTTGTGTGGTTGGCCAGCTAAAGAATCGAACGATCAGCTACGTCCATACTGGTTGCATCGCACGGAACTGTCGTTGCATGAGGATTGCATCCTCCTGGGTTGCCGCGTGGTGGTGCCACCATCGCTGCGTGAGACTGTGTTACGCGCTTTACATAAAGCACACAGTGGCATCGTACAGACAAAGGCTTTGGCCAGAAGCTATGTGTGGTGGCCACAGTTAAATGATGATATTGAAAATTTAGTACGCAGTTGCAACAAATGTGTAGAGAACCGACATATGCCACCCAAAACTAGTTATGAGTGGGTCATGCCAACGAAACCGTGGTCTAGACTGAACATCGACTTCGCGGGGCCATATCAGAACAAAACATTTTTAATTGTGGTCGATGCATATTCTAAGTGGCCGGAAGTTTTTATAGTCAATAACATGACATCAGCTACAGTAATCAAACATTTGAGAAACATTTTTGCTATACACGGGCTATGCGAGACATTAGTTTCCGATAATGGAACGTCTTTCGTTTCTGCTGACATGAAACAATTTTTAGAATCTAATAAAATTAAACATATTAGGTCTGCACCGTTTCACCCGTCCACCAATGGTTTGGCAGAACGGATGGTGCAAACCGTTAAAGACAAGCTACGCAAGATGGATGGTATGTCCTGGGACGTCAAGATTCCAAATATGCTGTTAGGATTACGAGCGACGCCGTGCACAGCAACTAAAAAGAGTCCTGCGGAGCTCTTATTCAACAGACGTATACGCACCCTTCTAGACACAATCAATCCACATGAGCAGCAACGTAAAAATAGGGAAGAGCAAGTTTTACGAAATAGCCAGAAGAAGAACAGACAAACGGACGTGGGACAAAATGTCATGTATAGAAATTTTAGTAGGGGACCACGTTGGTTACCAGGAACAGTAGTTCATAAGGAAGGTCCTGCTAGTTATCAAGTAGGAACTGGAGATGGAGTGGTGATCAATAGGCACATAGATCAATTATATAAGCAACAGGCACCCGGCACAAATATAGAACAAGAAAATGAGGAAACAGATAGGAATAAGGCGAAGGAAACTATTGAAATGAATAGTGGGGGAGAACAAGAGCAAGAAATAGAAATAGAATCGAATCTGCCTAGTCAGAATAGTGAAGAAATCATACAAATACCAAATTCAGATCAATGGTCAGAAATATTAGGTATACCAGTGAATGTAGAAACTGTTATTCCTGGGGGAGGGAAGGTTAGAAATAAGCTAGCGGTCCACGGAAAAACTCCTTATACAAGACCAACGCGTCATTGTAATTTTATGTTGTAGTGTAGATGATAGAGTAAGTATAGTTTAGATTAAGTAGTTAATAATTATGTTTTTTTATTATCTTAAGTTTTGAATTTGTTAAGATACCTATTCATATAATATATGTACATACTTGGGGGAAAGGTATGTTATGTATGAACTGTGGGTACTTGGGAAACATTATGACAATAAGTGTAGGGTACTTCTGTTAACTTTACTTGTTATTTCCGCGAGCTTGTGCTACGACGCAATAAAACGTATTTATTAAAATATGATGTTTTAATGGACATAATACATACCCTTCCAATTTTTAGTTCTAGAGTAGGTATGCCGGTTTCCTAACGATGTTTTCCTTCACCGTTTGACAGCACTGGAATTACCCATAATTTTATGGACAATAGGTGTTTATGCAGTCTAATTGAAAGTATACCAAAGTAGCTAAGTCCTGAGGAAAACCTTGAAATGATACCTGCATAACCTAAACTAAAAGTTCTAATTTATTGGTTATCTTTTAAGCAGCAATCGGCTTGCAACCTTGTACAGAATATTAACTGTGCAAAATTTGGACATGTGCCAAACATAATGTTTGATGCGACTCTCACTTGGCAACTTTAGATATCTTTTACTGACCTGGTTTGATTTTGAAGCTCAATTCATTCAGCGAGATGAAGTTCTTTGACTGTATCTTGCGTAGGTATGAATGGAATGACAAGTGCTTGATGTTGTGCTCTTTCAGATAACCCTCGTCCCAGGGCTCAAGTGGGGAGCAGTGGACGCAGCAGCCTTTTGAATTGTGTCGACATCTGAAATTTTTGAAATTTAGCTTCTAAGTGGCGCACAAGAGGTTGAAATAAGTATGAAAAATAGATTATTAAAATAAAGTCAGAAGAGCATTTGGTTTAAATAGAAAAGCACTCACAATTTCTCATCTCGTTGCCTCTCAATATTTCCTGACATTTTGTACAGTTCAAGGTCAACGTCATCTTCTTGTGGGGCTTCTTGTGTGGTCTGTGGGGTTGATGCATTCGTTGAACTTTTAGATGTGCCTGGCACTGCTGGGTCGCCTGATGGAGTGTTGCTGACCTGAAGCGGGAAAAGGAATCTTGAATTTAGTTCAAATTCATATTCAAAATGACCTTGTCATGTTAGTTATAGTTGGCTCAACAAATCTAGGCATTTGTGAAGTTAGCCGCAAGAGCTGCGCAGTATCGTTTTTGGGAGCAATTGGAGGTATGAGGAGGGGGGGAAGGAACTGTACATGCACAAACTCGCACCTGTGGCTAACTTCACGAATGCCTAGATCCGTTGGATGAACTATACCTATATGATTTGCTTCTAATAAGGAGACTGAAATATTTTTCAACATGTCAAATAACTGATCTTACTTCAGCACTAGTGGTGGGTTGATCAAACAGCACGGCTCCATTGACAGGACTGAGAAAGAGCAGGTCACCATGTCGCAGGCCGCAGTCCTTCAACGTGCGGGATTTGCTGGAGATGAGCTCCTCCCGCTTCTGGCGGTCCTTGTGCAGCGCGAAGGCGAAGGAGCTGAGCGCTAGTGCCGCGTGCACGCGCTCGTACAGCACCGCCGTGCTCTCCGCAGCGCCCGCCTCCACGCGCGCCGTGCCCTCCGCCGATTGCACCCTTAATATCTGCACACACAACTCATCCTGATGCAACTATCGACAGAACCGCGCACTCGTTGATACCTTGCTCTGGCATTCTTCCCTTTGAATGAATTAAGTCAGGCTCTGTTTGATTACGATAGGCCTAGTTTTAGAAAGAAACTTTTGAATTTTCGACTGGCTGACTAACGATGAGACGCCTACTTTTGAACGCTTCTAGCTACGTAACCTGTGCGTCAATATAGCCAGTGATAATTTTATCAGAAGAACATGGTCATTGCGAGGGAATTGGTGATATTTTTACCATTTTCTTTGAATCCATCTAAAAACTAAAGTAAAAATTGCAAAACACCAACAATGCAATGACTGGACTGACTGACTGACGTCTAAGCAGTCAGCTGTCAAAGTTGCGTTCCATGTCCTGAGAGTCAGTACTTAAATATTTAAAGCATAGTCTTATAGCTTATTCAGTTTTTCACGAAAAAATAACATGTACTTTGTCTTGCTCTAATACAATCTCATTATAGCTATATCTGATAGTGAAACATTCAAGATGACATGCAAACTTTCAATTTCTTCTTCTTATCTTATAATAAATGTTGTCTGTCTTCAATTTGTAGATGCTAGATATTAAGTCAAAATGGAACTAAATAGGTATTAAGATAAAACAGTTAGTTATTACCTACCTACTCGTCTTACAATATCATTAAGATGTTTTTAGAAGGTAGGTGGTACCTTACCGAATAATCTTATAATCTTATAACCGCTCCCCATGCCGATTTTAAAAAAAAATATATTTAATTATCAAAATTAAAAAGACATTTTATTCATCAGCTTATTTGTTAACTGTCAACGTCAAGTAAAGTTATAATACTTAACGGCAGGGTAATTTCCTTAAAATGCGGGTAATAAGATAATATATTTTACTAAAGATCTGAGAAGATATCTACCGAGCCTGGGGATTACAGTCGTGATCATATTTATTTTATTTTTATATATTTTGTTTTCATGATCGTCTCATGACAACGCAACGGACTTAGGATATTTCAACAAAATATTTAAATACTTATAATAATGTACAAAGGATACGTATCATACTATATAGTATTCATAATAATATACTCTGTATAATGACCATAATATTATAGAGCAAAACGAACGTAAAAAATAACGTAATAACGAGAATTAGGAGAATCAAGATATTTAAGTTGGTATCACTTTTTTTGTATAGTTTTTGAATTGTTGTCAAGTCACTACACACACAGAAGAGGAAATAATTTATATTTTACCGAGTCAAGTCAGTCGTTCCGTTCAACCAGAGAAATAGAAATAAAACTTCGTGAATTTCAGTTCACAGGCCTATTCATAAATTCTCGGAATATTTTGAGCTCATTATATTATAAACAATCCATACCGACATAGTAGCACATACAACATGTAAGTAAATAATTAAAAAAATACAGGAACCTACTACCTAATTACTGCGAAACTACCCTCA
Source organism: Cosmorhoe ocellata (assembly GCA_963675405.1). NCBI lineage: Eukaryota > Metazoa > Arthropoda > Insecta > Lepidoptera > Geometridae > Cosmorhoe > Cosmorhoe ocellata. The sequence continues at coordinate 667,625 of OY776254.1, read as the reverse complement.
TTTTCTCCGTAGTTTTGTTTATACTTTCTTATTAACCTAGCGTTGAACGGCTACCACAGGCGTGTAGGTAGGGAAGGGAGGTGTAAAGATGAGCGAGTCGTAACGTAAGTCGTTTATAAATAGTACAGGTGTATTCACTTCAGTTTCCGCTGAACGGTGCTACAGAGCTGTGTTCCCACTTACCGCTAATTTTAAATCACTACAGGTATCGTGCTGTAGAACCGGTGATAAATTCCTACCAATAAAAAGTGACAAGTAGACTATGATATGTAGAGTTTTGTGTAAAATACATTAGGTATTTTTTCAACCTATTTCTTGGTAAGTTATCTTAGATATAATAGTATTTCTTTGACTCGCATAATTGGCTCTGTCTTCTCTGGTTGTGGGTTCAACTCCTGCCTTAGACAAACATTTGTGTGATGACCACAGATGTTTAATCTGTCTGGTTGTTGTAATGTATTTTAGGAAAAGTATTTTAGAGTATGAACTTAAATAAGTAATCTATCGCTTATCTGGGTCCTTGTTACAAGCTTTGATGAGGCTAATTAGTATGAAATACCTAACAGAAAATAAACAGATAAATGACTTCCTACATACATGCATACATACATACATACATAATATAAAATCACGCGTGTTTCGCGATTGGGGTAGACAGAGACCACGGATCTCCACTTGCTACGATCTTGACATACCTCTTTTGATTCATTCACTCTCATTACATTCTTCATACATGCATGTTGGCTTAGGGTACTCTGGACCTGGTATACAATACCACGTTAATACATTGGTGGCTTGTACCATCAATTTAAAGTCTTTTGTCTTTCATTACTTCAAGAAATTGGGCTTACTGAAATCAGATTAGCGCTAATAGTGACAATACAATGCAGCCCAAGCTGGGGTATCAAACTCATCTAAACATAATAATAACAGTGACATAACATAGTTCTATCAAAAATACATTAATAAAATCATCATCATCATCTTCCTGCCCTTATCCCACGTTATGTGGGGTCGGCACAACATGTGATCTTCTTCCATTTCTCTCTGTCATTCGTCATTTCAGTACTCACTCCTTTCTTACCCATGTCATCTTTCACACAGTCCATCCATCTTTTCTTTGGCCATTAATAAAATAAAATATATAATATGTTGTACTATGACATTATGCTTACACCTCCCAAATAGGGGAAAAATATTAACAATATTAAAAAATAATCTATACAGGTTTAGAATCTGACTTAGTAGGACAAGGATAGGGTAATGATGATATAATTATAATAGTGTTTCTTTATTTCCAGTCTTTAAAGAACAATGGCTGAAGAACAAGGGACCACAGTACAACTGTACATATATGACTTAACAAATGGATTCGCCTCAATTCTTGCACCGGCAATCATTGGTAAGTGTCTAAAGTCAACAGTTTCCAGATACCAGGCTCTGTAGAATGAGCACTGTTGACTTCAGCGATCTGCTGGCCTTCCTGGAGGATATCGGATGGATGGAATAGCAACCACCTCCACCCGACATGCAATATGGGCCCAACTGTGGCCTAATTGCGGAAACCAGTCTGAGCACCAAGCACAAAGTACCAAGTAGCAACCACCGAAATGCAAAATTGGCCCACATGCATTATTAAATGAAAGTTACGTGGGGTTGAATAACCACTTGCCGTGGGGTACCTATCTGTCGATTCGGACAAAATTTATTGGGACATTGTCCCGATAGATACGTTTGATTGACTTCAAATCATAGACAGTTTGAGAACAAATCAACTATTCGACGATCATTTCGTCCCGATAGATAATCTTTGTCGTCCAAGCCGTGACAAAGTTTTGTCCACGAAAGAGCGAGACAAAACAGTCGACAACATAATGTCGTGGCGCTCATGTTAGCCCGGCACGAGCGTCCAGGCTACGTCCCAAACTCTCCAGCGAATATTTACGCATTTAAAAAACGTAAATAACTTCGCGAATAGTTCTATCTACAATGAGAGATAGACGTCCGTCGTATGTGTTCCAAGGATTTGTGTACCTACCTTGCTACCTACCTGCCTATACATAGATCGGTCGCCGTATTTTTAAATTCTCGGTTATTATGTCAATGTCAAAAATCTTCGAAATGCTGGAGTACGATTTTTTTTATTCTCTCTGCGCCTCGCTATTAAAGCAGTTTAAAAAAAATTTTTTGTTTATTGTGCGTTCTCTCGGCAACCTGATACGAACCTAAAGACTTTATCATGTTGATCCCCTTCGAGGTTTTATGGGATGAAAAATATCCCGTGTTTTACGCATTTTCTTTTAACCGTGTCATGAGTTTTTGCGAACTAGTGCGGTGAAGGGAAAAGAATGGAGCACGGAGTTGACATGTCTCCGAACTGAACTTTATACATTTTTGAACTTACGCGATCTGAACACATTATTATTAGTATTAAACGGGTATTTATCGCGTTCTACCCGTGATCACGACAGTGTGTAAACCTGTCGATACGTACCCGAGAACGCGATAAATACCCGTTTAATACTAATACCTAATAATGAAATTTATAGGTTCTACGACCGACATACCGGATCCCTCACAATATATTCCTTCACATATTCCTTCGGTTTGTGAAAACTGGTCTAACGTAATTTTTTCACGTATACGAACACGAACTTAGAACTTAGGATCGGAAGGTACCAGAGCATCAGGTAAATAAATGTGTATTGTTCCAGGTCGACCTGTGGAAGGCGTCTGGCACACCTCGATAGTGGTGTATGACACGGAGTACTTCTATGGAGGCAGTGGTATCACCAGCTGTCCACCGGTAAGCGGCCAGGCCCCTTATAGAACCACCAGGGGCCTTACAAGCTCTTACAAACCGTCATGTTTCAGAAACGTCAAATTGCTAGTTTAAAGTAACACTATTCAGTTTGTATAAGTCATCGTAGAGGCCAAAGAAAAGATGGATGGCCTGTGTGAAAGATGATATGGGTAAGAAAGGAGTACTGAGATGACGAATGATAGAGGGAAATGGAAGAAGATCACTGTTGTGCTGAACTCACATAATGTGGGAAAAGGGCAAGAAGATCACCATGTTGTGCCGAACCCACATAGACAGGAAAATGATGGTAGGAAATATCAAAGTAACATTACTTTGATATTGACTGAAGAGCTTGTCGTAAGGCCCGAGTTCTAACCAGTTAGACGAAAAGATTAAAGTTTATGGATCGAACGTGACACGCTTATCGTGAGCGTGACACTTACTGTGAATTTAAATCTGTGGGACCACTGCGGGATCATTCTCGCAACAGTCAAAATAGCAATATTTTTTTTTGCAACTAAGGGAAACATCGAGTAAAATACACACAATAACAAAACAATACAACCGAACTGATTCTCCTTTTTTTTTTTAAGTCAAAAACTGCGTATTACTACGTTGTTGGCTATGCTCTAATTTCCATTTAAACAACAAGACATAATGAGCAGAACAAAGAATACTACAAATTATTGAGTTCATAATTCCATGTTGTGACATCTACGTGTACAGTAACTATTGGCAGCGGCATACGTTATATCAGCCAAACTCACCTCGGGAGTCCTGAAAGACGATGGAATGGCGTCAGCTTTTATTCAGACAGATATCTTGTAGCTCTTTGAATTGCGTTTCACAAATGCGTCGCAAAGCTTCCTTTTGTGCATTTATATCGTCGATTTTTTTTGTGTTTTGTTTTCCTCATTATATTTTCCGTCATCGTTTGAGAGAACTGGTTCTATAGAATATATTTTCGAAGAGAAACACCACTTTAGGATCTAATAGACCTTAGATAAAAACATTCTCATTGCTCATTTAAAGACAATTAAAACTTGAGCAGAAAGGCTTTATTCTTCCAAACTTCGCTACAAGGGACTTCTCTGAAAGATGAATCAAAATAAACACGTTTATTTCAGTTTCAATGAACAATAGATTCCTCAAATTCTACTAATGCTGGTGAGTTAGTGTAAACTGCCAAATGTGAAGGAACGTGTGAATTTTAACTGCTAGTCTGATGGAACATAGTGCCCACGCAAATTCTATTCTCGCACGTAAAAATGTTTTGTCATGGAGTGGAAATATCTTGATATCTTATTGGGCGGTGACTTGGAAATTGCCGAAAATAAATTGGACATTGATAACATAGTTTTTTATATGTTATCATCACCACATATTATTATAAACATGCCATACATTAAAACTTTGACTGCCAATATTGTAAAAATGCTCAGCGATGCTTCCCTCCCTCGCACTTATGCAACGATTAATGTAAAGAGATCGTAAAGATGTAGCCGGAACTCGTGTTAGTGTCAACGTTCATATAATATTAACCTCTATTTATAAGCGCATAACGACGCATGCCGCGCGCGTTTGCAGTGTATTTTTATAAATTATCCGCGAATTATGTATTACACACCATCATAAGTGGATCTTCCTCATTCAAAGGAAATTAAATTTCCCAGAAATGAGGGAAAGGTCTTTGAAAACTGGTGCGTTGAGGCGTTTTTGTAGCGATATTGTAAACAGTGTCTATTTCAGTCGAGGCGAGGCGCCAAATTATCAATAACTGAGATGCAATCAACGTGATAATTGCTGCAATAATTTTTTCCTTAAATTACAGGTGTAAAATCTCGAAATGTAAAGGTCCCTTCCCCCATGTTTCACCAGCTAAATTTAGCAATTGTAAATTTAATTTTGGAGATTACATATTTGGCAGCAAATTTCCTCTATTTCGGGGCAAAAGTCAGAAACAGGTGCAGTGAGATACGTCTTTATTTGTTACCTTCATCTGTCTTGTCAATACGCTTGTATATCTTGCCGAAACAGTTATGCGTTCACTCGCTGCGACCAGTAAATTTGTCTTCACGCTTTTTCCTGAGTTTGGCACTCGAGAAAGATAAAGTCACCTTTACGACCTGTGAGAATTCTTCGATGCTAAATAATACTCTGCAACATCTATCCCTGTCTATTGTTGAGGATGTGAGTGAGATGGTTATTCCTATTTCGAGTACTGAAATGTGGAACAGCGGAGATGTCACCGGGTGCACGGTGGATTTCCTGAACGAGATTCTAGTAATGCTGCGTCTAATGCTAACGCCACACTCGTGCCACTCTTCTCGGACTGGGGATAAGACTGGAATTTGCACCTAGACTCACCTAGTATGTATGTAAGACGATTAAAAATGACCACAGGGATCATTTGGAATCGTCTTTTTCGATTTTTATGAATTAATTTACTTTGACTCTCATGACTCTCTTGAGTTTATCCGGCTGTTACTCTATTCGATCAGCTCTCAAAAGTTGACATGTAATCTACATTAAAGCATCGCCTTCTCATCTCATTGGTATACCTCGGGCGCGACATAAAATTGTCTGGGAGTTCAAAATTGCAAGATTAGATGACGAATCACCTACCGTAGGTCGCATAGATAATTAAACAGAATGTAAACAAAATGTTCAGCTTGTTCATTGCGTGTCTGCCATGTGATTGACGTATTTATGTTTCTAAATCTTAGTATAATGATTATTTTGTTATTTTGCTTAAATATTTATGTTCAACTTTATAGGAAGTTTTCCTCGTCTGTTGGGGACATTCGTGTTTATATCTTTCTGACTGGGATGTGTCTATAAAGGCCTTTAGAACTATATTTTACTGCCTATTTCTGAATGCAGTTCGCCTTTGCTTTGAGATATGACATGAATTTTATATACGACTCGGCAATTAATGTTTAACGAGCTCGTCTTGGCTTCTGAAGTCCCGATAGCTTGTTCAATTAGCAATAAACTACATGTTCTCGGTAGTTTAAGATTTGTACCAAATTATTTAATTCAAATTAGGTGTTCATTTAAAATGTTGCAACGTAATTAATTTGCTGATGAATATAAATAAATTAAGGTTCAAATATCATGTTATATTTCCGGCATAAGTGCACGTGGCGTGGATCGAGCAAGCGCAAGCGCATCCGTCCTCCACCTGACGATGTTAGATCACTCGCAGAAATAGACTAGCTAGAGCAAGTGGAACTGACTAGTAAACACTTTTGCGATTATCACACATATTTATAAACTATAACGGGTCTATATCGCGTTTACGGGATGATCTGTGGTCATGTCGGAAAAGTAATAAAGGTAAATGCGATATAGACCTGTCATCTGTAGTAATCCTAGCTTCCGCCCACAGCTTCGCCCGCGTGGTACTTTGAAAAACAAAAACAAATCTATCCCACGGGAAACGTAAATTTTTCCGGGATAAAAAGTATCCCCTGTGCTATTCCGCACTATAATCTATCTCTGCGCCGATTTACATTCAAATCCGCGCAGCTATTTCAGCGTGAAAGAGTAACAAACATCCATCCACCCTAGCAAAATTTCACACTAATAATATACTAGCTTCCGCCCGCAGCTTCGCCCACGATACCTTGAAAAGCAAAAACAAATCTATCCCGCGGGAACCTAATATTTTTCCGGGATAAAAAGTAGCCAAATTTCATTGAGATCCGTTCAGCCGTTTGAGCGTGAAAGAGTAACAAACATACATACATCCTGACATCCAGACATCCATACAAACTTTCGCGTTTATAATATTAGTAGGATTAGTAGGATCTGACAATATGATGACATGAAAAATATTCTACAAAGCATCCGTTTTTTTTTCTAATAAAGTATGGATCTCCAAAAAATCATAAAAAAATTTGATCTCTTCGGTAATCTTCAATCCTTTTGTCGTCTTGAACAACTGAAGAGTTACACTCGTTTCCACCGGCAGGGCACCACCCAGCTGGGGCCGCCGAAGCGCGTGGAGCGCCTGGGGGAGACCTTCGTGCCTCAGCAGCTCTTCAAGGAGTACCTCCAGGGTCTCGCCACCACCACCTACACGTGATGAATCTATCTGATTAGTTTTATTAAATCTATCAGTTATCTGGTTCTTTAACAGGCTTTGCTTAGTTGAGGCGCCCTTTAACTTGTAATTATAACAAGTGATTGTTGACCCTTACGCTTTAAAAATAAAAATGAACTTGTGTATATTGCTAAAATTGAAAAACCAGACTGAACGTAACTAAATATTTTTTTACAGCCTTCATATTAGACTAGCTGTCCCGCCAGCGACTTTGTTCACTTAAAGTATCTAAACTGAGTTTCAAACACATCACACAACTCATAAAAATCCCATACTAACTTTGACACCCCATTTGACCCCTTATGAAGGTTATATTGAAAAATCTTGAAACACGTGTCAATTTGTTTTGCATTTAGAATACACAAACAGTTTCAGACCAATCGCACGACCCGTCAAAAAGTTCCCATACAAACATTGACACCCCATTTTACCCCTTTTTGAAGGATATTATGAAAAATCCTGAAACACGTATCCATTCATTTTGCATTTATAGTACACAAACACAGTTTCAGACCAATCGCACCACCCGTTAAAAAGTTCCCATACAAACATTGACCCCACATTTGACCTCTTTTCGATGGTTATATTGAAAAATCCTGAAACACGTGTCCATTTATTTTGCATTTGCAGTGCACAAACAAAGTTTCATGAAAATCGCTCCGCGCGTTAAAAAGTTTCATACTAACGTTTTCACACCTTTTCACCCCCTTAGAGGTGGAATTTTCAAAAATCCCGCCTTAGTGAGTGGTTTTGTTATAAAAGGAAACCACTTTCCAAATTTCAGCTTTTTATCTTCAGCGGTTTCGGCTCGGCGATGATCAATCAGTCAGTCAGTCAGTCAGGTTAAGGTCTTATATAGATATAGATTGTTTTCTTAGCCTATTTCACTCTTGTGATCCACACGCATCTAACGACACCTCATTTGTTAAAGTTCATCCAAATAACACCTCATTTGTTAAAATTATTCCAGCCCTTGGTCTACAGCGGCAGCCAAAAGAACTCGCATACATACATTGTTTTTTTTTTTAAATTTTTCATCACGTATTAGTTGTTATGCTTCTTTTAAAAACCTATCAGGTTCTGGTATGATAAAAAAATTAGGAGAACCTTAAGAAAAATGGCTTCTTTGACACCGATTGGCATTCGATAAACTCAAGGCATTACAATACCATTGGAAGTTCATGCTGTAAATGATCCTGATGCACGAAGATCTTCACGATGTCATTGTGCGGTGTGATTCCAGCGGCCCCGCCTACAACCTGCTGGAGCACAACTGCAACCACTTCAGCGAGGAGGTGGCGCAGTTCCTGTGCGGCGCGCACATCCCCAAGGACGTGCTGCACCAGCCCGAGATCCTGCCGCCGCCGTACCGCGCCGCGCTCACCTCGCTGCTCGGCTCGCTGGCCCCCAGCGACGCACAGGTACTCCTCACCCTGGGAACCTCACCAAAACTCTTCGTTCTAGTGCGGTGACAGGATTAAGGTGCTTTTGACACATGTACAGTTCCTCCAACGGATCTAGGCACTGAAGTCAGCTACAGGTGCGAGTTTGCGCATGTACAGTTGGCCCAACGAGTCGAGGCATTCGTGAAGTTAGCCACAAGAGCTACGCAGTATCGTTTTTCGGGAGCAATTGGAGTTATGAGGAGGGGGAAGGAACTGTATATCGCAAACTCGCACCTGTGGCTAATTTCACGAATGCCTAGATCCTTTGGAAGAACTGTACATGTGTCAAAAGACGAAAACATGTTGTGCCGACCCCACTTAGCGTGGGATAAGGGCAGGAGAATTATGGTTTCAAGCTTGAAGTAACACTACTTCAAAACAATTTCATAGGTCATGGTAAAAAATATCAAAGTTATATTACATTGTTATTGCCTGAAGGGCTCGTGGTAAGGCCACAGGTCTGTGTTAATGGATATCAGATATTCCGTCTTCAAAGTTCAAACAATCTACGAAGCATTACCCTATAATAAGATACGTTCAGAGGTTTTAAATTTTATGGTAACGCATGTCGCAGTCATTGCTGCGTTGCTCTGAGGCGCCATTGACAGTCAGCGTTGAATGGTTGTCTGTTTATTGTCACCTTAGCAACGCTTCGTAATTAAACCTAAGTTATCTGTTACGTGACGTAAAATAAAGATTTCTATTCTATTCTACACTAGCTGTCCCGCTCGCGACTTCGTTCACATAAAATATCTAAACTGAGTTTTAAACACATCACGCAACTCATAAAAATCCCATACTACTTTGACACCCCATTTTACCCCTTTTTTAGTTATATTGAAAAATCCTAAATACGTGTCTATTCATTTTGCATTTACAGTACACGAAAAAAGTTTCAAACCAATCGCACCACCCGTTAAAAAGTTCCCATACAAATATTGACCCCCCATTTGACCCCTTTTTAAGAGTTATATTGAAAAATCCTGAAAAAGGTGTCCATTCATTTTGCATTTACAGTACACGATCAAAGTTTCAGACCAATCGCATCACCCGTTAAAAAGATCCCATACTAACTTTGACACCCCATTTTACCCTTTTTAAAGGGTTATTTTGAAAAATCCTGAAACAGGTGTTCATTTACTTTGCATTTACAGTACACAAACAAAGTTTCAGACCAATCGCGCTGCCCATTAAAAAGTTCCCATACAATCATTGACCCCACATTTGACCCTTTTTTAAATGTTATATTGAAAAATCCTGAAACACGTATTCATTTATTTTGCATTTACAGCACACAAACGAAATTTCAGACCAATCGCACCACCCGTTAAAAAGTTCCCATACAAACATTGACCCCACATTTGACCCCTTTTTGAAGGTTATATTGAAAAATCCTGAAACACGTGTTCATTCATTTTGCATTTACAGTGCACAAACAAAATTTCATGAAAATCGCTCCACGCGTTAAAAAGTTTCATACTAACGTTTTCACCCTTTTTCACCCCCTTAGAGGTGGAATTTCCAAAAATCCCGCCTTAGTGGGTGGTTTTGTTATAAAAGGAAACCACCTTCCAAATTTCAGCTTTCTAGCTTCAGCGGTTTCGGCTGGGCGATGATCAATCAGTCAATCAGTCAGTCAGGTCAAGCTCTTTTATAGATATAGATTGCGTTTTTAGTAGGTGTGATATTAAAAAAAATCACTATCAAATCCTTCCGCCTGCGCCATTTAAGACAATCAGCGCTGAATGGTTGTCTGTTTATTGTCACCTTAGCAACGCTTCATAATTAAACCTAAGTTATCTGTTACGTGACGTAAAATAAAGATTTCTATTCCATTCTACATTGCGTTTTTAGAAGGTGTGATATCAAAAAAAATCACTATCAAACCAAAATTTCCGACTGCGCCATTTAAAATAACGTAAACAAAGCTATTATTGTTCATAAAAATGTTAATGAACAAAATTGGATATGTTGAAAGAAGCGAGTGGCTTCTTTCAACATATCCAATTTTGTTCATCTTATCGTGTTTATTTTGAACCAGTGTGGTGAAAGGATTAAAGTGCGCCTCAGAGGCTTTCATATTTAACATTGAAAGTGAACAAAGTATTATGTACAAGGTAAATTGTTTATTTATTTTTCTCTTGGGTGAGCAACTGCTTTTAATCAAAGACCTACATTGTTTTCTGTTTTTATTAAAGTTATATATTTTTATTGTTAAATATTAAAATCAGTGATTATTATAGTGCTCGCACAAGTGAATTCCTAAAAGTTAAAACTAACTTAGTAATATTATTAGCTTCTGTGGCTAGTTTGCACCAACAAAGTTACCAACCGTTCAATTCAACGTTTTCATTTAACCTAATTTGACAGATGTTTTAACCACCTGTATAAGTATTGTGTGTGAACTAACTGTCTATAACTTGTCATAAATATTATTAATGCAAAAGTGTTTATTTGTACTGATTTTAATGCAATTTAATATGAATATTATGTAGATCATAATTATCCTGAATTAACACAAGCTTCTTTAATCCTAAAATAACCCCTAAGGTGAAAAGGGGGTTAAAGTTTCATACATATCCCGAAAAATTCCCAAAAGGGATGAAAAGGGGATTAAAGTTTTATACTTACCCCGAAAAAAACCCAAAGGGGATGAAAAGGGGGTGATAGTTTTATACTTATCCCGCAAAAACCCCAAATGCGATGAAAAGGGGATTAAAGCTCTACACTTATCCCGCAGAAACCCCAAAGAGGATGAAAAGAGAGTTAAAGCTTAACACTTAACCCAAAAACCCCAAAAGGGGATAAAAAAAGAGTTTTAATACTTAATCTTTAAATTTTAAGCATGAAAAGCGAGGCCAAGCCCAGGCCACCAAATTTTCCCGCACTTTCCATTTCATAAGTACTACTTTTCCAGGGCTCCGGCCAATCGGACCAGGGTTACAGCTCGGAGCAGGGCGGCTCGGCGCGGCCTTGACGCTCCCGCGACCTCGTCCGCTCCCGCTTCCGCTTCCGCTTCCGCTACTGCACCCGCTGCTGTGAAAATTGCACGATAAAATAGTTTTGTGCGCTTTCAAATATGTTTTGTATACTCCACGTTTACACCGAGGTATAAAACAGGCTTTCTACATGTATGAAAGGGTTTTCATTTATGTAAACACGTAAAAAAAGTTGTGAGAATAAATGTGTAAAAAACGTGTCAAAGAATGTCTTCAAACATAATTTAAGTTAAGTTAAATATACCACTTTTTGTTAACTTCGGGGTCATTGGAATCACAGCTCAGTTGGTAGTAGCTCTGCCTTCTGCGCTGCTGGTTGTGGGTTCGATCCCCACCCAGGAAAAACATTTGTGTGATGAAGCAGATGTTTTTCTGTGTCTGGGCGTGATTATCTACTCTTTGTAAGTATTTACAAAAAAAAAGTATGTTTACATGTAATTTACCTACCATCTAGTTCCCATAGTACAAATTTTGCTTAGGTTGGGGCTAGATGGCGTTGTGTGAAATGTCCACCAATATTTATTTACTTATTATTTATTTTGACTCATTAGCCTAAACAACGCATTCCATAGTTTATAATTTTATAAGTACCTACCTATCTGCCTACGTCATATTTAAGATAAGTACTTGTAGTTTTAATATTTGAATAAATACAATTTAAAATATGTATACTTATTTAATTTTTTATCAGTCACCTTACTTAAAAAAAAAATTCTTAATTTAGCATAAGTACTGGTAGAGATATAGGAATTGATAGGAGAACGAAAAACTTACTTGGATAGCTTGAATATCTTGAATAGCGGCTGGTTCAACAGAAATCTCACCACAAGTATCGCGCGTAGGCGGGTGTAAGCACTTATTTTGTATTTATATGGAATTCTACCGGTAGATAAGAAAGATTTAGATTGATTTGTATTTTGTAAATTTGAGCACAGTAGGTACGTATATAGTTTTTAAATTTCGATGCGTATTGGCTCGGGTCAGAGGCTGAACTGAGGAGCGATGAGAGCGAATGAGTGAGTCTTCAATTATGTTCCTTGTTCATTCTTGCGTATTCCTGTCTTCTGATTGGTTGCTTGAAGAAGGTTGACAGTTTTTCGTTCAATAAGGAATGAGTGGAAAGGATTGGATGTCACAGATAAATTATAATTTGTGTAGTGTTGACAGATTATACAGATAGCGTTACCAAGTACCTACATTTTTTTATCATTAATATTATTATATACGATATAGGTTAAAAAAAAAAAAAAACTTAAAAAAATAAAATGAAAGATTAAAAAATAAATTATTAAAAAATACATATAAAATTAGACCTACAATTTCAAAAGGACCTTGTGATGATTAAAGAACCTGTGAGGTCAAAGTTTTGTAAGTCAATATTGACTAAAAAGGTTTTGTAATGCTGGTTTCCTTGCGATGTTTTCCTTCACCGTTTGAGAGTATTTGTATAACACATTTAGTATTCGAATGATGCCAGGACTTGAATCAACCTAAGAAAAGGGCTACAAATGCTCAATCAGCAAAGCTGAAGTGATTTCCATGAAATTGCGAATCGGTTCAGTCAGAAGACTATGAGACTACTAGCTGCGCCCTGCGGTGTTCTGGGTCAAAAAGTAGAGATAATCCAGAGTATAATCTACATTCGAAGGCGATGGTTATGTTCGGAAGTGGCTCTGACTACCCTCTTTAGATATCCTAAAGAAAGATCTAAGAGTACCTACGGTACTAGAGATCTGAGGAGATATCTACCGAGCCTGGGGATTAGTCGTGATCATGTTTTCAAATGCAAGTCAAAAGTTAGTTTACTCTTCAATAACTACCATTCAATGACGACCTCAGTGGCGCAGCGGGCGAGAGTTCGCCTGCGACGCAAGAGGTTGCGGGTTCGATTCCCGCCGCGGAACAAATTTGTGTACGATCTGCAAAAATTTGTTCCGTTGGTCTTGGTGTTTTCTATGTATAATAAAAAATATCTATCTATGTATCTAATGTATTAAATATATCAGTTATCTAGTACCCATAACACAAGCTTTGAGTAGCTTACTTTGGGGCTAGATGATGCTGTGTGGATGGTCCAGCATTATTTATTTTTATTTTTATTATTTTATTTATTCTGGGGATAGTTTTTACAGTAGTTTGGTCGAATCCATCCTTAAGTGTGTTATTTGTACCCCAGGTGTACCAAAATGGCGTCCGGCACAATCGCAGTGACAGCCCCGACTACCTAACCCTCAACACGCAAATTGAAGAAGCTAGGTATGCTTTTGATCTAGTTAATAAGTACTTACAAGTTCCTAACAAAATTAAGAAGATATATTTTTCTGAACACATTAATATTAGTATAAAATCGCGTTTTGTTTACCTATTTTCATTCATTGTCATCCCGTAAACACGACAGTGTGTAAACCTGTCGAAACGTCGGGAAAATAGGTAAATAAAACGCGATAAATACCCGTTTAATACTAATAATAAAATTAACAAGGACAATAAAAGCGCTAAGGCCCAGCGAGTTTCTTGTCAGTTCTCCTCGGACTGGGGATAGGACTGGAATTGGCACCTAAACTCACCTAGTATGTATGACGATTCAAAATTATTCCTGTGATTTTAATGAATAAAAAGATTTTGAAGTTTGAAAACATGTGAAAAAAAATCTAATCAAAAAAGATTCACAATTCTGAAGTACCTATGCCACTTAAAATACTACCACATACCCATTGAATACTCTACCCCTTGATACAACCTCTTATTCCCCTAAACTAACCTATAATCGCGATAAATAACCCATTGAATAACAATTCCCATCTCAAATACAACCTAATTCCTCAACTACCCCATTTCCCCCACTTTGCATTTACAACCTATATTCCCCTAGGTTACTACCCATTTTCCCCCGATACAACCCCACTCCCTTCTAACCGTAGTCCTTTCCCGTAGCGGCCCCGTCTCCCCCCCCCACCCGAGTCTGCGCATGCGCGGCGTGACTCTCCTCGTCACCACGCTCAACAAGGCGATGCAACTGTGGAAGAATCTGCGTAGAAGATTACCGCCTATGCCTGAACGATACGGCTACCACAGGCCGTTCTGACCCTTACATAGACTGGGATAACGTATATTTTGCTTTGGAATAGGCTAGGTATAGCAGGTAGTTATATTTCTCTTTCTCTGGCTGAATAAATTGACTAAAGTTGCTCGTGTACTTATTTATTTTAGGCATCGAGTATGGCTAAGAGTTTTGGTTCAGTTATATCCGATAGATGGCTAAGACTTAAGTAGAATACATACATACATACATACATACATAAAATCACGCCTGTTTCCCGACGGGGTAGGCAGAGACCACGGATCTCCACTTGCTACGATCCTGACATACCTTTTTTGCTTCATTCACTCTCATTACATTCTTCATACATGCGCGTCGGTTTAGGGTACTCTGGACCTGGCCTTTAAGTAGAATAGAATAGAATTTTATTCAAACACACGAAAATGGGCAGGTACTTACTGAAAAATTAAAACAAAATAAGCAGAAAAAGAACAAATGAACACGAAAGAGTACACAAAACTAAAAGAGATTTACATTACCCTTCCTTCACGCATTGTCCGAACAGGACCAAGTCTAGACTAGTCTAGACTAAGTCTAGGATCTAAGACTTTGATAAGGGCTGACTGTGGCCGGTGGAAAGGTTGGTAGTGCGTTTGCCGTCTCTAGTAAAAACGCCACTAATTAACTAGAGATCTGAGATATGTATGAGACAAGTCTGGAAAGTAGTGATTCTCTATAATATTCATCATTCGTTATTGTTCGTAACAAACAATTTTGGTTATCTCGTAAAATAAAAAATAAAATATGATCACGACTGTAATCCCCAGGCTCGGTAGATATCTCCTCAGATCTTTAGTTATTAGATCTTTGAGGATATCTAAAGAGGGTAGTCAGAGGCAAGTCCAAACATGACATTTGGTACATGCCCACATTTTGCACAGTAGTTAGTATTCCGTACGTGACAGGTTGCAAGCCCATCGCCGCTTATAAGAATACTAACCTATGACACATACCTTCGAATTTTTGGTTCTAGGGTATGTGCCGGTTTCCTCACGATGTTTTCCTTCACCGTTTAAGAAGCACTGGCATTGCGCACATAAATTTTTCGAGTGGAAAAACTCATTGGTGCACGACCAGGTTTGAACCAACGACCTTCGGATCGTGAGGCAGGGGTGCTACCACTACACCACCAGCGCTCGGAAAATATTAGTTCATTAATGTACCCTTCGTGAAATAACTTATTAATTACCAATCTTTTATTGCTCCATCTTCATGCTATCAGCTTAAAAGACGAGCCTTAAAGTCAAGGTTAAAAAAGTTTTTAAAAACTTAAAAAATTGAGAGAAACCGCCAAGGTACAGTCGTGATCATGTATGTTTTGTTTTTGTTTTTTATGATGAGTGTACACAGGGCTCAGTCTGCAGAGTTGGAGCAGCGGCGTACCAATTTAGCTGACAAGTTGGCGCGCAAGGAGCGACGCAAAGAGAAGAAACGCAAGAAACTACTCAAGGAAAATGGCGACGTGGACATAGATGACAATGGTATGTTACACTAGTATCCGCACGCGGCTTCGTCCGTGTGGTACTTTGTTAAATTATAGCCTACCAGCGGGCCGTCCCGGCTAAACACAGGTGGACATTTTTTGTTCTATCTTACTTAATATTATAAACGCGAAAGTTTGTAACAATGCATGGAAGTGTGTTTATTACTCCTTCACGCTGAAACGGCTGAACGGATCTGGATGAAATTTGGCACAGATATAGATTATAGTCTGGAATAGCATATAGGCTACACTTTATCCCCGACAAATGTACGGTTCCCGTAGGATAGATTTGTTTTTTTTTTCAAGGTACCACGCGGGCGAAGCCGTAGGCGGAAGCTAGTCATCAATATTTTCCACAGCGATGAAAGAGATATTATGGCAAAAAAAATTACACTTTGTATTACATTATTGAAAGCTTTGATAAGAAACCCTATTTTTTATAATAATATAGCCCTATGTTACTCAGGGATAATGTACCTAGTAAAATAAATATGTAATGGTAAAAGAATTTTTCAAATCGGACTAGTAGTTTTTGAGTTTATTCGTTACAAATGAACATACAAAAATACAAATATTTCCTCTTTATAATATTAGTATAGATGTGCTATTCCAGACTTAATCAACTCTTTGCCAAATTTCATCCAGATCCGTTCAGCCGTTTCAATAAAAAATGTATTAAATTTATTGTGTTGAGTTACTTCAGCTTCAAATATGACGTTTCTGAAACATGATAGTTTGTAAGAGCTTGTGGTGAGGCCCCCGCGACCATAACCTAGAAATAGCTACACTGGCGACATCTGTGTACAGCGTTTAGCAATATCCCTGATTCACACCACTGTATACCAGCGCCATCTCTTATCAACGCTTGTGTTGTGACTGTGTAAACATAGATGGCGTTACGAGTCCATGTTTAGAATGTTATTTTAAATCGCGGCGTAGGCGCATGCTTATGTTGTAGCAATTGTATTATTATCTCGGATTTCTATTTGAATAGCCCGAAATAGATCATTAGAAATCGTATAGTACGATTAAAAATTCACCTCTCTGTCTTTTAGAGATAAAAAAATCTAAAAACATACATGTTATGTTACCTAAAAAGATTCATATGACAAATTGAAATTGAAATTGAAATTGAAAAATATTTATTCAGTACAATCACAAGGATCACTTTGAAACGTCTTACATGCTAGGTGAATCTATGTGCCAATTCCAACCTAACCCAAGTACGAGAAGAACAGGCAAGAAACTCGTCTCGGTCCTAGCGCTTTTTTGTATGATCCTTCTTACAAAAAAATGTAATCAAGATTATCTCATAATAATAACATAAAAACAAAAGACAAAACAGAACATAAATACATAAAACAAAAGGACAGCGTTTACATTGCAAATTGGTTAGCTGTCGGAGGGCGGAGCGACATCGGGCCATGAGTTCCTATCATCAATATATTCATTTATATTATAGTATGCTTTCTTTAAGAGATTATTTTTAATGAAGGCTTTGAATTTTCTAACAGGAAGTTTAGTTGCATTTATAGGAAGTTTATTATAGAAACGTATCACGTTCCCCATAAATGTTATTCACTCCTTACTAAGAAAAAAGTAAAAACATTATGACGTAAGTACAGTTACCTATATCATTTACAGCAAGAGAATTAGTGAACCTTCCGATCTTATAACGACCTTCGGATCGTGAGGCAGGGCTACCACTACACCAGCAGCGCTCTCTAAGAAAAAGCCACCTGAAATGTCTTGAACTCGATACACTGACCCATTTCGAAGCATCAGTTCCTTCGAGTAGGATTCGCGATCGACTTATAAATAAGTCTTGGCAATCTGCCAGCCGGCAGTTCCAGCAGCCATTCCTCGCCTCACCACCACCGGAGACAGTTCACCACCACCCTATAACCAAACCTTGAAGGTTCGTAACCAACCCCACAGGTTTGCAGGTGGTTCTAATCTCGGAAAGTTCTATTTTAGTACGCCGCGTGTAAGCGGATATTGGTGTTATTATTAAACTTCAGTGGGAAGTGTTTTGGTGGAAATCTTGACGGTTCTTGGTGTGTTTAGTGCGCAGAGTCCTTTAGACAAGTGTTTAGTTTGAAGAAGTGAGTAATAGGATATTTAGACCATTTTATTAACATCGTCAGCGTGCCATTCGAGAAATAACCTCAACTATAATTCTTAACTGACTTCATAGCTCAGCCGATAGTAGCTCTGCCTTCTGCGCTGTAGGTTGTGGGTTCGATCCCCACCTAAACATATGTGTGATGAACGCAGAAGTTTGTTCTGTGTCTCGCTGTTAAAATTTATTCTATGTATTTATTTACAAAAAAAGTAAGTAAGTACATAGACCTATGATTATTACCCGCGACACGGGCTTAAGCCTAGTGCGGGGTTCATTGTATATTATTTGCCCTTTGAAATTGATAGTCTTTATGTGTTTTTGTGTAACAATGTTTTATAGAAATAAATAATCTTTAAAATCCAAAAAAAAAAATTCATCTATCATCTATCCCATAGTACAAGCTTTGTTTAGTTTAGGGCTAGATGGCGTAGCATGAAATGTCTACAAATACATCCATTTAAATATAATGTTTATTAATTTGAATTTCACAACATAATTTGCCTAAATTCTTCGGGATTAATTGAATTTTGGATAATAATTTGGTTGAAAATTTCTTGGTATTAAATCTGACATAAACAAAACAACAAAACAAAAACGCTCTACTCCACATACAAACTGTTTTTTAGCTTATAGGGTAATGACAATGACATTTAACAAATTCTAGAAACATTTCGTTCAAATTATTTGTTTATTTACACTATTTGTTATTTATACAATAAACACATATATATAAAAACATGTGTGGCGAAAAGGGCTTAATGCCTAGCGTCATTTTCTACCAGCCAATCCAGTCTGGTTATATTATATCGTCGTTTTCTACCATCAACAATTTTCTCAGGATAATTCACGCTTTATTACAGTCTTGTCTTATTTAAATAGGCCTCTCTGTAGTGTTACGAACTCAGCTGACTCCGTAGCAATGCGGCAGTGATCTTTGATAGCACTATAACTAGCTTAATGCTAATATTGTTCTTGCTATATTTGCACTACAGAGCACTGGTGGTGTAGTGGTAGCTCTGCCTGACGATCCGAAGGTCGTGGGTTCAAACGTAGTCGCGCAGCAATGGGTTTTTCTATTTGAAACAATTATGTGCGCAATGCCAGTGCTCTTAAACGGTGAAGGAAAAGATCGTGACGAAGCCGGCGTACTCTAGAACCAAAAATTCGAAGGTGTGTATATGTATGACATTCTTATAAGCGGCGATGGGCTTGCAACCTGTCACGTATGGGATACTAGCTACTGTGCAAAATGTGGGCATGTGCCAAAAATCATATTTGGACGTGCCTCTGACTATCTTAGATCTTATCAAAGCTCTAAGTATCTATAGATCTGAAGAGATATCTACCGAGCCTGGGGCTTAGTCGTGATCATGTTTATTTATTTCAGGTGTTGGATTCTTCGGGTTCACCAGAGTAACAAAAGAGCCTTAAAACAAATTCAAGAAGCTATTTGAATTTGTTTTAAGGCGGGTTTATTATTTTTGAAAATAATAGTTACCAGAGGTTTGGTCAAATCGACTGTCAGTATCCTTATCATTTTAAAGTTGGTACTCCTTCCAGAAATGGCGGAAGCAGTGGAGACGGTAGCTCATGAGGAGCTGTCCCTGGCCGGTCCCAGCTCCGAGGCCCTGGAGATGGAGGCTGATGAGAAGCGCCAGGAGGAGCAGCTGAAGAAGAGTCGCCATCCCCCCATCGTGTACAAGGATATTGATGTGAGTTGCAATTCAAAGCTGTATACCATGAGTTTTCACAATCTACACTCGCTAGCGACTGTAGTTAAAAAATTGTATGAAAACTTGTACAGCGCCTCTAGCGGATAGTTGGGTACTAAAACGTCACGTAGTTAACTATCCTACGTCACAGCGACTGTAGCTTGCGCTTCATTCATTTGCTTAGAATTTGGTACCATGAGTAACAATTTTGACAGATGTCATAGACTGTAGTAACGACAGCCGATCTAAATGTGACAACTCATGGTGGTCTAGTGGTAGAAGGATGTCGATCCTCAGATCGTGGGTTTAGATCCGGTCGTGCATTCGGCTGAACGGATTTTGGCAAATGTGGTGTTGTTGGTGTGAAATGCAATTCAAACCACTGCCTGGTCTAGTGGTAGAGGTAGAGGTTTTCGTTCGTCAAATGTGGGTTTGAATCCGGTCGTGCATTCAAACGGCTTAACGTAAGTAAGGATGTATGGATGTATGTTTGTTCTTCTTTCACGTTAAAACGGCTGAACGGATCTGGATGAAATTTGGCACAGATATAGATTATAGTCTGGAGTAACACATAGGCTACTTTTTATCCCGGAAAAATGTACGGTTCCCGTGGGATCGGTTTGTTTTTGTTTTTCAAGGTATCACGCGGGCGAAGCCTTGGGCGGAAGCTAGTACATAATATGTGTAAGCAATTTTTAGTCTATGCTAATAAAATTAATATAATTAGTAGGGTAGCAGGTTACCGGTATCAGTTGATTCATCAGGCACTCAATTCTGGGAAATTAAAAGAAAATTTAATCGAATAATAAACCTTTGCTAAACTCACGTCCGAAAAATCATAAAATTTAAAAGATTTACGAGTCCATACACGCGTGCTTTTAAAAAATACTGCTTCATTTCTTACACAAGCAATATTGTACCTTACGCATTGATATTACGATCTAAATTTAATGATGAAATCTGTATTGGGAAATTTCTATGGAGTGAAAAAGAGGCGGTCACCCATCCTAAAACTGACTGCGCCCGGCATTGCTTAACCATGCGTTCCCCATACAAACTTTCAATCCCTATTTCAGCCCCTTCAAGATCATTTTGAGACAAGATAGCCTAGTCCGTCTTTAGGATCTATCTCCTTACCAAATTTCATTACGATCCGTTCAGCAGTTTAGTCGTGAAAAGGCAACAAACAAACAGAGTTACTTTCGCATTTATAATATTAATATGGAGTATAGATTATGGATTTAGAATTTCAGATGACACATGAAACTTTCAGCTTTTTCAGGTTCGTATTTTTCCAGAATAGCTCTGTTGATTATATTTAACGTTTTAGTGCAAATGAAGGTCGTTTAGTCATATTCCTTCTGATTCATAAACTGTATATAAACACGTCACGTAAACAAAATAAAAGTATCACTAGTTTTTGGAAGTAATTCCACAACGTAATAATATCGACATACCGTTATTTTAAAAACTTTTCTAAAAATAAATAAAAATAAATAAATATGATCACGACTGTAATCCCCGGGCTCGGTAGATAACTCCTCAGATTTTTAGTTACTTAGATCTTTGAGGATATCTAAAGGGGGTAGTCAGAGGCAAGTCCAAACATGACATTTGGTACATGCCCACATTTTGCACAGTAGTTAGTATTCCGTACGTGACAGGTTGCAAGCCCATCGCCGCTTATAAGAATACTAACCTATGACACATACCTTCGAATTTTTGGTTCTAGGGTATGCCGGTTTCCTCACGATGTTTTCCTTCACCGTTTAAGAGCACTGGCATTGCGCACATAAATTTTTCGAATGGAAAAACTCATTGGTGCACGACCAGGTTTGAACCCACGACCTACGGATCGTGAGGCAGGGGTGCTACCACTACACCACCAGCGCTCTTAAAAAACTTAAAAACAAAAACAAAAACTTTTCTATCCTTGATTTTAGAGCTTTCAAGATAAGATGTAGCTATAAAAGATAGGTTGATAATAAATAAGTTATTTCGTGGAAGGTACCTACATTTAAAATTAACAAATTTTACGAGATAACCAAAATAGTTGATTGCGAACAATGACGAAAGTGAGAGTAATCATGAAAACGTTGAGTAGAAAGGCCCATCCATGTGAGAATAGAATAGATTTCATTGACTGGCCTCACAGCGCAGTTGGTAGCTCTGCCTTCTGCGCTGTAGGTTGTGGGTTCGATCCCCACCCAGGACTAACATTTGTGTGATTAACAGTGTTCATTGAACACATGTTTGTTCTGTGTCTGGGTGTTACTATGTATTATACGTATGTATTCACAAAAAAATATTTATATATTAGTCTATCAGTTATCTGGTTCTCATAATACAAGCTTTGCTTAGTTTGGTGTTAGATGGCGTTGTGTGAATTGTCTAACAATATATATTTATTTATTCACGTTATATTCAATAGAATTAATTTTAAATACGTAACACCGCCCTCGCTCGCGGAACATGGAAAGTTGGAGCAGAGCTGCCGTGGGCGGGCGGAAATCCACATGGAAGCAATAGTCATTTTAGTATATTTAGATGTATTTGTCAATGACAGCGACAAACATTCTTTATTGTTCTGGAAGCTTCTATATTGTGAGTCAATCGAAACTGAATGCTTATAATATCTGGATGTAAATACCAAATAAACTTTGAAAAACTGTTAAAAATGTCTATAAGTAACAAAAATCCATACATCCATCCAAACTTTCGCATTTATAATAAAAAAAACAAACACTCACACGACTGCAATCCCCAGGCTCGGTAGATATCTCCTCAGATCTCTAGTTACTTAGATTTTTGAGGATATCTAAAGAAGGTAGGTACTCAGAAGCGCGTTCAAACATTATATTGGGCACATGCCCACATTTTACACAGCAGCTAGTATTCCTTACGTGACAGGTTGCAAGCCCATCGCCACTTATAAGAATACTAACCTATGACACACACCTTCGAATTTTTGGTTCAAGAATATGCCGGTTTCCTTACGATATTTTCCTACACCGTTTTTTTGTTTTAATTTTAATAACAGTAGACAAAAAAAAAAAGAATTAAAATTTTTGGATTGGAAGTTTAATTCGGCGATCATTCGGTTTCGATTATATCGTTGTCGTTGTGCAGAGTGGACGCCCTGAATATTTTGAGGCTTATTCCGAACAGCTAGGTACTTTTGGTTTTATAGGAGTTATGGATGGATGGACTGTGTGAAAGATAACATGGGTAGGAAAGGAGATGACGAATGATAGAGGGAAATGGAAGAAGATCACATGTTGTGCCGATAAAATAACGTGGGAAAAGGGCAGGAAGATGACGATGATGAGTTATGGAAGTTAAAAAGTTTTCAGCGACTTTTGTCAGTGTTTCTACAGCACCCTAAAGTGAAATCTTTTTTCAGGGTCTCCAAGAGTTTGAAATACTGCTGAAGGCCCTGGAAGGCGTAGACCTGTCTCCTGAAGAGAAGCAGAGTCTTGAAGAGCTGCAGCAGTACTTACATGGCGAGGGCAGCTGGGTG
This sequence comes from Cosmorhoe ocellata, assembly GCA_963675405.1. Classification (NCBI taxonomy): domain Eukaryota; kingdom Metazoa; phylum Arthropoda; class Insecta; order Lepidoptera; family Geometridae; genus Cosmorhoe; species Cosmorhoe ocellata. Next base: position 644,330 of record OY776254.1, on the reverse strand, counting down.
CTGGGCGATGAGTTCCTGCTATTCATTGGTGAGTTGTTGCTCCAGTGGTGTGCATCTATAGGAGCTCTGGTGGGCCAGTGGTAGTGGCCCGTCTTCCGATCCTAAGCTCGTGAGTTTGAACTTCGTATCCGGTCGTGAATCAATGGATTCTTTGTATAGCAGTACTTTCAAATAGTGACGGAAAACATCTACTCAACGGTTTCGACATTGTTCGCGACAAACAATTTTGTTTATCTCTTAAAATAAATAAATAATGCTGGACAATCCACACAGCGTCATCTAGCCCCAAAGTAAGCTACTCAAGGCTTGTGTTATGGGTACTAGATAACTGATATATTTAATACATTTTATACATAGATAGATATTTTTTTTTTTTCTTAATATTAGTTAATTTTAAATGTACGTCACATTCTGTCGAATTAACAGTTGCTTCGTTGGCAAATTGGAAATTTCATATCGTCCGTACATGGTGTTAGGGCTTGTACACAAAACTGCGAATCGGTGCGACGCGATTTGATTTCTTGTGACAAAAGATAGGGCTAGATCGCAGATTTTTGCGATGCGACGTTCGCTTCGCAGTTTTGTGTACAAGCCCTTAAGGCTGATTTATATTGATACAGTGTTCGGTGCCAGCAACACTGGCACTGGATCGCGTTGTTAAAGAAGGGTTACGAGATCGATTGTCAAAAGTAATGTCGGCCGTTTCTTCGTTTAAATCCTTACTAATAATATAAACGCAAAAGTAACTCTGTCTGTGTTACGCAATCACGCCTAAACTAGTGAACCGATTTTGGCTACCTTTTAACTCGACTTAATGTACGGGTTTTTCAAAGTAAAATTCCGCGGGTGAATCCGCTGGCGAAAGCTTGTAATAGCATAAACGATGTGACTAAGAGTAGGTTTTGCACAATTATTGTGCCGATATATCGTTGATCGTTTTGCAGAGTAGACGTCCAGTATACACGTGTTTTGCAGAGTAGACGTCCAGTATACACGTGTTTTCTGAGAAGTTGTTTGAGTAACTGAAATTAGTACGTTCGCGTTTTATTCAAAAAGCTTTCAGCTCTTACGGTTTTTGTCAAAGTGCCAATTGTTTAATGAGGCATAATTGAACTGTTCAAATTGAGGAATTCAACACATTTCAGAAGCCCTGAGGAGTACTTTAAGGCTCGGCGCAAACGGGCCCCCACCCACATCCACCGGTGGCCAACGACATTGACTTAACACACGTTTTCATACATTTTGTATTGACAATTGTCGCGGACACCGCTGCAGCGAGTGCCGCCCCTGGCTACACGTGCGCGGCGCAACATTTGTTAAATTATAGCCTATGTGCTATTCCAGATTATAATCTATCTCTGTGCCAAATTTCATCCAGATCCGTTCAGCTGTTTCAGCGTGTAAGAGTAACAAACATCCATACATACATTCTTACAAACTTTCGCGTTCATAATATTAGTAGGACTAGACTCCAGACATAACCTACCACAAAATTCATGCTTGAAAAAATTACACAGATTAAACTTTTTAAACTTCCGTGATTTGATGACATAATTATAATTGAATAACGGGTATTTATCACGTACCTATTTTGTTTTTATTCCCGACGTTTCGAACACATTACAGCGTTCGTGGTCGCGGGCAGACTGATGTGCAGCGAGCTAGTTTTTATTATTGAGAGTAGAATCTGTATCTACCCTCAATTCGTCGTCAGATTCAGATAAGGCCAGGTTCACACTAAACGTACACAAAATAGGTACGTGATAAATACCCGTTATTCAATTATAATTATTACACAGATTCTCTTTCTTGGCGGTAATTTTTACTATTTATAGCAGTATTTTCCCTACTTGTGTTAAGAAGAGTATAAAAAATTTCAATACTGTTATTTTCATCCATACATACAAACTTTAACGTTTGGAATATTGTTAGGATTGATTTATTGTCACAACTTGTTTAACATGCTAATATAAGCTGTCTCCCAGGCCGCCTCCTGACCGACAGCGGGATCAGCTCAGCCGTCAGAGTGGGCGTGCTTCGCTGCCTGGCTGCCGCAGCGCTGCGGGACGACGTCTCCCTGCTTCTGCACCAGGACAGGAGGCAGCACTCGCTGCTCAACTACGCGCACGAGATCGACCGGCATCCGCTTGAAGAGCAGAAGGCTTTAGCCTTGACGGTAATTAAATAATTGTAAATAAATGAAATGACATACATACATACATAAAATCACGCCTGTTTCCCGACGGGGTAGGCAGAGACCACGGATCTCCACTTGCTACGATCCTGACATACTTCTTTTGCTTCATTCACTCTCATTACATTCTTCATACATGCGCGTCGGTTTAGGGTGCTCTGGACCGGGCCTTTCTCTACAACGTCCCCAATTTGATCGAGGTACCTACGTACGCCGAGGTCTTCCCCTTCCAACTGTCCCATTCACACTCTCCTTATACAACTGTTTCGTCAATCTCCTTTCATCCATCCTTTCTACATGCCCAAACCATCTTAACATACCCTTCTCAATTTTCATCACTACGTCTTCTTTCACTCCACAACGTTCTCTTATCACACTGTTCTTCACTCTATAATTCAAAGTTAAACCACACATACTTCTTAAAGCTCTCATTTCCACTGCATTTATTCTACTCTGATGCTTCTTCTGCCATACCCAACTTTCGCTACCATACATCAATGTCGGCACTAACACTCCACCGTGCACAGCCAGTCGTGCCTTTTTGGACACGATCCGATTGCTCATAAATGTGTGAAGTGCCCCATTCACACTATTTCCAGCATTCACTCTCCTTTCAATATCGTCATCATTTTTTCCATCTCTTTTAAACAGCGTACCCAAATAAACAAACTCTTTCACTTGTTCCACTCTTTTTCCTCTAATCATTATATTACATTCTGTCATGCATTCATCCCTTTCAAAAACCATCAAACAAACAACCAATCAAACAACCAATGAAATGAAATATGTTTAATACCCACAAACCACAACAAAGCCAAACATAAAATAGAAATAAGTTGCTAAAAAATATTATGTAGGTACTTAACAAATGAAGCAGGTATATAATTACTCTATCTTATATAAATCTTCAGTAATAAATATTGTTGTGGCAGAGAAAAGGCCCATTGTAATATTGTAAATATTGGCGGGACAGTTCACTCAACGCCATCTAGCCCCAAACTAAACAAAGCTTGTACTAAGGGAACCAGATAGTGGATGGATTAATTATACACTTTTTTTATAAAAACATTAAGTATATTGATTAAGGCAACCAGTTGAATTGAGTCATGTATTATTAAATATATCAGTTATCTAGTACCCATAACACAAGCTTTGAGTAGCTTACTTTGGGGCTAGATGATGCTGTGTGGATTGTCCAGCATTATTTATTTATTTATTATTTATGTATTAAACAATTTCTGCACCGGATATGGCCCTGTTTAGGGTTACGATGTGTCCGTCTGTCAGTGTGTTCGTCTGTCTGTCTATCCGTCTGTCCGTCTGTCCATCTGTCCGTCTGTCTGTCTGTCCGTCTGTCCGTCTCTCCGCCAATCCGACTGTGCGTCTGTTCGTCTGTTCGTCTGTCCTGCTATCCGTCTGTCCGCCTATCCGTCTGTCTGTCTATCCGTCTATCCGTCTGTCCGTCTACCTGTTTTCGTCTACCTGTGTTTGTCTACCTGTTTGGTATCACCGGCACCTACATTATCATGAATATTAATACCCTCCAGATGTGCAACTTGTTCGAGAACATCTCCTCGTCGGAGTGGCTGCTGTACATCAGCGAGTGGGAGCACAAGGGGCAGCCTCTCTCCAACATCCGCACCACCACCAAGGTACCGTCATCAGCTTACCTTCGGCGTATTGTGAAACTAGTATGCACATGATCACGACTGTAATCCCGAGACTCGGTAGATAATGTACTCAGATCTCTAGTTACTTAGATCTTTTAGGATTTCTATAGGGTGTAGTCAGAGGCACGTCCAAACATGATATTTTTAACAGTGGTTAGTATTTATTGTAAAAGTTAAAAATCTGACTGAAAGTTTTAAAAATTGTTTCTTACAGTTGCCATAGTGGATTTTTTGACATTTAGTATAGCCTATGTCACTAAATATCAATGTACTTTGATATATCGTACCATAAAAATTGTATTAAAGTAGTGTTACTTCAAGCTTGAAATGTAACTTTTCTGAAACAAGATGGTCTATAAGGCCCCAGGGGCCTTACCACGAATTCATAATACATTACCGAATTAGTGTTACATTGTTATTTCGTACCATGACCGATGCATATTGTATGGAAGTAGTGACGTTTCTATAATGGAATCGTTACGGAATCGTTCTGGAAGACTTCGTAGTACGAAGTACGAAGTCTTCCAAAACGATGTAAGTAATACTAATTCGGTAATGTATTAAGAATTCGTGGTAGGGCCCCAGGTCATAACCTATCTTCTATGTACATTATAAGTGTTGTGTGCAGGTGTGCGTGCACAGCCTGCTGAGTGAGGAGGCGGAGCTGCGCGAGCTGGGCACCGCCCTGCTGCACAACGTCGCCGCCAAGGAGGTAAAGACAGTGGTCTGTATCCTGCATTCTACCACCTTTCTTACAGTACGACCATTTACATTTGACGCCTCGGCAAACTTCGTCTATCATCGGAAATACGAACGTAATAGTGATATTTAACTAGAGCTGCTGCAACAATCCGCTCAATACTACTATATTTATCAAGATCTGTTACAAAAATTCGTACTAATATTATAAATGCGAAATAAAATCTTTTTCTTTATTACATTTTCACGACTAAGCGGCTTGGAGTAGAAAATAGTATTTTTGTCTTAAAAATTAATGCAGATGAATTTGCGGCTAACAACTTATCGTGAAATTCGTGACCGGATATGAAAGAAAACTTCTGTTTTCTTGACACGAACGTTGTCGAGGCGCCAAATTTAAATAGAATAGTATTGAATAGAATAGAATTTTATTCGAAACCGCGGTCACATACAGGAAAATAATAAACCAAAAAACAAATTAGACGGAAAAAAATATTAAGACAAAGGCGATAAAATATTTTTTTTCTATTACTTTCTATAATTCAATTAGGTACGTAATAAAAGTAGTTCCAAAGATACTCCTATAAACATACAAACTTTACTTCTGCGTATTAGTAGAACATCAAAGGCACCATTTAAACCAGTTTTTACATACTTATTACAGCAACTGACTGATAAGACGAAAAATCTTGATGGTGACTAGTTACAATATTTATATAGAGTTGCTATTTACAAAAGAATATATATTTTGGTAGTGGGAACATAAAATATTACTGAATACATAATAAACCTGCGTTATGTTATGGTAGCAAATTCGTTATTAACATTTCCTTGGCTTGTGCTAATATTTTCGCACGATCTAGGATAGTTTTTCATCTGGACGCAAAAATATATCAGACTTGCTGTCACCGTAAATATCCATCAATATAACATATCAATTATTACACCTTGGGTTACATTATTGAAGATTTAGTTGGGATCCTGATTTTTTTCTAGTAATAAATATAGCCTATGTTACTCAGGGATAATGTAGCATTCTAATGGTGAAAGAATTTTTGAAATCGGTCCAGTAGTTTTTGAGTTTACTCGTTACAAACGTACAAAAATACAAATCTTTCCTCTTTATCATATTAGTGTCGAAAAACAATTAGTACAATCTCTTTATATAATAGCTGGATGAGGCTAGCAGCAGACCGTGGACAATGGCATCTGCAAAGAGAGGCCTATACCCAGCAGTGGGTGAAGTTGGGCCTCGGATGATGATGATGATAGTTGAGAATCTTAAGTGCACCAAAGCGCACTTTAAATCCTTTCACCACACTGGTTCAAAGGAACTAACGATAAGATCCTTCGTATCTTGTATGTATTAGCGTAACTAATATTTTACCAATCTTATTTTGACTTGTTCCAATAGTGAAAAGTGTATTTTTTTTTTTAGTCCAGCTACGTTCTCGGATACTTACATTTCTATCTTATCACCAAAATCGTACGATGTACTCACTCTCTTTGTTTGTGGAATGATTGGCTTAAACATAGACTAGTTAAATCGCACTAACTGACATGAGTTTATGCTTTTTTGATTCCTAGTTTTAATAAGCATATTACAGACGTTTTATTGAAAAAGGGATTGAATTAGCATTTGTTTTATTGAAAGAAGAAATTGAATAAGCATTTGTTTTATTGAAAGAAGAGATTGAATTAGCATTTATTTGACTGTGTGAAAGATGACATGGGTAAGAAAGGTACGATCGAAGACTAGAGAAGAGATCGAAGAGATGACGAATGATAGAGGAAAATAGAAGATCACATATTGTGCCGACCCCACATACGTAAGAAAAGGGCAGGAAGATAATGAAATTACTATGCGAATGAGACTAAAATAGACAAAGTAGCCACTTACCAAACAGGTGGGCTATGTGCTTGCCAGCTTAGCGGTATAAAACTTGGCTGCAGAAAGTATGTTTTCCAGCGGTTCCAAGTTGGCAAGACTTTGCGGGATCTGCTGCCAAAACGAGCCAAGTCTAAGGTACCTACTAACAGCTGTAGCTCTGCTTTTAACTTTTCCGTGATAAAAAGATCAAAACCTAGTTATGACAAAGGTTTCCAACCGGTCGAGTCAGTTTCCAACCGCTCGAGTCAGTTTCAATCACTCGAGCAGAGGTTTCCAACCGCTCGAGTTAGTATCAATCGCTTGAGCAAAGGTTTTCAACCGCTCGAGTCAGTATCACTCGCTCGAGCAGTGGTTTCCAACCGCTCGAGTCAGTTTCAATCGCTCGAACAGAGGTTTTCAACCGCTTAAGACGGAGCAGGGGGATAAATGGGAATATACCAACTTGAATCTCAACACGATAGTCATTTCTATATTACAAATAATAGCAAATACTTTCTTTTGTTGTCTACTAAAAATAAGATAGAATATAAATCTTATTATACCTTTAAACGAGCAATTCTTGTATATCTCGGAAACGGCTCCAGCGATTTTCATGAAATTTAGTATGCAGGGGGTTTCGGGGGCGATAAATCGATCTAGCTAGGTTTCATTTTTCGAAAACGACGTATACCCCCAAAAAAACGAGCAAAGCTCGGTCACCCAGGTACTACTTTATTACATGAGAAATACGCTTCGCATTATCATTACTAAAATTACTCTAATAATTTCTGTAACCTTGACAGCTTTATCAGTTTGTGTCTAACTTCACATCCTAAGGTGTCCAGCTTGTATATTCTGAGCTTAAGTCTGTAACAATTTGTTAAAATGTTACTAAACATTTGAACTATGCTTAAACATGTCTGTTTATTTACTTTAAAATAGATCAAACAGACCTTAGCATTGACTTACTTCTTGTGAGAGCACTGTAGGTCTACCATGAGTTGTCACATTTAGATCGGCTGACGTTACTACAGTAGTAATAGTACGTTACTATGACATCTGTCAAAATTGTTACTCATGGTACCAAATTCTAAGCAAATTAATGAGCGCAAACTACAGTTGCTGTAGTACGCTGTGACATAGGATAGTTAGCTACGTGAGGTTTTAGACTTTAGTACCCAACTATCCGCTAGAGGCGCTGTACCAAGTTTTCATACACTTTTTTAACTACAGTCGCTAGCGAGTGTAGATTGTGATAACTCATGGTAGACCCTCTGGTGTATAGTGGTGGCCCCGTCTTCCGATCTCAAGGTCGTGGGTTTGTTCATTCTACTCAATTTGATGAAATTTAACCGTTATTTTAACGTACGGAATACTAACTACTTTGCTAAATGTTGGCATGTACCTAATGTCATGTTTGGATATGCTTCTGACTACCCTCTTTAGATATCCTCAAAGATCTAAGTAACTAAAGATCTGAGGAGATATCTACCCGGGGATAACAGTCGTGATCATATTTTTTAATTATATTTTATTATTGTATATCTAAAACTTTTTAACCTTGATTTTAGAGCTGGTCTTTCAAGCTGATAGCATTAAGATGGAGCAATAAAAGATTGGTTGATAATAATGAATTTCACGTAGGGTACATTTAAAATTAACTAATATTTTACGAGATAACCAAAATTATCTGTCGCGAACAATGACGAAAGTGAGAACAATGACGAAAGTGAGAACAATGACGAAAGCGTCGAGTAGAATGGACTGGGCTTGAATCCAGTCGCGTACTAATGGATTTTTCTATTCGAAAAATGTGTGTGCGCTTAATACCATTACTCTCAAACGGTGAAGGAAAACATCGTGAGGAAACCGGCATGCCGTAGAACCTAAAAACTAGTCACACGATAACTTACTTCTGCCTGCAGCTTTACACGATTTGTCTACAAACATGATGCCGCATCGATAATATACACCGAGAAATTTTAATGGTTGTTTTCCCGCAGCGAAATAGTTTTGTCTTGGTAATACAATCGTTGTATAAACAAATTCAATATTAGAAACAAAAAATACAGATATACCATTGTGAAAATTTAGTTCGAAAGCGACCACGAACCAATAGTAATTCATCCCGATACCTACGCGAAGGCGGCCGGCGGCGCGTGTGATTCGAATAGTACCTACAAATTACGTCTAATGTTACTATAGTTTGTCACGTTTTCGAGTTGATGAATATTTTTTAAATTATTTTAAATCAAAAACATCTTTAATTTTTTACTTTTACTCTATGTTTCGAAAGTACTCCTTATGGCAAGTTGTTCTGCCGCGGGAAAACAACCATTAAAATTTCACGGTGTATACTCCCATTTGTTCCCCTGCTCTGTCCCCTTGGGGTGACAGATGAAACTAAAAGGTTATATTTGTCCCCCTCTTGGCAACAGGGGGACATATAGAACTTTTATTGTGATACGGTCGTCAATAGTATTTAACACTAGCTTCCGCCCACGGCTTCGCCCGCGTGGTACCTTAAAAATCAAAAACAAATCTATCCCGCGGGAACCGTACATTTTTCCGGGATAAAATGTAGCCTATGTGTTCTTCCAGACTATAATCTGTGCCAAATTTTATCCAGATCCGTTCAGCCGTTTCAGCGTGAAAGAGTAACAAACATACATCCAGACTTCCTGACATCCACACATTCTTACAAACTTTCGCGTTTATAATATTAGTAGGATTTTCCTGTAATTAATGACGTATGGTTACCGAGAACTCCTTATCAAGATAAATGGTTTTATAATACCGCATCTACGTTACACATTATTACTTCTTGATTCTTGAAATACAGTATACTAGAAACGCAACTCGCTTAGTTAGTTCGCGGAGGTTTATTTATATATTTATTCGTGTACAATCGTTCAAAGAATTTGTGACACTAGCGGGCGGTTGTACAATTTAAAACTTTAACACCATTTTCTTCCCTTATTTTCATGGTTTTTTTCCGAGATAAAAAGTGTCCAATGTGTAAATCCAGATTTCAGAGCCAATTTCGTTCAAACCTTCCAACCGGTTTTATGTGATTCAATAACAAAAAATCTAACATATTTTTTTTCGAAGACTTTGTTTCATTAAAATCGGATAACGAAAAAAGGGTTATCCTCATGCGGATGAAGTCGGCGGCAACAGCTAGTTTATTAATATGTATTCTATAGTCTTTGTGTTTGAGTTGCGCTTCTATACGGAACTGTATTGTTTGTTACATATAATATGTACATTATAGATAGACAAACTTATGTTTGCGAATCGTAAGTTCATTATCACTCGTGTGTAATGTTATCTTTGTTAAATAGATCTAAGTAATCGTTAATGATATAATTGATATATAGATTCAGTAGGTATCTAATTAAATTTTCATTATCTAAATATACATAATTCAAAGGTGACTGACTGACTGACTGACATAGTGATCTATCAACGCACAGCCCAAACCACTGGACGGATCGGGTTGAAATTAGGCATGCAGGTAGATGTTATGACGTAGGCATCCGCTAAGAAAGGATTTTGATTAATTCTACCCCCAAGGGGATAAAATAGGGAATGAAAGTTTGTATGAAAAGTCGCGATAATCGACATTCACACGGGCGAAGCTGCGGGCATCTGCTAGTTATTCTATATAATCTAGCCCCAAAGTGAGCAAAGCTTGTATTATGAGAACCAGATAGCTGATAGATTAATTACATTCATCATCTTCCTGCCCTTATCCCACTAGGTGGGGTCGGCACAACAGGTTCTCTTCCCCCACTCTCCCCTATCATCCGTCATCTCAGTTAAATTAATCTAAACTAATATTATAAAGAGGAAAACTTTGATTGTTTGTTTGTTTGTTTGTTTGTTTGTTTGTTTGTTTGAAATGAATAGGCTCCGAAACTACTGAACCGATTTAAAAAATTCTTTCACTGTTGGGAAGCTACACTATCAGCGAGTGACATAGGCTATATTATGTTTTCGAAAAAATTAGGGATCCTTACTAAAACTTCAATAATGTAACCCAAGGTGTAAAAAATTACCTAAAATATTCTTTACATCGCGTGCGCTGCGAAAACTATTGACGATAGAATAAAATAATGTACTACGAATTTGTAGAACACATCATTATTTCCAAAAAGTGTCGCGACAGCATATGTCTAACTATTATGGTTTTGCCACAATAAGAGTTCTTTTATTTTAAAATTGTAATTAAAAGGTCGCTGTTAAAAAACGCTCTTAATTTGTGTCTTAGTATTAATCCTTATCAAAATAAATCACATTATATCCTAGACTGTTTCAATACCTATAAATAACTTTTTGAATTACTCAATTTGGACATTCCATTCGAAAGAAATCACGAAATTAAGAATGTAAGTATTAGAAAAAAGTTGCGTGGTAGCCGCTCACCCTGCTCGGCTAGCTAGACAGCACCATAGTGTACGTACGCACGTACGGGACGGGAGGGGAGTAAATTTCAAATAATAACAAAAAGATCTTTTAAATAAAAATAAAATCATAAATATAATAATACCTATTCAAACTTTCTTTATAATTTTCTTCTTTTAGTAATCTGACGCAAATAGAAGGGTTGGTTATGTGTGTGTATTATAATTTTGAATTTTGAAATTTTTGTTAAAAATGAGAGCACTTTTGGTGTAGTGGTAGTACCCCTGCCTCACGATCCGAAGGTCGTGGGTTCAAACCTGGTCGTACACCAATGATTTTTTGCATTTTGAAAATTATGTGCGCAATGCCTGTGTTCTTAAACGGTGAAAGAAAACATCTTGAAGAAACCGGCATACATTAGAACCAAAAATTCGAAGGTGTGTGTCATAGGTTAGTATTCTTATAAGCGGCGATGGGCTTGCAACCTGTCACGTACGAATACTAAGTACTGTGCAAAATGTGGGCATGTGTCAAATATTATGTTTGGACGTGCCTCTGAGTACCCTCTTTAGATATCCTCAAAGATGTAACTAGAGATCTGAGGAGATATCTACCGAGCCTGGGTATTACAGTCGTGACCTGTATAGCTAATAATACCCGTGCGAAGCCGGGGCGGACTGCTAGTTATATTATACATAGGTATATCGATATCTACACTAATATAAAAGTAAAGTTTGTTTGTTGTATGTAGGAGGTAATCTTCGAAACTACCCATCCGATTTCAAAAATTCTTTTCCAATGTTTAAAATGAACTTTTAGGATGAACATAGGCCACTTATTTTATAAATACATACCTACTATACGTAATAACACTCGGACACAGAACAAATATCTGCGTTAATTACACAAATGTTTGTCCTGGGCGGGGATCGAACCCACAACCTGCAGCACGAAAGGTAGAACTGGACGATTCTACTCAATTTGATATTACGATTATTATAAAAACTTTTTTTACCTTGATTTTAGAGCTCGTCTTTCAAGAAGATAGAGCAAAAAAATTGGTTGATAATAAACTATTTCATGAAGGGTACATTTAAAACTAACTAATATTTTACGAGATAACCAAAGTTATTGCAAAGAATGACGAAACAGTTGAGTAGAATGGCCCTACTACCAACTGAGCTGTGAGGCCAGTCTTGTCGCCAGAAGGATCACCTAACAAGATCCTGGTGTATTGTTAAAGATCACCTAAGATCTACGTGTATTGTTAAAGACCACCTAAGATCTGGATCTTAAACCTGGGTATATACTTTTAAACTTACGCGATCTGAACACATTAGTATTTAGTATTAAACGGGTATTTATCGCGTATTGTCACGGGTAGATTACCCGTGACCACGACAGCGTGCAAACCTGTCGAAACGTCGGGAAAATAAATAGGTAATTAGAACGCGATAAATACCCGTTTAATACTAATAATAATTACACCTGGGTGTATTGTTAAAGATCACCTAAGATCCAGGTGTATTGTTAAAGATCACCAAAGATCTGGATCTTACACCTGGGTGTATGGTTAAAGATCACCTAAGATCCAGGTATATTGTTAAAGATCACCTAAGATCCAGATGTTATGTTAAAGATCACCTAAGATCTGGATCTTACACCTGGGTGTATGGTTAAAGATCACCTAAGATCCAGGTGTATTGTTAAAGATCACCTAAGATCTGGATCTTACACCTGGGTGTATGGTTAAAGATAACCAAAGGTCTGGATCTTACACCTGGGTGTATGGTTAAAGATCACCTAAGATCTGGATCTTACACCTGGGTGTATGGTTAAAGATCACCTAAGATCCAGATGTAATGTTAAAGAGCACCAAAGATCTGGATCTTACACCTGGGTGTATGGTTAAAGATCACCTAAGATCCAGATGTATTGTTAAAGATCACCTAAGATCCAGATGTAATGTTAAAGACCACCAAAGATCTGGATCTTACACCTGGGTGTATGGTTAAAGATCACCTAAGATCTACGTGTATTGTTAAAGATCACCAAAGATCTGGCTCTTACACCTGGGTGTATTGTTAAAGATCACCTAAGATTCAGGTGTATTGTTAAAGATCACCAAAGATCTGGATCTTACACCTGGGTGTATGGTTAAAGATCACCTAAGATCCAGGTATATTGTTAAAGATCACCTAAGATCCAGATGTATTGTTAAAGATCACCAAAGATCTGGATCTTATACCTGGGTGTATGGTTAAAGATCACCTAAGATCTACGTGTAATGTTAAAGACCACCAAAGATCTGGATCTTACACCTGGGTGTATGGTTAAAGATCACCTAAGATCCAGGTGTATTGTTAAAGATCACCTAAGATCTACGTGTATTGTTTAAGACCACCAAAGATCTGGATCTTACACCCTGGTGTAGGTATTGTTAAAGATCACCTAAGACCCAGGTGTATCGGGAAGCGTTCCTGTGTCTATTCCCCGCGCAGGTGTTCGACGAGGTGTGCGTGGAGCTGTGCATGGCGGCGCTCCAGCTGCTGTCCCTGGCGCCGGGCGAGGAGCACCTGCACCGCGCGCTCGGAGCCCTGGCGCGCCTGGCGCAGCACTCGCAGGACGTGCCGCAGCTCATCGCCATGGTGGGGCCCGACCCGCACACCTACAGGTACAGGTCATCCAACGGATCTAGGCATTCGAGAAGTTAGCCGCAGGTGCGAGTTTGCGCATGTTTAGTTCCCCCCTTCCTCATACCTCCGATTGCTCCCGAAAAACGATACTGCGCAGCTCTTGCGGCTAACTTCACGAATGCCTAGATTCGTTGACCGCTCATGCTATTTTTTTTATCTAAATCTGTTCAACTGTTACAGAGATAGACGGAGAAAGATAGAATACATACCCTCATACACTAACCGCTCACTTCCACACACTCTAACCCTTTAATACTCATACCCCCCCACCCTCACCCATTCATACCCCCCCCACCCTCAAATACTTATACCCCCCACCCCCAAATACTCATACCCCCACCTTCACACACTCCTAACTCCCACTCCCACTCACTCATACCCCCACCCCCAAACACTAACCACCCGGCCGCACACACTCATACTCCTTCCCTCTACCCTTTACCCCACATACACTCACCCTCTCTAACACTCCTTCTCACACACGCTGTTGCATTGATAATATGAGTAAGCTGGTCAGCAATAAGATAATGGAATTCTTCATCGAATACACGATACTGTCGCGAGCCAGCCGTATCGGGCGTTCCTAGATCAGTGGTCAGCAGAAGGTCGTTCGGCCAGCTCGTCCCATTACGACATCGACCCGTAAAGTTCACTAGTTTGCTTAGTTCAGGACCGGTATGTCAGGTACTTTGGTACCCTTTACCTGGCCACATTATTAGTAGTAATTCTAATATACCCCGTAACTGCATTTCGTATCTTTAAATGCGAAATTTTGGATGGATGTTTGGATGTTTGTTACTCAAAAACAAAGAACGGATCTGGATGAAATTTGCCACAGAGATAGATTATAAACTCCAAAAATCGCACATCGATTTTTCCATACTTTGATGTCCTATTTCATTTTAAAGAGCAGAATAGAGACAAAAATCTGTTTTATTTAGCAAATTCATCGAAATCAGTTCGACATATTTGATACAGCGCCACCTAGCCCTAAAATAATCAAAGCTATACAATGAATCACATAATTATTGTAATAATATTTTAGAAAATTTGCAAAAACACCGTTATTTCAAAGCCTATTTAAATCTCAAATAACCGTTTAAATTTGACTTTTAAAATTCTACCCCTTTTGGGGTAACATTGTACATGTTTGTGACACCCTGTATAAGAAATACTTGATACAAGGTGCCTTTAAAGTTCCATGAAAGTGAATAAACCAGTGTGGTAATAGGTATATTTCTTGCAGGGGCACGAGTCAGAGAGTCGATGAGCAAATAGACGCCATTATGAAAAAAATTAAGTAAATATTATCAGGTGATGGGCATTTTGACGATATAATATAGTTACCAATAATGTAATAATAAGATTTATGTTTATAATTTATGGTTTTAAGCTTGCTGTGCTCAAGCCAAATTTAAAGTCAGTTTTCACAGTGTCATTTTCCGCTTCAGTGGAAGCCCGTATTTAGGCTAAGAACTGCTATATATGTTGCAGTCTAAACTTTTAACCAATCAAAAGTACTTTTAACTGAAAAAACCTAACCCAACCTGTTACTACTTTTGCCTGTTTTTTCAGTTAAACGTATTTCTGACTGGTTAAGAGTTTTGACTGCAACATACAATAGATAGCATTCAGATTTCACAGTAGACAAATGTACGCGATTTTGATACCGAATTACGCATAAACTTGTACTGACGCTTTTTTGCTCGATATAATGTTTTATCTACAAACTACTTGACAATATAAGATAACATATTCAATAATTGAATTTTAAAAAAATACCGTTTATTTTATTATATTGAAGTTGAGCTATCTAGGACCGTTTCAGATAATCTATGGATAGATCAATTGATTTAAAGATTTTAAAAATATATTGACTTTTGTTTATGAAAGTAACAAGATTTTGACTTAGTTACCTAAATTAAAAACTTTTGACTTGCTTACTGCTAAATTAAAGTGTTTTTAAAAGTTAAATTTACATTTTAATGACATATTGCATAATTACATATACTTTTGTAAATAGTCTAGTTTTTAATATGTTTTCTTTAGCGTAAGTACCTGAACTTTTTTAAATATATTATTATATTACTTTGTTTTTATATATTATTTATTTATTTAATGGCACTAACACGTGTGCATTTATACATTACACATTATGTAGAGCTAAAATTGTATAATATTAAATGAAATAATAATAATTTGTGTTATTTAATTGGCTTATACAACCATTGGTCATTAATATACAGGGTGTTACCAGACTACTTCCGAAAACTTCAGGGGGTTAAAGGGTACCCATCAATATAAACAACTTTTTCTAAGAAACCAACTTTAACCCCCTGATGTTTTCGAAATTAGTCTGGTAATTCCCTGTTTTCACAAATACTTATATTTATTATGAAAAACCTTTATTTAAATGGGTGAAAATGGGTACAAGAAAGTATAAATAAAGTCCCTTTTCAGTTTTTGGGATACATTTTTCAAAGAAAATAACCCGCGGGTTTCCTCACGATGTTTTCCTTCACCATTTGATTGTACTATAGCGCAGTTTTTTTCGAACAGAATCACCATTGGCGCAAAACCGGATCCGAACCCACGCGTCCACTACCATTAGGCTATCAGGGCTAGTAATTATAAAATCAAAACATTTCGCAGGACATTTTCAAATGAATAAAAATACGATTCAGGTTCCTTAAAACCAGTTCATTAGAAAACGATTAGGTATCAAGATAAAACCTTAGAATTGATATTTCAAGAAATTTTATATCTATAAATGTGGACATACACGTTATTTTCGTGTTAGCGTTTGCAGGGACTGTTTGTGTGTACAAATTGATTAAAAACGAATTTATAGTGATTATAAGTAACATATTATTATTCCCATCTGTTCCCCTACTTTGTCCCCTTAAGGGGTAATATCCCAAGGGGACAGAACAGGGGGACAAATGGGAATAATATATAACTTCCTGAAACAGTGAGTGAAATTATGTGAAAGTGAGTTTTAAGGTCGTATAAGCATCCCTAATGTTCTGTGTTGCAATTATCAGAGCCTATAAATAAACGATTGCTAACTAATGTGAATATTTAGCAACCAAATTTAAAATAGACTTATTAAATAACATCACAAGGACCATTTTGAAACGTTACATGCTTAATTTGATTTAAACAAGTGTCTAGATTATTCTATTTTATAAATAACAGTAAATTAGTGGATTTTATATCAGACATCGCACAAGATTTCGTAAAATCAACGAATCTGTGTAAGTGGAATGGAGGTGTTTTGGTGATTTGATCTATTTTCCTCTTATGGTGTCAACAACTCTTCAGAACCAGTGTATTGAAAGATTAATGTGCGTTTTAAGACGCTCCTTTCATCCAATTAACACCTTATTTAATCCATGTTAACTGGTGACGTGTAAAAAAAAATCACGACTAATCCCCAGGTAGATATCTCCACAGACGTCTAGTGACTAAGACCTTTGAGTATATTTAAAGAGGGTAGTCAGAGACACGTCCGAACATTTGGGACATGCCCACATTTCGCACAGTATTCCGTGAAGTGTATATGATAAATATTTGAAACTGAAAACAGCGCAGCGAGTCTCAATGGAAGGAATCTGCTTAGATCCTTGCCTCGTCAGATAACACAGAATAGATAATGAGCTACAAGCCAACACTTCGCCAGTTTAAAGACACAATCGAACATATACAGACGTAACCCAACATACAATGGATGAAGATGGTATACCGTTTGATAAGCCGAAGAGTGAAGGGGGGGTGATGCGTTTGGTGAGGAAAAGACTCCCGATCCTTCAGTGGGGGCCTGAGTATGACCGCACGGCTGGAGTTGCTGATCTGGTGGCTGGCATCACGTTAGGACTGACCCTCGTGCCGCAGAGTATAGCCTACGCCTCGCTCGCCAACTTGCCAGTGCAATATGGATTATACTCCGCTTATATTGGTAAATACTTTCATGTTCTTAGTGTTACTAGTTCACAACCAGTGTAGTGAAAGGATTCGTGTGTCTCAGGATCTTTTTGTGAAACATGATCACGACTAATCCCCAAGCATGGTAGATAATCGCCTCAGATCTCTAGTTACTTAGATATTTGAGGATTTCTAAAGGGGTTGTCAGAGGCACGTCCAAACATGATATTTAGCACATGACCACATCTTGCACAGTGGTTAGTATTCCGTATGTAACAGGTATGTAACAAATACTAACCTATCACGAACACCTTCGAGTTTTTAGTTCTAGGGTATGCCGGTTTCCTCCCGATGTTTTCCTTTACCGTTTAAGAGCACTGGCATTGCGCACATAAATTTTTCGAATGGAAAAACTCAATGGTGCACGACCAGGTTTGAACCCACGACCTTCGGATCGTGAGGCAGGGGTGCTACCACTACACGACCAGTGCTCTTTTTGTTCTCTACTTGTAAATGACATGTATCCCACCATTTTCATGTAAAATGTTGCCAAAACGACCTTATGACTCGTAACGTCAAAAAGTTATCACATCCCGGGTAGAGCCAAGCTTCTAACTCTACACGCCCTAACTCTACAAGGCCTAACTCTACAAACTCTACACCTTAGCATCTAATGAATGACTGACAGATTAATACAGCTGAAAGAAAGGTTCATTTCGGGAAATAGGGATGCATGAAAAAGGAATTCCTGAAATTTAACCTTTCATAGGTGCAGTTGTTTCAGGTTTGTATTAAAAAAAATACGCGAGAGAAATCGCGTGGAGCATCATTTGATAAAATCCCTTAAAAATCACTAAATACGTTCATAATTCTGTCTCACTCTTGTCAGAATTGTAATTTAATATAAGTACTTACATAATATTTACCAATAAAAGTAACTAAGTATTCACAGAAGAACAAGGTTTTGCTTAATTCAAAGCTAGTTGGCGCTGTGCGTTTTTTTTTACAAATCTAACATAATCTACTTTCCTACAGGTACAATGCTATACATGGTGTTTGGCACCGTCAAGGAGGTATCCATTGGCCCCACGAGTCTCATGGCACTCCTGACATTGCAGCTCTGTCGAGGGCTTCCGTTGGAGTTTGTGGTTTTCATGACATTCCTGGCTGGATGTATCGTGTTTTGTATGGGGCTGCTGCGACTAGGTAAGTCAACATCCCGGATTCATTCCTATGTGTCCCACTTTAGAACTTCTAATCATGTCATGAAAAGGGCCATCATCAAAGCCTCCTTTTTGGTTCAGTGACATGAAGTTGTTGTTTGTCATCACCGTTTGAGAGTACCGCACAAAAATCTTTCGAATGGAAAAATAACGAGTGTGCTTTAGACCACACGATAAGCAAAACTTTTTAAACGTAACTGACTATGAGAGAAAGAGAGAAAGAAAATGTGTGCTCGCACCCCTCTTGCCCCTACAGTAATATACGAAACGTAACTCTCTCTTTCTATCTTCACTAACTGATATCTCCCTTTCAACTTCTGTTCGCCTCGCCCGATCACAATTTTCGTAACTTAGCTTAGCTTAACATCGCCTGTTAATTTTATATATTTGTTTTATGTATTTTACATTTTATTTTATTTTAATCTATTTGTACTAACAAAAGCAATTTACATAAATAATTATAAAAGTCGCTGCTTTATCTACATACTAGCTTCTGCCCACGGCTTCGCACGCGAAGTACCTACATCAAATTTTTCAAATCGGTCCAGTAGTTTCAGAACCTAAAACAAATCTTCCCTCTTTATAATATTAACAATGTAGATAAGTCGCGGGCGGCAGCTAGTATCCACCGGTTGACCGTCCACCTCCCTGCTGAGACCACAAGGGTGAAAAAAAAACATACAAACTTTGCCCTCCTTTTTCACCCCCTTAGGGGTAGAACTTCGAAAAATCCTTTCTTATCGGTTGCCTACGTCATACAAAGAACACACCTTCCAAGTTTCAGGTCTCTACGATCAGTGGTTTAGGCTGTGCGCTGATCCGTCTGTCAGTCATTCAGGACAAAGCCTTTTAAATGTACCTATAGATAGTTTAAGTACATAAACAAGTTATTTTGTCATTTACATCTTCGTAAAACACCGCACAATCAATTAATTATTGCTTTTGAGTTTATCAACGACAGTTAACTAACAGACCTGCGGTAAATTACTTCCTTCTACTATCTACTCGTACTAAGTACCTACCTATCTAATTACGTCATAAATTAGGTTATTTGTAAGTGAAAGTATCACACTAGCCTTTGACACTGACTACCTCCTTAGACACCCAAGGATGGTGATATCTTGAGGTCTCAGGAGATACCTTGACCGGGAATCAAAAATTCACGATTTTTATATTTTTACTAGTTTCCGCCCGCGGCTTCACCCACGTGGCTACATTGTTAAATTATAGCCTATATGCTATTCCAGAATAATCTATATCTGTACCAAATTTCAACATTTGATCTTCCATTTCCTTTTGTCATTCGTCATCTCAGAACTCACTCCTTTCTTACCCATGTCATCTTTCACGCAGTCCATCCATCTTTTTTTCGTCCTACCCCTACCTCTGTATCCATCCACATTCACACCTACATTCACTCTCTTCGTCACATGACATGCATCTCTTCTCATAACATGCCAATACCGCGCTAACCTATCACTCCTCATCTTTTCCGTCACCGGTGCCACTGTCAGACTTCCTTTAATATACTCATTCCTTATTTTATCCATTCTTGATATCCTTGAACCTTGCCATACACACACCGTTCATATTATAAGGTACTAACACACATTACAAACTTTCGCGATGGATTCTCAGTACGCTTGATCCACAACTTTTATTAGAAGAACTATATTTCCTATCTCCAGGTTTCCTCGTAGACCTGATAGCACCTTCCGTGACCAGCGGCTTCACCTCCGGAACAGCCATCATCATCGTCATCTCGCAGCTGAAAGGTCTACTGGGTCTTTCCTTCGTGGCGGAGTCTGTGATGGACAATATCCAGTTAATAACGGAGAAGTGGCCACAAGTTAGGATACCTGATGTTCTGCTGGGTTTGGTGTGCTGTACTGTTCTACTGCTGCTCAGGGTATGTACTCCATCATCTGCTTAATACTTCCACTACTAGTTCCTAGCATGAGCATCATAGATAGCCTTTTTCTCAGTTTGGTACAGCATAAATGCTGCAAGCCATTAAGGCCCAGAATACTTGTCACACTATTCCTTACGTAAAAGTTACAAAAAAAAGTGACATAGGTCCGTATAGCAACGCGGATCTCCGTGGAATCAGATATAGCACGTAGCGAAATACCCAAATGAATGACAAGGAGAGTGCGGCATGATAATGTGGCTGCTCTGAATCATATAACGAAAGCGACAATTTATAAAAAACATAAATATGTTCAAGTAAATAGCTTATTTCAAAAAAAGGGCTGGCTTGATTTGTTTCAAATTAACTGATTTATATTCATGTGAAATAGAAATTCAAAATACCTTACTGTTCTGGATAAATTAAGGAATTTCTGAATTTTCAGAGGTGTTTTTGACATGATTTTTAACCAAGGTTTTCTAACTAATTCGTATTTTAGCTCCGGTTGATTTATCACTTATATCCTTGAGTATCGTGTAGTTCAATTTCAATGTAATCTATTAAGCGGTAATAGAATGATTATGGTTGCAATACTTGCAATTTTCAAAATGCTGGGCCTTAAAAGACCTAATTTTTAAGATTTTAGCCATCTAAATTCATCTCATATACAACAGCGACTGCAATGGACAAAAATTTCCACTTGTCGCTGTATAATCATCAAGAGTAGGTGGAAAAAGATTTACGTGCAGTTTCTATGTTTTTTTTTAAGACAGCGACCCTCCTTACCATAAGCTCTTACGAACCATCATGTATCAGAAGCGTTATATTTCCAGCTTGAAGTAAAACCACTTCAATCAGACTTCAATATTTTTTACTTGGTATGAAATATTAAAGTTATATTGCTTTGATATTGCCCGATGTGCTTGGGGTAAGGTCCCTGTCTTTGCACGTCTTTACGCCTGTCGCTCTAAAGCTATAGGCAATTATTTCACAGACATGCCTGAAAAGACTAATTACTTATTAAATCTACGAGTATTATTTGACACCGCTTTGTAAAGGAATTCTTTTACAAACACGAATTATTTTTTATATGATAACGCTTCTGGGCTTACCCTTAATAGCTAGATCGTAAAACAAAACCATCTGTTATAGAGATAGTGAAGTTATAGATAGTGTGTATCACACGTAAAATGCAGATGTAGGTATACTCTGACTAGATGATATATTTACACACAGATAACGACTTGCTTGAATGAAAAATAACATAAAAAACCAAAGGTTTCACAAAATGATTATGGCTTTTTATTTGTTTGCGCGCGTCTGCATTAAATTTAGCTCATTAAAGACTTGATAGTGGCGCCGGTGACGGAAAAGATGAGGAGTAATAGGTTACCGTAGTATGGACATGTTATGACGAGAGATAAATGTCATGTGACGAGGAGAGTGCTAAGTATGAATGTTGAATGGATACAGGGATAGAGGTAGGCCAAAGAAAAGATGACTGTGTGAAAGATGACATGGGTAAGAAAGGAGTGAGTACTGAGATGTTGAATGATGGAGGGAAATGGAAGAAGATCTCATGTTGTGCCGACCCCACATAACGTGGGAAAAGGGCAGGAAGATGATGATGATGATTAAAGACTTGATAGCTATTTATCTTATTACTAGACATATGCTATTGCGACACTTTTTGTAAATAATGATGTGTTCTACAAAGCGTAGTACATTATTTTATTGTATCATCAATAGTTTTTGCAGCGCACGCGATTTAATGAATATTTTAGGTAATTTTTTTACACCTTGGCTTACATTACTGGAGTTTTAGTAAGGATCCCTAATTTTTTTGAAAATATAACATTGCCTATGTCACCCGCTGATAATGTAGCTTTCCAACAGTGAAATAATTTTTCAAATCGGTTCAGTGGTTTCGGAGCCTATTCGATGCAAGCAAACAAACAAATAAACAATAAAAAAATTCAAATAATGAATAGCTTGTTAGTACCTAATAGATATTTTTCTTATTCAATTGTATGCCTCAAAGTCTCGAATGAATTTATCAAAATGGCTAACAGGGCAAGTGTTATGCCCCGAGATCTTCATGTAACTTAATGTACAGAAGCTGAAAGACCTCCCGGTGAGTCCGAAGCGGCTGAAGCTCAAGAAGACCTTATGGCTCATCTCGATTGGACGCAACGCTCTCGTGGTGGTAGCAGCTTCTACATTTGCCTTCTTCATGCACAACCCTGAGAAACCTCTCTTTAAGTTATCAGGTACACACCACAAATTGGCATAATATATTTCTATACATCCTAAATCACAAGGACCACTTTGAAACGTCTTTCATGCGGTGAATCTATGTGCCGATTCCAACCTAACCCAAGTACGAGAAGAACAGGTAAGAAACTCGTCTCTGGATTACAGCCGTGATCATGTTTTTCATATTTTATATTATCTGTATCTGGTTCCCATAGTACAAGCTTTGGCTAGTTTGGGGCTAGATGGCGTTGTGTGAAATATTCTCCTATATTTAAATATTTTAAAAACGAAAGTTTGGAGAGACGGATGAATGTATGGATGTTTGTTACTTAATGACACTGAAATGGCTGAACGCAAATGCGGTTTGATCCATAAATATTTCATCCAGATCATCATCATCATCATCTTCCTGCCCTTATCCCACGTTATGTGGGGTCGGCATAACATGTGATCTTCTTCCATTTCTCTCTGTCATTCGTCATTTCAGTACTCACTCCTTTCTTACCCATGTCATCTTTCACACAGTCCATCCATCTTTTCTTTGGCCTACCTCTACCCCTGTATCCATCTACATTCATATCTAACACTCTCCTTGTCACAATTTCCTTGTCCTTGTATTCCCAAGGAGGGTTGACGTCAGGCAGGCGGCCGGTCGTAAAACACCTAGCCAAAACTTGTACAACATGGATCACGGAAATATTTCATCCAGATGGAAACTTTAAATACGCGTAGTTTAAGACCTTATACAAAAATTGTATGAAACGTGTAAAAAACTGTCAATAATGTTTTCTTGTTTAAAACAAAATATATAGGAGTCTTTTATTTTGTTGTTATTGTGTATCAAACATGTTTGTAGATGTAAGCGCGGGGTCAGGGGTGCAGGTGTTTGTTTACGTTTGTTACGTCTGTTCCCAGGTCGCGTAGAACCAGGAGTTCCGAAGATCGCCCTGCCGCCCTTCACCGTGACCGTAGAAAACCGGACCCTGGGCTTCGTGGAGATGACTCAGGAGCTGGGCCCTGGACTACTGATGATGCCTATCGTCATGGTGGTAGCTAACATCGCGATAGCCAAGGCTTTCAGTAAGTTTTGAAGTTATGATTAAATAAATGATTGATTCACGCGAGACTTTGCGGAAATCCATTACAAATACTGAAAAGGACGGAAATGTAGTACTTTCCCGCTAAACTATTATCTAAAGCTTAGGTATTAATATTAATGAGCCCCACAACATGCCTTATAGAAATATTATTAATATGAATAAGAAAAGTTTGACTTTTCTTTCGGCGCTCGGTGGAGCAACACCAGTGTGGAGTGATTGGTCCTGAGGATGCTTCGTGGAGAAGCGAAACACGTGTCGAATTTATATCTGAGGTGTTGGGCTTATTATGAACTAGCTCCCGCTCGCGGCTTTGCTCGCGAGGTACCTACATAAAATATAGCCTATGTTACTCAGGGATAACGTAGAATCGTATGATGAAAAAATTTTTGAAATCGTACCATTAGTTTTTGAGTTTATTCGTTATAAACGAAAATACAAAAATACAAAACTTTCCTTTTTATAATATTAGTATAGAAGTACGGATTATTAGTATAGAAAAAATTAAGGATCCTACTAAAACTTCAATAATGTAAGCTGTAATATTAATAAGTATGTTATATAGATGGAATTTTTATATTTATAGCAAAAGGTGGAAGAGTGGACGCGACTCAAGAGATGCTGACATTAGGACTGTGTAACATCGTGGGATCCATGCTACACGCTATGCCCACCTGTGGGGCCTTCACGCGCTCTGCTGTGTCGCACTCCAGTGGAGTGAGGAGTCCGGCTGCGGGATTGTATTCAGGTAAGTGAGGGAAAGTTTGCTGTTTTCGACAAGGGCTCGCAAGGTCTACCTACTTTTAAAACGTAATTATTTACATATTCGTAAGCTAGAAGAATAAAATAAAAATAAAGATACTTAATAAAAATGTTTTAAATTTTTTACGAAACTTGGTATAAATAATGGTAATTCCTGGTGTAATTTTCGTCGCACTTATCTCATTAGTGAGGGTTTTGATTGGCTGTTCTTAATGCAAAATCGTAGCTTAATTATTTACCTACTTAATGAGCTTGATCTGATAATGATATTAAAAAAAAGCATGTGTGCAATTCACACGTGCTAGAAGTGAAACCTTCAAAAATGTTGACTTCAAGATAAGTACCTGGGTGACCGAGCTTTGCTCGGTTTTTTTTGGTAAATTGTGTTTTTTTGAAAATGAAACCTAGCTAGATCGATTTATCGCCTTCTAAACCCCCTGTATACTAAATTTCATGATTCTCTCATTCCCACTATGCCTTGGTAAACACGAGTGGAGGGAGTACGAAGCAGAGCACAAACAGAACCTCGAACATAAGAAATCACAGTATAATGCTTCCTATCTCATTTTCTCCCACGTTAAATCTTGAGTTTATGTGTCTGTCTCTTTTTACTGTCGCTTTTTCGTTTCATCGACTTTCAAATCACAACGATGCTAAAGAAGTTTTCACTTCAAAAACATATCAGATTTAAATCAAAAGTAATACTGTCACACTGATTTCAGTTTTCACCCGCACTTCCTCACTCCGAAGTTAATTTGTCGTTGCGAAAAGTTGTGTCATTACTAACTATAACAAATCACTGAGTTGTGTTGTGTCCATAACTGGTGTCTTTACGTTAATTTCAGGTATAATAACGCTGCTGGCGCTGATTTTCCTGACGCAGTATTTCTACTTCATCCCCAAGGCGTGTCTGTCTTCTGTGCTCATCTGTGCTGTCATATTCATGGTGAGTACTCCTCGGAATCAGTTCTCACCCACCGTCCATCTCCCTGAGACCACCTGGGTGAACCGTTGAAAGTTTTTTTTTACAACGGCTCACCTTTGTTCACCTGGGTGATCCCTGGGAAGAATTTAGTTACCACCGTAGTGGTAGCACCCCTGCCTCATGAACGAGGGTCGTGCGTGGGTTCGAACCTAGTAGTAGGAACACCAATGAGTTTTTCCATTCGAAAAATCTATTTACGCAATGCTAGTGCTCTTAAACGGTGAAGAAAATATCGTGAGGAAACTAAAAATTCGAAGGTGAAGTTAGTATTATAATAAGCAGCGAGGGGCTTGCAACCTGTCACGTACGGGATACTAGCTACTGTGCAAAATGTGGGCATGTGACAAATATCACGTTCACCCGCTTAAGATATTCTCGAAGTTCTAAGTTCTAGAGATCTGAGGAGATATCTACCGAGCCTGGGGATTACAGTCGTGATCATGTTTTTTTTACATTTAATGAACTGTTTATCAATGCATTTAAAATACCTAGCCATGTTGTGTGGCACCATTCATTGAATCAATTATGTTTGCTCTTTGATAACCTTCAGTGAATGATAACAGATCCCCCGCTGCGCTATAAATAAATAGGTAGTTAGGTATAGTTGGCCCAACGAGTCGAGGCATTCGTGAAGTTAGCCGCAAGAGCTGCGCAGTACCTATCGTTTTTCGGGAGCAATTGGAGGTATGAGGAGGGAAGGAACGGTACATGCGCAAACTCGGACCTGTGGCTAACTTCAGGAATGCCTAGATCCGTTGGAAGAACTGTAGCTAACAAGTGTCAGTGGTCGTTGTCTCACTGATAGACAAAGAAGGCGAGGTCAAAAGTAATTAATTTTCTTTGTAAATAAAAAAGAAAAGAAAAACTTCTTTAGATAAGAAGTATGAATTAAATTGTGTATTTGTCTATGGTATCGTTAGAGCACGAGTGGTGGGGCTCTACTTTAACCGGTATTACACTACACTTTATTCAGGGCCCGGTTGTAAGGGACCCTAACGCCTAGCCTCTACGCCTTACGCCCTAACTCTTATTACACCACCCTTATTTAGGGTAAGGGTCCCTGAATAACGTGTAGTGTAATATGTGCTTTAGTGACTACTCCAATCTCCAATGGATTTTCGGAGACATTATGAGATTTGTACCAAAGATTAGTGCTTTCTGAATTTCAGTCCAAACAGACCGCAAACCGCAAAAGTATTTTAAAAAGTTGTTTTACTGTCCTCCATGTTGTTTCATATAAGCACGAGAAAGAACAAGACAAAACAGCCGACGTGGCACTCAGCCCGTGATTTTTAGTGGTGGACAAGGACAAAACTATTTTAATTATTCCTGTCCACCGCTATACCAGTACTCTCAAAGAAAACAGCGTGAAGAAACCGGCATGCCGTAGAGCTAACTGGTCCAAAGACATTGTGTCAAGTGCATGAGAAGAGTTTCCGAGCTATGTAGGTAGAAGAATAAGTCGGCGACTTCGAAGTCGTTAGGTTAGTCTTCGACTGGCTTAGGCGAGCTCCCTGACTGGTGGTTCCAGGTGGACATCGGGGCGATAGTGCAGCTGTGGCGCCGGGACCGCGTGGAGCTGGCCGTGCTGCTGGGCACGCTGCTGGCCAGCGTGCTGCGCACCGTGGAGCTGGCGGTGTGCCTTGGCATGCTGGGCAGCCTGGCCGTGCTGCTGCGGGGGCTGATGCGGCCCCGCCTCACCATGGCCTCCCTCAAGGTGAGTGCAGCTGGCTGTGCCTAGCCGTGCTGCTGCGGGGGCTCATGCGGCCCCGCCTCACCATGGCCTCCCTCAAGGTGAATGCAGCTGGCCGTGCTGCTGCGGGGGCTCATGCGGCCCCGTCTCACCATGGCCTCCCTCAAGGTGAGTGCAGCTGGCCGTGCTGCTGCGGGGGCTCATGCGGCCCCGCCTCACCATGGCCTCCCTCAAGGTGAGTGCAGCTGGCCGTGCTGCTGCGGGGGCTCATGCGGCCCCGCCTCACCATGGCCTCCCTCAATCAAGGTGATTGCAGCTGGCCGTGCTGCTGCGAGGGCTCATGCGGCCCCGCCTCACCATGGCCTCCCTCAAGGTGAGTGCAGCTGGCCGTGCTGCTGCGGGGGCTCATGCGGCCCCGCCTCACCATGGCCTCCCTCAAGGTGAGTGCAGCTGGCCGTGCTGCTGCGGGGGCTCATGCGGCCCCGCCTCACCATGGCCTCCCTCAATCAAGGTGAGTGCAGCTGGCCGTGCTGCTGCGAGGGCTCATGCGGCCCCGCCTCACCATGGCCTCCCTCAAGGTGAGTGCAGCTGGCCGTGCTGCTGCGGGGGCTCATGCGGCCCCGCCTCACCATGGCCTCCCTCAAGGTGAGTGCAGCTGGCCGTGCTGCTGCGAGGGCTCATGCGGCCCCGCCTCACCATGGCCTCCCTCAAGGTGAGTGCAGCCGGTCGTGCTGCTGCGGGGGCTCATGTGGCCCCGCCTCACCATGGCCTCCCTCAAGGTGAGTGCAGCTGGCCGTGCTGCTGTGGGGGCTCATGCGGCCCCGCCTCACCATGGCCTCCCTCAAGGTGAGTGCAGCTGGCCGTGCTGCTGCGGGGGCTCATGCGGCCCCGCCTCACCATGGCCTCCCTCAAGGTGAGTGCAGCTGGCCGTGCTGCTGCGAGGGCTCATGCGGCCCCGCCTCACCATGGCCTCCCTCAAGGTGAGTGCAGCCGGTCGTGCTGCTGCGGGGGCTCATGTGGCCCCGCCTCACCATGGCCTCCCTCAAGGTGAGTGCAGCTGGCCGTGCTGCTGTGGGGGCTCATGCGGCCCCGCCTCACCATGGCCTCCCTCAAGGTGAGTGCAGCTGGCCGTGCTGCTGCGGGGGCTCATGCGGCCCCGCCTCACCATGGCCTCCCTCAAGGTGAGTGCAGCTGGCCGTGCTTCTGCGGGGGCTCATGCGGCCCCGCCTCACCATGGCCTCCCTCAAGGTGAGTGCAGCTGGCCGTGCTTCTGCGGGGGCTCATGCGGCCCCGCCTCGCCATGGCCTCCCTCAAGGTGAGTGCAGCTGGCCGTGCTGCTGCGGGGGCTCATGCGGCCCCGCCTCACCATGGCCTCCCTCAAGGTGAGTGCAGCTGGCCGTGCTTCTGCGGGGGCCCATGCGGCCCCGCCTCGCCATGGCCTCCCTCAAGGTGAGTGCAGCTGGCCGTGCTTCTGCGGGGGCTCATGCGGCCCCGCCTCGCCATGGCCTCCCTCAAGGTGAGTGCAGCTGGCCGTGCTTCTGCGGGGGCTCATGCGGCCCCGCCTCGCCATGGCCTCCCTCAAGGTGAGTGCAGCTGGCCGTGCTTCTGCGGGGGCTCATGCGGCCCCGCCTCGCCATGGCCTCCCTCAAGGTGAGTGCAGCTGGCCGTGC
Organism: Cosmorhoe ocellata; assembly: GCA_963675405.1. NCBI lineage: Eukaryota > Metazoa > Arthropoda > Insecta > Lepidoptera > Geometridae > Cosmorhoe > Cosmorhoe ocellata. Next base: position 615,275 of record OY776254.1, on the reverse strand, counting down.
TGCTGCGGGGGCTCATGCGGCCCCGAGGATGCTTCGTGGAGAAGCGAATCACGTGTCGAATTTTTTGTTAAGCTCATTAGATTATAGTTTAGCGGGAAAGTACTAGATATTTCCGTCCTTTTCAATATTTGCCATGGATTTCCGCAAAGTCACGCCTGAATCCATATTTTCTTTGATTTCAGTCTACGTCCGGATCGGTGTGCATAGTCCGTCCGAGCCTCTGCCTCTGTTACCTGAACGCAGAGCTGGTAGCCAGACGCGTGATGTCTGCCGCCTCCGCTTGCCCCTCCTCTGCCGTCTTACTTGACTTCAAGCAGATATCGTCGATAGACTATTCTGCTACTCAAGTACGATCCTCTGCTTATGATAACTACTCGTAGTCGTGAGACGTGCTATTTTTTGAAGTGAAACTTCTAATGCGACTTCCAACAGCTGGGGAGGGGAATAGAAAGAGACAGAGCGAGAGTGAATGCGTGGCACTCGCACGCATGCGCGTAGTATACCTGTTACAGGCCAGCGCGAGCGTTAACAACGAGAAGATTCACTTTTTCCGCGCGGAGGGACTCCATGCGCTATTTTTGCTAGTTTTTGCTAATTTTGCCCTTTACCGTAGTTATCATTGATATCTAAATATATAATACTCTTAAATTACTGATTGACTGACACACAGCGTAAACCATAAGTCCTAGAGAGCTGAAATTTAGAGGCTTTCGGGCTCTAGAAATGTAGTGCACCTCTAGATAGCTCTAGTGTTGGTTGTGCAGTGTAGCCGATTAGGATATTATGCGTTGATTACCTACGTCTTATTATCCGTTAACCAGTTAGTCTTTCAGTAGTAAAAATGTTTTATATCTAGGTACATTAGCTTCAGCCCACGCCTTCGCCTGCGTGGTACCTTGAAAATCAGAACCCTTTCTTAGCGGATGCCTACGTCATAACATCTACCTGCATGCCAAATTTCAGCCCGAACCGTCCAGTGGTCTGGGCTGTGCGTTGATAGATCACTATGTCAGTCACCTTTGAGTTATATATATTTAGATAGAATAGAATAGAATAGAATAGATTTTTATTCAGACACGGACACATACAGGAAAATAAAAGTAGATAAAAAAAAAACAAAACAAAGGTAAAACCAAACAAAATTAGAAAAGTAACACAGAAAGTAAAATAAAAAAAAAGATATAAATTGTCTTTCCTGCATGCAAGTCGCGTGGCTGAATAGGATTGAGATATTTACGAAATAGCGCCTTATCATTTAAGATCTGCAATGCATCAGATCTGCAAAATAATAACTTTTGCAGGTGCTCGAACGGCTAGTAAAGAAACTAAAGCTAACCCATCAAAAGCTAATAGTATTCCGCGTGTTGCCCTCCATCATCACGCAGCTGGAAGCCATTGAGGGTCTGGAGACCAGAGCGCTGAGTGCCAGAAGCCCTGCTGCAGCGCTTGCAGCCGTCACCGACACCAAGCCCGATGATGAATCAACTGCCTTATTAAATGGAGATGAGAATGTTTGATGAAGTACTTAATAGTAGGTACCTATCGATAATGGTTAATTAGTTAGGTAATAACTTTGAAGTAGGTACCTACCTACTGTGGTACAATAGCCTGTGAGTTAAAAGATCCGACTATGTTTATAAGAAATGAAAATAAATAAATTATTTGGCCTTGCGTTAAGCGTAGAAGGCTATCTATTTTAGTAGATACCGATTCACTAGGTAGGTAGACCTAAGTAGAGTACAAATTAAGTACATAGGTACTGGTTAACTAGTCGTAAGTATTTATATATTTACCTAATTATTTGTAGTATTAAAGGTACATTTTTAAGGACTTATGTAAGTTATTTTAGTTAATCTAGGTAAAATTAAACAAAATAATAGTCAACTCATGTTTTAAAATAGGCATCTAATATTAGGGTAGGTACCCTACTGCAGACAGAAGCATGTATGAGTTAAGTACCAACCAAACTAGTAATAAATAATAATATTTTTTCTGAATTGATGTAACTGTTTAAAGAATAAAGGCATTTTAATCTTGAGAATATGTAGTGCTCATCACATCCATCTACTTACTTTACTTGTTATGTATTATTATTAATTAATTTTATTTTATTTTATTTATTAGTTCACAAAACAGCGTAAGATCCTTAAAAAAATACAGTGGGTACATTAATCGGTTTCGTACTAGATTTTACCCAAATATGCAAATAATTATTAATTATTATCTACTTCTTGTTGTGTAGGCAAGTAAAAACAAAAATTCCGCGCTAGCTGTTTGAGAACTACAGACGGCGCGCTGGCGCTGCTGTAGACAATGACACATAATGAGAGATTTTAACGGAATGAATGAAAATAATGAACGAACATTGATTTTCTGGTCTTGTGCTGCCAGCTCATTAAGCGATTGCAGAGTATGGGAGTATTTGATGTGTTCTTTCTACAAACTCGTGATTATCAAAGGTGAGATCACCAATGCACCAATATTAGTACTGTGATTTTGCTCTAATGTAAAGAGGTTAGTTTAACAATACTTATAAGAAGTTAAGGAATCTACCTTTTTATCATACAACAATTTTGCTTCTTACCATTATGAAAATATGCAGTCAATTCCTGCAGCTCATAATATTTTACCTCTCGGCCTTATGAATTTGATGAAGAATTTAGATTACACGTGAAATTTTCAAAACTTGAGTTGGCATCCCTAAAAATAGACCGAACATACGGCTTCCGAGCATTGCCTGCCCTGCCCGCCCGGTCGATAAATCTGACCGTTCATTCAATTTTTCTGTCTCCTTCGGCCGACTCGTTCCGGCGGTCGCGTTTTTCGCCGAACGGAACAAAGAATTCGTATAAAATTATGTGAATCCTGACTAAAAACAGAATAGTTTTTTTAGGAAACAGTGCGAGCTATTTAAAGACATCGTTACAACGCGCGTGCCTTAAAACTCCGCTTCTCGCACAACATTCGAGTGTTTGTTTGTATCGGGTATCTCGCGTTTGTTTTGCAAACAGAGTTTACCCTCATCTCGGCTATGATATCTCAGTGAAATGTCGTGTAAAAGTGTCGGCAACATGTTGAAGTTATTCTGTGTGGTGTTGTGCTGCGTGGGGCCCGGCCTCGCCGAGATAGAGACGAAAATGGACCAGCTAAGCAAACATCTTCTGAAGGAGATGGATGATGTGTGGGAGATGGCTGTGGTCAGCTATTCGGAGCCGGTTATCAACACCACTTACAAAGCCAGTGTGGAGTTTGACATGCGAGCGATGGGCCCATTATACAACTCCACTCATATGGTCATTGATGTTATAGCTAAGAAGCAAGCATATCCTGAAGGTAAGCTTATATCTTGTCAGTTTGAATATCACTGGAAATTAAAAAAATGATCACGACTAATCCCCAGGCTCGATAGATATCTCGATCTCTAGTCACTTAGATAGATCTTTGAGGATATCTAAAGAGGGTAGTCAGAGGCATGGCCAAACTTCTTATTAGACACAATATGCCCACATTTTTTATAGTACTTAGTAGGTATTCCGTACATGACAGGTTGCAATCTTATCGCCGCTTAATAACTGCTAATGAAGAATAAATAATAAAATACTTAATGAATACTAACATAGTGACACAAAACTTCAAATTTTTGGTTCTAGGGTAGGTATGCTAGTTTCATCACTGGAAATAGGTTTTGGAATACTTTAGATATGGACCTGGATCTTTTTGAGACCTATATATAGACCTAATTAGACCTTTTTGAGCATTTAGATAGGTTTAATGGAAAACTGCCAAGAGCAGAACAATTGGAAGGATTTAGCATCTTTGCCCATCTGTAGGACAATGGTAAAAAAACGGTAATTTGGATGGTACCTACCTAGGTATCTAATAAAGTAACTATAATCAAGGTCTCAACGATAAAAATAAACACAGTGAAAAATAATATACGAATCCATTCTTAAAATGATTAGTTACACAAACATTGACCTCTTGTTTTCTATGCATAAGTCACAATATTCTGTGTCACTAAAATTGAATTGAAAGTTATTTGTAAACCTGTTTTTACTAAAACATGATCTCAGTTGACTGAGTCATTCTATTTTCATTATAAAAACTTGGTTACTACAAAAATATCCTGTAATAAATTCAAATAAGGATAATCTTTGAAATGCCTATAGAATAGAACAGAATAAAACTAAAAATACTTTTAAAAAGTAGGTAAGTAAGAATTTCAGTAACTATTGGACGACTAAATTGGATGCAATTCAACATGATGCTATAGCAGAAAAATTCCAAAAAACTTGTAAAACATTGACAAAGATCTTATATAACTGGACTTCACTTTTAAAAACTAGGTAATAATTTTAGTAACTATTGGATGACTAAATCGGATGCAATTCAACATGATGCTATAGCAGTACTGCAGAGAAAAAGTCCAAAAAACTTTGAAAACATTGACATAGATTTAAACACCTGGACTTCTTTCAACGCAGAGATTTGCCAATAAGCAGAGGCCGTACCACAAGCTCTCACAAACTATCATGTTTCAGAACCCTCTGATATCAAGCTTGAATTAACACTTAACTTCAATAAAAATTTTATATGTCATGGTATAAAATAATATTTCCCGAAAAGCTTGTGGTAAGCCCCAGATAACAGAAAATAATGACTATAATGAGCCAAATTTCTTCAATAATAATTCTGTACTAACCGACACTTGAGTTGGCAAGGGGTTAGGCCCAGAAGTAATTTCCACACAATGGGTGTACCACACAGAATATGTTGCAGTATTAAACCAACAATGGTGCATGAACACATAAACATTCCTCAAGAACAATACATGATACTTATCCTGAAATCTGTGAGAAGAGTGCCAGTTGTATAGCTAGTTATATTCTGAAAATGTCTCATTGTGAATGAAATCCTACCAATATTAGTAACGTGAAAGATGGTAAGAATGTACGGATGTATTTTTATTAGTATTAGACGGGTATTTATCGCGTTTCTACCCGTGACCACGACAGCGTGCAAACCTGTCGAAACGTCGGGAAAATATATTAAACGCGATAAATACCCGTCTAATACTAATAATAATGTGTTCAGATCGCGTAAGTTTAAAAGTACATATGATGTATTTTTGTTACTCTTTCACGATGAAACAGCTGAACGGATCTGGATGAAATTTGGCACAGATATAGATTATAGTGCGGAATAACACTTTTTATTCCGAAAAAATGTACGGTTCCCGCTGGGTAGATTTGTTTTTATTTTCCAAGGTACCACGCGGGCAAAGCCGTGGGCGGAAGGTATTACAGCATGCTGTTTTGAGAGCACTGCTCTTGTAGTAGTTACTCCGCCTTCTGATTCTAAAGTCGTTAGTTCAAATCCAGCTGAGCACTAAAGGATTTTTCTGTTCGAGAAATGTATGTGAGTTATTACCAGAACTCTTAAACAGTGAAGGAAAATATCGTGAGGATACTGTCATGTTGTAGAACCTTAAAAAATCGAAGACATTGCCAAGTGAACAAAGGGATCATTTTGAGATTATGGCAACAAAACAAGAAAGCAGTCTCTAAAAATCTATATCTATATAAGAGCTTAATCTGACTGACTGACTGACTGATTGATCATCGCCGAGCCGAAACCTCTGAAGATAGAAAGCTGAAATTTGGAAGGTGGCTTCCTTTTATAACAAAACCACCCACTAAGGCGGGGTTTTTGGAAATTCCACCTTTGAGAGGGTGAAAAAGGGTGAAAACGTTTGTATGAAACTTTTTAACGCGTGGAGCGATTTTCATGAAACTTTGATTGTACACTGTAAATGCAAAATGAACGGACACGTATTTCAGGATTTTTCAATATAACCTTCAAAAATGGGTCAAATGTGGGGTCAATGTTTGTATGGGAACTTTTTAACGGGTCGTGCGATTGATCTGAAACTTTGTTTGTGTACTGTAAATGCAAAACGAATGGACACGTGTTTCAGGATTTTTCAATATAACCTTCATAAAGGGGTCAAATGGGGTGTCAAAGTTAGTATGGGATTTTTATGAGTTGTGTGATGTGTTTGAAACTCAGTTTAGATACTTTAAGTGAACGAAGTCGCTGGCGGGACAGCTAGTTGTAATATAAAATGGCAAACATATATAAAGGAAATCCCCTTTTTTTCATTAATGAGGTTCATTAAAACAACAATAGTAATCATATAATAATATAATACTTAATGATTACCTGTTATCTCGGTAACTCAACAATTTCTGCGAAGTAACTAATAACTTTAAATGGCTGTATAACAATCAGATAACACACTGTTTACATTTTGCAGAACAAAATTGTTCCCAGCATTTATTAGATCACACAAATTAGTTCCAGAACTTTCTAGAAATGTTTCTTGATTTTCCTACCCTGTCACTAGTTCTTCAGAACAGGTGTGGTGAAAGGCTTAAAGTGTACCTCAAAGACTCCTTTTGAGCGCTTGACATTGAATTTTTTAGGTTCTACGACATGCCGGTTGCCTCACGATGTTTTCCTTCACCGTTTGAGAGTACTAGTATAGTGCACATGATTTTAGGTTCTACGATATGTTTCCTCTCGATGTTTTCCATCACCGTTTGAGAGTACAGATAAAAATCAAATGAAATCAAAGACGTTTATTTTGTGTCACAAATAAGGAACATAAATACTGAAACTTTATCTTAATTTTTTTTTTTTTTTTTTTTTTTTCCCGTGTTGATCTGCAATCAGTCTCGCGACTATAAGCGGATGTGTTGTAAATCTGTTGTGGTTTGTGGCTCGTGCTCCACTTCTGGGGCGCGACTCCTTAGGCTTTGTCTAGCTAGATTCTTTTATCCAGCGTTTGGATGTCTTGTCTTTTTAGTCATTTTAGATAGCTCTGTTGAGGCAGCTGTGCCGCTAGCTGGTTGGGGTGATGTGCTAGGCGCTCTTTGTATTTAGCAGCATTCGACCTGATTTCCTCTTTGATTGTGCTTATTTGCAGGTGTTCGTGTACTTCCGTATTGGTGATGAACCAAGGTGTGTTTGCTATGGTTTTGAGCATCATATTTTGGGCTCTCTGTATTGTAGCGATATTAGAGTTGCTGGCGCATCCCCATAGTTGGATTCCGTACATCCAGATTGGTTTCAGTATGACCTTGTATATCAGCAGCTTGTTATCTATGGATAGCTTTGAATTCCTTCCCAGTATCCATGCTAGGTTTCTGAATTTCATATTAATTTGCGCTCTCTTGTTTTTTAAGTGAGTTTGCCAGGTTAATCGTCTGTCTAGGTGTAGGCCTAGATATTTAACTGTGTCGTTGTGTGGTAGATAGCTATCGCCCAGTTTCACCGGAGGGCAGTTACCTTTCCTCAGGGTGAATGTTACTTGTACCGATTTCGTAGCACTAGCTTTTATTCTCCATTCACTCATCCAGTCTGCAATTTTGTTCAGGCCTTTCTGTAGTACTTCAGAAGCTAGTTGTGGGTCGCTATTTCTAGCCAGTATTGCAGTGTCATCGGCGAAGGTGGCAGTAGTAAGTTCTTCCATTTCTGGTAGGTCCGCGGTGTAGAGTGAGTATAGGATCGGTCCAAGTACCGAGCCCTGAGGAACTCCAGCTTGTATGTCGTAGAAGTTCGATGTCTCTCCTTTCTCCTTGACTTGAAAGATCCTATCTGCGAGGTATGATTTTAGCAGAGGGTAGAAGCTATGGGGAATGCTCTTCTTTATTTTGAGGAGTAGTCCCTTGTGCCATACCTTGTCAAAGGCTTGTTGGATGTCCAGAAAGGCTGAAGAACAATACTGTTTGTTTTCAAGTGATTTCCTGATTGTGTCGTATACTCTATGTACTTGTTCCACAGTAGAATGTTGTGCACGGAAGCCAAATTGGTGGTTTGGTATGACATTGTTTTCTTTGAGTATAGGTATGATCCGGTGCAGGAGTACCCTTTCGAATAGTTTAGACATCAGGGGTAGCAGGCTTATAGGTCTGTATGAGGAGACTTCGTTCGCTGGTTTTCCCGGCTTATGAATCATGATAATTTGTGAGACTTTCCACTGTAGGGGGATGAATTGAACTCTAAGTATAGCGTTGACTAGGATGGTAATTGCCACTATTGCTTTTCTTGGTAGTTCCATTAGAATTTCCTTGGTTATCAAGTCATATCCGGGAGATTTCTTATCTTTGAGGTTTTTAATGCACCTCACTATTTCTCTGGGTGTTACTGGCTTGGGCGGGATGTCTAGTTGCAGTGGTTGTTCCAGTGTGTCGTCGATATGATCCTCCTTGCTCCTTTCACATGGTGGATTTGGTGTGAACACCAGGGAGAGGTGTTGAGCGAAGACCTCCGCTTTTTCCTCGCTTGTTCTGATCCAGGTGTTATTGGATTTAAGCGGCATGTTTGCTATCTGAGGTCTATTGTAGGACTTCATGAATTTCCACAGAGAATAGTCAGTGGCTTTGGTGGCAGTCAAGGATGACATTTTCAAGCTAAGTGTTTCAGTGTTTGATTGCTTTATCAGATCTTTTAATTCGACAATGGCTTTATTGAATGCTGCTCGGTCTATACTATTTCTGCTAGTGTGCCAGACTCTGCGTAGTCTACGTTTTTCCCGTATTTTGTGTCTGATCTCTAGTGGAACATTCCCTGTGTTTGTGTTGACTATATCCGCAGGTGTGTTCAGCCAACACGATTTTTGGATGAGTGAAGTTATGTGTCTGGTGTATTCTTCAATATCATCGGCTGTTTTAAGGGGTACTCTAAGGTTGATATTGTCCTCAATATACTGTCTAAATGACTCCCAGTCAGTGTGTTTGTTGTGGAGAGCGTCTTGGTAGATACTTTCTATGATTGTGGTGCTAACTGTCAGGATCACAGGCGTGTGATCTGAGGATGAGTCAAAGCATGATTCCGCTTTCAAGTAGTTACTGGAGAGTCCTTTTGTGACGAAGAAGTCTACTAAGTCCGATTTTCTTTCAGGATCAGTGGGCCAGTATGTGTGTTCTGCCGTTGATAACGTAAGTAAACGATTATTGTCTACAGACAATTTTAGCTGTCTTCCTCTTGGTAATGTTAGGCGAGAGCCCCAGTGTAAATTTTTGGCGTTCCAGTCACCTCCAGCTATAAAACGCGGCCCAAGCGTCGAAAAGAAGTCCGAAAACTTTTTTTCGTTAATGATAGTCTCGGACGTCTCGGAGGGCAGTATATTGCCGATAAGTTAAGATAGCCGAACTTATCTTTGACACAGATAGTGGTAGCTTGGATGTGGGTAGTCTTGTATTCAGGGAGCAGGTGGTGTTTGACGTTGCTCCGGATGACTATGGCCGTTCCCGCATGCCCTGTGCCATCAGGGTGGTTGGTGTAGTACACGTTGTGGCGTTTAATTTTTATATTGCTTTGCTCAGTGCAGTGTGCCTCGGAGATGAGAAGAATGTCTATTTTGTTTTCTGTCATCATGGTCTCAACGTCTCCTATGTTTGGAGCAAGGCCATTGATGTTCCAAGTTGCCACTCTAAGTGACGCCATTACGGTATCTTTGCTATAAGGGTTGTCATGAGGCTGATGAGGCTACTCATTTGTTGCAAGATTTGGTCGAATTTTTCTGATTGTTTAATTATTAGCTTTTCCAGTGTATTATATTGTACACTTTGTTCTGGGGTAGATATTTTTTCCTTTTTGTTACTGGATTTGTCCCAGTTTTTGTGGTAAGATTGTTCTGTTTTTTCTTCTTGAGAGGTGATTGTTTCAGCAGATTTATGTGTTGTTAGGGGTTCTTTGGTAGCGCCTGGTTTTTTAGCTTTTGTTATATCTGCAAAGGAACTCTTCTCTGTGTTTTCTTTATGTAGTTTTTTTTTCGGAGTCTCTATTATCTCCACAGTAGCTTTTGGAGCTCTACGATTGTTTAGGTGTTGTTTAGGCCTACGGTTACTGTTTGTTGCTTTCCTTTGCAGGATTTCTCTGTACACTTCACACCCTTTGAAATTTGCGGGATGCGGGCCAAGGCATAAGGCACACTGAGCAGGAGTGTTTCTGTTAGTTTTTGGGCATTCCGATGTTTTGTGAGGTTCAGCGCATTTTACACAGCGGTATGGTCTCATGCAGTAGTTTTTTGAATGGCCGTATTGCTGGCATCTTTGGCATTGCAGTATCGTTTTCCTTTTTCTTGGGTCTTCAATCACAACTGACTGGTTGTAGATATATTTTATTTCTTTGGCTTCTTTGTTGTTTGGGCTCGGTAGCAGATTTACCAAAAATGTTGAAGTTGGAGTTTTTTCTGGTCCATATCTTGCATTGACTATTTCGCCGGACACTTCATTCTTAGTGCTTTTAATTGCCTGTCTGATTTCGTCGTGGGGTGTTGTGTGGTGCAAGTTCCTGATCACAATTCTGTAGCACCTCTGATCCTTCCTGTTGAACGTATGCCCAATCAATCCATTATTCCGAACAGTGGACATTATGGATCTATACGTGTCTACCTCTGTGCAGCTAATTCTTAGCTGGTTCTTGTTGATAATCTTTAGGGAAAACTTCGTTTTGTCCGCAACTGGTTCAAGCATTTCTATCAATTTATAGACGTTGTCTACTCCATAAAGCATGATTGGAGGCGGCTTTGGTGTTTTTCTTTGTTCGTCTTCATCGTCCATCGGATCTACAGGAAGATTGGTGAATCTATTGCTGGTTTGTACTATATCCTGTGTTGGGCTAGGAGATGTCCTCCTACGCTTTGCATTTCTTACGATTGGAATTCTCTGCCAGTCTGGGTGGGTGCTGGCTGCATTTGTTTTTGATTGTTCCTCATTTCTCGTTGGGTTTGTGCTAGATTCATCGGTCGATTGGCGTGATGAGGATGGGATGTTTGTGAGTGAGTTACTGCGTGTCCTTGTATAGAACATACTTTTGTGGAATGTCTGCTGGATCAGTTTTGTCTCCGTAGTTTGCGGTCGTTCTTCAAATGTCGGATCCACTTGTGGCAAAACATTGCCCCCCCCAGAATACGTGGGGCAGCCTGAGCTAGGCTCAGGGAGGGATTCTCCGGCATAGCCGGTACCCTCCTGGGGTAGATTCTTAGTTTGCTTTGCTGCCATGGTTGGTTTATTTTTTTTTCAGGGTTTGTTTCCCTTAGCCAGATATTCGGTTATGGCGCCGAAGACTCGCCGATGCCCTTCACATTTCGCTATTACGGTTCAGAGGGGAGGTTGGTAACTCTGATAGAACCGTAACATTGCCCAGGGAGGACGACCCGCAGAGAGTTATGCGGGCCCATTACTAGGATGCGGCGGCGTTCTAGTAATGGCGTGGACGTATGTGATAGGACTGGCCGGTGTGTTACGGTTTTCTCAGCATTTTGTAGAGACGCATCCCTGGCAGGACGCGCCCCACTGAGGCCAACACCGACTTCCCCCCCAACTTTATCTTAATTATGACAGCAAAAAGGGTCGTCACTCAGCTGTATGCTATAGTAGCGTTATAGTAGTCTAGTGCTGCTATAGCGCTGGTCTAAGATAAAGATATATTTTATTTATAGCTGTAAGTAGTACTGGTATATTGCACATATTATTATCTAGAGACTATTCATCACACCATTATAACCTAAGACTTCTAAAAGATGGAACATCAAAAGCTAACTCTAAAAGGCTAACTGCTGGTGCAACAAGGGCTCTTAAGATGGCAGTATCACCCTCGCAAGAGAGGCATGCTGACACAAGTCTGTCACTATGTTAGAGCACTAAGGCCACCGTCCACTAAAACAGCTTGCCATAAGACATAAGCGGCTTGGTAATAGTCGCTACTAGCGTTCACTAATGAGCGCTCCATGCCTCGTAGAGCTCACGAACAGCAGACAACTCCGGGAACAAACGGTTGTTGTGATTCCTTATTTTGAACTAGCAACCGCGCGCGGCTCCGCTCACATGGTACCTACCTAGTTAAAAGTAGCCTATGTGTAGTCCGAGTTTCATGCAGATCCGTTCAGCCATTTCAGCGTCATACAAGTAAGACAAAATACCCAAAATAAAAAGTGACTACATGGCATGTTTCGTTAGAGAAACGTACAGTGTACACACACAAACACTTTGTACATAATAATTACTAGAAATCTGAGGAGATATCTACCGAGCCTGGGAATTACAGTCGTGACCATGTATAAGTATATATTATATACCCGTGCGAAGCAGGGGGGGACCACTAGTACATAATAATTATGTTTCAAAAATTGACAAGTTTACAAGTGAAATTTAGTATGCATGTAAAGTACACGTCTACGCGAGACGCTGCAGTAGACATGGGACTTTATCACAGAATATTCAGTAGGCAGTTAGCGACGGATGTACAGAAATAGCTACGTTGTCTGGAGGGATGAATAAACAAACATGTGGTATGGTTTAGTTATTGACAAGTTGGCGTGAGTTTTGTGCATTTTTATGAAGCGAGTATCAGAAAATTAGCAAGCTGAAGTGGCAGTGGGCTGGCCATATCTGTCGAAGAACCGATAACCGTTGGGGTAAACGAGTTCTCGAGTGGAGACCGCGGCTCGGCAAACGTAGTGTAGGACGCCCTCCGGCTAGGTGGAGTGACGATCTGCGAAAGGCTGCTGGTGGAGGCTGGATGCGTCGAGCTGAAGACAGGGCGCAATGGCGCTCATTAGGGGAGGCCTATGTCCAGCAGTGGACTGCTATAGGCTGATGATGATGATGATGATGATGAAGCGAGTAGATACGTCGATCATCTTTATAGTCTTAATTAGTGTGGTGAAAAAATGCGCGTCAGAAGCTCTATGGTAAAGTAGATAATATGGGTAATTTGATTCTGCCATTGTAGAAAAAAAATATCACGACTGTAATCCCCATCTCTGTAGATATCTCCTCAGACCTCTAGTGACTTAGATCTTTAAGGATATCTAAAGAGGGTAGTCAGAGACACGTCCGAACATTGCACTTGACACATTTTGCACAGTAGTTATTATACCACTGTAATCCCCAGGCTCGGTAGATATCTCCTCAGACCTCTAGTGACTTAGATCTTTAAGGATATCTAAAGAGGGTAGTCAGAGGCACTTCAGAACATGACATTTGGCACATACCGTACGTGACAGGTTGCAAGCTCATCGCCGCTTACAAGAATACTAACCTATGACACACACCTTCGAATGTTTGGTTCTAATCTAAGGTATGCCGGTTTCCTTACGATGTTTCCCTGAGCACTGGCATTGCGCACATAATTTTTTAGAATGTAAATATTCATTGGTGCGTGACCAGGTTTGAACCCTCGACCTTCGGATCGCGAGGCAGAGGTGCTACACTACACCACCAGTGCTTACCATTTTAGAATGCTGAATAAGCCTAAATTGGGCTATATTTTCCATTTAAACCTTACGTACTCACTGAATTGTCACCGCTCTATACCTCAGTCTTCAAATAGGTCGTTGACCTTACGTAAGTTGACCAACTCGAATAAACTAATCCCTGATGCCTCTAATGTCTTAGTGCAGCACTCACTTCTAAGAAGTCAAGGCGTGCGCTGATAAATAATGAATAAATAAATAAATAATGCTGGACAATCCACACAGCATCATCTAGCCCCAAAGTAAGCTACTCAAAGCTTGTGTTATGGGTACTAGATAACTGATATATTTAATACGTTATATACCTACATAGATAGATATTTTTTTATTATATATAGAAAACACCCAGACCAACGGAACAAATTTCTGCAGATCGTACACAAATTTGTTCCGCGGCGGGTATCGAACCCGCAACCTCTTGCGTCGCAGGCGGACTCTCGCCCGCTGCACCACTGAGGTCGTCATACATGATACCGGGCAGTATATAAAACCAATGGCCATTGTTGATTGCTATGTGCGTGATAATATAAGTACTCGTGGATCCCGTTGCACGAGGAGTAATGGCCCTTACTCATCAAGGCCTTAGGGAATAAGACGCGGATGGAATAAATAAAGTTAACAGACTTGGCACAAATTAGGCTCGTTTGCAAAAATAACTTTAATAGAAAACTTTACAGTTATAACATAGGTAATAAAAAATTAAAAAAAACTCCTGACATCTAATCCATATAATACACCTAACATGTGTCATATTTATAGTCATGGTTAACTTACCATGTTCCTTCAAATCATTGAAGTAACATGGTACCAAATTTCGAATCGATCGGACATAAGGAAGTTAGTCAGATCCCCTCATCAACTAGAAAAGAGCTGATGATCCTCAAACGGCTGAACAGATTTTCATGAAACATGGCTAAGAACACTCGGGATAAAATTATCTATGATACAAAAAAAACTAAACGAAAATCGGTTCATCCGTTTGAGAGCTACGATGCCACAGACAGATACACAGACACACAGATACACTGACAGATACGTTAAACTTATAACACCCCTCTTTTTCGTCGAGGGTTAAAAAGCTAAGTTTGACGACCTCAGTGGCGCAGCGGGCGAGAGTCCGCCTGCGACGCAAGAGGATGCGGGTTCGATTCCCGCCGCGGAACACATTTGTGTACGATCTGCAGAAATTTGTTCCGTTGGTCTGGGTGTTTTCTATGTATAATAAAAAATATCTATCTATGTATATAATGTATTAAATATATCAGTTATCTAGTACCCATAACACAAGCTTTGAGTAGCTTACTTTGGGGCTAGATGATGCTGTGTGGACTGTCCAGCATTATTTATTTTATAAGTAAGTTTTCCAACGATCAGTGTTTGAAGTGTGTCCCAGGCCTTGCCCGGGATGTAAGGTCAACGGCCGCGACACGCGACTTGCGCTTGCGCCACTCCACAGCTATAGCAATGTCATAGGTCTCGTTTTTCCCTTTCCGTTTTCCTCCTGGTTTTATTAGAAGAAATAGTATATTCGACAAGTTACTAAACCATCCGTGGGTTCATACCTTGGTTATTGGAACGAAGTTCCTTATCGCGCGTTGTGAAAGGGGACTAGACGGAAAAAATTCTCACGAAAAGTTGTAACGACACTTTTTGCTATAGTTGTGAGCCGTGCGGCGTGCGCGTGTTTCTCTGTCTGTCTCTCTCTCTCTCTCTCTCTCTCTCTCTCTCAGAGACAGCAAGGAAAGGAACTTCGTTCCATCCGGGTGTCCCTTGACACCTCTCAAGTTTTTTGATCATTTTTTAATTTTCTCTCACTCTAAAGATACCGCCATGGTCTAGAACTGTAAGTCTCAATGCCGCTATGCTATGATTACCGTCTACCGCTACGTAAATGATGTTAATATTACGAGTCGGGTCGAGTAACTCCAGTTTCCTCATTTATTCGCCTCAGCTGGATGGCAGCTAATTTGAGAGGGGGCCGCGAACGACACCCAACTGTCACAGTCCGACCATTTACAGTCTATTAACACTTCAACAGATTAAAAAAAGAAACATGACTGTAATCCCCAAGCTTGGTAGATATTCCTCAGATCTCTAGTTACTTAAATCTTTGAGGATATCTAAAAAGAGTAGTCAGAGATACGCCTAAACATGATATTTGGTACATGCCCACATTTTGCTAAGCAGTTAGTAACAAATTATTAATGTGATAAAAATGCCATAATATGCATTTGCTTGCTGCTACAGAAACTAAATAAAGCACAACAACAACACACACAAGAATTTTCTCTTAAGTCCAAACGAGAGCCTAGGTAGGGACTTACTACTATTATTATTATCTCACAGCCTTAAAAGAGCCACAAAAACAGTTTCATGCGAATCATAACAGAGTTTTCATAACATCATTGTGTTACCCACGTCATCTGACCTGCCTTTCCCATGAATCACCGGCTCACGGCCCATTACATGGTCTTGTGTTCACAGTTTGACAGGCAATAGAGAATCATTGAATCACTTACGCATAGACGTCTGGAGTTCGTGTGTCAGCAAAGAGGTTCTAACTATAAGCTGTCAAACAACAAGCAGAACGGGAAGTCCTGAAAATTATAGAGTAACTCACTACGCAAGTGACGCATTGTTTGCACAAACATAAATCGTGCTTAATGCAAACTGCTTGTCAGATTTCTTCCGCAGCTAGATTTCACATGTCTTATTTATGGGCATGCGTGTCTCTTTGCCAAACTTGTCAATAGCGTATGGCAATGTGTTTATAGCCAGAATTCACAAGTGTCGTCAACACAGCATTTGGTCCTCAAGTATCGTAAGGTTCTTCCAGCAAAACCAGTCTACCCTGAAGTGGAACCTTGAAGTACCAGGTGTTTGATTGAAATGTACTGCTCAATGAAAAGGTCTACTTCAAATCGGTTAAGGCAAACTGTACTGTTACATAGGTAGGCTCAGCAACTGATATCCCATCAATGGCTTGTACGCCGTTAGAGGCGCTCAGCTGCTCAAATTTATGGACTTACGAGACAGCTATGAAAGTCGTTGAGACGGATTTTATGAGGTGTTGGAATAAACTGGCGGGATGAGTTTTTGCATAATACCTTTTTTGCTGTTAAATAAAGTTTAACTAACTTGGCCCGATTTCCACCAAAGCAGAGAGGAGAGGAGACGAGATGTGTTTGAATAAAACAATCAGATTTAGTTATTTCCACATCTCTTCTCCGCTTAGCTTCGGTGGAAAGGGATCAAGCGGAGAGGAGAGATGTCTCATTTTTCTATAGAATTTTGTGCGGCGAGCGAGTGAGCGGCGCGGCAGAGCGGGGAAGTGTATAGTCGGGCGGCTCACTCACACTCGGTTTGCTCACATCTCCAATCAATCATCTCTCCGCTACACTTCTCCACTCAGCTTTGGTGGAAATTACCTGCCAGCTTTGCAGCACATCTCCCCTCGTCTCCTCTCCTCTCGTCTCCTTTTTATTCTGCTTTTAGTTTATGGCACATCATATCCATTATCAGTGACCAGCTTGTTGTAATTGTGTTATTGTCGATAAAATTGCACATGCAAACGAGTTGATCTGTCAGCTGCGTGGTGCAATGCTGTCATTGGTATTTGGTGCCAGCGTGCTTGCAAGTCACGGCTGACTGCCGCCACTCCTGTGTTGATTGCTCGCTTTGTGACGCTGATTGCGTGTCTATTCAATGTTGACTATCGGTTGGGCATTTAGATCCCTTTGAAGATTACACGTGTTTCGAAATGGAGCTTTGAGCAATTTCATCTTGTTGGAACTTGTGATGCCAACATTATCAATGAGGTACATGTTGGACATAGGCCTTTTCAAACTACTATCATCACTCATGGCTGTTATTTATTCACTGATATCCATCAATCTTGAAGATGACGTCTGTCGATCTGAAGGGAAGTCTTTCGTCCGGTTTGCGATTCCCATCTAGCCTTTGTCGTACATAAATTCTAATAATATGTATGTTTATGGCTTGATTTTTCCTTAAATAGAACCAAAATACTTTTCCTTAACGGGACTTTCCTTTACCTTTTATAGATTATGAGCTAGTTGAAAGAATCGATGATGTTTTTCATAAGCCGCCTCGTAAATATGAACCTCTATCGGCTTAATGAGCTTTGAAGCCGTGGGTCGAGATCGACAGCTTAACGTTCTCTTAAAAGCTCAATCGTAAACACCGTCCATTTAGCAGCCGGAGATAACGTCCTTTACCTTATCGATTTATTATCTAAATTTATCTATGCTCCGGTGGTGGGTGTAGCTTTTGTATTCTGATCCTAGTCTTTAGTTCATATCGAAAAATGTACGTGGGCTAGCTATGCCAGCGCTATCAAACGGTGAAAGGAAACAGGCACATTCTAGAACTAAGTTCAAAAATGTTTATCTTAGGGCTGTTTTCCTAAATAAGCAGTGATGGGTTTGCAAAGTTGCCTTGTTAGAGTCACGTACGAAAAACGTGCAAAATCCCTTGAACATCCTCAAAGAAATAGAAATCTGAGATTATCTATCATCTGAGGATTACGAGTACAGTCGTGAGCATATTTATTTGAGCCCACATGTTTTTTGCGAGATTGCTTCATTTGATCAGTCACAATGATCTCATATGGCCTTGTAATCTCCATTATTCTCGTACCAATGTGGTTATCATCTGTTTCGTCAGTGCTTCCAGCGAGCTGTGACTACTTTCACTGACTCGATGACACGGCTGCTCCTATAAAGGTCGTTGCAATTGTGATCTCATGATCACTGAACAGTACCTGGCAGGCAGTTTACGGACAATACATGGTAATGTTCTTTGAGCTAAAAAATAGCTTGTCAGTTTTGCCAAAGAATTATATTCAACAATTTAGAAAAGCTTATTACACATTACACGGTAATTTAAACCCAAGCGTCAAGGGAATAAAGTCAACATTAATACATTTTTGGCAAATCTACGAAAGAGTTTCAATGTGTGAAATTTGATGTCATGTTTCGCGGATGTTTCCCTTGAAGAGATGCTGCTATGTTTTTTCGTTCACTGCTCGCAGGCCAGTAACTTAACACCGGGATTCTTCCGAGGCTTATCTTGAAAATTTAGATGTTGTATATTATAACTGTTTAAGTACCTACTTAGACTTATTTATGGCATCGACTGCTCTATTGTATTAAATAAAACATGTGTTTTTGTCCGTATGTTGGCATACAAGCTATCAGAAGCTAGTTAAGGTCAGATCGTGTTTACGCTTGCAGGTAGCCAAGGCTGCTGTACTCAAAGTTGCATTAGTATCGCAGAACAAACAGTCCGTATTGGATGGAATAATAACATTGTAGTAAACTACCTCGTGTGATTGTATTACAGCTAGACTCTTTAAGGTTTTCATATTATTTTAATCACAGTCAGTGATCAATCTGAAAACAATGCCAGAAACTACAAATCAACTTGCAATTTCGAACCAAACAGTCAACTTTGATCACTCACTTCCCAAGTAGCGTTTCTTGACGTAGGCGCACGGATGGTTGACCCCAAAACGAATAAGATAACTGTTGTGTTCCTTCACCACTGTGCAAAGGACAATAACCACTATTTGAATCAACATACGTGTTAAATTAATAGGTGGCGAGTTCACATCCTCCCGGCTCTAACGTGTGTGACGAGTTCAATGGGTACAGCAATTGGCGTGATCGTAGGGTCTAACGACTGTTTGAAGTGTGGTTCTAGTAATCTGTCTTTGACATACTTTCAATCATTTAGCTGTTCGTAGGTTATGACAAAATACAGTATCTGAATATCTTGGAGATAAATTAGCTGTTTTCTGGAAATGATCAGTCACCTACGCATTTATTTCTGTAATCCTCTTGGAAAATATATGAGTGTTGTTATCCCTAATTCCCTTCGAACAAGCTGAAAAGTTCCGAATTTGAGAATAAATTCACGCACTTATACGTCATCAATAACTTAACGTTATCAATAACTATACTCGTAGTCTACAACTCTGATCTTATCTTCTTCCTTCCCTTTTACCATAATGTGAGATCGGCACAAAACGTTTTCTTCAATTTCTCTCTATCATCCGTCATCTCGGTACTCTACTCACTTCTTTCTTACTCATACATATCATCTTTCACACAGTCCATCCATCATTGGTCTGAATTTGAAGCTAGTAAATGGTTCTTGGTAGTGACCTTGCTAACATTGTTAGTAAAATACCGTAAAACTAAACCCGCAAATAGATGCCGCAATTAAACCGTACCAAACTTTCAACTATTACGTCAATATTTACTAACAAATTGTAACAATCTCAACAGCAGACCACTTCCGTGCTCCGAGCAGACTTCCTCACACCTAATAAACAGATGCTACACCATTTGTTTACACACCTGGTTTGAGGATGTCAGGCTCATATTTAGGATGCATGTATTTAGGTGTGAATATCCTGTTGCATGTAGCTTTTGGAATTTAAAAGTGGGATTAGGGTATGTAGGGAGGATGGTGGCAAACTTCGAAGGATAGAGATGGTTAGTTTGATCCTTAGTATCAACTACGTAGTCTACGTAAAGTATCCAAGATTCGTAATCTGCTCCGTTAAAGGATTTTTTTTCTTACTTCACAAGTTCACAACTGAGTTAAATGATGGAGACAAGTTTGACCCAATTTTTTAATAGATCATTCATAGTCCCGACACCGAATTGTGCTGGTCAGCTATGTAAATACCACCAAAAACTGTCGCTCTCTCCACATACGCACAATGCCATTAATAAAACACATTCGATAAAGTGATATAAGTAGTGAGTTATGTGCCTATAACTATTGCGATAGCAGAAAGCATTACTTGTTTAAACTAAGGATGGCTTGACCCCCGTCCTGACCTGACGTCTACCCTACCTTTGAATACTAATGCTAGTTTAAACATGCATTGTTTACTGGAGTACACTTAACTGATGACTATGAGATAATCTATGCAACGCGCACGTGTGAGCTGCGGGTGTAACGACCCATCTTATCGCTTCCGTTCCTCATACATATTGAACTTGAGTTTTATTTCCATTTCGTTGGAGACAAGTTGTTGGAACCTTTGATCCTTTGCTGATCAATTTTTTTGGAAATCTGTATTAATATTTTATTTTTGCTGAATACAAATTGCTGCTTGGGTATTTTACTTATTGATTTGCCATCACATCCAATCTCCGGTAATGTGTTTCCTTCTGGTGGCGGATGTTTGTCGGCTGCCATTGGCGCTCGCCTGCATACCACCCTTTGTTTGTCCAGTCAGACCTTCGCATTGACACAGCTATTGTTTGTTCTTTATTGTTCACTGCTGCCTCGTTCTCCTTCGCGATGCCGTATTGCATATCTAGCCGACTACTGAAGAACAAATTTTATTGTTTATATTTACTTTTGTTCTTATGTTTTCAGTTAATTGAGCCTAGCTTAGACTCGCAAACGTATTTGTGTTCGTGTGCTTATTCAAATATACCTACTTACGTTATTGTTATAAATAACCTTAATTTCATGATTATATTCCTGAAAAACGGTAAATTTTAGCTGCAATTTTGCCCCATGTACTAGGCTATCATAACCGTTTAGGAGTTACTCGTAGTTAGTGACAATGATCTTTTTGCCCGGCGACCGTAGCTGATAAGATAGTTGTGTAACTGTAGTTGGTGCTAAATACAGATGCGACTAGCTAGACGTCACGAAGGCCGCACCGCCTCCCGCTAGCAGCACCGCCCCTTCAAACACCCGCGTTGCTGATAACAATAACTGCTATCGGTTCATGTTTGCCTAGTACTTTTTCAGGAGGAACGCTGGGAAAAGCAGTTTTCTCCGTTACATCACGTATAGTTTTTCAGTATTGGTAGAATAACCGTACTGAACAGTCATGTTCAATGTTGAGTTTGACCTAGATTTTGAGCATTATCACGACATCCCGAATGCATTGCGTGCCGAGAGCCGATGAGTTGAGTATATTTGTAGATACTGCGATTGTTCCATTTGGCAAGCAATATTTCCAAAGTAGGTGATTGTTTTCAATCTCTTGAATATCTCAGTACGATGGTAATGTTTGTTTCAGCTATAAAATTCACAGTTGTAGTGACGTATAAACAGCTGCTTCGTTGCTTCACTCCAATGGCCCAGTTACGTCAACAAACTACGTTCCGAACAAATCACCTTTAAAATTGCAATAGAACCCACAACTTTACTACCTAATTATTGTTTAAATTGCTTAAATTATTTACGTTTAATTCACATGATGATTATCTTGACCTTTGTATGAGTAGGTCAATAAAACCTTTTGTTGAAGAAACACGAAGCCTTCTGTAGCATACGCAACTGACCCGCCGAAAGAATTGAGTCGTTGGCTTTCTGCTACTCTGGGGGACCTTCTAAAGAGGTACATAGAAGGTCTAACGAGTTTACTTTTGATAATTTACGATGTTCATGTCAGAGCTGCAAATCACCAATAGAATATCATACGACACTAACCTCAGACTGTGATGATCTGCAGAGCGTTGAAATTCCACCGTAGGTTCACGATTCTCACAAGCTACCAGGATGGTTGTTGAGTACATCAGAAGTCACACCAAGATGATGAGCACACGCACGAGGGTTGATGAAAGCGGGGCTGCCTTCTCGATTGTTCAATGCGCGCGCGCGACCGATGTGGGTGCGATTCAAAATGCAACTGCTTTCACTCTGAGCTTTGACAGATTATTGTCGCATGACAGCTCAGAACAAGAACTGATTCATACTGATGAGAAGCTCAGACTGACGTGAACATCGCGCGGTATTTGATACGATAAATAAATAGATCGATGTGATCGATGTTTTGAAACTATGAACATTCAGATGATGCGGAAACGAAACATCCCGCCCACCAAAATGCCTATGGTATTTTCCGGTTAAAGCCTAAAAGACCTAAACAGAAACGATAACGATACAATTTAAATTGATTACTTAATGATAATTCTTAACTACGATTTGATTAAATTACGATTTATTGATGCTAAAAATTCGATTAAAACTAGTCCTCGATAGGTAAAGGACATAGTTTTACCAACGGTCGATTTATGATTTGATTGTTTGCATTCTTTACGGATGCACTCCGAGCTATTCCATCGACACCCACATGGAGATCAACAACTCTTGCGAGGGTCCAATGCAAGGGAGCCCGGTTGTCGTCCTTGATTATCACCATCGAACCTATCGATAACGGTTTAGAATCTTTGGTCCATTTGGCGCGTTGCGTTAATGAGTTTAAGTATTCTGATTTCCATCTGGACCAAAAACTCTGTTGAAAAGCTTGTAACAACTGCCAACGATGAAGCCGTTTGATATTAGCGTTTGAGAGATCTTCATCGGGGACAGCAGTTAGAGGTTCTAAGGTGAGGAAATGACCTGGTGTTAAGCACGCGAGGTCATTGGGATCAGAGCTGATAGGGTAAAGAGGTCTCGAATTTAATATTGCTTCGATTTGGACGAAAAGAGTCGTCAGTTCTTCAAATGTCAAGACCTGATCACCTACTACTCGATCTAAGTGTGATAACGATTTTGATTTTGATTTTAGATGAGCAATTTCTTCCGAAAAGGCTCGACTCTGTACGTGTTTGACAATCCGCATTAAAGTGGTATGACGTTCGATATTATTTATAGACTCCTGATGACTTGCTTGATTCGGATTTCGAGAGTTGTTAATGAAACGATAGATATATGAGAGTACATTAACAAGTTTCGTTAGAGAGGAGAAACGATTGAGCAAGGTTTCGATGATGGAGTCATCATGAACTACGGTTTGATCTGCTTGTCGGGTTACTAATGTTACTGATTTATGTTCTTCGGCTTTGATCAAAGCTTCGTCGGCGTGATTGATGCCATCTAAGCCTACAGGCCAGAAGGTATGGTCTTTAGATAGCCAACAAGGCCCCGCCCACCATAACGAATTGTGAATAATCTCACTAGGAAATTGTCCACGCGAACAAACGTCAGCGGGGTTATCTCCCGACGAGACGTGATGCCAAGATTCAGTAGGTGTGAGTTCCTGAATCTGGCTAACCCGATTTGCAACAAATGTGGTCCAGCGAGATGAATGTGAGCGTAACCACGAGAGTACCACAGTAGAGTCAGACCACAAATAGACGGTGTCGATTCTGATACGATTTAAATATGTTTCGCGTACGAAGGTATAAAGATCCGAGAGAAGAACAGCCGTGCAAAGCTCCAAGCGAGGCAACGAGGTACGTTTTAGCGGCGCTACACGGGCCCCGGAGCAGACGAGATAGACCTGGACTGTACCGTCCTTATCAGTGACGCGTAAATAAATAACAGCACCATACGCTATCTCAGAACTGTCACAGAAGCCGTGCAGCTTGCACGATTGAGACTCAGAGCGAGTGAGTTTGCGAGGGATACGGAGCTGCGTCAGTTGCGGAAGTTGATCTTTATAACGAGCCCATGTATTGATGACCTCATCAGGTGGCGTTTGATCCCATCCAATACCGAGTATCCAAAGCTTTTGGATATATGATTTGATTTGTATTGTAATGGGGGATAAGAAGCCTAACGGTTCGAACATTCTAGCTAGTTCGCTAAGAATGGAACGTTTTGTACATGGGTAATCTGAGGGCTTAATTTCAAAGAGGAAGACATCCATTGATGGTTCCCATTTGAGACCAAGAACTTTTAGAGTTGAAGGTTTGGAATTATCGAGAGAGATAGAACCTGTAAGGCAATCTTGACTGGGAAGATCCGAGATGAGTTCAGCATCGTTACTGCATCCAGATAAATCGCGGGAAATTTCAGATAAACGATTTACTTTCGATATAGAATCTAGTTCCCGGAAATTATGAACCAAACAGTCCGACTCGTCGTCGATAACCAACGATGTGTTTAAAGTACTAGAAGCCAATCCAGTTTTGCCTAAGAGAAGCCAACCGAAGACAGAGTTAAACGCAGTGGGTTGGTTTGCATAACCTTTGATATGTTGATTCAGAAGTGAATCAGCGAAAACATCAGCAGCCAACAGGAGATCGATAGATCCCGGAATGTCAAAACCGGGGTCAGCGAGTGGTAACGAATTAATATGCGACCACCCCGATGTGTTCAATTTTGCGATGGGTTGGTCGCCGCATATGCTTGAAATCACGTGCATAGGTAACTGGAACAACACTTTATTGTTCGCACCTACTGCACACGTGACGTCACCTACAATGGAAGCCACTGCCTCTCCAAGTCCGTTTACACTTGCGTTAGATTGATTGAGATTCAAGTTTAAACGTTTTACAGCTGATTCTGTGATAAAATTGCTTTGACTTCCGGTGTCGAATAAAGCACGAAACGCTTGCATCGCACCTGAGGCATCTCTGACTTGCACGATGGCAGTCGCTAGCAAAACGGTCGTATGAGATGACCTTGAAACCAAAGACGATACCGGTTGATTTGATTCGATGTGATTATCGCGATGGAGTAAGGTGTGATGTTTCCGTTTGCACGAGCGACACGAAAAGATAGATTTGCAGTCTTTTAATTGATGCGATGGCTTCAAACAATTGAAGCACCAATGCTTCTCATTAACGATTTTCATGCGTTCATCTAACGATTTCTTAAGGAATTCCGCACACGTCGCGATAGAATGTGCCTCAGCACAAAAAGAACATTTACTTGTGTACGGAACTGAAGCACTACTACTTCCGGTTTGCTTTTGATCAGAAATTGATTTTGTTGGCTTTGGCGTCGGTGTCGGCGTCGACACAGACGGCATCGCGGCAACAAGCGTGTGCGTAGTAGCGGTTCGTTTTGATTGTGACTGCGCGAGCGCAGGCTTCGATGTGGATTGATTCGATTTAATTGATTCAGTAAAATGTGTATCGCGTAGTAATGCCTCACATTTCGATTGTAAAAATATTTTAAGTTGCGTGTAGGAAGGTAGTTCGACTTCCGAATGTTTTTCTTCAAAATCACGACGTAATTTTGTATCAAGTTTCGATAAGATATGATAGACCAAAATGAAATTCCACTGACCGACAGGCAAATCAATTGTTTTTAGAATACTTAAGTTTTCTTCGAATAGGTCAAGTGATTTCCTAAACTCATAAGCGTCATTACACTTAAAGTTGACATTCAAAATGTCGCGCCAACACGTAAATGCAAGTTCGCGTTTGTTTTTGTAACGCGCGATGAGAGCTTGATACGCGTCGTGATAGTGTTCATGTGTCAAGGGAAACGGTTTAACTACGGTAAGCGCGTCGCCGCTGAGAGACGACAAGAGATAATGAAATTTCTCGGTATCGGTAATCGAGGTTGAATTGTGGATCAAAGCGTTAAAGGTATCGAAATACTCGGGCCACCTCTTAATGTCACCATTAAAAGTCGGAAGTACTATTTTCGGTAACCGAATATTCGAAGAATGACCACCATGAGAATGAGTACGTTCTAATTTCGACAAGTTACGATAAATCGATAATACTTTGTAATAGATTTCGTCGAAACGTTCCTGAATTTCATTATCTTCCTTTTCAGGATCCTCATCAACAATCTCTTGAATTGTAAAATGCGCATCCTCAAACGTAGCTGCGATTTGTTTCACTTCCTGATAATACGATAAAAATAGGTCGTGTTGTGATGAGTCATTAGCGGCTAAAATACCTACCTCTAAAGCCTTAGTCAAACGTTTGAATGCGATAGTTCGTTTTCTACGCAAAGACGGCAAGTCCTGAGTAGTGTACTTGATTTCAAAAGATTTTGACTTTGACTTCTTTAAAGTACTTAATTTACGAGTAAGAGGCTTCGCAAGCGACATTGTTTAAATTAAGTATTAGATACAGAGGTAAGTACTTCGTTCCGATATAAACAAGCAAATGCGTCAGCAGGTATTATTTTATGCGATTAGAAATAGTGTAAAATAAACCTACAGAAAAATGCCTACTCGTTAAAAACGGGCGTAAATAACCTACATAGATAAGTAATTGCACACAATAGCATAAACTTCGCATAAACAGATAGGAATGTAATATACCTAATCGTGCACAAATAAAAGTGAATACAAAAAAGATAAGACCTTGACACAATGAGGTACATACAACCCACCGAACAAGTTGAGTTTTGTATGAAGCGGAACACTGTTCCCGATAATTGTGTGATAGACTGTACGTCCGATGACGATTCTCGAACTAACTATGTGATAATCTGTTCATTCACGCTGTACAGAAAATATTCAACGGCAGCGCTCGGCCGCTGCAGGTGGCTCAAGAATTTATGAACTACCCTAAAGATAAAATGTGAGAAGCACACGATGTTTTATGATTCTAGAACTTTAGAGATTTAGATTAATATCTACCTACGATTGTACTATGATTAATGATTGATATTAAGTAGATATTCGTTATAGGTAATGATTGATGGAACTAGATTATTTGCGAGCCGAAATAAAATTATGCACCGATTTTGATGAAGTGATTGCACAATTTTGATCTCACAAATATAACGACTAAATTAAATAAATATAATAATGTTATTTGATTTTCACTTAAATTCGGAACAAGATCAAAAATAAAGACGTTGCGTTTCTCTGTAAACAAAAGTTTTAATTACTTACACACATTACAAGATTGACTATGTTAATAAGTTATACTAGTATTTACTAACCTGTAAACAAAAGAAAACAACATTTAATGCCTTTATTTCAGGTCTTTCTTATTAAATACCAAAAAATATCTTAATTACAAACTTATTTGTAATTTCTCACATGTGGGATTTTATTACGACAAACGTCACAATTTGACAGTATGTTCCCTCTGTTGTACTGTCAGACTGTGTGACAGTGACAGACTCTGTACATAGATAATATACCATAAAAACTAATCTTTAGACAGTAATGTGTAATGTTTAGGTTTTTTTACATCTCCCCCCTTAGGGAAAACAATTTTAAGTAAAAATGTACAAAATTGTTTAATTACCAACTACCACCGGAGATATTTTTGTAATGTGGTAGAGATTTGATTCCGTTTTCCTGTGTCCAGTATCCACTTCATATATTGAATTAGAAATCTTCCTCAGAATAGAAAACGGTCCAATCCTTAACTCATCCATTTTTCTTCTATTTAGCCGATTTCCATTTTCTACATAGACTTTGTCACCTACTTCCAAGTTATATTGTTCTCTATGTAGATCGAATCTTTTTTTATTATAATTGTGAGATTTTATTGTATTTTTGAAGGCTAGTTTTCTATCTCTTTCAAGATCTTCATTAGTACATTTTGTTTTCAATTCGACTGGTAAGATATTTACATTTCCACCTTCCAAAAGATATTTCGGAGCAAACTTCGTGACTGTGTGTTCTGTTTCGTTATATTTTTCAACACATCTCTGAGCCATAGTTGTCCATGCTATTTTCTTTTCATTTTCATTTATTTTACATCTTATTTTATTGACTAAAGTTTGATTAAGCCTTTCATTGAGTCCATTTGAAAATGGTGTATCAACCGCAGTGAAAACCAGTTCGATATTTTTTCTCTTTAGAAATTCTTTGAATTCTCTGGAATTAATTCCAGGGTATTGATCTGTTAACCCATTAGCTGTCGCCGTACTCAATTGAGTACAGTTGATTACTATTTTTTTGTAAAAAAACTGTCTTCTTGACCAATTTTGTTGTTTCTAAATATTAAACACAATAACATCCGCCATGCTATAATGAAAATAAATGAGGGTAGTTATGAATTTTTTTGCAATTTTTCGTCACTTGAAGTTACACTACAGAAGTTGTGCTGAGGTAAGTGCATTGTCATGTAAATATTTTGTTTTATTTGAAAGTAAATTCTGTTTTTAGCGGTAATATTTATGAAAGACATCTTTATCATGAACTAGAACGAAAAATTAAAATTTTTATTAGCTGTGTTGTTGAAATAATGCGATATATTTGATGCTGTACTCAATCAAGTACAGTGGCCACATATGTATGCAAAATATATTATTTTTTTCAGATAACCAACAATGAGCCGAAATCAGTTTAGTGTTACGACAAACTACAAAGGGCTTGAAGAAGCTATTGAAGCTGTCCTGCACAATAGTGATGATGAAGCAGAGTATGATTTAGCCATCATACCACCTGATCCCAGCGTTGTTACTGATGAAGAAGAAGGTGAAGAGGAAAATTTTGCTACTGGATCAATGCCTAGAGATGTTCCTGGTAATATTGAAGTATTTACTAACGCCAGAGAAGTCTATTCTAGTGACAGCGATAGCAGTTATGTTGAACCATTGGCTGCAAAGCGAGTCCGCCTGCAGCCGCAACAACAAACTCAACTAGTGGGGTGTTCTACATGAAAAAATATCGATTGATGAATCCATGGTCAAATATTTTGGTCTCCATCCAGCCAAACAATTTATACGTGGGAAACCGGTTCGGTTCGGCTACAAAAACTGGGTGGCAGCTAGTTCGTCTGGATATTGCTACACTTTTGATTTTTACTGTGGGAAACAACCTGGCCCCAATCCTACTGAGCCGTTGGGATCGAGAGTCGTGAAATCGTTGCTCAATAAACTCGGAACAAACCCAGCCAACCATCAGGTGTTCTTTGATAACTTTTTCACCAACTATGACCTTTTGGTGGATCTGCGAAAGTTAGGATACCGTGCTACAGGAACAGTAAGAGAAAATAGAACTAAAAGGTGTCCCATGAAAAGTACAAAAGAAATGAAGAAGGAAAGCCGAGCGGCATTTGATTACAGGTTTGACAAGAACAATGAAGTCTTGCTAGTCAGATGGAAAGATAATAGTGTGTGCACCATGGCTACGAACTTTGACACCATTGAGCCAATGGGAGTGGTAAAACGTTGGTGTCCAATAAAACGGGAGAAAGCTGATGTGGACATCCCACGTCTTTTCCAAACGTATAATAGAAGTATGGGAGGAGTAGATGAGCTTGATCAGTCTATATCGTTGTACAGAATTGCAGTTCACGGCAAAAAATGGTGGTGGGTATTATTGTTCACTTACATGATAGACATGACTATAGCAAATGCTTGGCGTATGCATGTTTTGAGCAGTGATGAAACGATGGATCAATTGCTGTTTCGACGTAATATAGCCAGGTTCTACTTACGTCAAGATATCCAGAAGAAAACAAGAGTGTCCTCATCTTTGGTTCCTGGTTTGCCTCAAGATGGTACAGGACATTATCCAAAAAAACTGGAGAAACAACTGCGATGTGTTTTGTGCCATGCTAGAGTACGCTGGCAGTGCAAAAAATGTTTGAAAACACTGTGCATAGAAAAACCGTGTTTCGAACAATTTCACCTGTAAGGAGCCATTGTACTCAATTGAGTACACCCCCCTCATGCCGTCAATGATGATGATTATTTTTTTTTCTTTCTCAATTATGTTTTTTTAACCTCTTTTTCATACATAAATAAAGTTTTTGTAGTAAAAATATTTTTGGTTTTCATTTGGCCACTAATGGGTTAATATCATATCAATGTCATAACTGTGTGTCACATTTTCAATTAGTTTAATAAAATCATTAGAGTTTTGGTTTCTTGATGTTAAAATATAAGCATATCTCGTAAAATGATCAACTAGAAGATGAAGGTATTTTTTTTGTTGATCGTGATCCTCCAAAGCCGCCGATGGTATCAATGGACACAATTTCAAATGGACGTGTTGCTGGACCTAAATGTGACATTAAACCATATTTTGACTTCCTCCTTGACTTATTTTTAATACAAATTTCACATTCATCGCAAATTTGTTTAATGTTTGTTGTCATATTTTCAGCTGTGTAGAATGGTGTTATTTTATTTGTCATCTGAGTTCTTCCAATATGGCAATAAGTTCGATGGACCTCTTTTATTAAAGTTTTGCTAAGTACTTCTGATAGTATAATTTTCTTACTTCTTTTATTCTTTTTGTAGTAAATTTCATTCTCTAACACCAAAGTCGTTTTTCCATTTTTTAACTCGAGATTTGTCTTTTGGTCATGTTTTATATCATTTAAATTAAGTAAATTAATTACTTTTAAAAAATCATCAGCATTATCATGTGGTTCTAGAACTGGGTTTCTGCTTAAACAGTCTGCTTCTTGATTGAATTTTCCTGGGTTATATATCACCTTAAAATTATATTGGGATAAATAATATGTCAAATCACCTAATTCCTCATCAGTTCTCGACTTGATGTTCATATTTTCTAATGGTTTATGATCTGAGTATACTACAAATTCTTTTCCCATAAGCCAGTGCTGCCAATATTTCACAGCTTCTTTTATGGCGAGACATTCTAAATATATAGCCTTTTTCTTCTTTTGATAGTCAGTTAATTTTCTTGAAAAATAAGCGACCGGCTTATTTTCTCCATTTTCATCCTCTTGTTTTAATACCGCTCCTACTCCTTTGATACTAGCATCTGTGTAAATGCTTATTGGCAATTTAGGATCAAAAATTTTAAGAATTGGTTCGGAACATAACAATGATTTTATTTTATCAAATGATGTCTGACATTCTGCAGACCATATAAATTTAACATCTTTCCTTAGTAAATTGTGTAATGGATCAAGGATAATTGCACTGTTTGGTACAAACTTGTGATGAAAATTTATTTTTCCTAGGAATTGACGAATATTTGTTTTTGTTTCTGGAACCGGAAAGTTTTTAACAGCAGTTAAATAATCTTTCAGAGGTCTGATTGAATTATTTTCAATTATGTGACCTAAATATTTAGCTTTATGGCTTGCAAAAGTACATTTCGAAATTTTAAGTCTAAAGCCTTCCATTTGTATTGCCTCCAGCAGTCTTGATAAATGTACTATATGTTCTTCAAAATTTTGTGAAAAAATCAGTATATCATCTATAAAATTTACTGCAAAATTAGAAAGTTCGTATTTTCTTATGATATTGCTCAATATTCTTTGGAAGATTGCTGGGGAAGTCTTCAAACCAAAGGGAAGACAGGTCCATTGGAAATGTCCTTCCTGGGTAACAAATGCTGTCTTGTATCTATCTTGAATTTTTAGAGGAATTGACCAGAATGCAGAGTTAATGTCCAAAGTAGAAAAATACTTACAGTTTACAGCCTTTACCATCAAATCTTCAATCAGCGGGAAAGGTTGTGCTTGAGGGACAACAATTTTATTTAATTCTCTGAAGTCTATACATAGTCTTGTTTTTTTTTCATCTTCTTTTTTATAAGCCAGAGTTACAGGAGCTGCAAAGGGACTGTAAGATTCTTCAATCAAATTTTTCTTTAATAGTTTTGATATCTGATTTTCTATTTCTCTTCTATCCTCAACTGTGCACCTGTACGGACGTTTGTAACAGTATTTATCCACCATTAAGTCAATGTGAGCTTCATAATCTCGTAAAGTGCCAATGTCATATTTATCTTTAGCAAAAACAGAACTATATTTTTCTACCAACTTATCAATTTCTGATTGTTGGTATAAATCTAGATGGTTTACTGACATTTCAAACTTATCCAAATTTATATGTTCATTGAAATTTATTTCATACTTGTTAATGTGTTTAATTTCTTGTTTCATAATATCAGATTTCAATTGAAATCCATCTTCGTTTATGTCACCTAGTACATCAGGAATTTCGACATTTGTTATATCATTTGATTTGTAGTTATGAGTCTTCATATCCATATTATTTGAGTTTAATTTCTTCTCTTCTGAATTTACATTTTGTACGATTTGTAATTCTTCATTTTGCATTAATTTAAATTTTTTTATACAGTCCAGCCCAATAAGAAACTCATAATTAAAATTTTCATTATCTACTACAAATATATCCATCATTCTTTCTATATTGTAGATTTTTATTTTAAGTGTTACCATTCCTTTTGTTTTCTTCTCACCATTAATAGTTTTCAAGTTTACCAACTCTATATCATTTCTATGTTTTTGTTTCATCTTAAGTAATTTAGCATTTATTAATGACACATTTGAACCAGAGTCATAAATGCCAGAAACTTCCAAAGTATCATTTAATAGTAACTTTATTTTTATTAATGGTGGCACATCTAGTTTTTTGGATTCTTCTCATTCAGTTCAATTTCCAATTCTGAGTTATTTACAGTTTTCACCGTTGCTTTTTGATTTTTCTTATTAAACCAGCATATTTCCTCAGAATGGTAACGTTTCCCTTTATTCTCGTTGATGCAAATTGTGCATGGTTTTTTTTCTTCAATTTTCTTCGATTTACTGTCATAATATGTAGTATTTTTTTTTCCATATTTATTTTTCTCAACAAAATGTTCCAATTTTCCTAATTCGTTGTAAAGATCTTCTGTTTCTTTTAAAGATTCTCTGTCAATCTTATCAGCCACAAAATTAGGTAAACCATATGCAATAAGGTCTATAAGCGTCCCAGTATCAATTGATTTTCTTACTTCTAATAACAGTTTTTCTTTTTTTAAAGCATACTCTAGTAAGGAACCTGCTTGATATTTAAATCCAAGAGCATATCTGTTGGGCGACCAACCTTTGTTTGCAAATGTTTCGCAAAAATTTTTCTCCCATTTGTACCATTCCGATTCAACTGTAAGTTTCATTAGCATGCAGCTATACCAATCTACGCTGGCGCTTTCCAAAAAAAATTTTAAAGTTTCAATTTTCTTTTTGTCTTCAACAATTTGGAAGCGCTCACATTCCTTATTAAAATCCTTAATCCATTGATAAGCATTTGAGTTTTTTCCCGTGAATTTCTGAATAATGAAATCCTTTGCAATTTTTCCTATATTTTGTTTTTCAGATTTTTCTTGTTTTTCTTCAAGTAATTTCTCTAATAGCTTCTCTAATGTTTTATTGGAGCCATCAGGTAGAGCACTATTTGTTTCTTCCAGAACTTCTTCCAGGTAAAAATCATTAAATTGCAAGTTTTGCTCGACATCCAAATAAGTTTTTGTCATAGTATCTGACAACGTTATCCATATTTTCCTTGTTTGATGTCTTTTATTTAGTGTTTTTTTTACCTTGGCATAGTTTGGAGTACTTGTAATTGTTTGATGAAGATTTACAGGCTGGTATTCAGCTGGTATTGCAAAAATCTGTCCATTTGGTGTAGATATTGAGGTTATGCAAACAATATTTGATTTTCCATCTGCAGATGGTTTTACTGCAAAATCAAATCTCAACTTTTCCATTTCTTCTTGAAATATGCAGAAAATGTTGTTTTATAATAATGTTATTTGATTTTCACTTAAATTCGGAACAAGATCAAAAATAAAGACGTTGCGTTTCTCTGTAAACAAAAGTTTTAATTACTTACACACATTACAAGATTGACTATGTTAATAAGTTATACTAGTATTTACTAACCTGTAAACAAAAGAAAACAACATTTAATGCCTTTATTTCAGGTCTTTCTTATTAAATACCAAAAAATATCTTAATTACAAACTTATTTGTAATTTCTCACATGTGGGATTTTATTACGACAAACGTCACAATTTGACAGTATGTTCCCTCTGTTGTACTGTCAGACTGTGTGACAGTGACAGACTCTGTACATAGATAATATACCATAAAAACTAATCTTTAGACAGTAATGTGTAATGTTTAGGTTTTTTTACATAAATACAAATACAATATATTTGCACGAGTACCTATTCAATTTTGAAGTTCCCGTTCGATGGTGATAGCTTGTGAACGATATGTAACGAGTTTGAAAATACGATAATTTCGTATGTCGTAATTCTGATGGAATGGAATAACTTAGAATGCGATAAATACCTAAGGTTTTAGTTAAAACAATAGATCGATTGAGATATTCTAAGCTACGCTTAACCAGAAATACCATACGCAGTATAAAGATGGCGGTTACGATTTGAAAAGTGGAAGTTCCCTGGTTTCGGCACCAAAAAGAATGTAGCATACGCAACTGACCCGCCGAAAGAATTGAGTCGTTGGCTTTCTGCTACTCTGGGGGACCTTCTAAAGAGGTACATAGAAGGTCTAACGAGTTTACTTTTGATAATTTACGATGTTCATGTCAGAGCTGCAAATCACCAATAGAATATCATACGACACTAACCTCAGACTGTGATGATCTGCAGAGCGTTGAAATTCCACCGTAGGTTCACGATTCTCACAAGCTACCAGGATGGTTGTTGAGTACATCAGAAGTCACACCAAGATGATGAGCACACGCACGAGGGTTGATGAAAGCGGGGCTGCCTTCTCGATTGTTCAATGCGCGCGCGCGACCGATGTGGGTGCGATTCAAAATGCAACTGCTTTCACTCTGAGCTTTGACAGATTATTGTCGCATGACAGCTCAGAACAAGAACTGATTCATACTGATGAGAAGCTCAGACTGACGTGAACATCGCGCGGTATTTGATACGATAAATAAATAGATCGATGTGATCGATGTTTTGAAACTATGAACATTCAGATGATGCGGAAACGAAACACCTTCCAAATAATATTGTGTCAGTGGGTCCAGGGTTGTGTAAAATAATGAATTATGGGGTCATTCCCGGGTGGTGCTAAGAAAGTAAAAGTATAATATCATTTCAACCTCAAAAAAGCTGTTTTCGAATAATACCATCTATTTTACAGTGGCCTTGGTCAACATCATATTCATAACTTACCAATCATTGCACACGGTTCTTGGATATCTTCTAATACTAAAGTTTAAAATAAACTGGAAATATAATGAAAGGGGTCGATTGGAGTATGAATGTCGGTCGCAAGGAATTTTTCACGTGGTCCTTCCGAGTGATCTGGCTCTTTGCTTCGTTACATCCCTAGCCTTAGGGTATCAGCCTGTGGATTTGGGTCGCACCTGCAGTGCGGTGGCCCGACCCCGCTCTCGACCTCTTTCACAATCGGTGCATTGCGTTCAACACTCGCGCTTGTCAGCTTGAGCGGCAGTCGGATTTCAAGTGGCTCGATTATTTCTGCAATTATTGCTGCAGTAGAATTTAACTCGTTGCATAGTCATAATGAAATTCTGCTACAACACGTCGACTGTCGACAAGAGAACTTTCATTTTGTTCACTTATTCAATTTATAATCTTCAATAGAAACTATTATGAACTTTTAGAAATAATTATTAATTTTGGGAGTTGCCCTTTGAGATTTCATAAAAGCAACGAAAGCTTAATCAGAAAAGTCAAATGTGCCCAGACCTTGGCTTCCTCACATCAATTATACAATTTGTTATTAGAGCGTTCGCTGTACGCTAAACGGTCACTTATCAATCCTAATTACAAATAGCCTTTGTGTGTGGGATAAGGACCGAAATAGCGCAGCACTGGTGATGGTTGGCTGGCCCAACTGGCTCTGCTGTGCCATTCTATAATGGGTGCAATTGATTCAACCTTCCCGACCCCCCTCTGGAGGGGAATTAAATTTATCGCCACTATCCTGAATGCTATGGACTAGTCTAGAACTGTTTTAGTATTGGCTGCTTTTGGATCTTTGGCAGCAAGTGCACCGATCTTTCTACTGTAAACAATGTTATGTGGTCTGTTCTTATCATTACATTTGGGAATCTTAGAATGCCCGTCAAAAACACTATAATAAATTTAAAAATAAACCATAGTTTTTATATATTCAAGAAACACTAGCTCTAGACTCCCAAAGTCTACGTCTCCCCATCTCCACGTGACGATTTATCAATCCAATCATTTATATATATGTATATAGATTCAAGTTAATACATGTTGTTCATATTATCAGCGAGTATATTTTTATCGTTTACAATGTTATTGTGTATTGACCTACGCAAGCTATCTATATTATCGTTATCGCTCTACCAATTCGCCGCTATGATAATAAGTGACTCATATGTTTCCGAGTTCAGCATAAAAAGCAAAGTTGATAAACAAAGTCTCTAGCTGCTAGACTACTTAGTTCATTCTCAATGTCTGTATTATCATAATCTTTAAATATCATGAAAGTCGAAACAAGCTTGTCTCTCGTAAGGTTTTGTCCATATTTTCAAGAGCTTATTAATCACCATCTTTGTGCAATCGCAGAATTGTAATTCTCTTTTCTTCTTTGCTTGTGTAATTGTTTCTTGGATAAAAATAGCCAATATTCTATTTCGTTACTTATTTCAGGTTTCGTCAGGTGTTTGAATGAAACGTGATTGAACCACAAATATCTTGATTTATGAATTTCTACAATTTCTTGGTGCCTTGCCTCCTTAGCATAATGCATGCGGCATCTCGATCGGCGCTCAGAATCCATCGCTTTTGTTGACAAACGCTTCGTTGATCGTTTAGTGATCTCCTTAAACATTGGGGGTTTAAAGAAGCGTTTAAAAAATTTAAAGATTCTGTTTGTTGACAATATATTTAATCTCTTTTGTAGACTATTAAAGTGTCATGTTTTACGCTTCTCACAGTTTTATTTACGTCTATATTGTGTATTCACTGTGTTTTGTGTACAATTAAGAGCTTTGATCACTAGTATATTGCACGTGTCGCCTGTCGAACACTGCTCTTTGTGTAGGGTGGGTGGGCGAGCTCAGCTTTCTGAACTAGGTCATGCAATTGCACAAGAGTAATTACAACATCTTCAATTCATGTTACTAGCTCTTTCGAACCCATGTGGTTTTTACGTTCACTGGGTTGAAGTAATAAAGTACGCCTCATAGGCTCCTTTCGAGCACTAGTTAGGTTAGGTTATGAAATTGAGATTTGAGACTGAGCTTTCTCCAGTTCTTAGAATTTCAGTCGTCGGGAGCGCTGTGGAATCATTTTGGTACTTATAACTTTAAAAATAATATGGGTGATAAAAATTTGGAGCCCGGAGGAATGCATTCTTGGAGCGCGGTGGAACTACCCGATAGTATAGTGTTATTTGCAACACATTTTTGGTTAAGTTAACTATTGACATGAACTTGTGAATGAAGAAGTATACAACAGACGCAAATAAAGCTTTCACCAACAAATATTCGATTCTACCACTGGTTTTCAAAAGGAATTTGATAACCTCTTCGTTGAATCAAGTATTTGTTTCGTCTTGGCTTCTAAAGACTGACCCGAGCTGATAACGGTAATGATATGGTCAGTACTAATTTTGTAGGTTATTACAACTTTTTTTAGTTTAACGACCTTAGTTCAACTATTGATAACATTTTGTCTTGCGCCGAATTGAATCTTATTCACAGTATAATAAAGGACATTAGGACGACCAATGACTAAGTCGATAAATAAAGTTTTGTGTGAATGTCTAGAGAAGAAACTAAACGGTAGGACAGTGAAGTGAAATGTTTTTAGTGAGGCCAATGTCAGTGTCGAAAAAACAATTTACTTAAATCCACCAAGGTTATCAACTTGGTTATTGCACCTAAGTACATGTATTTGTAATAATATATTTTTTAACAAATGCAGCAGACTTCCGATTTCAAGGTATAACTTGGAATCTTACAACCTCTATCACAACCTGGCTTAAAATAAATTGTGCTAAGCATAATAAAAAAATAGCTTCCGCCCGCGGCTTCGCCTGCGTGGTACCTACATAAAATGCCATATAGCCAATGTTCATCCTGAAAGTTCAGTTAAAACTTTGGTGAAAGAATTTTTCAAATCGGTCCAGTAATTCGGAGCCTATTCAATTCAAACAAGCAAATCTTTCCTCTTTATAATATTAATGTAGACAAAAAAAATCGTGGGAGTATAAAAAATGTTTCGGCAAGTCGTGATTCCAAGAAATGATTTCAGTTATACGGAAAAAGTACTTTACATCGGTTTACAACTGATATCTTATCGTGTCGCCACACCAGTTATTTGGACCCAGTGCGGTGAAAAGATTGAAGTACTTGAAAGCTCTTTTCGCGCACTTTCACAGCTGATTTAACCGAACTCGGTTTAAGAGTACATCAGTAGTGCAATTACGGAACTCGGATCAAGAGCGGATCAAGTTTTGGTGCCAGGGGGGGGTCACATAGTCACAAAAAGTTATAATCCTTATTATATATAATTATAATTAGTGGTCCACCTAGGTCCTGGACCCAGCCCAGGGGGGTGTCATGACCCCCAAGACACCCCCCCTGGATCCGCCCTTGACTCGGATACAATCAACAGCTTTCAAAACTGGCTCAAATTGATTGAATAAACACTCTTATGTCATACCAAATCACTTGATTACAATGTAAACGTATTGACATTGATTGTAAGCAAAGATCCATAATCGCCCCACAGTGGGTTCCATTCCAATAAGTACCTAACATACCTGTTTATTTTCACTCGCTAGTTAAACATTGCGCACGCGTTTCCTGTCCACCTATTCTAAGTTTAACATCAAAGGCATCTGTTAACTAGCTCATTGGGTTAAACCCGCGTCACCGTAACGGTCATTTGGACATCTACAGTCGAAATGATTCACTGTTGAGCGAGGGAATATTCTAAGGCTTATCTAGATACCTTCCGCCCACGGCTTCGCCCGCGTGGTACCTACCTTGAAAAACAAAAACATATCTATCCCACGGGAACCGTACATTTTTCCGGGATAAAAAGTAACCTATGTGCTATTCCAGACTATAATCTAAACCTGTGCCAAGCTTCATTCAGATCCGTTCAGCCATTTCAGCGTGAGAGAGTAACAAACATATGTACATCCAGACACACTTTAGCGTTTATAATATTAGTAGGATATTTTATAGTCCTGTTATGAAAATAAAGGAAATGAGAGATTGGATGTAAGTCATAAAGAGATATTAATTTAATTGCTTTCTGCTAAAATATGTACAATTTTATTGTTTTTGTAATTTTATTTTTTTGTTCACTATGAATACTAAATTAGCGCAATAATTCTTAGTGACAGTTTATAAGAAAGCTAAAATTGTCATTTTGTTCTAAGTTGAATTATTTTTCCACCAATTTTCTGTAATTTTTTTTAGCACCAATTTACATAGGTTCAAAAAATAGCTAAAACACAGGTCAGTTTAGTCAAATGAATAACTGTAATTTTAGTTTACCTAATTTAGTATTTGAAAAGAACTAATTAAGATCCTGCATTTTTTAGTTAATCCGCAGAACAGAATTACCACCATTGTTTACTTTAGTAGAATACAGAACTAGGGAATAACCGTTCTATGCTTTCCTTATGTTTATCTGAAGGTGCATCCAAACTTATCTGACTCATCGTTGCCATTGTCAAGATTTAAAAAGTGTGCCACATCAAAACGTCTTACAAAAAGTTGATTAAACTTTATGATCATTAACTTAATGTTCAAGTTTCCTCAGCAGACTGACTGAAGCTCGAACAGTGAGCGGCTGAGTGGTAGGTAACCAGTTTGGTTGGTACAGTCATTCCAAAAGTATGGGAAGGTCGTCGCGATTGTGTGGAGCCGTTTCTCGCATTTCTGTGAATACAGAAACGACTGATTTCTAGCATTTGGGCCCCTTTAATAGAAAATTTTAGAATGTATGTTACTATGATCAAACCTTTTGATTGGAAATGTCATTCACGTATGTATTTACTAAGTTCCATCGAAAACGTTAACCTTGTCTGAGTGTTCAGGCATATACTTTGTTGCTGTTCCTCCATTTTTAATATTAACAAAGCCTTGAAGAAAGTCAATTTAATATTTCTATGTTAACTGTTTGGGCTTTCCGTTTTTAGTTCGATAATTTCAGCTACCTCTCTATCTCCCGTATGGTCTAGTGGCTAGGATACCTGGCTTTCACCCAGGAGGCTCGGGTTCGATTCCCGGTACGGGAATAACTTTTTGCACTTTAATTTTTTTTCTTTTGTCGTAAAAGTAAGATTGGGATAAAAATAATAGTTTTAAAAGAATGTTTGTTATGCTTAACGGAGCAGAGAGAACAGTGAACAGTCACTAGTTACATAGTGACGAGAATGACGTGCGTGTCACACAAGATCATTGCACCGCTATCATGATTATAAAACATTACATTTATGAACCAAGTCGTAACGTATGTAATATTTAATTAAACAAAGGAATTCATTATCTTGTTAGCTTTGTTGATGACATTACAATTGTTGGTAATTGAAACTGTAATGTTAGAGGAGCCGACAGAGTTGACGAATGATAAGAGTGAGTAGAAGAAGAAAATATGTTGTGCGACCCCACTGGGATAAAGGCAAGAGAATGATGATGATAAAACTCTTTCGTATAGTTCGCGAACTTATAGAAAGAGATTGGAGATTGATGGATGTCTGGTAACATGGTTTTTGGGAGAATAATAATATACTTTAGGTATGATTAATGGTAAAGGAATAACTATTGTAAATGCTTCCCACTCCATGAAAGTTAAGAAGATAGATATTTTTAGTGAATTTGTTGACCAGCAAATTTTAGTTTGGGACTATTTGAGAAGTCTATTTAAAGACCGTTTTTATTCTCTGTGCGATTTGTTAGTGGTGGGGTACTTATTTAGTCAGGGACTTACGTACTTGTTCTGTTCGTAGCAATTTTTTTTGACCATCTTAAAATGATCATACCGACGTATGCGAAACAGCTACACTATACAAGTAGTACTCTATGTTATATTCAAATGTTGTGGGTTGTTCACAGTTTGTTGCGTCTTGATGTCCATCCCGTTATAATTTAATTTCGCTCGCACGCTCCCGGGGCCACCTAAATATTTATTGGCATTTAACGTAATGGCCGTTCACCGTAAAAAGGGACGCGATGGTCCAGCAAACTTAATAATAAAGTACCTGGATGACCGAGCTTTGATCGTTTTTTTTGGTAAACGACGTTTTCTTAAAATGAAACCTAGCTAGATCGATTTATCGCCCCCGAAACCACCTGCATGCTAAATTTCATGAAAATCGTTGGAGCCGTTTCGTTAAGAATTGCTCGTTTAAAGGTGTAAGATTTGCCACCACCCCATTTATAACAGCACTTGGAAAAATAAGATGATAATGATGAATCAAGACGTTGAAATACCTACTGATATCTTTGTTTATTTACCTGATAACAATTCAAAGTTATGGTTTTTATTGATATAATTTATACGCTAAGCCAGGCTTGATTGGGCATTAGAAAGTGTAGATAGCGGTTTTTCCAGGCGTCCATTGGAGTTTCGCATATTCATCTACTAAACCATCGACCGTAGTCTATTGAAAGTGAAATAAGTATTGTATACCTTGGCAGTCTAGGTGCCTTTCTGTGTCTTAATTGTGCAATACTCATTCCAATGGTGTGGATGGATACAACGGTAGAGGTAGACCTAAGAAAAGATGGATGGACTGTGTGAAAGACGATATGTGTGAGAAGGGAGTGACGGAAATGACGGATGATAGGGGAGAGTGGAGGAAGAGAACCCGTTGTGTCAACCACCAGTGGAATAAGGGCAGGGAGATGATGATGACTCATTGCAATAATAGTTCTGTTGCTGACGCGTTTTTGGCGTAGCTTCTTTGATCGGAACAGATTTAAATTTCCATGTGACATTGATTAGCTCTCCATGTTTCGGAAGGCAAAGCTTCATGTCCCATCAGATGATGGTTCAGCAACGAATGCGGCTTTCAGGAAACCTAGTCTACTTCACCAAAAAATCACTAGACCATTAGCGCTAACCTCTAAATTATTATCTTTCAAAGTCATGTTCAGAACCTGATTAACGTCTAGTAAAATCCTGCTCATCCGTCAATATGTAACTAGTGCTTATCGCTTATATTTTAACCAATGAGAATCACGGATCATTTCTGATATCAATACCTGTAAAACTTGTTTTTGAAACTGTCAGGTTCCTTAGCCTATACCAGGCTAGCTATAATTTGTTTCTAGGGATCAAACCATAACCTTCCCCAAACTGCTTACGAATGATTTCATTATCTTGTTTACTCAGATAAGAAAACTCCGTTATATAAAACCAATAGTCAGTCCCCAAGTTCCCAACTGCCCGTTAAGATAGCTGAGTTGGACACGTGTCCGGAATATTCGATCGATTGCGCCGCGAGTCGATCGGCTGATAGGCCAATTACATCGGTCACGCTATCCCATGTCTCGATCTATAGTTTAATGATCTAGTGGACACGAAATAGGTAATACCATATTGGAAAATTATTATCCTCGATCGCAAAATTTCATTTTATCTATATTTTTAATAAAATCGTAGAGAAGCCGTATACTTTTGATATTTTCAAATAAATTATAGTGATGCCTAAATAAAACTTGCTACTAAGCCAAAAACAACCGTTTTTTTATTGTCTGTTTATCTGAGTGTTTGTGCACGCTAATCTCCGCAACTTCTGAACCAAATCGAATGCAGTTTTCACAAATGTATTGAGATAAGCTTGGATTGAAACTTAGGTTTTGTTTCATCAAGATCGGTTGACAATAAATAAAAACGATATTATAATTTTACTTATTTCTCGCGGATGATACGCATAAAAGTAATCAAGTCGCGGGTTGAAATTAAATTTAGTCGTTTTGTGTATAGTTGTCTCTTTCGGCTCACAAGCAGCACACATCGTGCTGACCTACTGTAGAGCCGTTAGTGCTTGCTGCTCAGCTGTGGCCAGCTTATCGACTGTCGATGGCAGGCCGTCGACCCCTGGCCTAAAGATTGTTGACACACTGGTGGTTTTTATCTTCACAGCCAGTTCATCATTTTGTATTCAACTTTTTGTTACGGTTATATTTGAAACTAGCTTCCGTCCATGGCTTTGCCCGCGTGGTACTTTCAAAACCAAAAACAAATTTATCCCACGGGAACTGCACATTTTTCGGCATAAAAAGTAGCCTATGTGCTATTCCAGGCTATAATCTATATCTGTTCCTAATTTCATCCAGATCCAGTACTCAATCTAACAGAAAACTTTGAATCACTATTATCTGATGAGTATTTCAAGTGATTGATTGATGTGTGCTGAAACTTTTGACTTCCTCTTGAAACGAGCCGTAAGTGCCTACTTTCAAGAGCTTAGAAGCTACGACATATTATTAATAGGTACATACTTATTTGAAGAAATCTATTTCTACATCAATAACTACTACTTTCTAGGCAGACGCGTTGCGGGAAAGTGGACCGAACTTGTAGCAATTAAATTTTACACGCGTTTCTACACTGTGCCGTTAGTCATTCGCATTGCAGGTGGAAATTACACCATGGCACCAAGTTGAATGCAAGTAGAAAGCTTTTGAGGCTAGTGCTACTACTTGTGATACCCCTGCGAGGGTCGGTGGCCCTTTTGTGGTTCTTTCAACCGTTTCTTGATGCGCGGCAGGTTGAATATTAGGCAGGGCATTATACACTGGTGGAGGCTTTTGAGGGCATAGCATGATAAGTATATAACCAGCAATAGTGGAAAGCTTTCTAGTCAATGCCACCACATCACAATTTCAAGGCCTTCCCTCCTCTTGATGACCAAAAGACTTTACATAACCATTTTGGCTGGATAGGATCACTAACAACTAAGGAGGAATCATCAAGGAATAAGGGGTATGACATGTCGATGCCGAGAGCATCTTTCCCACGGTAACCAGCGATGTGAGACCAGTTCTCATCACACCGTGTCTTGGTTGTCACGGTTGAATTTTATCCTGTAGGATGCAGTCCTAAGATTACCTCATATCATAATCATACATACATAAAATCACGCCTGTTTCCCGACGGGGTAGGCAGAGACCACGTATCTCCACTTGCTACGATCCTGACATACTTCTTTTGCTTCATTTACTCTCATTACATTCTTCATACATACGCGTCGGTTTAGGGTACTCTGGTCCTTGCCTTTCTCTAAAACGTCCCCAATTTTTATCGAGGTACGTACGTACGCCGAGGTCTTCCCTTTCCAACTGTCCCATTCACACTCTCCTTATACAACTGTTACGTCAATCTACTATCATCCATCCTTTCTACATGCCCAAACCATCTTTACATACCCTTCTCAGTTTTCATCACTACGTCTTCTTTC
Organism: Cosmorhoe ocellata; assembly: GCA_963675405.1. Lineage (NCBI taxonomy): Eukaryota > Metazoa > Arthropoda > Insecta > Lepidoptera > Geometridae > Cosmorhoe > Cosmorhoe ocellata. The sequence continues at coordinate 571,106 of OY776254.1, read as the reverse complement.
ACTCCACAGCGTTCTCTTATCACACTGTTCTTCACTCTATCTATACTATTATGCCAGAATTATTATGTTTTTAGCTCTGATTATAAAGTTAGTACAGTAACCGAACTTTTAACACAATTAGTGCTTAGTAGGACCTTTTTGGTGACCTCTGAGGTGTACTTATATCCTCTCACCACACTCATTACAATTTACCGTATAGTGCTCCAAAGCACAACCGAGATAAAATACTTCCCGAACTTGAATAACAGGTTGGAGCATTTAATTAAAGACGTTAGCGTTTTATTGCTTTTGATAATCAACTTAATAAGAATAATATATTAGTCTCCAAACCACTGCTGGGCATAAGTTTCCTCCACGTTCTGATCTTAATGATTGAGTGAGAAGACTTACTTCAGAGATTCAATAATTTTTTGAAAAACAAACAATAATAAAAAATATAAGTACACAAAGATGACGTTTTCATTTGTAGTTCTTGCAATAAGTGCTACATTTCATAGTTATTAAATGTATAATTACCCAGATACTATTCATCATTTTCCTTAATAGAACTGTTTCCTGTTCACAAGTTTACCCCAAACATTGTAGGTAGACTCACCGCGTATCCTTAAAATAAACACATACTTATGGCATTATGGGACTTATTGAATCTTCTTCATAGCCATTGGTCATCAGAAGTAAGAAGAGGTCATGGATATCTCTAAAACTTTCCCTAATCGTTTATAACTTCAATGTGACCTAATTTTATCAGCAGTAGGTTGTCTAAGTACTGCAAGTTCCTTTGAAATGTTGTTTGCGGTTGAACTTTTATCCTTCAACTTCGATATTTATTGTTTCAAGTTCTCGTGATTCTTGTTTGTTTTGGAGAAAACAATTTCCTTGCCTCTAGGGTTGTTTTTCTTGTTTTGTATTGTTGTTTACTCTAACGTTTTTGTTACTTATTATAATATCGATGTTTTTTGTTTACAGGTAAGCTAATGCTGTTTGAGTAAGGAAGGCACATCCAAGGTATTGTTGTCAAAATTCAAATATCTACCGTGAAAACTTATCAAAAAATATAGCCGTGAAGACAAAATTTATAGAATATCGGGGTGTTTCTATAAAAATCCTGTTGCTTCGACTTATCTTTGTAACATCCCACTTGTAGTGTGGATGACACCCGATAGTCCTCAGAAGCTTGTGATAGCCACCGCATCCTATAACCAGCTCACAAGACCTCTATAACTTTCTGCATCTCCGGCTTTCTCAGTAGTTTCACAGCTCCGGGTATACTGGCGGCAGTATCAAGTGTAACCAGCTTACCGGAACTGGCTGAAACCATTTTTGCTTTAACATTAGCAGCGTTTGGACGGGTCTACGGTTCAGGGTATGCTGGTTAGTTCTAAGTGTTGTATGTCCACGAGCCGTCACGCACGTGCTCGTTCCGTGTGTTCAATACATTTGGATAATTGTTTTGTTCCACATTATCAATCAATTTTTACATTTGAAAGTTTTATGAGTTGCTAAAGGTTAATTTATTATGACTATTTACCTGTATACTTTGATGGATGTTTCTTTTATGAAAAATAGGGTATTTAGATTTTTATTTTTCTGTTTTGGTGCGTTGTTTGTTTCATATTACCTTCTTTTTGACACATCGCATTATATCCTTTTCTGAGGCTCATTAGGATTGTCTATGTCATGGACATCAAAAGCTACGAATACAGTATTATAAAACAACAATACTATGAACTATATTCACATAGTTGGTAGATAAGGTATAAATTGATTCAAGAAGAGAATTTCAAATTGATTAATCCCGTGAAATATAGCGAATCATTTCCACGAGCAATTCCAATACGAAAAATATCAGTCTATCTTTTTAAAAGGAAATTTCCAGTTTGTTTCTTCTCAAAATAGAAGACAAGGCAAGGAGCCTTTGAAGTTTATAGTTCTTTTGATATTGCCTCGCATCGCATAAACTACTAACTTTATTTTATTAATAGTTTATCTTGTCGGGAATGTTTTGTTATTAATAAATGTAAGTTTGTTATGAAATCTTTCTACATCGTCAGGGGGGTAATTTTTAACCTATTTACCAAAGCCAAAACATATTAGTAATCGTTATATCATACACATTTCGTATCGCGCTTTTTTGAGATTGTTTGTAACCTAAACCGCTCCGTTCGGAATGCTTCAAACAAACATCATCATTCTCATGCCCCTATCCCACCCTAAGTGGGGTCGGGACATGATTTCTTCTTCCACTCACTCCCTCCCTATCATTCGTCAACTTTGAATATACTCCTCTTAAATGAGTGCTTCCTCTTTCGATACAAGATTGTTCTACCCAATAGGTATTTATCTCATTTCAACCAAAAACATATCTTTCACACAATCGAACCACTTCCTCTTCGGTCTTCCTCTACTTGCGCACCCAAATACACTCATACTCATAACCTTGTCTCCTCTTCGGTAAATAAAACCGCTTCTACAGTTCCTCCATCGCCTACGGGATCAGCTATATTTACACATAACTGGGTGTCCTTACCATACAGGTTTGGAGTTACGCCTCTTGCTTATTAATATAAACTCCATAAAATATACGTTCTATGAATACTTACTTGTGGAGTTTGTTCAACTTGTATCTGATAGACGTAAACATTATATTTTTGTGGTTGCGCGTCTGACTAGCCGTGGACCTTTTTAACTTACAAGCGTTTTGGCTATCAAGATTGTGAAAAAAAATAGCCCAATATTGAGAAGTTTCGAAAGAAAATAAATTCTCATCCAGCATCAGTTAGACACTAAAGTGGATATTTCTACTCATCGGTTTCGTCATTGTTTGCAACAAACAATTTTGTTTATCTAGTAAAATATTAGTTAATTTTATATGACTTATTCGTCAACTGGCGAGCGTGAATCTCGCGAGTGCGCGCGAGTTGGCACCTTCCGATTTTACCTTATCTAGACACGCGGCAGCGTGTCAAGCCAAGTTCAAGCGAAGCGAACGGGCGATGCGCGCCTAGTGTAATATTACAGGAACCATTTGGGTGATTTTTCACCCCCTCGTAACTCAAAAACTATTTCACATAAACAAGTCAAATTTGGCTCATCTATTGCCACTTGCGAGTAAAATATGTGCACCGAATTTCATAAACACACCTCAAACGGTTATTTAGATATTAACGTCCAAAAATGCCTGGTTATGGAAAATTTTATCACTGACTGACCTATAGACCTTAATTATAACCCAGTTCCAGATGACCTAGAACGTTCAAATTTGGCATCCAGGTAGGTAGTGGGGTGGATACAAAGGAAAAAATCTGAAACTAGCAAATTTTTATATTTTTAGCGTACTTTTTCAATTAATTGATTCTCCTAGGAACCCTTACTAGCGCCTGTAATATAAGAATAGCAATTTAAATAGATGACAGTCGGTCATTATGTGGATTTTAATAGGGTCTAGGCTTCAATATAATATCCTAAATTATGAGATGAAATGATATTTTAAAGTTGTTAAAAATATTTCATATTGTTATAAATAAGTTTTAGGACTGACCATTGTACTTGGCACCCGTTTAGATCTCACTTCTTTTGTCGCTGAAGTCAACGACTAAAGCATACCTACTTACTTATTGAACTTGGCTCTCATTTCACATTTATGTTTTTGATGGGATTATACCCTTCGTGAAATAACTCATTATCAACCGATCTTTTATTGCTTCATCTTCATGCTATCTGCTTGAAAGACGAGATTTAAAAACAATGTTAAAAAAGTTTTAAAAATATCGATTTAAGTAGAAATGCAATGTCTTGAAGTAGAGTTTTGATCATACCTCAAATACATATACAGACGTGAAAATAGATTTCTATTTCCACCACATCATTTTCAATAGACTCGATCGAACGTTACAAACAATACTCAGCTCCCCAGTGCACTAACAAACCCATAGACATGCCAAAAGCAAACTCCACATAAATCCTGTCTGCCAATGTGAATCTTCTATTTTCTACACTCTCACACATACCTCAGATTCTATGTGTGCGAGGGATACAGCCAATACTTACACATTCGTGTTTCCAATCCACACTTTACCTGTTAACGTGCTGTGTCCGGATCCCAACTCGCACTAGTGTGCGAATGATCCCGCCAATATCGAATACACACATAACATTCACACGGACGTATGTGTGTAATGATCATACAGGGACAATGCAGGTTTGTTACAGTGAGTCAACTGCATCATTATTAGGCTTTTCATAGGACATTACTTAAACTAAGTATATTAATTCAAAGAATTACCGTTTCTATTCGTCTAGTGACATTGTTTATGCATTCATTTGGTAGGTTTGTATTAAGAAACATTAGAGTAGGTTAATTTATTTATGAATAATGTTGATTTTCGTGTTGATTGTTGATTTCTGATTTTCTTTCATTTTTTTATTTCACTACGTAAATGAAAAGACTCTTACTGCCATATAATATGGGCTTTGGTTCAGCATGTGAGGATGTTTCTATGGAAGAGTAGACAAGTACCGTTTGTAACGGCAAAAGTGATATTTTTTTTACTAAATGACAAATTAGTATCTTCTATTCCGTAGAAAAAAACAATGCCTACACTCACGCTAAAGGAAGATGTCTAGCAGCAACATTCAAAACTTCAGAGCTTTATGACAGCCAGCGTTAGACATAAAGCAGTTTATCTGAATAGTCTTCCGTCTACAAAGCATGGTGAAGTGACAACTGACCGTTATCGTACAGTGGATAGTTGTGCTACTGTATTTCCTGTGCTACGGCCGGGTGTGGTGGCTGTGCCGGCGTCTGGCTGGCTATTGATCCAATGCACCGCCGCGCACAAAGAGCGCCTCACCCCCCGCCCCTGCCGAGGGGTTACAGGCTATAGTACATAGATTCATTGCAATTAGGTTTTAGAGTTTGAGAATGTAAGAACAAAGGATTTTCTAGTTGCTAAAGAGATTTTACCGTTATACGCATTAAATAAGACTACAATTTAATTAAGTTTAATTTCTATGGGGTCACTTTGATCCCACGAGAACGTCTTAACGTAACCTGCAACCGGAGCATTGAAGGGTTGATTAATTAAAAAAAGCTTGTACTTGTAAAGCAGTGGTGGTGTATTGGTAGCACCACAGCCTCACGATCTGAAGATCGTGCGTGGGTTTAAACCTGGTCGTTCACCAACGACTTTTTCCATCCGAATTTGTGAAGGAAACCGGCATACTCTAGAACGGAAAATTCGAAGGTGCGTGCGGGTCTGCGGAAATACATATCTACCATGCCTGGGGATTACAGTCGTGATCATGATATTGACCTAAGAGCTTGTGGTTAGACCCCTGAGGAGATGTCTACCGAGCCTGGGGATAAACATTCATGAACAAAGGCATTTCGAAAATCAGCCATTTTGGGATTTGTACCAAACGAGATTAGTACTTTATGAATTTCAGTTCGAACAGAACGCAAACTTACAGTCTTGATCGAGTTTGTTTTTTGTTTGTGAAATATGAATCGATAAAATCTAATAATAGACTTGAGAAGAGATGTTCGCCTACATCGCCAGCCCCTCTCGCCATTTTGTAAAGGGTAGCTCCACCGCGCTCCAAGAATGCGTTCCTCCGGGCTCCAAGTATTTATTAGCCAAATTATTTAAAAAATTGTAAGTACCAATGACTCTACAGCGATCCAAATTTAACAAAAGATAGACACAGCATAAAAGGTAAACCATAAGTTCTAATCAAAATTTCTTGGAGCGGGGTGGAACTGAAATATTTAATTATTTTATTATTTTAAATTTAAACTCTTGGAGCGCAGTGGTATCAATGTATGAACGAATGAAGTTTTTGAGAACGATGGGATTTGGAGCGCAGTGGAATACCCTTTGTTAATAGGGGGAGCCTATCGAGCAACCTTTGTCTACTGACATACTTTTGCAGCCCACTTATTTTGGGGTGGGACCATCCTCACGCGATCAAGAATAACTAAATTATTTATTTGGCTTGAATGAAACATGGCCTTTATAAAAGTGGCTGCTCAGACATCCATCATTTTTACCCGACTGCTAAGTGAAAAAGGAGGGTAATGTGTTTGGGGTGTATGTATGTGGGTTTCTTTGTCTGTCGTTGCGTAGCCCAAACGGCTGGACAGATTTTGACAAATAGGGTGTTTTCGGATTCGTCTAGATCACAAGAGTGACATAGACAATACAAAATTTCAATAAATCTAATATGGCAGCTGTAAAATCTGTTTTCAATTAAAATGCTGTCGGTACATCCATACGTCCATACATTCACACATTCTTACAAACTTTCGCGTTTATAATATTAGTTGTATGGATGTATGTTTTTTACTCTTTCACCCTGAAACTGCTTAACGGATCTGTATGAAATTTGGCACAGATATAGATTACTAATATTATAAAGAGGAAAACTTTGATTGTTTGTTTGTTTGTTTGTTTGTTTGAAATGAATAGGCTCCGAAACTACTGAACCGATTTGAAAAATTCTTTCACCAATGTGTAGAATGAACTTTCAGGATGAACATAGGCTATATTTTATGTAGGTACATCGCGGGCGACGCCGCGTGCAGAAGCTAGTAGATTATAATCTGGAATAGCACATACGCTACTTTTCTCCCGGAAAAATGTACGGTTCCCGTGGGATAAATTTGTTTTTGTTTTTCAAGGTACCACGCGGGCGAAGCCGTGGGCAGAAGCTATTTGTATATAAATATTTGAATTAGTGTATGCTAGATTAATTATTCAGAGCAGCTGTAAGGGTGAGTGGTAGGCGCTAACCTTAATTAGATACCCCCACTCCGTCACCCCCCCTCCCCATTTACATCGAGCCGAATGTATCTCTATCAACAGGCTGGACGGACGAAATCGGACAGTGCATCGACCTTTGTTCGATTTTACACAATATTTTATCAGAGGCACAAGCGTGAATTTTGAAAGATTCAATTAGTTTCAATATATGAAAAGTTTACGACTGACTGGCTAACGGGCTATAGAGGTGCTCTAAGATAGGAAATCCCGAAATTCAACCAGAAAGTTACGTACTTTACACGTACTTACCTATTTTTTTTTTTGCTGTCGATATAATCTGGCATATTTTTTAAGGTTAAAATCAAGGAAGCAAAAACACAGTTATCTTTCCTTATAATTGTCCAAACACTTATCAAGTTATATGCAATCAATAGATAGTAAATAGTAATCATAAAATTTATCAACATACATGATTATAATGGTGTGCCTAAAGATTTCGCTCAACTACGTACATCCCGTATGGTCTAGTGGCTAGGATACCTGGCTTTCACCCAGGAGGCTCGGGTTCGATTCCCGGTACGGGAAACCATCTTTTTGCATGTTTTATTTTGATCTTCAGATTGTTCTTCAACCTTTGATTGTTCTGTTTTAAGCTTGCTTCAAAGTTCAAGTTTTTGTTCTTAAAATGGTAATATCAAGAGTCTTGACCTGACCTTTTTGCTTTTAAAAGAGCCTAGAAGAGCCCTCAATGTATCCAACTTGTTCTAAGTACGCGGCTATAATGAGGCACTCCACTTTAGGCCGCGAAGCATTTTCGCAAATTTATTTCAAGTTAAAATTCACCTTTGAATAAAATCATAATTGTGAAAAATACTGTTTGTCCTTGACTTTTGGAGTATTATGTTATACTTTTTAACCAACTACAAAACAGGTGTGGTTCTATGTTTGACTGTATACATATATGTTCACGGATATCTTAGCCAAACGATCAATTTCAAAAAAGGGTATACATTCGATCGAGGTCGTCCCATATAAATTTGATTCCAGAGGAATTTATTTTTTCCGTCAAACTCAAAAAAACTAATTATCCTCGCTTATAATTTTCTACGTTATGAGACATTAAAGCCGGTTTTACGTTTTAGTTTTTTTAACGTAATTATTCAACATGGTGTTTTTATACCATTATCTACGCACGAATATCAACCTGGGATCTACTCCGCAAAACGATAAACAATATATCGGCACAATAATCGTGCAAAACCTACTCTATAGTCTAACTTGACTGAATTCGATGATGATTTCGTTCCGATTTATCGTTATGCTTTTACAGAGTAGGCGCCCTGATGATTCCACACCGGTGGTATAGCATTACGTACCTGTATTGTTGTAAAGAATTGCGCGAGCAGTAGAGCGCAAACGCATGGCCAAGGCCACAGATTTTTATTTCCTGATGCATGTGGAAAATCGGGAAATTATTAAAATCTCAATGTTATCAAATTTATTCTGATACGGGCAAGGTTACAACCATACCATACGTGTGGTTCTAGGGGCTAAGGCCGGGACTCCACCAAAGCAGAGATGTGTGATGAACAGGAACTCTGTGATGCCCACCATCAAATCACAGAGCTACAAGAGGCCGCTCAATGCTCTGTCGCACAAAAAACCCAAAGTTTATTCGACGAGTTAGTGTCAGCTGGTAGGGAAAATGGCCCTGATGCATGCTGTGATACCCCCACTGTAACGATAGATTTGACAAATGATGACTCGGTGAGAGTTGCAGCATGCACCAGAAATAAGTTTAGTAAAAATAAACTTAAAAAATATGTAAAGATTAATAAATTTATTAGTAAAACAAAAAGACAATTAAAAAAACAAAAACATATTGTATCTCATATCAGGACTAAGAGAGAAAAAATTGATTTAATAGATAAACTAAAAATGTGTACATTACAGTTGGAAAATTCAAAATTAGGACATGATTCTGAAATACAGCAACTTCAATGTGAACTTGCCAGTGTAGAAGAATCATTAAAATCAATCTCAAACCGATATGAAAAGTCCCAGGAAGTGATACGGGAGTACTCATTGGCCATGGATGAACTACTCAGGCTGTCAAATAGCAATCAACAGCGTTTTGACTCCCTTGTGGCTAACCACTCATGCCACTGTCAGCCTCCTGTGAGTCCGGGGCCAGTGAGTGCTGCCTCATCAACTTCTCAGCTGTGTGCCGAGCTGAACAAAAATAAAATTAAAAATAAAACTATAATGTTCTGCGATGAAATTGGAAAAACCATGGGCCAGTTATTAAATACTAGAATGGGACAGCCAATAATAAATAATTGCTTACCTTACTCCGACCTGCATGAAATCATGCAAAATATAAGTAAATATAACTTTGACCAGTGCTCTAATTTAGTGATATGGCTTGGAAATAGGGGTAATGTAAACAAATTTGATCTAATTAAATATGTTGAAACGCTTTTAACTTTACAAGTAAATAGAATTGTAATGTTTACATTCCCCTACAGCAACAGCTTGCCACAAGCAGAAAATGATCTTAGATATAAGTTAAATCAGACTTTGCATACAATGTCATGCAATAATAATTTCCATTTAATAGACATCAATAGTATTATTGATAAAAATTATTATCAGACAAAAGGTAAATACTACCTTCCCAATTATTACAAACGACAGGTAGCTGTGTCGCTATCTTACTATTTTAGTATAACAGCCAAAAATTTGGCTACTAATAATGCTTCTATTGAGCATATTATTGACATGACTCTGGACATTACTCCAAGTCATTTAAATTAAATGCAGAGACAATAGAGGAAATCTCTAGCACCAAATATTCAAAAAAAAGTCAATTTAACAATATGTCATGTAAAAATAAGTTTAAGTTTACTAACTTGGTGCATCAAAATATTCAAGGACTTAGCAAAAAAGAATTAGAGTTAGACTTATACATGAACTCAAACAACATTGACATAGTCTGCCTAACAGAACATTGGCTAAGAAGCCATGAGCTCATGTTTAATTTCCAGAATCACCAAGTTGGTAGTTCTTTCTGCAGAGTAAATTCTATAAGAGGCGGATCATTAATTCTAATAAATAGACAAATTAAGTTCAAAGAACGCAAAGACATTGTAGCCCACTCTGTAGAAAGACACATTGAGATAGCCTGTGTGGAGTTGGAGCAGTTCATTGTTATAAGCACTTATAGCCCACCAACCGCTTCATTTGATATTTTTGAAAGAAATATGGAGGAAATTTTGAACAATATTATATCAAAATCAAATAAACAAATCATAGTATGCGGTGACTTCAATGTAAACTTACTAGAGAAAAACTCTTTAAGTACCAGAATAATTAGTTTGTTTAAATCATTTAATCTTGAACCATTATTTATGGAGCCAACTAGAATAACGGCTACTTCAGCCAATTGCATAGATAATATTTTTACTAATATAAAAGAAATAATGAAAACATTAATTAGCAATATTCAATCAGACCATCTTGGTCAACTAGTGACAATAGAAACAATAGTAAAAATAAATACTCAAAAAAAAATAACTTATACACCTGTAACCACTAATCGTTTGGAAAAAATGAAATTGAACCTAGCTACCACCTTACCTCGCTTATTATATAATGATGACAATCCAAATGATTTATATAATACTTTTTTCAATGAGTTTAATCAAAAGTTCAATGCAATTTTTAAATCCAAAACGGTTGTGGTCTCTAGCAGTTCTAAATTTTGTGAGTGGGCAACAGCAGGTATTCATAAAAGCAGGCGCACTTTGTATGAACTATACAGTGAAAAACAGTATAATTTTAGTGAAGAGTTTAAAACTAAAGTTAAAAATTACTCAAAAATTTTTAAGAATGTTTGTCGAATTGCAAAGTCTCAGCATATAAGTTCTAAAATTAAAACCAGTCAGGATAAAATCAAAACTACTTGGAAAATTATTAATAGTGAGACTGGAAAAGTCAAAACTCATAGTACTGTATTCAATTTAAACATTAACAATACTACAATCAACCAAGATAATGATGTAGCAAAGGCATTTGAAACATTCTTTACTGACATTCCAGTCTCTACTACAAAATCTTTAAACTCTTCACCTGTAATCGCGCAATCTATATTAAAAGATAGTTTAGCGGAATGTGATGTAACATTCCATTTTGATTATGTGAACAATAACGACATCATTAAGGCATTTAAACTGATTAATGTTAAAAAGACCACTGACCTCTGGGGCGTTTCTGTTAGCGTTGTAAAACCATTGATTGAAATTATTGCACCTGACCTAGCTTTTATATTTAACAAATGTATTGACAGTGGTGTCTTTCCTAATTTAATGAAACATAGCAAGATTACACCTTTGTTCAAATCTGGTAGTCATTCAGATCCTTGTAATTTTCGACCAATATCAGTGTTACCTACATTTAGTAAAATATTTGAAAAACTTATTCTTAATCAATTACAAAGACATTTTAACATTAATAATTTACTTGATAAAAAACAATTCGGATTTACAAAGGGCCGCTCAACCACTGATGCCGGTGTTGAGTTGGTATCACATATTTTCGATACCTGGGAGGAATCTCACGATGCCTTAGGTATTTTTTGTGATCTATCTAAAGCATTTGATTGTGTGCACCATGAAACATTAATCATGAAACTCCAGCACTATGGTGTTAGGGGGGCTGCACTTAATCTTTTAACATCTTACCTCACTGACAGACTACAGCGAGTTGAAGTAAATGGGAAACGTTCTCCGGGGTCAGTGGTAACAATGGGTGTACCACAAGGATCAATATTAGGGCCATTTTTGTTTTTAATATATATAAACGATCTACCAAAACTTGTTAGGGATGATCAGGAGATTGTACTGTTTGCTGATGACACGTCACTTTTATTTAAACAAAAGCGGCGTACGACTAATTTTGACGATGTGAATAATGCAATCTCTAAAATTGTAAAATGGTTTAATGTAAACAACTTATTACTAAATGAAAAGAAAACGAAATGCGTTCGTTTTGTACTACCAAATGTTAAGCAGATAAATACCAATATAAAAATAAATAACGAAAATATAGATCTTGTGGACACCACAGTGTTCTTGGGCATAACTCTAGATAATAAGCTTCAATGGGGCCCGCACATAGATAAATTGTCGAAGAGACTTAGCTCTGCAGCATATGCAGTTAAAAAGATCCGTCATTTCACCGACGTAGAAACAGCTAGACTTGTATATTTCAGCTACTTTCATAGCATTATGTCTTACGGTATTTTGTTGTGGGGGAGTGCTGCAGATATTAACACCATATTTGTGTTGCAGAAGAGGGCTGTTCGTGCAATTTATAACATGGGTCCCAGAGAATCTCTTAGAGATAAGTTTAAGGAAATTAACATTATGACAATGCCATGTCAGTATATATATGAAAACTTGATGTATGTTCATAAAAACATTAATTTATTTAAAAAAAATAGTGATTTTCATAATGTTAATACCAGACATAAAAATAAACTAGCTGTTCCCACGGTTAGGCTCACTAAAGTAAGCAAATCCTTTATAGGGCAATGTGTACGCTTCTATAACAAGATCCCAAGCGACATGCTTGATCTATCGATTGCGAAATTCAAAAATGTAATTAAACAAAACCTGTCTCGTAAAGCTTATTATAGAATATCAGAGTACTTAGATGACAAAAAAGCTTGGGACGAATCAGCTCCAACTCTGCTAGGTGTCCCTAACAATGTTAACAAGGTTCATAATACAAAAAAAGCGCTAGGGCCCAGCGAGTTTCTTGCCAGTTCTTCTCGTACTGGGGATAGGACTGGAATTGGCACCTAGACTCACCTAGTATGTAAGACGATTCAAAATGATCCTTGTGATATTACTGAATAAAGATTATTGACTATTGACTATTGACTATTGACTATTGTGCGGTGTGCTGTGTGCTGTGCGAGAAGAGATGTTTTTCAGCGCGGGGGATTCCACCAAAGCGGAAATCTGTGCGGTTCTCTCGTCTCCACTGCGCGTCGTCCGCGCACAGCTCATATCCCCGCTTCCATCGCGCCATACAAATATTTAACATCTCCGCACAGCGATCTCCACTGAAGCTGAGCGGAGAGATGTGTCAATGACACAATTCTATTGGTTGTTTAAAAAACATCTCTCCGCTCGTCTCGTCTCCGCTTTGGTGGAGTCCGGCCTCAGGCTAGTATCATTTTCGTCTTATTTGGATTGGTAGCATAAGTAGTAGCTGCGAGTTCAGGTTATTAGTAGAAATAACGGGAAGTACGTTCACCTGTCTCGGTGGATGCTCCTCATCATGAGATCAGCTCATGACAGTGGCAGCGGAGGTCGTGACCACCAAAACCATGGACCGTGCCATCCGTTACACCATTGTTCTTGTTAAATTATGTAAAATGGATCAAAATAATTATTGGATACTAAACTTGTTGTTTTGGTATATTATCTGTTGCCGGCAACTCCAACGATTACTTTTCACATTTTTTCAATCATCCTGTATTTTGCTCATTATGTTCTATCCACCTTTTAAAACTACATGAAAATAATCACAGCATGTTAATTAAATGTTAATTACCTTCAAAAATATAAAAAAAAAGCTAAAAAATTGGGCTCGTCCGGGATTTGAACCCGGGACCTCTCGCACCCTAAGCGAAAATCATACCCCTAGACCAACGAGCCGGCTGACGATGTTGTCGAATTTAAAGATTAGGTGCGTCTTGAACACGACGGCCTTGCTCAGTTCCGTGTGACGTCATTAAACTTTCACAAGCTTTTAGCCTCCTTAAAATGATCTTAATTCAGTCGTATTCGTTCAATTTCTACTCAAGCGTGGAACTTGTCATACAAACTAGGCCATAGTCGTTTTAAATTAATCATAACATGCAATAAACTCGAAGTCCGAGTCAATAAATTCGAGTTAGTGGTCGTAGCATGCCAATTAAACGAAAATCCACTCTCGCCTAATGTGTGAAGATGTATTTTAGAATGGCTGCATCACGCTCATGTTATGATGTTCAATTCACACATTGATGAGATGCAATTGAAGATCCTCTGCAGATGTTTATTTAATAGCAATGTCGCTGCACCAATGGGATTGCTGATTAAATTTGATAATGGCGGCCAGCCTAATAAAACCCTTCAGGGCAGCTTAGGGTTCTCTTAACTTTAGTTGATTATTCCGAGTGCGGCAGTTAGTACAAAAGCGAAATGAAATGTAACCATCTTTACTCGATCATTAAAACTACATAGAAATGCATTTACAATCTCGTGGCGTGATGTATTGTAGCCAGGATAACTTACAACTAGCAATAGGGCCTTTCAACAAATCATCATGTTTCAAAAACGTCAAAGTTTCAAGCTTGAAGTAACACTACTTCAATACAATTTTTATAGATCATGGTACGAAATAACAATGTTATTACTTTGATACTGCCCGAAGATTGTGGTAAGACCCCTGATCAAGTCGTTTCCCTCCCGATGCAACGGTTGTTGAATTTTGTGCCTGGGTATCCAGACATTTTGAGAATCTGACATTTTGCTTTAAGACCTACTGCGAATTAGACTTTTCGCGCTGTTGGACATTTAGCTACTAAGACCTTCCGATCCTTTTTAATCACAATGCCATATTTCGTGGCATACCACGAAACGAATAACAACTCACATTTAAAACACCTACGAAGCGAAATGCCTCAAATCAAAACAACTTATTATTCTTGGAATTATAAATAGTTAAGAAGAAAAAATATATTTACTATCTAGGTTACTCCTGACGTTTCTAAGCCGATTGCACTAAGCTTAAAGCTTCACAGTAATTTACCCTTCTAAGCTTGCCTGAGCCTATTTGCAAGCGAACTGCTAAGACCTAAGCAGATTAAATGTCTTTGCATAAATTGGATGAGAAATATCTTTATCAAAATTAGGCGATCTATTGACAATTAAAGTCCGATAAGCGGCGATGGGCTTGCAACCTGTCACGTACGAATACTACTGTGCAAAACGTGGGCATGTGTCAAATATCATGTTTGGACGTGCCTCTGAGTACCCTGTTTAGAAAGAGGGTACTCAGCGACACATCGAAACATGAACATGAAACATGAATCCTCAAAGATCTGAGGAGATATTACCGAGCCTGGGGATTACAGTCATGACCATGTTCAGGTGTATGGACCATGTATAAATGCCCGTGCGAAACCGGGGCGGACTGCTTCTATTATACAATCTGAATCTCGGAAACGGCTCCAATGATTTTCATGAAATTTAGTATGCAGGGGGTTTCGGGGCGATAAATCGATCCAGCTAGGTTTCATATTCCAAAAAAAAACCGTGCAAAGCTTTGTCATCCAGGTACTAGACATTAACTTCTTCTGAAACTCTTTAATTACTTACTCCAATTCACAAGTCGAGGTTTTATGATAACACATTTACAGTTCAAGCTGGGAATGCTCTGCCTGTAACAATCCGTCTTGCGAAATCCTTGCCTATTTTTAAAAATTTAGTTAAACAACATTACCTTTCTTTGTCAACATGAGAATTTTTTAACGTCAAATTTATATGTAACTAGCAGTCCGCCCTGGCTTCGCACGGGTATTTATTACCTATACATGGGCACGACTGTAATACCCAGGCTCGGTAGATATCTCCTCAGATCTCTAGTTACTTAGATCTTTGAGGATATCTAAAGAGGGTACTCAGAGGCACGTCCAAACATGATATTTGACACATGCCCACATTTTGCACAGTACTTAGTATTCGTACGTGACAGGTTGCAAGCCCATTGCCGCTTAAAAGAATACTAACCTATGACACACACCTTCGAATTTTTGGTTCTAATGTATGCCGGTTTCTTCAAGATGTTTTCCTTCACCGTTTAAGAACACAGTCATTGCGCACATAATTTTCTCAAATGCAAAAATTCATTGGTGCACGACCAGGTTTGAACCCACGACCTTCGGATCGTGAGGCAGGGGTACTACCACTACACCACCAATGCTCTCAAATTTAACAAAAATTTCAAAATTCAAAATTATAATACACACACATAACCAACCCTTCTATTTGCGTCAGGTTACTAAAAGAAGAAAATTATAAAGAATTTTTTATTTTTTTTATGATTTTATTTTTATTTAAAAGATTTTTTTGTTATTATTTGAAATTTACTCCCCTCCCGTCCCGTACGTACGTACGTACGTACACTATTGGTGCTGTCGGGTGCTGTCTAGCTAGCCGAGCAGGGTGAGCGGCTACCACGCAACTTTTTTCTAATACTTACATTCTTAATTTCGTGATTTCTTTCGAATGGAATGTCCAAATTGAGTAATTCAAAAAGTTATTTATAGGTATTGAAACAGTCTAGGATATGATGTGATTTATTTTGATAAGGATTAATACTAAGACACAAATTAAGAGCGTTTTTTAACAGCGGCCTTTTAATTACAATTTTAAAATAAAAGAACTCTTATTGTGGCAAAACCATAATAGTTAGACATATGCTGTCGCGACACTTTTTGGAAATAATGATGTGTTCTACAAAGTCGTAGTACATTATTTTATTCTATCGTCAATAGTTTTCGCAGCGCACGCGATGTAAAGAATATTTTAGGTAATTTTTTTACACCTTGGGTTACATTATTGAAGTTTTAGTAAGGATCCCTAATTTTTTTTAAAACATAATATAGCCTATGTCACCCGCTGATAGTGTAGCTTCCCAACAGTGAAAGAATTTTTTAAATCGGTTCAGTAGTTTCGGAGCCTATTCATTTCAAACAAACAAACAAACAAACAAACAAACAAACAATCAAAGTTTTCCTCTTTATAATATTAGTTTAGATATTTTGTATGTTATTAATATTTATTGTAAGTAGGTATGTACTTATATTCAACAGATTAGTAGGTAGTTCAATGCATATATTTCGAATAACTTATTAATTTCTACTGTCCTTATCTTTCAAATATATCCTGTTCATCCACAGGTTGCCTGGAAGAGATCGCTTTTAGCTATAAGGCCGCCCATTGTAATTCATATTTTTTTCTCTGTGCCTATAGGTACGACTTTTTTTTTTCTCTCTTTGTTATTGTTTGTTTTATGTTTTACAATAAAGATATATTGTATTGTAACTTATACCTTCCTCTTTCCAGGTATAGTGTCGGTGTCCGACGGTCACCTGGAGATCGCGCCTCTGAGCGAGGAGTGGAGGCCATTGCTGTCGCACTACGCTGGCCCCGCCGCCTTCCTCGTGGTCGCCTTACTGCTGGCCATCG
The DNA here is from genome assembly GCA_963675405.1 of Cosmorhoe ocellata. Classification (NCBI taxonomy): domain Eukaryota; kingdom Metazoa; phylum Arthropoda; class Insecta; order Lepidoptera; family Geometridae; genus Cosmorhoe; species Cosmorhoe ocellata. The sequence goes on along the minus strand of OY776254.1, from coordinate 554,038 downwards.
TCTTACCTCTCACTGGGTCAGTACATCAACTTACCTTCAAGTCCTTTTTACTTTAAAAATCTGTATTGTTTATCTAGAGCTGTTCTTCTGACTACATCATCAGTGCAGCTAGTTCACAAAACATTTATGGTTCAATACCCACTGGACCTCCATAATTAGACCTTACTATAGGACCTATTCGACCTCCAAATTCAGAGAAAAAATCCTATTCAAATTAAAAAAAGAGGTCCAATAGACGCATCATCATCATCATCTTCCTGCCCTTTTCCCACGTTATATGGGGTCGGCACAACATGTGATCCTCTTCCACTTCCCTCTACCACTCGTCATCTCAGTACTCACTCTTTTCTTACCCATGTCATCTTTCACACAGTCCATCCATATTTTCTTTGGTCTACCTCTACCTCTGTATCCATCCACATTCATACGTAACACTCTCCTTATTATCACACTAGTAGTCCGCCCCGGCTTCGCACGGGTATTTATATATACCTATAAATGGTCATGACTGTAATTCCCAGGCTCGGTAGATATCTCCCAGATTTCTAGTTACTTTGATCTTTGAGTAGGTACTCGTACATGACAGGATGCAAGCCCATCGCCGCTTATAAGAATACTAACCTATGACACACACCTTCGAACTTTTGGTTCTAGGGTATGCCGGTTTCTTCACGCTGTTTTCCTTCACCGTTTAAGAACACAGGCATTGCGCACATAAATTGTTCGAATAGAAAAACACATTGGTGCATGACCAGGTTTGAACCCATGACCTTCAGATCGTGAGGCAGGGGTGCTACCACTACACCACCAGTGCTCTCAAATTTAACAAAAATTTCAAAATTCAATATTTATAATACACATACGTCTAACCATACCCTGCGTCAGGTTACTAAAAAAGAAAATTGTAAGTATAGAAAGTTTAAGTATTATTATTTTAATGAAGTTTTTATTTATTATGATGTATTTTTTTGTTTATATTTTTTATTTATTTTTTCACATTGACTCCATCCTGTACACACCCAGTGACGCCTACAGTGCATAAGCTAGCGCGGCTCTCACGCAACTTTTTTCTATTGCTTACATTTTTAATTTAATGGTATCTTTTGAATGGAATGTCCGAATTGAGTAATTCAAAAAACTATATAAAGGTATTGAAGCAGTCTAGAATATGATGTGATTTATTTTGATAAGGATTAATACTAAGATACAAATAAAGAGCATTATTCTAAGCGTAGCCTTTCAATTAAAATTTTAAAATAAAAGAACTCTTATTGTGGCATTTCTATAATAGTTGGACATATGCTATCGCGACACTTTTTGTAAATAATGATGTGTTCTACAAAGTCGTAGTACATTATTTTATTCAATCGTCAATAGTTTTCGCAGCGCACGCGATATAAAGAATATTTTAGGTAATTTTTTTACACCTTGGCTTACATTATTGAAGTTTTAGTAAGGATCCCTAATTTTTTTGAAAATATAATATAGCCTATGTCACTCGCTGATAGTGTAGCTTCCCAACAGTGAAAGAATTTTTCAAATCGGTTCAGTAGTTTCGGAGCCTATTCATTTCAAACAAACAAACAAACAAACAAACAAACAATCAAAGTTTTCCTCTTTATAATATTAGTTTAGATGACAATAATATCGAACATTATCACGTAAAAATATATCAAAGTGATAATGATGTTGTTGGGTGTTCCAGTCTGTTCTGGTGCTGCTGCTTCTGGTGCAGAGTGGGGAGACGGCGCAGACCTTTCGACAGAAAGTACGACGCATGCCTTAAGGGAATCCTGGCCATCATACTCATCTGTCTGCTCACACTGTTCCTGTAAGTATAAACTTGTATGAACTCCATTGGTTTCCGCGTTAGTTTCCAATTGAAAGCAGTAGAAACTGTCGATCGATGTGATCTCATGTAACTATCGATTTATGCATCACCCTGAGGGCTTGAGGAACACCTCATGACAATAGGATACCATACCAAAAAGGCCTTTGGTAAGCCCCAACACAAAAGATCACAATGAAGCGTGTTCCTCCAGGTTTGGCGTAGTATGCCTGTTCGCGACCGACTCCCAGGTGGAGAGTGGGTTGGAGGAGGCGCCGGAGTCGCTGCGCGTGGGCATCCGCGATGTACGCGAGTTCCTCAACGCGACGCAAGCGCACGCACGCTGGCTGCTCGTCGTCAACTATCGCGAGCTGGAGGAGAAACTCAGAGTCGTGCTTACAAGTACGTACCGTTACTTCAAAATGGTCCTTGAGATTGACCACACAGCTCAAAATTAAAATCGATAATTCCATGTCGAATTTTTTTTATTCTATAGAACACAACACAAGTATTCCGTATCCATCGGTATTTCATATAATCGTCTTACATCTTGTTACTAACGACACCAACTCTCCTAGCATGAGCATTGTTGACTTTATTTACGTCTACAGTTCAGACAAAGTGACATTAGTGACATTAGTGACGGCAAAAGTGACAGTTTTGTTTGGACAAATCATCAATTAATGTAACTTTGTCTTCTCTTCTGTCAAAGACAAAGTCAAAATATATATTCATACATACATAAAACACGCCTGTTTCCCGACGGCGTAGGCAGAGACCACGGATCTTCACTTACTACGATCCTGACATACCACTTTTGCTTCATTCATTCTGATAAGCTTTTCTTGACCTGGCCTTAAAGATATATATATTCAAAGAATGGTTTTAAGGGTACAAAAAAATATCGTGAAAAAACCCACAAAAATTCGAAGGTATGTGTAAGTATGTAAGTATTCTTATAAGCGGCGATGGGCTTGCAACCTCACGTCCGGAATACAAACTACTTTGCAAAATGTACCAAATACCATGTTTGGACGTGTCTCTGACTACCCTTATATTATATCCTCAAAATCTAAGTTACTAATGTGAGGAGATATCTAGCAAGCTTGGGGATTACAGTCGTGAAGATCTCTGACCAGTCCACATTGTCATTTTCCAGGTAGTGGCATGGTGATATCCATGAAACTTGGGGAGTTCTCCCGCGCTGTCTCCGTCACGTCCCTCAACAAGCTAGTAATGAAGCTAGACGACGTGCAAGCTGACCTGCGGACTGTCAAGCAACTGACCACCAACTTGAGGATCAATGCTGATCAGCTCAATTCTGGTGAGTGGTGGATACATGTTTTTAACGTGTCAGTTCTTTTGAGTGACTAGCATCACAGCTCAGTTGGTACTGGCTCTGCCTTCGGCGCTGCAGGTTGTGGGTTCGATCCCTACCTAGGGCTAACATTTGTGTAACACCGCGATGTTCAGTGTTTATTCTGTGTCCGGGTGTTATTATGTACATATATTCTATGTAGGTGTTTATAAAAAAAAGTAAGTATGTTATTAATCTATCAGGGGTCTTAGAGCTTTCAACCTAACCTAACTAATGTACAAAATGTGGTCAAGTACCAAATATCATGTTTGGACGTGCCTCTGACTACCCTCTTTAGATAAGTATTCTCAAAGATCTAAGTAACTAAAGATCCTGGAATCTGAGTCTTAGAATGAGTCGCGATCATGTTTTTTTTAAGATCTAAGTAACTAGAGATCTGAGGAGATATCTACCGAGCTTGGGGATTCAGTCGTGATCAGGGGCCTTACCACGAATTCATAATACATTACCGAATTAGTATTACATTGTTATTTCGGCTTATTCCCAAAGTACTCCACGTTTTAGTTTCAAAGTACTCCAAGAAATATTCTCAAACTACTCCACGAATAAAATATTGTTTTTTTAGTTTAATTCGACTCCACCCTACTGGTGTCCAAAAATAATTATCTCATACATTCGTTCTCAAACTACTCCAAACATTTAATATTTAGTCTTTAGCATACTGATTTATTTCGCATTTTACTCCACAAGGTAACTGACGTACATTCAGCTTAAGAAATGCATATTTTAATAGTACAATAAACATATTTTTCTTCTCTATTATTTTTCGCCTAATTTGTTTTTTGTTTCGTACATAGTATCTATCTTTTTGGCAATAGCAATTATGCACTATGTGTGAATTGTGATTTGGATTTTTTTTAAAGACCAGGACATCAGAAACGTTGCACAGGTTTTTTTTTTACTTGCTTATATCAAAATACTTCTGCGATACTTTTGATTTCCTGGTACTTTCTTCAAAACATTTTATCTGTTGTCGTCATTAAGGACAAATCATGTTTTCGAAATAATGTTGCGAAAATGGCTTTGCTAAATTATCTAAAAGACATAAATAATTAATTCATCCTTCATGACAAATGGATAAATAATAATGTTTGAAGTACCAGGACATCATAAGTATTGCAGAGGTATTTTCATTTTGTACCTAATTTTGTTACAGAAATACTGTGACAGACTGTACTCCTTCATCTCATGGAGTAGAATGAAACATTATTTTGTTTCGATGTTTTGAATGGAGTAGTCTTAAAACTTAAACGCACTATTTTTATTTTACCTTTTTTTAATAATAATTCTTTGGAGTAGATTGGGAACTAATGTTCGAGATTCTTATCTTTTTTGAACAAAAGAATGGAGTACTTTGGGAATAAGCCGTTATTTCGTACCATGACCTATGCAAATTGTATGGAAGTAGTGACGTTTCTATAATAGAATCGTTACGGAATCGTTCTGGAAGACTTCGTGGAAGGGCCCCAAGGGCCTTACCACGAAGTCTTCCAGAACGATTTCGTTTTAGAAACGTCACATTTGAAGCTTGAAGTAACACTATTCAATACAATTTGCATAGGTCCCCAAGCTTTGACAGTAATTACAGTCTTAAAAATGTTTAGCCTGGCGATTAGTCGTGATCATGATTTTTTTTTATTTAAAAATGAGATTTTGCTTCGCAGGTCTTCGCAAAGTGAAGAACCAACTGCTCCAGACGTTGGCGAGATGCGACCAGCCGAAGTGCATCGCGCTGCAGAACAAGTACAAGATAGGCCAGCTCGACACCGAGATACACTACAGCCAGGTAACCGACGTCAACTGGCAGTACAGTTGGCCCAACGATTCGAGGCATTCGTGAAGTTAGCCGCAGAGCGCTGCGCAGTATCGCAGTATATATTTTTTTGTCATTTTCCATAGCCTATGGCACTTTTGAGACCAAGAATCCAACAATACCTTATGCCAAAATCTGTCCAGCCGTTAGGGCTACAGCGACAGCCTAAAAAATCCCATTACTTATTACACATTCATCATCATCATTGGCCTGTTTACATTTAATAAAGATGATTTAGGTGACGTCAGGTTACAGAACAATTCACATATTACACATTATTGTATATATATTATTCTCCTATATTTTACTTATTTTTATAATTTTGTGTAATTTCACGCGAACTCTAATGGATCAGATGCTGGATAAATATTTCCCAACGGTAAGTTACTTAATCTCAGTTAGTGAACAGTAATTTCGTCCATGTTATCATAATCTTCGGTAGTATAGTGGTAAGTATCCCCGCCTGTCACGCGGGAGACCGGGGTTCGATTCCCCGCCGGAGAGAAACACTTTTTGCGTGTTTATCTTTTAGTTTTCTAGGTTTATATTCAGTACTGTGAGACCGAAGTCAATACTATAGTTTTATTTCGTTTACAAGATGTTTTAATGTCATATTGAGAGGTAGAGATGCTAAATTGCTATCTTTAAAATTTACGGATACTACTTGAAACTTAATCGCAATATTGTACTAAGTATACGAGTATTACAAGTATAACAAAAGAAAAATCGTCCTCGATTTTTTTTTTAAATATCGTGATTCCAAGAAATGGCGATTTTGACCTAAAAATATCGCGAGTAAGAAATGGCGTTTTCGGCGTATATTCGTCTGTTGATAAGATAACGGATGATAGAGGGAAATGGAGAATGATTATTATTAGGATTTATTTTTATTTTATTTATTTACAACCTTCAACCCTATCTTCACAGGATAACCGAATACGATAGAGAGAGTATTTACCTCCACATTTAATAATAAGTACCTGGGTGACCGAGCTTTGCTCGGTTTTTTTTTTGGTAAATCTTGTTTTTTGGAAAATGAAACCTAGCTAGATCGATTTATCGCCCCCGAAACTCGGAATCTCCAAACGGCTCCAGCGATTTTCATGAAATTTAGTATGCAGGGGATACTAAATTTCATGAAAATCGCTGGAGCCATATATATATATACAAGAATTGCTCGTTTAAAGGTATAAGATAATAAAACAAAAACAATACGAGTAATAAAAAACTATGATTGTGATTCTAAAATATACATTAAGCTTTTATTAATTCGCTCAAAGAACATTTAAATAAATCGATACTCTCCGCTATTAGATTCAGTGTGTGCCATGTTGTGCCGACCCCACATAGCGTGGGACAAGGGCAGAGAGAAGAAGCCGAGAACCTTTCTTTTTAATTCGTCGGTTGATAACAAAGTAATCCTTAACCTTCCTCTTTATATTGCCGTCGGTTGATAACATAGTCGTTCGCCAGATGCCGGACGTGTCGGACCTGCTGAACAACGTGACGTCGCTGCTGAACAGCAACATCAAGGAGGAGGTGGGAGCGGGACAGCAGGTGTTCCGCGACATCCAGCTCGGCATCCAGCGCTCCGTGCAGAAGCACATCCCGACCGTGCAGGCCGCGCTGCGGACCACGGGTGAGCACCACTACTGACACTAGGCGCGATTAAACTTTTAAGAATACTAACCTAACGACCCTCAGACGACCTCAGTGGCGCAGCGGGCAAGAGTCCGCCTGCGACACAAGAGGTTGCGGGTTCGATTCCCGCCTCGGAACAAATTTGTGTACGATCTGCAGAAATTTGTTCCGTTGGTCTGGGTGTGTACCTATGTATAATAAAAAAATATCTATCTATGTACCTATATCATGTATTAAATATATCAGTTATCTAGTACCCATAACACAAGCTTTGAGTAGCTTACTTTGGGGCTAGATGATGCTGTGTAGATTGTCCAGCATTATTTATTTATTTATTATTATTAAACCTAAGACACACACTTTCGAATTTCTGGTTCTAAGGTAGCCCTGTTTCTTAAGAGTGATGTAATTCTAGAAATCAGGTGAATAGTCATGCAAGTCGTTCTGGAATGTTCTATAACTCACGCGAACAGTGATATAGTTCTAGAATCCTACTAATATTATAAACGCGAAAGTTTGTAAGAATGTGTGGATGTATGGATGTCAGGATGTCTGGATGTATGTTTGTTACTCTTTCACGTTGAAACGGCTGAACAGTTCTGGATGAAATTTGGCACAGATATAGATAATAGTCTGGAATAGCACATAGGCTATTAAATCCCGAAAAAATGTACGGTTCCCGTGGGATACATTAATTTTTGTTTTACAAGGTACCACGCGGGCGTGAGCGGAAGCTAGTGTTCTTTATGTCATAAGTAAGGCGAACAGTGATCTAACTCTAGAATGTTCTAAATTTCTCTAGGCGAGCGGCTCGAGGAGGTCGCTAACGAGATCACGTGGCTGTCCGGCAACGTGAGCGAGACGGTGGGCGCGGAGACAGTGTACGCCGACGAGATCCAGCGCGGCTACCTGCGCTACGGGCCCTACCGCCGATACGTGGGCCTGGGCGCCGCCATCGCGCCCTTGCTGGTAACCTATACTTTATTATAACGGTACATATATTTTCAAGCGCCGGTAAGCGCTTATGAGTTTCCAGCTTTCTTTCTGTATATGGCCTAAGGGTCCCTGAATTCAGGGTAGTGTAATAAGTGCTTAACCGCCGACGCAAAAGGGGGTGCAATAAGTTTGACTTGGGTGTGTGTGTGTGGCATCGTAGCTCACGAACGCATGAACCGATGTACGGAATAGTAACTACTTTGCAAAATGTGAGCATGTGCCATGTCATTTTCGGACGTGCCTCTGACTACCCTTTTTAGATAGGTCTTAAAGGTCTGAGGAGATGTCTACCGAGCCTGGGGATTACACTCGTGATGATGTTTTTTTTCCCAAATATCTGTACAACCCCTTCACTGAATAAGCTCATATAGTTCCCAACAAATCTACGTAGCAGAATCTCTAGACCTTCCAAGTTTCATGCAGATTGGACTAACAGTTCTTAAGTTGTGCTCCAACAAACATACAACTCCAAATCGCCCTACTTACCACTGAAATCAATCAGAAATTGTTTTGCGAGTCGCTTTGCTTCGCCCTATAACTGCCAAACGTAGAAAATACAGTATCCATCTTGGCTCGCTTCGCTCTCCAGTGTTTTCAGTAATAATTTAGGCTATTAATTAATATATAATATACTAGCTACCGTTCGCGGCTTTGCTCGCGAGGTACCTACATAAAATATAGCCTATATTACTCAGATATAACGTAGTATTCTAACGGTGAAATAATTTTTGAAATCGGACCAGTATTTTTTGAGTTTATTCGTTACAAACAAAAATACAAACCTTTCCTCTTTATTATATTACTAGCTTCCGCCCACGGCTTCGCCCGCGTGGTACCTTGAAAATCAAAATCCTTTCTTAGCGGATGCCTACGTCATAACATCTACCTGCATGCCAAATTTCAGCCCGATCCGTCCAGTGGTCTGGGCTGTGCGTTGATAGATCACTGTCAGTCAGTCAGTCAGTCAGTCACCTTTGAGTTATATATATTTAGATATATTAAATATACTGTGTACAGATATGTTGCCTGATGACGTGGGGGCTGGTGTGCGGCGTGTGCGGCAAGCGTCCCGACGTCTACGGCGCTTCCGACTGCTGCAACAAGGGCGCCGGCTCGCTTTGTATGATCAGGTAATTGTCATCTACCCGCTATTTCTTTATTTTTATTTATTTCCTAGTTGATACCCGCGACTGATCGATTTGCGAAAGGCTGCAGGTGGAGGCTGGATGCGTCGAGCTGAGGACAGGGCGCAATGGCGCTCATTAGGAGAGGCCTATGTCCAGCAGTGGACTGCTATAGGCTAATGATAATTTTTATTAGTAAATATCAAAAGTACAAACACGGCTTCTCAACAATTTTAATATATAACTAGGTGATTGCCCGCGACTTCGTCCGCGTTTCATGTTTTGTATAAAACAAAGAAAACAAATCAAAAACCAAGAAAACCGTTCTGAAGTTATAAGTGTTCGAACCAACCCGTCTTTTTCTAAGTACATACATACATGCATAAAATCACGCCTGTTTCCCGACGGGGTAGGCAGAGACCACGGATCTCCACTTGCTACGATCCTGACATACTTCTTTTGCTTCATTCACTCTCATTAAATTCTTAATACATGCGCGTCGGTTTAGGGTACTCTGGACCTGGCCTTTATCTACAACGTGCCCAATTTGATCGAGGTACCTACGTACGCCGAGGTCTTCCCCTTCCAACTGTCCCATTCACACTCTCCTTATACAACTGTTTCGTCAATCTCCTTTCATCCATTCTTTCTACATGCCCAAACCATCTTAACATACCCTTCTCAATTTTCATCACTACGTCTTCTTTCACTCCACAACGTTCTCTTATCACGCTGTTCTTCGCTCTATCATTCAAAGTTAAACCACACATACTTCTTAGAGCTCTCATTTCCACTGCATTTATTCTACTTTGATGCTTCTTCTGCCATACCCAACTTTCGCTACCATACATCAATGTCGGCACTAACACTCCAAAGTGCACAGCCAGACCTACCTTTTTGGACATGATCCGACTGCTCATAAATGTGTGAAGTGCCTTAATCACACTATTTCCAGCATTCACTTTCCTTTCTCGTCATCATGTTTTCCATCTCTTTTAAACAGCGTACCCAAATATATCACTTGTTCCACTCTTTTTTCTTCTTTTTTCTATGTAGTGTATTTAAACCAATAGTGTCCATTTATTTTGTAATTCATGTACTTATCTAATTTTGTTTCAAACTACTGTCACACCTTTAAATATGTGTTCGTTTATTTTGCATTTTAAGTATTAAAACCGAGTTCTCGTCAAAAGAACTTTGACACCCCATTTAACCCTTTTTGAAGAGTTATTTTGAAAAATCCAGAAATATGTATCCATTTATTTTGCCTATTAAGTATTTAAACCGAGTTTCAAACAAATCACACCACTCGTTGAAAAAACTTTGACACCCCATTTAACACTTTTTGAAAGGTTATTTTGAAAAATCTAGATACACGTTTTAAATTATTTTGCATTTAAAGTATCCAAAAATCTCGACACACGTATATATTTGTTTTGTATTTACATAACACACACAAAGTTTCATGAAAATCGTACAGCGCGTTAAAAAGTTTCATACAACCGTTTTTAGCCCTTTTCACCCCCTTAAAAGTGGAATTTCCAAAAATCCCGTCTTATTGCTCGCCTACACACCAAGATGAACATACCCTCCAAATCTCAAGTCTGTACGACCGGTGGTTTGGACTGTGCGTTGTATCTATTCAAATCAGTCAGGACTTATCCTTTTATATAGTAGACTAGCTGTCCCGCCCACGACTTCGTTCACTTAAAGTATTTAAACTGAGTTTCCAACACATCACACAACTCATAAAAATCCCATACTAACTTTGACACCCCATTTTACCCCTTTTGAAGGTTATATTGAAAAATCCTGAGTGAAAAAACACGTGTCCATTCGTTTTGCATTTACAGTACACAAATAAAGTTTCAAACCAATCGCATCACCCGTTAAAAAGTTCCCATACAAACATTGACCCCACATTTGACCCTTTTTTGATGGTTATATTGAAAAATCCTGAAACACGTGTCCATTCATTTTGCATTTACAGTGCACAAACAAAGTTTCATGAAAATCGCTCCACTCGTTAAAAAGTTTCATACTAACGTTTTCACCCTTTTTCACCCCCTTAGAGGTGGAATTTCCGAAAATCCCGCCTTAGTGGGTGGTTTTGTTATAAAAGGAAGCCACTTTCCAAATTTCAGCTTTCTATCTTCAGCGGTTTCGGCTCGGCGATGATCAATCAGTCAGTCAGTCAGTCAGTCAGTCAGTCAGTCAGTCAGGTTAAGCTCTTATATAGATATAGATAACACACAGAACAAACATCTGAGTTCATCACAAAAATGTTTATCCTGGGGGATCGAACCCACAACCTGCAGCGCAGAAGGCAGAGCTACTACCAACTGAGCTATGAGGCGCGTCATGCTTATGTGTAATTTTTGGTTCGCAGTGGTATCGCCGTGATCTTCCTCGTGGGTGGTGCCTTGTCGCTGGTCGTAGCCGCTTACTTCGTGGTGGGAGTGGGGTCACAGCGGTTCTTTTGCGATCCACTCACGTGAGTACCTGTACCTACTTACTGTTACCTTCTCCAGCCAGTAAAAAGGAGTTACGATTTTTTATTGGCATACTAGCTGATCCGTAGACTTGTTCTGTATTTTCAATAAACCCCACGAAAAATAGCAACTTTTCTAAACTTTTCTTTTTATTCTGTCTCGAATATACCGTATCCGGACTATTATGACATTAAAAAAAATATTGGCATACTAGCTGACTAGATAAACTTGTCCTGTGAAAACAATAAATCCCACGGAAAATAGCAGATTTTCTTCATTTTTCAAATTTTTGTCCCAAATATACCGTATTCGGACTAAAATCTAAAGATCTGGGATTTCTGCTAACTTGAGGTTTATTTTTTTTGTATATTTCAGCGAGCCGCGCGGCAACCGCCTGTTCAATGACCTGGACAAGTTCACTGACCTGGAAAAAGCGATATTCAACGAGCGAACCGAGTCGGGATTCAACCTGTCTTCCGTGCTGATCGACTGGCACTCCAACCAAACCCTCTACAAAGTATGTATCACTGGCTTCCGCCCGCGTGTTACCTTGAAAAACAAAAACAAATCTTTCCCACGGGAACCGTACATTTTTTCGGGATAAAAAGTAGCCTATGTGCTATTCCAGACTATAATGTATATCTGTGCCAAATTTCATGTAGAACCGTTTAGCCGTTTCAGCGTGAAAGAGTAACAAACATACATTCACATACAGACGACGTCAGTGGCGCAGCGGGCGAGTGTCCGCCTGCGACGCAAGAGGTTGCGGGTTCGATTCCCGCCGCGGAACAAATTTGTGTACGATCTGCAGAAATTTGTTCCGTTGGTCTATCTATCTGTGTAGGTATATAATGATATTAAATAATATCAGTTATCTAGTACCCATAACACAAGCTTTAAGTAGCTTACTTTGGGGCTAGATGATGCTGTGTCGATTGTCCAGCATTATTTATTTATTTATTTATTTATTTATTTATTTATTTACATCCATACATTCTTACAAACTTACGCGTTTACAATATTAGTAGGATTATTACGATAACAAACAATAAGTAATACATAAAGGTGCGTGCAAGCATCAATAACTTACAGAAAATATGATTGTGTCGGTAAATATTAAAATGAATACATTTTTTTTACGAAGTAACTTAAATTTCCCCCAGAGCTTACAACTACACCGCCTATACAACCTCGAGGCGTTCCGTACTGAGATCTCCGGCGAGATCTCGTCCCGGGTGGCAAGCCTGCGGCCCGCTTTCCCTCACTCCGGCGCCACCATACTCAAGGGCTCGGCGAAGGAGAAGCTGACACAGCTCGCCGCCACGGGCCTCTCGGACTTTGACTTTGACAAGATATTACATGCGGTGAGTTGCGTTTGATACTTCATATCACACGTCAGTTTTACTATTGTACATTTTACACTTAATCACACGTCAGTTTTACCATTAGGCATTCATTACATGTTTGATCAGACGTCAGTTTTATCATCAAGCATATATTTAACACTTAATCACCAGTCAGTTTTACCATTAGAATTATATTACACATTTAATCAGACGTCAGTTTTATCAATAGGCATATATTCAACACTAACACGTCAGTTTTAGTATTAGGCATTCATTCAACACTTAATAACACGTCAGTTTTACCATTACGCATATATTCAACACTTATTCACACGTCACTTTTGCTATTATGCATGTATTCAACACTTAATCACACGTCAGTTTTACCATTAATTATTCAACACTTATTCACACGTCAGTTTTGCTATTAGGCATGTATTCAACACTTAATCACACGTCAGTTTTGATATTAGGCATAAATGATACACAATCATATGTCAGTGTAACTATCAGTCGAACATAATATTGAATATATTATGTTCGAATATAGACCTAAACGAGGCCCTAGTCCAACAAAAGACAATCAATAGACCTAAACGAGGCCCTAGCTAGTCCAACAAAAGACAATCAGTAGACATTAGCGAGGCCCTAGTCCAACATAAGACAATCAGTAGACATTAGCGAGGCCCTAGTCCAACATAAGACAAATACCTAGACATAAGCGAGGCCCTAGTCCAACATAAGACAAATACCTAGACATAAACGAGGCCCTAGTCCAACAAAAGACAATCAGTAGACATTAGCGAGGCCCTAGTCCAACATAAGACAAATACCTAGACATAAGCGAGGCCCTAGTCCAACATAAGACAAATACCTAGACATAAACGAGGCCCTAGTCCAACAAAAGACAATCAGTAGACATTAGCGAGGCCCTAGTCCAACATAAGACAATCAGTAGACATTAGCGAGGCCCTAGTCCAACATAAGACAATCAGTAGACATTAGAGGCCCTAGTACAACATAAGACAAATACCTAGACATAAGCGAGGCCCTAGTCCTACATAAGACAGTGGTGATTGATGACCCCGCAGCTGGAGACCAACATGACGTCGCTGGCGCTGGACTCGCTGGCGCGGCAGCTGAACAGCACGGCGCACTCGCTGGGCGCGCCCGCCTACAGCGCCGAGCGCGCCGGCCTGCTGCACGCCGCCGCCGCGCTCTCCGACCTGCTGCGCACCACGCTGCGGCCCATGCAGCGGCACACCGCCGACCTCAACGTGAGTACAGCACGCCGACCTCAACGTGAGTACAGCACGCCGACCTCAACGTGAGTACAGCACGCCGACCTCAACGTGAGTACAGCACGCCGGATGTGGCGCAACCGGAGGGATTCTTCACTTTGTGGCGCAGCGGGCGAAGGTCAGCCTGAGACGCAGAAGGTTGCGGGTTCGATTCCCGCTGCGGGACAAATGTTTGCATTATTTGCAGATATTTGTCTCAGGTCTGGTGTTTTCTATGTATATTTTATAATATTTCTCTTGGACCTTACTACAAGCTCTTTGGACAGTACCAAAGTAATATTACTTTGATATTTCGTACCGTAACCTTTAAAAAATTTATTGAATTAGTGTTATTTCAAACTTAAACATGACGTTACTGAAACAAGCCGGCAAGGCAAAAAAGCGTACCATCGCTTCAATTTATTATAACGATATGATTATGTTGCAGGAAACCGCCCTCCGGCTCCGCGACGAGCTGCGCTTCAACCACACCTCGCTGAAGAGCGCCATCGAGTACCTGATGCACGAGGCCACGGAGGCCGAGGCCTTCCTCAACAAGCAGGGCCCCGAGCGGCTGCAAAACGTGAGCTCACGCCCCGCCGTTAGGTTCAATATTCAACAACAGTTTCCGCCAGGGGCGCTGTAGGTAAACGCATTATACATCTTTCCAACGTCCGCTATCGGCCCACCAGATGACGCGCGAGTTCGCGTCCGTGATCGAGGTGCGCCTCAACGAGTACCTGGACCGCGTGGTGTGGGCGGCGCGCCACCAGGTGGGCCGCTGCGCGCCCGTGTCCGGCGCCTTCAACGCCACGCGCGACGCCGTCTGCAACAAGATACTGATGCCCACGGTCAGTATAGCTAACTGCTGTTACTATACACTGTGAAATTGTAATGATTGTTTTCCCGCAGCGAAATGGTTTTGTCTTGGTAATACAATCTATACCTATATAAGAGCTTAACCTGACTGACTGACTGACTGACTGACTGACTGACTGACTGATTGATTATCGCCGAGCCGAAACCGCTGAAGATAGAAAGCTGAAATTTAGAAGGTGGCTTCCTTTTATAACAAAACCACCCACTAAGGCAGGATTTTTGAAATTCCACCTCTAAGGGGATGAAAAAGGGTGAAAACGTTAGTATGAAACTTTTTAACGCATGGAGCGATTTTCATGAAACTTTGTTTATACACTGTAAATACAAAATAAATGAATACGTGTTTCAGGATTTTTCAATATAATCTTCAAAAAGGGGTCAAATGTGGGGTCAATGTTTGTATGGGAACTTTTTAACGGGTAGTGCGATTGGTCTGAAACTTTGTTTGTGTACTTTAAATGCAAAATAAATGGACACCTGTTTCAGGATTTTTCAATATAACTCTTAAAAAGGGGTCAAATGGGGGGTCAATGTTAGTATGGGATTTTTTTAATGGGTGGTGCGATTAGTTTGAAACTTTGTTTGTGTACTGTAAATGCAAAATAAATGAATACCTGTTTCAGGATTTTTCAATAAATCTTAAAAAAGGGGTCAAATGTGGGGTCAATGTTTGTATGGGAACGTTTTAACGGGTGGTGCGATTGGTTTGAAACTTTGTTTGTGTACTGTAAATGCAAAATAAATGGACACCTGTTTCAGGATTTTTCAATATAACATTCAAAAAGGGGTAAAATGGGGTGTCAAAGTAGTATGGGATTTTTATGAGTTGCGTGATGTGTTTAAAACTCAGTTTAGATATTTTATGTGAACGAAGTCGCGGGCGTGACAGCTAGTCGTTGTATAAACAAATTAAATATTAGAGACAAAAAATACAGATATACCATTGTGAAAATTTAATTCGAAAGCGACCACGAACCAATAGTAATTCATCCCGATACCTACGCGAAGGCGGCCGGCGGCGCGTGCGATTCGAATAGTACCTACAAGTTACGTCTAATGTTACTATCGTTCGTCACGTTTTCGAGTTGATGAATATTAATATAAATTATTTTAAAACAAAAACATCTTTATTTTTTTACTTTTAGTCAACTCGTATGTTTCGAAAGTACTCCTTATGGCAAGTTGTTCTGCCGCAGGAAAACAAGAACGCATTGTGAATTAGTCGGGAGTGTTCTTAGCTATGTTTGATGGAAATCGGTCCAAGATGGCCGCCGCCACAAAATGGTGGATAACATAATTTTTCACAATTCCTTCAATATAGATTTATGAAGTAAAAGGGCTTGAGTTGAGAATACTATACACTGTGAAAATTTCAAATCTAAGATGGCCGCCTCCACAAAATGGCTGGCAATTAGTGTCGTGGGTTTTTAAAAGTTTTATTTATGCACGTTACTATGACATCTGTCAAAATTGTTACTCATGGTACCAAATTCTAAGCAAATTAATGAAGCGCAAACTGCAGTCGCTGTAGTACGCTGTGACGTAGGATAGTTAGCTACGTGACGTTTTAGTACCCAACTATCCGCTGTAGGTCTACCATGAGTTTTCACAATATACACTCGCTAGCGACTAGTTAAAAAAAAATATGTTAACTTGCCTACAGCGCCTCTAGCGGATAGTTGGGTACTATAACCTCACGTAGCTAACTATCCTACGTCACAGCGTACTACAGCGACTGTAGTTTGCGCTCATTAATTTGCTTAGAATTTGGTACCATGAGTAACAGTTTTGACAAATGTCATAGTAGCGTACTATTACTACTGTAGTAACGTCAACCAATCTAAATGTGACAACTTATTGTAGACGTACTGTACAAGTTTTCATACAATTTTTAACTACAGTCGCTAGCGAGTTTAGTGGACGAAAACTCATGGTAGACCTACTGACTGCCAATGTGACTACTTTCAGAACGGTTTCTGGATGGCTCTCGCTTGGTGCGTGATTCTATTTCTGCCGATACTCATAGTGTCGCAACGCCTCGCCCGCCTCTACCTTCACCTGGACCCCTACCCCGGACCGCTGGTTGAAGCGTGAGTACTTCGCTATCTCTCTCTCTCTCGCCGGAGACTCCTCGGAGTATCATAGCTGTCCCTTTCTAAAAGGTTACGCTATTATATTAACAAGGAAACCTGGCCTTCGATTTATTTCTATGTACGTATCTAGCGTGAATAATGATTATACTTTAAGACTATTCTAGAACTATACTAATAGTTACTCAAGCATTCATTTGTCCATGAAACGGTCAATGGCCATTGTCAATATTAACTTTATTGAAAGTGTCTAACGTGGGTCAAATTGAAGGTGTATCAATCGCTAAACTGTGTTGAGAAAAGAATTTTTACCTACGTTTATTTCCATCAATATTGTTTAGTATCATTTGCCATTCAACTTTATTATTTTTATCAATTAATGCAATAGAATAAACGACCATTTTATTGCATATGGGTGTAATGTCAATCGCGTAAATATTGACAGTTGCAATTAATAGTTTTGAGGACCCTTTATCGAAAAATTCATGCTCAAATCTAAATTAAATGTCGAAACTAGTTCTAGAATACTGTTAACGTAATAATAATCTTTTCGGCCATGAACTCAAGGTTCATTATTGTGTCGCTTTTTAAGGACGATATTCATTATTCGCGCAATGGTACTACTAAAATCAAATGTCAAAGTCAAATGAAGTGAAAACCACATACCTTATATGTTAATTATAACCTTCATTCGACTAAAAAATATATAAAAATGATTGAATCTGATACCTACATCAATCCATAGTGAGATAAATTTTCCCTTAATATGAAACAAATAAAAAATTAGAACGAGACAGCATACAGAATGGGAATTAACATATTATTATTAGCTATTCATATTAGTACGAGTAATTGTATAAATAAAGGTACAGAATCAATGATTTTAATATGCCACTTTGTTCGTACTTTCAATGATTCTCTCTATTACAATGTGGTCACAAACTTGATCATTATCAGGTCATTTCATCGATCATCTCCATTTTGAAAACTGTTTGCAGTTTCATTTTCAAATAAGGATTTATTTAGAAGAATTCAGTATTTTCAATTTTAGAAAAAAAACTAGTCTGCAAAATTCTATGAAAGCAATTAATTCTCCGAAGTCCTAGAAAATCATTAAAAACTAAGTTGTGTTTTTGTCGTTTGGAACTTCCTCTTTTCTGTAAACAATTTGGGGAATTTCCTTAAAAACTGTTATGGAATGAGTCAAAAAAGACATAAACTGACCTTTTCAATTTAAAAATTGTTTAAATTAGTCATAATATGACCAATAAAGGTTCAGTGAAATAGAATGTATTTTTACGCCATCTGTATTTTGTTACTCGTAAACTGCAGACAGTTCATTTAATTTTCTTAATATTTCGTTTGTTTCGTTCTTTTGATTTTTGACTAATTTAATTTTGATTTCGTCGTATGATTTTGGTATGTTAACATTTTGTTCTTGTCTGAGTTTGGGTTTGTTGTGCATCCCTCATGTCCCCCCCTCCCCTCCCGTATGTAGTGGAACCTTGTCGAACCAACGCGAACGCCGCAGCGGACCGGACTCACCTACCAGTTTGTGACGGTTAAAAACGATATTGGATCGTGAGATTTCCTATAATTGGCAGGAAAATGAAATTGGCATGAAGATAATCTACTTAAAATTCTGAAATCATGATCCAATTTCAAGTGGAATGAATTTTAAATTTTCGTATAGGCTGACATTGTTCGATGTGAGTGGCAAGTAGTTGAAGAGCTAGCGCTACGCTTTGTACCTACATTACATTGATTTATATCTTACACATACAAAGTTACTGTGAATTTATCAAAATAAACGAAAGACAAGATTGATCCTTAGATTTAATTTTTATTTTTTGTTATTGGTTCGATCACGTCATCGCCATCCCGCGTTTTATTTTTCAAAATTCATCGATTTCCTCCCTATTCGAAGAAAGCATAGAATTATAAGTTTGTTTAGTTCTAATTTGGGCGGGTGTGTTGGCAGCGAGTATGAGCCGATGTGCCAGAGGCGCGGCTGGTGGCGATGACACAACGCCTCGTCCGGTAACACTCACACATACCAACTGACGTACCCATATCGATACAACACTCAAAAAAAAATAACAAAAAAAATCAAACTATTAAAAAAATAAACATTTTGTCATGTCATATTAATGGCATATGCATAGCGGATATCGGTACGGCAGTTCGAGATTATGTATAGTTCGTGGCGTGAGCTCTTCGACTATAGCGGCTTGCACGACGTCATATGTATAGTCCTTAGTTCTGTTTTGTTTTTTGGACCATATTATTGTCCATAAAAAATATAAAGATTCCTAAAATTACATTTTTAATATTAAAATGTTCCAATAAAACAAAATGGATGGAGCTCCGTGTATTGTTGAGACTATAGGGCATGCCTGCTGTTACATTGCTTGCGGCCCGGTTCGTTTCTAATTACTTCTAGAACCTGCAGTGTATCTTTACATTTACATATAATTTGCCATTATTCCT
Source organism: Cosmorhoe ocellata (assembly GCA_963675405.1). Lineage (NCBI taxonomy): Eukaryota > Metazoa > Arthropoda > Insecta > Lepidoptera > Geometridae > Cosmorhoe > Cosmorhoe ocellata. Next base: position 534,681 of record OY776254.1, on the reverse strand, counting down.
GAGTGTTTTTATCAGTTTTTTTCATTTGATCCGTTTCTCATCATCACACGTCACCTCGATAGAATATAACTTGTAATCCTAAGAAATCTAGCATTAGTAGTTTTCTTGACTAAGTAGTTGTACTTCAATCTTTCTCTATAGAAAGTTATTCTAGTTGTTAGTCTGTTGAATCAGTCTTCTGAGACTTTTAAAGGGGTTTAAAACCTTTTTTTAAGGAAATGTGATACTTTTAACCCTTCCTCCCCTCAAGAAATGGTAGGAAATCTAAATTTGACGTTCGAGTTTTTCATTTTGTTGTGTAAGCGGTGCCTTGCAATGTCTATTATGATCCCAAATATCGGCTTAAACCATCCGGAGTACACAGAGCACCAAAGCACAATAGTCTTTATAACTATGGTAAATAAAGTACAAAATAGCACTTAGAAAATGGTGCTCTATGTACGTACGGGCACAATATATAATCAAGCAGTAAGGATGATAGGGAAATGGCAGATTTCAACCCGGTCTCGCATTGTTTAGTTAGAGCCTTTGAAAACTGTTTTTTTCGTTAATTTTCGTTTACAGACTTCCGTTCTTTTACTTCAAGAAAAAAAGTTTTATTAACAAATTAAACACAGTCTCTCGATTTTAGACACTAAAAAGTTACTGTCAACGGAGGTGTATCTACTGCTTGATATTATACTGTGCCTGGGTGCGTCCCCCTCCCCCTCCCCGTGTGTCGCGACGATGACTGACGTCACGTCTGTTGTCTGTTGCAGCGAGTATTTGTATGACGCGTACGCGGACCGCGATAATGTACCCCTTGCCAAGTAAGTGCCCTCAGGACACCCCTTAGCCTACCCTAGCCTATTCGCAACGCATGGCTTTCTTTAAAGCAAAAAACAAGTGTGCATCTACCTTTACAACGCTGCTAACCAATAAGCGCTCAGCGGCGACTTTGATGAGTGTAAAGCTGGGTGTACACTGGACCCAGTTTCCAGAGAACGTAAAATTAGAAAGTGAATAGATTGTGATGCTGATTTTAGTGGACACTGGGTCATATGCATGTTTTTTTTCAGCTTTTTATATTCCTTTTCTATGGTGTAAGGACTAGTTTCTAACAAAACAGTGAGTTTACAGCATGGTTGTAAAATAAAATCCACTTATACTAAGTACTGAGCATGTACTGTGTAATTCCCGCATGGAGTTTTTTAATTTAATTTTTAGTTTATTATTTTATTTATTTCTGTTCGTTAACAACTGTAGGGACCACATTCCATTGGATAGATTCAATATTGTATAGTTTACTGGTGAGGGTTTGACGAATGAGCGCTCGAGATTGATTTATTGACAGTTGTGATGCGACCAATGGGGAACGAACCTGTGTGGACGCAAAAAAAATAAACACAAATAAAATTTCGTATTTATAATAGTAGGATAACTTGGACGTTATCAAAACTAAGATATAACAGAATCACAAATATCAGGGGTTGACTTGGATCCTTTAAGAGGTCATCTGACGTCCCCCCACCCCTGGACGCGCAATAAAAGTTCAACAAACTCCAATATAAAAAAAAGGACAAAATTACCCCGATCCCATCACAAGACTGTCATTAAATAATCTCCCGGCGCCGACAACCAACCACTGCCCACCGTAGCGGCTCCAAACGAAGTACGCTCGACATCGAGGGGAAGATAGCGGAGTGGCGCGAGCGCAGCGTGCCCCTCCCCTCCGCGCCGCCCGCGCCGCCCGCCGGCTCGCGCCTGCTGCTGGACGGCGACGACGTGGTGTGCCGCCTGCTGCCGCCCGCCGCGCTCATCGACGACCTCAAGACGCGCCTCGACGCCAAGGACGAGGACAACGAGTCGGGGATCCACGAGTCCGAGTAACTGAAAGTTGCCGGTTTAGTTGCGATAGATGGCGCTAAAATGAACTTGCTAAACTGACGTAACTGGGAGTTGAGGTCGGGGTTATTTTGACTAAAGGTATTATACGAGTTGTCAGCGGGTGACATAAGGCAGCAGCGGACGACGTGTCGCAGCGACACTACTGGTTTCTATGTATTTCTATGAAATTCCTTCCGTAGTTAGCGACACGAAGCTAGCGACGCATTTCATAGAAATACATAGAAACCAGTAGTGTCGCTGCGACACGTCGTCCGCTGCTGCCTCATGTCGCTCGCTGTCAACTCGTACCTTAGGGCGGCATCTCGATCATGGCATTCTTTGCTAGTTTGAATTATGTGAAAACAGATGGCGTTGTCATTTGACTGTTTCAGAGATAACCTTAGTCGAAATTGCCCCAGATGAATTTTCGATCATTTTAAACGAAAGTGTTGATTCTGCTAATCGTTAGTATCTGTATTATTGAACGCTAAAATTTATAAAATGTTTTTTGTGATCGTATATTTACGACTTAGAATTCTGAATGGTTTTTTAGGTTTAATATTAATATAGGAATGTGTTTGACTAATTTTAAAAATTTGATCTAGTTTTTGTGCGTTGGAGTGTTACGAGATGTCCACGAATGACTATAAAGTTTTGAACGACCAATTTATACTAGGTGGAATGTAGTTTGGTTCGAATGTCTTCCAGCGTTGTATGCGTGTGTAAAGGCCAGCACACACTGAAGTACAGCATGTTAGGGTGAGAAACACTCGAGCAAAACTGCGCCTTTGTTTTTAATCATATTTTTTTATAAACAACTGAATATTAAGCTACCCTGATTTTAGGTACAAGTAGCTTAATTTAAACTCAAAACATTTACGTCTAATTTTTGGTAATTGAAGCCAATATCATTGTTAGCGCGTGGCCAGTTTGAAATACTTATATCGAAAGTATTTTTAGTTGATCTGAAAAACAGCATGACTTTGGTAACCGCTGGCCTTAACACTAGCAATAACACTGTCCATTTTGTAAATTAATCATATCAAACGTATATCAACACTCATATAGTTAGGGAATGATGCTTGCTTGTATTTATGTGATACAAAAACGTCCATTTTATAAACCGCTTCGACCTCGCTTGAGCCTTTGGAACAAATATTATTTATAAAAAACTACTTTTATGCCTTAGACCAGCGGTCGGCGTCACGCGGCCCGCGGACGTCTTAATTGCGGCCCGTGAATGTTTTGTAAATAAGTTATAAATATCAAAATAAATGCACGAACGAACTGCGATCGACCGAACGCGCTTCGCTCTGCCCGCGAACGAGCGAATGAGCGAAGCGCTAGTTCTTTACAATTTTTGGTAGCACTCGTCTCACAGATGGGCATTTGAGAACCATATTTTGGGCTTCAAGGGTTAATATCACAAGTGCGGCCCGGCCCGCCTTTAGTTTATTTTGCCACCTTGTGGCCCTTGCCTGCCAAAAGGTTGCCGACCGCTGCCTTAGACTAAGTATTCGAGTATTTTCCTACTGGTCCATTTACTATAGAACTCGTGGCTTACTTAACAGTTCCTAACCAGCATATAAACTCCGATTTGATCACTCATTACTTCCTATTGAATCCAAATCCAATACAATCTTAGTGTTGGATAGGATCATAAGACCGTCAAAATCTTCAGTGATCAGTTGATCATTTTACTCGTTTTGATCAGTCCCGATACTCATAACGCAACGCTTGTACAAGTTTTTGATCTCAATGTGTATTATATAAGATTGTATATTTATTCATACCGCTTCATTAGGCATTTTGAGGCATTTTCACATAATTTTGATATTCACATACTGTAATGGTTAGATTTTGTACGAAATATTAGTATTGCTTATTTTTGACGAATATTGTATTTATAAGTCACGATATATCAATTAAAACTGTAACCAATAGTAAATATTAGTAAGTATACGATGCTAGTTCTGCATTTTAAATATTGAAATACCTACATTTTTGATCTGAGTTTACAGCCATTCAGAAAGGTTTTAATGACATTTCGAGAATTTTTATAACACTTGCATATCAAATGTAACTTATTTATATACTGCTGCTAAAAAAAGCTTTTAAGGAAGTAATAGTCTTTATAAATAAGAATCATATAATCAATAGTACTTTTAATACGTTTATACTCGTAGTTTATAGGGTCATTAGTAGCAGACGAAATTTTGCAATTGGAATCAAACAATTTACAACATTTTGGCGTTGTCGTCTTTCTCTTGTTCAGTATTTAATCCCAGGTTTTTTATAATATTTAAAGATAATGGAAATTTGTAAAAGCTTGTTTAAATTTTTATCCTAATATCAACATAGTCCTTTGTTTGTGTTGAATGTGATTTTTCGTCTTTGAACGTGGCGTGCACTGAAGTGAATTGATCTAGAGCTGTAAGATTACTATCTTAAAAAAATTGTGTACTCCCCTCTATATTTATAATCTCTCTAAAACTACATGTATCATCTTTTATACTATTTTTATCAATATCCAATATAAGTGGTTTATCCTAGATAATTGCATTTTGATGTTTTACATTTATACCTACAATGTAAGGTAACAATCTTTAGAATAAATTGCTGTTTATATCAAAATCTTGATGTGTGTGTAGTTGTGTATAAGTTAATTTATATTTTAAGCTATTGTGGCTATAGTTACTCGGACTCTGAAAATTATTCTTCTCGTCAGACGTGGTAAAACTCTAATAATGATATTTATTGCCTGAGTTTTCTAGCTTGCTGTTGGGTGCTCCTATACTTTGAACCCTAATGTACTCTTAGTATTATTTGTATATTGTTCTTTTTTTTCTCCTTCGTTGTTATGTGTGGGCTTCTTTGTGTGAGTTTATATTAGTATCGTGTAATTTCTAACAAATTAATGTTTAATTGTTAAGTATCTCATGACATAACCATTCAATTAATAGTAGATATCGTTAATCAGTATAATTTTCGCTTACATCTTTTAATTTTGCATGGTTTTTAAGCTTCCGTTTATATTCAATTTGAGATTGGCTTTTAAACTTTTTGAAACTGGTGAATTTTATTTTACAATCTAAACATTTATGAAATTAGTCATTGTTAGCGTATCCCCTTCATGTTAAATTAAATTGTTGCAAATTCTTTGTCTCGTTAAGATAAAACCATCCTCTTAACTTCTCTTTTAATAAATTCACCAAAACCTTATAAATGGCTGCTTAAAATTTGGTTGGTTTCACATTTTTTATACAATCAGGATTATAACTGCTGATTTGAAAAGGTCTTCGTGGTTCTTACCAGAACATTCAGTGATTCAATATCTCATAAAGGTCTTAAGACCTAAATGTACCATTTCTTCAGTTAAAAAGCTACCGATCTTTTTAAATCAGTGGTATTAATCTTTCCGCGAACGGATGTTGATGTGTTTCGTTTCGCACAGCGCCTACAAGGCCGAGAAGCGGACGGGGCGCTCGGGGCGCGGGCGGGAGAGCGAGGCGGGGGGGCGCGGGCCCGGGGGCGCCGGGGCCGGGGGCGGGGGCGGGGCCGCGCGCGGAGAGCGCCCGGCCGGGGCTGGCGAGGCACTGCCGGCGCCTCTCGACGCACACCACGCGCGCAGATATAATGATATGGCGCCAAAGTGAGTTTATACCTTACATGTTTCACGTTTGCCTTGTGTCTCACAAAATGCTTAGTACGACAACATTTGATCCAATGTTTTAGGGAAAACTCCCACAGGTTTCATATCGTTCTTGCACATATGGGTTTGATTTGAATAGTGTTGTGAAACATGCGCACAAAATCACACAAAATGTCTCTTATTAATTTACAAGAATGCCTTTTGGATTCATTATTGCACTTTTCTTCAAAGACGGGTTACTAGATTTTTTGAAAGCAACGTTTGGCAGTAATGAGCCTTACTGCTTGGATAATGAAGTTCATTTTGCACGTGCACGGTGACGGTATCGGGCATTGGTTGCAGGCACTGGGAAGAAGGACCCCCTCGGTACCACGGACCTACTGAGTACGAGCGACCTCCACCGTACTACTATCCCGGACCAACGTAAGTACTTCTCTAGCTAAGCTAAAGGATTACATATGCTGGTAATTTAAACTTAATTTCTATCACTATAAAGCTGAAAATAAAATAGTCCGGTGACAGCGCCCGGTGATCTGAATGCCGATATTAAACTCAATTGTCTTAAAAATAAAGTTTAAATTTCGACATATACAGAGGAGACGTGGATTAGTTGATGAGCGCTGGTGGTTATTCTAAGGTCGTGTGTTCGAACTAGTACTTTCAAATGGTGACGGAAAACATCGTGAGGAAACGCGCGGCTTAGTGAGCTCCGCACGTATTGAGTATTTCTTTCATTTGACTGAGGAAAAGTTTTGACGCTATATTTTTTGCATCTATCATCTTAAATCTTTATTCTAAACTTGTTATAATATCTGTATTTTTTGTATATTCTTTCAGTGATAGACAGTAAGTTGCCGCTCACGGAACTAGAGGAAGATCTGCTGAAGTACTGAGGCTTGCCTCCCGTCACGTACAATTGAGGAATTTTCCACAGGCCATAACTAATCAATGTCAAATATTGTTCTATAGGCCATAATAATGAACTTAGTATTCAGAATAGTACACAAGTCATGCGACAAGTAACGATCCAAGTTATTAAATAAGACAAAGTTACGAAGAGAGTTGTTTATGAGTGAACATAGATGGCGTTACTCTCTTTGTGTTCGGAAAAATAAAGCTGTAGTGACTCATTCCTTACTATTGCTTTATTGGTTAGTAGTAAGTAGTATTGTTTAGATATTGAACTCAATAGATAAAACTTCAACTTAATACTATACAGTGCTACGATTTAAATATGGCGCTTCGCAAACTTCGTATGTCAAAAAAAGTACGAAGGCTCATAGTGAGATTTATCTAGAGCTGTTACAACATTTTTTTTAAGTGTTATTGTGACCGAATGTGAAACGACACATCGGTTATTTGACCCGAAACCCGAATTTTGCCGAAGCGCTAAATTTAAATCTTAATACTATACGTTTAGCTGCTTTACAAAGACATACGGAATGGGGAAAATTATTTCAGTAATTTTTCAGGAAAAGCTTTGTAAAGTGACCGAAACCGAGCCTGAGCCATAATTTCTCGATGTAATAATGTAACTACTAGATTATCGATTAACGAAATAGTAGTTTCAGATCCAGTAATTTTGTAGTAATAAGCCGATTCAATAGTAAATTAAATGTCTAGATTTAAATGACAATCGTCCTTGGTAAATATAATAAAGAAAAAAAATACAGATAACGTAAATGTGTGTAGAAATTCCGTTTAGAACCGGTAAGAAATATTTTGGTAATAAAATGTTGAAAATCGACTTCAAAAATACTAAGCTAAAATACCTATACTTTGAAAACAGCATAGAAATTGGTCGGCCCGATGTGAAATCGCCTATAAATAAAAAAACAGTGACTGCCACAATAGCAAATATTAATTTTCTTTTAGAAAATTCTATATTCTCTTCGGCTCAATAGTTAAAACTAGATATATCGACTAGTTGGTCTTTTGGCTTTAAATTATTTATATTATTGAACTACCAACTTACTAGTGAACTCTTCTATTCGTGGGTTCAAATAGAGTCGTGCACCAATTTATTTTTGTTTGAAAAAATTATATTCATCACCCCAATACTCTCAGAACTAAAATTTCGAAGTGTGTGTCATAGGTTAGTATTCTTATAAGCGGCGATGGGCTTGCAACCTGTCACGTACAGAATACTAACTACTATGCAAAATGTGGGCATGTGCCAAATGTCATGTTTGGACGTGCTGGCTGACTACTCTCTTTAGATATCCTCAAAGATCTAAGTAACTAGAGATCTGAGGAGATATCTACCGAGCCTGGGGATTAGTCGTGACCATATTGTTGTTGGTTTGACATATTTCCATAATGTGTCATATTTCAGGGGGTTAAAGTACCCATCAATAAAAACAACTTTTTCTAAGAAACCAACACTTTGAGCGCGAAAAAAAAAACAGCTGTTTCATACATTTTGACTCAAACTCAATATAACTTTAATCAGTGAAATCACAGGGATCATTTTGAGTCTTACATACTAGGTGATACTAGGTTCCAGTCCTATCCCCAGTCCGAGAAGAACTGACAAGAAACTCGCTGGGTCTAGCGCTTTTTTTGTATGATCCTTGTTCATTTTGTAAGAGACACCTAGCAGAGTTGGAGCTGATTCGTCCCAAGCTTTCAATGCAATTCATCTTCTTTCACCACACTGGTTCGTACGATCACCCGACTAGCGTTCAGTAGTAAGGTGGTAGTTGAAGGCGGATTGTGATTGGCCGCACAAAACTAGTTTTGATTTATAAAATAATTCAATTTTTATTGAAAACAGAGATTTTTTAGTTCTAATGTAGCTAGTAGGTCTAAAGGCACTTGTTTTTCATACAACACGTTTGATAGACAGTTGTAGGAAAGCGATTGGAATACACTGGTTTGTAGTCTGATATTATAACTCTTTTACATTCACGTATATGTTTTATACAAGTTATTAACAAAACTGACAGATGAGTCAACGAAATTTCGAACGATACAGCCATCTTTTGATCAAAATTGAATGTTATTAATGTATTTTTCTTATGAAATCGTTTGGATTAAAAATGTTTCTCAAACAATGTTTCAGAAACATTTTTAATTCAAACGAGCGCTGGTGGTGTAGTGGTAGCACCCCTGCCTCACGATCCGTAGGTCGTGGGTTCAAACCTGGTCGTGCACCAATGAGTTTATAAGCGGCGATGGGCTTGTAACCTGTCACGTACGGAATACTATCTACTGTGCAAAATGTGGGCATGTACCAAATGTCGTGTTTGGACTTGCCTCTGACTACCCCCTTTAGATATCCTCAAAGATCTAAGTAACTAAAAATCTGAGGAGTTATCTACCGAGCCCGGGGATTACAGTCGTGATCATATGTTTCAGTAATAATAGAGTAATGTTATAATGTTTGTTTGTCAGACTCCAAAACCAGGGGCCTTACCACAAGCCCTTAGCAATATCAAAGTAATAAAACTTTGATATTTCGTACCATGACCTATCAAAATTGTATTTATGTAGTGTTACTTCGATCTTGAAATGTGACGTTTCTGAAACATGATAGTTTGTAAGACCTTGTGGTAAGGCCGAGTACTAGTTGTAAGTTCTCCAGGCTACAGCACATCACGCCACGAGATTGTAAATGCATTTATATGTAATTTTAAAGTAAGTTTACTTACATCTAATTGTAATTGTAAGGCACAGTGGTATAAATGGTTATACATCATCTTGTGCTAACTGCCGCACTCTGAATTCTCAACTAAAGTTAAGGGAGCACTAAATTGTCTTATTTTTTAATAGCTCCCTTAAATTTTATTGAGGATTATGCGTACGGCTGTAAATTGTTAATTTATAATCCTTTTTTTCTAAAAATACTCTTATTTGCTTTCGATTTAAAAAATGTAAGCCTCTCTCAATACCCGATATCTCCAAGAAGAGTTTAGCATGATTATCAATTAGTTTTATTTCGACAAATTTCAGAAAAATTGAACGAGCTAAAAAGATACAGCTGACTTGATAACAACCGCCTTTTCCCGAAGTCGGTTAATAATACATCTGTCACTATCTGTGGTAATTGGGAGACGCTTTTTTTTTAATAAATATAAAAGCTACATCGGTTAGTGCTAGTCTTCTCACACTGATCGCTTAAATCCTATTTAGTTTAATATTGTGATTATTCAAATTATTATAATTATATTTTAATTGTTGACTCGTGCGAAGCAAATTTTTATTTAGAACTTTTAATGTGTCATATTGGTGGTAATTCTTTTGTTCTGCAGACTAACAGAAAAGGGACGGCCTTATTTTGTTCGCTAGAAAGACTAAATTAGCGTAACATTGCGTAAAATTGTCATTTTGGTCTAATTTTCCACCATATCCGTAGCTTTAGTCAACACTAATTTACATAGCTTCTAAAGTAAGCTAAAAAACTGTCATTCAAAATGTTTACTCTAATTTAGCCTTTGAGGTGATTAAAATAAGATCGTGTGTTAAATATGTTTTAAGTTAGTCCGCGGAAGAAGATAATTATCATCATTGTATAGTGTAAGATTTGTGTCCAATGTATGCAATGCCAAATATGTAAAAGTTGTCAGTGTGTTCATTACTTTATGCCTTTGAATCGACTGTTAGGGCAGGTATACAATACAAATAATTTTCAAAATGTTAAATTTTTGTTCGTTTCTCTTCTATCTAAATCTTATGATAACAAGAGAATATAATAATAATGAGTACCTACATCACATAAATGTACTAGATTTGATGTATTCCCGTTGTCCCCATTGACGGTGTCCCCATCTAATGGGGACAGCGGAACTCAATGAAACGGGAAGGATTTTTTTGACTTCCCGTTTTCCCCATATTGGGGACAGCATCAATGGGGACAACAGGAATACATCCTAGATTTTGTTCTTTGTACTATCAAAATGTTTTCAATGACCGGTTTTAGGCACAAGCCAGATAGAAAACTATGATTAAAAGAGAACTCAGAAGAGACAAAGTATACTTTTTGCATTGTGACGCTTCTATACATTTTGTATGAAAGTTCAAGGGCACTCAAGGGTTCTGTCTGGCTTGCAATTTAGGGTTAGTATTTAAAAATAGCAAATTTTTTTTACTTCGCCCTAACAGTTTGCTCATAAAATGCCAAAAGGGGCTCAGGGCTTATTGATCACAGCCCGAACGTAACTCTTTACATCTTTTGATGATATTCCTCTACTTTATTATATTACTCTTCATAGTTAAATGATCTCTTGAGTTTTTGTCTGTCTTCCTAAGGCCGATTTTACAAGAAGCGCAAGTACGTTCCTGCTCAATGATGGAACTATTTCTAAGAATTTTTGATCAAAGACAAGACCCAGTGAGTGTCAACTTGCTTGGTGTGAATGCGGCTTTATAAGTTACGAATTACTATTCCTGCTCATATTACCTAGAACTTTCTAGCACTTGATTAAATGCAATTTTGTTGTAACTATCTGCTCAAGGATTGGTCGGTGCTAACGCATCCCGTATGAATTATGATGTAAGTTAGTTATCATGATTTATTATCACACAGCAGTCTGCACAACTTGAAAAGAGCGCCATCTATTGACAACTAACAACTAACTTACCTGTAATAAATATTATACCTTCTAGCTGCACAGGAATAGTTTGGTTGAACGCGCTAATCTCACAAACTACAGATGTGAATTTAAATATTAGTACCTGGGTGACCGAGCTTTGCTCGGTTTTTTATTGGTGAACGACGTTTTCTAAAAATGAAACCTGGCTAGATCAATTTATCGCCGCCGAAACCCCCTACATACTAAATTTTATGAAAATCGTTGGAGCCGTTTCCGAGATTCAGAAAATATATATATATATACATAATATATACAAGAATTGCTCGTTTAAAGGTATAAGATTGTTGTGTTGTATAGTCCATTTATCGAGGCTATATAACATCACGCTACGACCAATAGAACCGTAGCATCAATAAAAATGTTGCAAAATCGGGTAAAAATATATTACCTACTTAAAACGCGCAGACAGAAGCAGCTAATTACTAAATAAATTGCGTGTCTTCTCAAGTTGTGCAGAGTTAAATGATTTAATGGGTGCGAAGGTGCAGCATTAGGGGATAGAAGTGAATGTTAGCGTAAGTGATGTATCGTCTCGTATTGTATTGTAGTGTAACCAAAGTTTTGTAAGACGCGAGCAAGGGCTGTGGAGCGGGGCGTTGGGAATGTAATATGTATACATTTGATTAATCTCCAATATTGCAGTTTTATTTATAAAAACCCCACCCTGATGAGTTAACGACAATTTTTCCAAGGTAAACGCCACTAATAATAGAATTGAAAACAAAATATTGTTGATTTGAGAATGCTGATTGCTATTAGGTATTTCTAGGAGAGTAATAAGGTATCTTTCGATAAATTTAATCATGTCAAAAATTGCGTGAAGATCTCATGCAACTATGACAATGAACCAAGAGATAGATAGATAGTAATTTCAATGACATTTGAAACCCATTGATTATTGATTAAGTTAACAAAAAGCCCCTATATTTTTTTTACACAATTATGGAGGTTCTAATAATACATTCTACTTTTATTGGTAACTACTACCTTTATGGAGAGTAGTTCAGCCCGTTACTCTTATACCTAAATTATTTTTTATTGTCATAATCTTCACCAACCAGGATTAAACATGTAAGTGGGGAAAACGCCAAATTCTTTAATTGTCATAATCTCCACAGCTTAGTGGGGATTATGACAATAAACCTTGTTCGCCAGCCAGACACTACTCTCCAAGAAAGGAATAGTTTCAATAAAACCCATTTCTTTACGAACTTTTGATACGAGATAACCTTAGCGTAATTGTAAGTAATTGATCCTATTATTTTGGTATCGATAAGTAGGTACCTATTTCCATGCTCAAAGCTACTCTGACCTCGATGGGTTCCTAGGTAACACCATAAATCTACTACCTACCTAAACCTGCTAATTTTGTTGAAGTTTGGACTACTCTTTACACTAACCTTGTGTTTCCTGCCTACTAAGTAGGTAACCTAGTAGGTTTATTCCAAGTAGTAGATTTGTTCTAAGTTCTGATTTCTATCAATACCTATCAAGAGAAGGTCCTACCTAGGCATTGGCTAAGTTTAGTAAAGAAAACAAAATTTTTAAATTAAAGTAATTATTTTTTATTTACTTACTAAAGATAGGAATTAGGAACATTAATTATTGACAAGCTTAAATTAAATCAGTCTTTACAAAATCATATCACACTAACATAAATCATTGAATGGATCTAATCAACTTCTTCTACTGTGGGTCCATCGTTTCTTTGGTATCCAGGGAATCCACCAGGCATTCCGCCCATTCCTCCGGGCATTCCGCCCATTCCTCCGGGCATTCCGCCCATTCCGCCAGGCATACCACCCATTCCTCCGGGCATTCCGCCCATTCCGCCGGGCATACCACCCATTCCTCCGGGCATTCCGCCCATTCCACCGGGCATACCGCCCATTCCTCCGGGCATGCCTCCTTGACCTCCAGGCATCCCACCGTCTCCTGCTCCATGCATCTTGCTCATCACAGGCGAACAGATTCTCTGAACCTCTTTCAACTTGTGTTCGTACTCTTCTTTGTCCGCCAAGCTGTTGTTGTCAAGCCATCTGAGCGCTTCGTCGCAAGCGTTTTTAGCTGTGGACTTGTCTTGTTCGTTCAACTTCTCTCCAGCATCATCCAAAGCTTGTCTCACGCTGAAGACGTAAGATTCCAGCGCGTTTCGGGATGACACTCGTTGTCTCTGTTTCTCATCTTCCTCTTTGTAGCGCTCGGCTTCCGACAGCATTCTGTCGATCTCGGCTTGGGAGAGGCGGCCTCTGTCGTTCTTGATGACGATGTTCTTGCTGCGGCCCGTGCTGTTTTCCTTGGCAGAGACGTTGAGGATTCCGTTCGCGTCCATATCGAAGGTGACGTCGATCTTGGGCACTCCTCGGGGCGCGGGGGGGATGCCGGTCAAGTCGAAGGTGCCTAGCTTGTTGTTATCTTTCGTCATGGCACGCTCGCCCTCGTACACTTGAATGGTGACGGCCGGCTGGTTGTCCGAATAGGTGGTGAAGGTCTGAGATTGCTTGCAAGGGATCTTAGAGTTGCGTTCGATGATTTTCGTCATCACTCCACCGGCGGTTTCGATACCCAGCGATAGAGGAGCGACGTCGACTAACAAGACATCTTGGATTTTGGAGTGGGTTTCTCCGCTGAGGATGGCGGCTTGGACGGCCGCTCCGTAAGCTACCGCTTCGTCCGGGTTGATGGAGAGATTCAGCTGCTTGCCACAGAAGAAGTTCTGGAGTAAATTCTGGACTTTCGGGATGCGAGTTGATCCTCCAACGAGGACAACGTCGTGGATCTGGCTCTTGTCCATTTTAGCGTCTTTAAGTGCCTTTTCCACTGGTTCCAGGGTCCCTCTGAAGAGGTCCGAGCACAGCTCTTCGAAGCGGGCGCGGGATACTCTCGTGTAGAAGTCCACTCCTTCGTATAGCGCGTCTATTTCAATAGTTGCTTCGGTGCTTGAAGAGAGCGTGCGTTTGGCGCGCTCGGCCGCGGTCCTCAGACGGCGGAGCGCCCGCGGGTTCGAGCGCAGGTCTTTCTTGTACTTTCTCTTGAACTCCTCCGACAGGTGGTTCACAAGTCTGTTGTCGAAGTCCTCGCCTCCCAGATGCGTGTCACCCGCAGTCGCTTTCACTTCAAACAACGACCCTTCATCGATGGTCAGAATGGACACGTCAAAGGTTCCTCCACCCAGATCGAAGATCAGAACGTTCCTTTCACCTTTGAGATTCTTGTCCAGGCCGTAAGCTAAGGCTGCGGCTGTAGGCTCGTTGATGATGCGCAGGACCTTCAGACCGGCAATGGCTCCAGCGTCTTTAGTAGCTTGACGCTGAGAGTCGTTGAAATAAGCCGGGACTGTGATGACGGCTTCCTGCACCGACGTTCCGAGGTAAGCCTCAGCCGTCTCCTTCATCTTCGTCAAAACCATGCTGCTGATCTCCTCAGGAGCAAACCGCTTCGTCTCACCTTTGAATTCGACCTGGATCTTCGGTTTTCCGCAGTCATTGTAGACTTTGAATGGCCAATGTTTCATGTCGGCTTGGATCTTCTGGTCGTCGAACTTCCTTCCGATAAGCCTCTTTGCGTCGAAGACGGTGTTGCTGGGGTTCAGGGCTACCTGGTTCTTGGCGGCATCGCCGATGAGTCGCTCGGTGTCAGTGAAGGCGACGTATGATGGCGTGGTGCGGTTTCCCTGGTCGTTGGCGATGATCTCCACATTCCCATGCTGCCATACTCCAACGCAGGAGTAGGTGGTTCCAAGATCAATTCCGATAGCTGGCATTTTAACTTTTTGTATTCACTTGTAGATAAACTCTCGAACAATAATCGTTTGTATAAATCGCGTAGATAACTTCGGTTCGTACCGAACTCACTTTCGTCCGTATGCTTTCGTGTTTCAAATTAAACTGCCTTCCCGCCGAACGACCCGCGTTTATATACAAAACGAAAAGGATTCGAGAATTTTCTACACCCAACTAGAAATAACCAATCAGAGCGCGCGGATCCTCGAACATTCTAGAAACTTATCCAAATTCCACCAATCAGAGCACGGTGTGGGAAAGAGAATAACCACTCTCTCTGTTTCATTTTCACAATTTATGCGACTACGTAGAAATTTTCCCAACTTTTAGGGAGTTTTAGTAATAACGTACCGAGTGAAGATGCATAAAGTTTAATAAGTAGGTATAAAATCACGCATACAAACTTTGTTAAACTAGGTTCATTCATGTTTTGATTTCATCAATAGCCATTCTCTCTCTACAGTGTAGATACCTTACCAGGCACCCACCGATGCCTGGTAGGTTTTTTAGCTACTGGTATTTTTTTAGTTATTGAATAAAATTGAAATTGTAGGTTCCATTATTCTGACAATGAAAGTTTTTTGGCCTATAAAAATTAAATCCATAAATTGTGGGCTACCTTTATAAGTAAATAATGATATTATACAAATAATGTAGTAACTGTAACTTAGTCATACATAATATAATAATATTATGTATGACTAAGTTTTAGATTAGATTTAGATTAGATTTTAAAATCGGGTTTGATATTTTTTATTGGGTTATTCAATTTATTGCACTGGTATACTTCTGTGGAAATATCCGGAAATTTCGAGAGCGACAGTCGAAGCACGGTATGAGTGGAAGAGTGACAAAAATATACAGAAACGACACGAGCGAGACTGAGAAAAAAAATGTGGGCGTGGTCCAGTCTTGGACCGAGGCTTAGTTTTGCGTGAAAACTTAGTTGTACTTTTTAAACATACTTCGTCTCTATAATTCCCAAAATTAAAAAAATCTTTGTAATGCTTTATTATTAGAATGTAAATTATGAAAGAATTTAATCAACTATACCTAGATCCATTCTAGGTAGGTAGGTTCACATTATATCCACATAATGTTATAACTTCTCCATAGTATCAGGTTTGTTGGTAGAAAGCTCTTTTAGGGTTTAGCTTGCCTTTGTAAATGTTCTACAGTGAAATAAAGGATTAAAATGACAGTTTAAAAAAAGTATGCAGTAGTTACCTACCTATGTAGATACCTACCTACGTAATAAGTACCTTACATAATTAGTTTGACATTGGTGGTGATTCAGTTGTTCTGCGGACTAACTAAAAAAATGCTGAAATATAAACGACCTTATTTTGTTCACACCAAATACTAAATTGGCGTAAACATTTTAAATGACAATCCTTGATCTGACTAAATTGACGTGTGATAGACGTGGTTTAGCTTATTTTAGAAGCCATGTAAATTGATGTTGACTAAAGCTATGTGAAAATGGTGAAAAATTGAATAAAATTGGAATAATAATGTCAATTTTAGCTCTTTTTAAAACTGTCATTTCACAATGTTACGCTAATTTAGTATTTGGTGTGAACAAAATTAGGTCGTTTATATTTCAGCATTTTTTTAGTTCGTCCGCGGAACAACCGAATCACCACCATTGACAATAGGGGTAACCTACCTACTTATTATATTTGAGAGAAGACGTTTTCTCGTCAAATTGTTTTGTTTACCGCGAACAGCTGTTCGAGCGTTTGGCGTCGTAGTAACTATTATCTTAATCTGTGTGGTGTGTTTGGGGTCAAGAATCTAGAGTATTCCATGCTGTGATTCTATTTTTCGAGGGTTGGAAGGAATTAAATGGAATTTTCTAGTAACATGGTAAACTATGGGTATGCCTATGAATGAGTAGAGTTAGTTAAGTAGGTACCAACTAGCCAATTACTTACGTACCATTTAGTTATAGTAGGTATCTACCTTGTTACCTACACATAGTAGGTACCTACCTAAGTAACTACTATTAATTTATCCTTTGAAGTCCTTTGGTTATACGTACCTACCTACTTAGGTACTATTAGGGCTTGTACACAAAACTGCGAATCGGTGCGACGCGATTTGATTTCTTGTGACAAAAGATAGGGCTAGATCGCAGATTTTTGCGATGCGACGTTCGCTTCGCAGTTTTGTGTACAAGCCCTTATAGTTATCAGTTGATGAGTTAGGTATATAGGTATCTATCTATCTAACGAGCAATTAATGTAGGTAGGTAGGTGGGTAGGTAGGTATTATGATCTGAATTACTGAAAGAAACGGCTCCAACGATTTTCTTGAAATTTAGTAAGTAGGTACTTACGTACTTACCTATGCAGGGGGTTTTTGGGACGATAAATCGATCTAGCTAGGTTTCGTATTTAGAAAAAGTATTTTCAAAAAAAAGCCGAGCTAAGCTCGGTCATCCAGCATCCAGGTAGGTAGGTAGGTACCTACCTACCTACATTATAAATTGAGCGTCCTCTGCCATTCTACCTACTCAACGGGTTTCTTCATTGTTCGCAACAAACCATTGTGATTAGGCACCTACCTACCTAGGTACCTATCTCGAAAAATATTCGTTGATTTTAAAATGTTCCTTCATGAAACACTAAGTAGGTACCTAATTTTCCATGAAACAACTAATTTTCAACCAATCTTTTATTGCTTCATCTGTAAGCTATCAGCTTGAAAGACGAGCTCTAAAATCAAGGTTAAAAAAGTTTTTAAATAACGGTAAAATACAGTGATCTGTTATCCTGGCGGCCCATCTATTATCCGTTAGTCTGGCTATGTGTCCAGCCCAACGCCACTTAAGCTTTTTGCATTGAATCAGAGCGTCTGTAACTTTTGTCGTTTTTCGAATTGTACGGGGTATTGTATGGGGTATTTTTTTAATTCTTTTGATTCCTGGAAGGGCCCATCAGGCACCAGAAAGAGAGGCAGACCAGCTGCCCGGTGGACTGACGATATCGTACGAGCGGCCGGCAAGCAGTGGATGGAGACAGCGAAGAGCAGGGATACTTGGAAATCTCTAGAGGAGGCCTTCACCTTCGAGAACGAGGGGTTCTTACATAAATAGTAAAATATATATATCTATAAATATAAGGTTCCTATAAGTTTAATAACACTCGTAGAAGATAATTAGAAATAAGTTTATTTTTGTATTTTTTTAGTAGGAAATATAAGGCTTTTTTATTTTTTTATTTTTTTTATTTTATTTTATTACAGTGATCTGTTATAGTTACTAAAGTAATATTATCTCTATGGTAAAATATCAAATTGAGTCACCCAGGCACGGTAATGGCGTAGACAAGCGATCTAAATAAATAAAATAACAGAATCCAATTTATTTAAAATACATTTAATCACTCTTGCGACTTTGACACTGTTGGTACAATGCAATATCTTCATACAAATGCTAGGTTTAATATAAATACATATAAGGTAGGTAAAGTT
Source organism: Cosmorhoe ocellata (assembly GCA_963675405.1). NCBI lineage: Eukaryota > Metazoa > Arthropoda > Insecta > Lepidoptera > Geometridae > Cosmorhoe > Cosmorhoe ocellata. The sequence continues at coordinate 516,310 of OY776254.1, read as the reverse complement.
AATACTGCCTGTTTGTCACGGGGTGTTGGAGATCTCTTGTGTTGCCATTGTCTGTTATTGTGCTCTGTAAAAGAAACAATTAAGAATTATGGATTTGGCAACATTTTTAGATTTTTCCAGTGACTCTCACGCATCGATATAATATTACCAATATGCTATCCTATTCTATCATATTCTTTTCTAACTTATCCTGAGTGAGATACGTACCTACAGAGATTTTTTTATATATTAAAGTTTGTCTAACACAATTACGGTTGGACGGATTATCATGAAATTTAAAATAAATAGATAATATATACGCTTAATAGATTACATTGAAATTGAACTACACGATACTCAAGGATATAAGTGATAAATCAACCGGAGCTAAAACACGAATTAGTTAGAAAACCTTGGTTAAAAATCATGTCAAAAACACCTCTGAAAATTCAGAAATTCCCTAATTTATCCAGAACAGTAAGGTATTTTGAATTTTTATTTCACATGAATGTAACTCAGTTAGTTTGAAACAAATCAACCCAGCCCTTTTTTTGAAATAAGCTATTTACTTGAACATAATTATGTTTTTTATAAATTGTCGCTTTCGTTACGTAATTCAGAGCAGCCATATTAACATGCCGCACTCTATTTACTTACATTTGGGTATTTCGCTTCGTGCTATGTCTGATTCCGCGGAGATCCGCGTTGCTATACGGACCTATGTCACATTTTTTTGTGACTTTACGTAAGGAATAGTGTGACGAGTATTCTGGGCCTTCATGAAATAACTTATTATCAACCAATCTTTTATTGCTCCATCTTCATGTTATCAGCTTGAAAGATGAGCTCTAATATCACGGTTTTTAAAATAACGGTAACATATAAAAAAAAATAGTACAATATAAATAGTAAATCACAAAGCCACCATCAGAGGCTGGTCGATATCCCTAAAGTGTGTCCACGTTTGTGACATTACACCGTGACCGTGACAACCGTGACAAACACGCGTGACACGGATTGTCAACGGACCTCGTGTAAAACACAGACATTTTGCCAGTTATATGATTTTTTCTATGAGCCAAGGTAAAATATACCTACTTTTAAACTTACGCGATCTGAACACATTATCTAAACTAATATTATAAAGAGGAAAACTTTGATTGTTTGTTTGTTTGTTTGTTTGAAATGAATAGGCTCCGAAACTACTGAACCGATTGAAAAAATTCTTTCACTGTTGGGAAGCTACACTATCAGCGGGTGACATAGGCTATATTATGTTTTCGAAAAAATTAGAGATCCTTACTAAAACTTCAATAATGTAACCCAAGGTGTAAAAAAATTACCTAAAATATTCTTTACATCGCGTGCGCTGCGAAAACTATTGACGATAGAATAAAATAATGTACTACGACTTTGTAGAACACATCATTATTTCCAAAAAGTGTCGCGACAGCATATGTCTAACTATTATGGTTTTGCCACAATAAGAGTTCTTTTATTTTAAAATTGTAATTAAAAGGCCGCTGTTAAAAAACGCTCTTAATTTGTGTCTTAGTATTAATCCTTATCAAAATAAATCACATTATATCCTAGACTGTTTCAATACCTATAAATAACTTTTTGAATTACTCAATTTGGACATTCCATTCGAAAGAAATCACGAAATTAAGAATGTAAGTATTAGAAAAAAGTTGCGTGGTAGCCGCTCACCCTGCTCGGCTAGCTAGACAGCACCATAGTGTACGTACGCACGTACGGGACGGGAGGGGAGTAAATTTCAAATAATAACAAAAAGATCTTTTAAATAAAAATAAAATCATAAATATAATAATACCTATTCAAACTTTCTTTATAATTTTCTTCTTTTAGTAACCTGACGCAAATAGAAGGGTTGGTTATGTGTGTGTATTACCCCTGCCTCACGATCCGAAAGTCGTGGGTTCAAACCTGGTCGTACACCAATGAATTTTTGCATTTGAGAAAATTATGTGCGCAATGCCTGTGTTCTTAAACGGTGAAAGAAAACATCTTGAAGAAACCGGCATACATTAGAACCAAAAATTCGAAGGTGTGTGTCATAGGTTAGTATTCTTTTAAGCGGCGATGGGCTTGCAACCTGTCACGTACGAATACTAAGTACTGTGCAAAATGTGGGCATGTGTCAAATATTATGTTTGGACGTGCCTCTGAGTACCCTCTTTAGATATCCTCAAAGATCTAAGTAACTAGAGATCTGAGGAGATATCTACCGAGCCTGGGTCACATTACAGTCGTGACCTGTATAGCTAATAATACCCGTGCGAAGCCGGGGCGGACTGCTAGTTATTATTATATTAAACGGGTATTTATCGCGTTTACACCAGTCTGCCCGTGACCACGACAGCGTGCAAACCTGTCGAAATGTCGGGAAAATAAATAGGTAATTAGAACGCGATAAATACCCGTTTAATACTAATTAATACCTAAAGGTAAGGTAAACTCTCACACGTCAGCGAGCCACTCCTCTGTAGCCGGAGACGCTGTGCCTTGAGAAGCAGCGCGTCCAGCTCGGCTGCGCACGCGCAGTGCAGGAACTCCCTCGGCTTCACCCCCCGGATCACCCCCACGATGGACGGCTTCACGTTGTAGAAGATGATGGTCTGTCCGCGCGTGTGGAAGTCCTCGATCAGGGATTTAATGCCCTGGGGATAGAATTGGTTGTAGTGTGGTGTCTGGTGAGTGGTATACTTTTGAGGTACCTATTTACCACACTGAGACACGCTATGGCTAGACAGATTAGGATATTTAAATACTTAGATATTTTCTAATACTTGGACGAACAAAGCTCGGGTAAAAGCTAGTGAAATAAACAAATTCAAAATAGGTATCTAATGTCTTATAAAAGTTGTTAAAATAAACCATTCACATTCAGTTTATTGATAAATGGAGCTAAGGCCAAAGAAAATATAGTTGGATTGACCGATATAAAAGATGGGATGAATAGTGAGATGATGATAGAGACAAATGGAAGAAGAATACATATTGTGCCGACCCCAGAAGGTTCCGTAGGTCTACCATGAGTTTTCACAATCTACACTCGCTAGCGACTGTAGTTAAAAAAATCTATGACAACTTGTACAGCGCCTCTAGCGGATAGTTGGGTACTAAAACGTCACGTAGTTAACTATCCTACGTCACAGCGTACTACAGCGACTGTAGTTTGCGCTTCATTCATTAGCTCAGAATTTGGTACCATTACCATGACATCTGTCAAAATTGACAATGGTACCAAATTCTGAGCTAATGAATGAAGCGCAAACTACAGTCGCTGTAGTACGCTGTGACGTAGGATAGTTAGCTACGCCGTGAGGTTTTAGTACCCAACTGTCCGCTAGAGGCGCTGTAGGCAAGTTTTCATACATTTTTTTAACTACAGTCGCTAGCGAGTGTTTATTGTAAAAACTCATGGTAGACCTACTGGTTCTGTACCTTGGCGGCGGTGAAGTCCGCGGCATGCACGTGTGAGGCATCAATGACGAGCGGCGCGCCGCCCGGCGCCGCCTTGCGCAGGGCGCGCCGCACGAACTCCGCCGCCGGGAAGGACAGCGCCCGGTCCAGGCGAGCCACCACGTGCTCCACGCCCCCGCCCGACTGCGCACACGCACGTCAACTACCGCCACGCTACTGCTAGTCGCGACACCGGTTCTCGCGAACCAGCCTGGTGAAAGGATTATAGTGCGCGAAAGCACCTTTCGCGTAGTTGAATTGTCTTCAAATTCCTAAGGATCCACGACTTGCAAGTTTCCTCATGATGATTTCTTTTAATGTTTGAGAGGAGGCCGGAGGGCTACAGCCATTGGAAAACCAGTGCTCTTCAGCATCATCCATATATCTATACATATAAAATGACTGAGTGACGGATCAACGCACAGCTTAAACAGCTGATTATAGAGACCTGAAAATTGGAAGGTGTGTTCTTTGTATGATGTAGGCATCCGATAAGAAAGAATTTTCTGAAATTCTACCCCTAAGCGGGTGAAAAAGGGGGGGCAAAATTTGTATGGGACAACGTAATTCCTTGGTCCAATCTACTTCAAGTTGTGAGCGGGCCAGCTAGTCACAGTATAAGAATAGCTAAATATGCTCAAGTTGTGAGCGGGCCAGCTAGTCACAGTATAAGAATAGCTAAATATGCTCAAGTTGTGAGCGGGCCAGCTAGTCACAGTATAAGAATAGCTAAATATGCTCAAGTTGTGAGCGGGCCAGCTAGTCACAGTATAAGAATAGCTAAATATGCTCAAGTTGAAGCTATCTAACAAAGTATCCTTAAGATCTTATGTCTAACAGTAAAAATGTAAACTGTGAACTCACAACTGCTTTAGTAACATGGACCGAAGGTCTAGCGGAGGCGTATAACAGGAACAGCAGGTTGACGGCGATACCGATGACGATGCCCAGCTCCAACCGCAGCATCAGGCACGTGGCGAAGGTCACCACAGCTGGGATAATGTCCATTTCTGGAATGGTAGACTTTAGTTACTGTTCCATGGTAGATAGACATCTGAAAGCCTCATGACGTTGCCACGTGCAAAAAACGTGCCACGTTTCATGTCGAAAGCTGCATGTCAATAATTCGACGGGTCCTTAGATCGACAGGTCTCATATATGATATACCTGCATATACTCGAAGAAGATAATTTAGTTGGTAATAAGTGGGTAGGTACGTACCATTGTCAAGCTTACTAGATAAGGGAGCGCAAGCGTCCCAATAAACCAGTTGTACCTACCTCAGTCACCGTGTTGTCATTTACTCCCGTAGAACGCTCATACACCGCAATATATCGCGTGAGTTAATCTCCATTGTACTAACTCGTATCATTTCTTACTCTTGGTCCTCCAGATAGGCTTGAAAACGTGTAGCTCCATCATGAAGACCACAGCGGCAATAATGACGGCCGCCAGTGAGGCCTTCGGGATGTAGAAGAAGTAAGGCGTGAAATACTGTAACAGAACAAAGATAGGATTAATAAATGATCATTTAGTCCTGTGTCAATCGATCATTTTGTGCGACCGGTGTCGGCTATGTGATCGGGTTTCAAAGATTCGATTAATCGAATCTAGAAGACAGATGTAAGTATTTGTTGTACCCATGGGTTCCTTGCAGGTTATTACTAAACAGGTCGCGGGTGCAGGTCGCAGGTTAGGATGATCGACAATCGATTGGGTCGCGTGCGAGCCTTGGGTTGGCACATGGCACATGGGTAGCGATCGAATGAATAATATGAATGAGAAATATGAATCAAAATGATCCAATCAATCATGATCGACACAGGTTTTAGGGACACCATAATTTGAGGGCCTCAACCTCGCACTGACCATGAATAATACAGATTATTCCCAACAAAAATAATGGTCCAAAAAAAGCTCCGTCTTTGAGAACAAAAAGCTATAAGATGAATGTCTCTTCATGTCTCACCTGCAGTGCCAGCAGGACTAGGGCTCCAGTGTACAGCCCTCCAGCTGTAGAGGCGACGCCAGACGCGTGGTTGACGGCTCCTCGGGACAATGCCCCTGACACAGGCATTGAGTCTACTAGAGACGAGGCCAGGTTGCACAATCCTAGGGCTATCATCTCTTGCGTCGCATCCACGTATTTTCCTTCAGCTGGAAATGATTTAACAGTTTTTGATGTACTAAGTACCGTTGTTATTTCCATACCTGGTGATGCAAAACTGAGCTCTAAGCTGTCCAGTTGTCATCCACATCTAATAAACCTGAAGAGTTGACTATGACTACATAATGTCAGCTTTTAGTAGCTTAAGCCAGGTACAGCTTTACAATAAGTTCTTCTTCTTAATTTAAGAGTTTGACTCTTGTCGGCATAACTGATGAATCTCTCTCCATTTAGTTCTTTCCATTCTTACAGTAAGTTACCCTCCCAAATTAAAAGTGTAAGCGATTTAATTTATGTCATTTCATGCGTTCAAACTCAAATTAGCTCAACACATCATAAACAGTGAGTCAGCTATTGAACGACCACACCTATGGTTCTCATGTAAGTGACATAATAAAATCTGTCCTTTTGAGAATAAACGAATATTAAACATAAACATAGTTAGCGAAAGGAGCCTTTGATGTGCACTATAATCCTTTCACGACCCTGGTTCGAAAGACAGAGACAAAGAAGAAAAAAACCTATGGTGTTACCATCAGTTTACCGCAGCGAAAGAATACTCACAAAACACCTTAGCCAAGGCGATGTTCTCCAAGATAGAGAGCAGAGGCACCACAAAGATGGCTGATCCTAAAGTGGAAGTCATCTCCACGAACGTATAGGTGTGGTTGCCGACAGTCGCGGAGAATGGCGGCGCTGATATCGATGGCAACCCTGGCTTCACCTCCCCTGGAAAAAACCACCAACGCTTGAAAATAACTGGGGTATAGCCATATCGCACCTCCACTCGTAAACTGGCTCAATCCAAAATTCATGTTTTGTAGGAAATGAAGAAAACGTGCTTCAGTCATCGACAGCTTTTGGTAAATCTCACAGATTTCTAATTACCTACAGTAGGCCCAAACGCTATTATCACACGTAGGTGCACTTTTTGCTTATAACTCTAGTATTGGCATTTGGCATACATTGACAAGTTGAAAATCCATAGCTGCTTATAAAAACACCAGATTTTCATGATCCTTTTCACATTTAGACACTTTATAGATAAATCTGTATTTGCAAATTTTACAATTTGGTTCTCATTTTGCTATCACAGAGATATATATATATTCCTAAACGGCTAAAGCAGTTGAAGTGAGGGCTTGTTAGGTACATAATGCTATATTGTGCTTGCCACAAATCACCAAGCAAGGCACGGTGCCTTACAGGTGCCCTACAGTAATTTAAAAAGACTGCCTAGTTAAAAACGGATTTACCATCTTACATGATCCAGTAAGATACTTCACCTGCCGGTGTCGCTTTGTGTACCTAGGTACCTACCTACATTCACAAGCAATAGTTACCAACTAAAAAGTTGTAGTGTCTAACTTTGTTGGACCACGTCACAGTCCAGTCGCTTCTCTAGCTTCTCTGCCAGACTAGCTACTTCTAACGAGATATACCACTTTCTGGGACCAGTCGCTAGCGAGTGTAGATTGTGAAAACTCATGGTAGACCTACTGACTGGCACTCACCGGTGAGCACAAACGGCGCCTTCTGCCGTGTGTCGAAGTAGTACGCCAGGCCGGAGCACACCACCACCACCAGGATGTTTCTGGTGGTGGCCAGGAACCACAGCGCCTGCGCCGCCAGCCCGCGCGCCCGGCCCGAGCCCGCCGAGCTGTCTGGAGACGACACCTTGATGTCTTTCACTTTCTGGAAATAAAATCAGATTTTATAAGTTGCTGCCCTTGGCATGAAATAGCAGACAAATTACTCTAATCAAATTTTATAACCTGCTGCCCTTAGCATGGCCTAACAGAGAGCGTTTATTTCTATCGAAAAAGACAGAGTAACATTTCAAATAATTTTCGTTTTGCGAAATCACGAATGAATGTTAGGTACTCGGTCTTCCTATCAATAGAAAAAAGCCGATTAAAGTGAAAAGGTGATTGAAACAGCAGGTAGGTAAGAACGTTTAAGAGTTTGTATGTGTCGCCAAATCTGGGATCGCCCAAAGATCTCCGGATTTCGTAAACACATTGGCAGTCACCCATCCAACTAGTGACCGTGCAGAACGTTAATTACTGTTTTCAGAAACCGCGTCAATTCCAGTTTTATTCAGTCTTTAATATCTTTTAGCTATGTTGAGCAGTTTAACAGAATACAGACCCGCAGTAGCAGCAGCACCACTATGCAAGAGAAGCCTAGTACTGTGTCCCATAGTCTAGTCTCGCCAATGTGCTCGTAAATACCTCGCCACACCTGAAAAGATACATGACGACATGACAGGGTGATCAAGTGTCTATATCCATCAAATGGTAATCGACACGATGTTATGTTTATATTGTTGATCGTTTAGCGAAATAGACACCCAGTATTGAAGATGACGCCTCTTGGTGACAAAAACAAAATAAAACCATTGAACTTTTTGCTCACCTGTAAGAATTTGCCTCCAGGGAAGCTGAGTCCCAGGATATGGTGACAAAATCAAAATTAAGCCATTGAATTTTTTGCTCACCTGTAAGAATTTGCCTCCAGGGAAGCTGAGTCCCAGGATATCCTTGACCTGCGTAGTGGCTATGATGATAGCCGCTGCCGACGTGAACCCAACGGACACTGGGCCACTGATGAAGTCGATCAAGAAGCCTGGAAATGTCAAATTCAATGTTTTTATTGTACACAAACTTTAAAAATAAATGCTGCAAAATGAGGGCTTAAAGCCAAGGACATGTTATACCAGCCCACCCAAGCTTCTTATGAGTTGAGGTCGGCGTATAATGAATATATATCATGTAGGTATATAACTTATAAGTATGTATATATAATAGTAATAGGTACCTGTATAATATACTTGCTCTTAGCCTCCACAAATCGTCATGCAAAAAGGATAGTCGTCAGGTAGGTATACTTTTTATCATAGACTATAATAGTTATTTCGAGCGACGCAGATAAATAATGTAAAAGTAATTATAATACAAAAACAAGGTCCCATGAAATTATAAGAAACGTGTGCCATCACAATTAACAATTAAAATTCTATCGTGATAACGTTTATCAATGATTGTTTTTAATTGTGGTTATAAATTATAAATAGTTACTCAGAAATTGTATATTTTCTCACAATTACAAGTGCAAATGCATTAACCTTCATGGAAAAGTGGAAATCTGTTCATAGTGAGGAAACCCGCAGCTTAGTCTACGTATTGTTACCGTCGGTCAGGATGATGAGTCACCAGTCAACAGTATTTAACGTTGATATGCTATCTTGAAATTGCTTCCCAATCGCTTCTATTTGCTTCTACCACTAAGAAAATTGCCTCCTCTATATTTTAGAAGAAAGTAAACATTTAAAGATGACCGTTCAGGGTGACCAAGAGGGTGCTGGGCAAGTCTAGGTACTCCATCTAAACAGACCATAAAACCTTCTGTGGGTATCTGGCAAAAAGATTTTTCTCTTGACGCTGTATAAATAACTAGCTTCCGCCCACGGCTTCGCGCGAGTGGTACCTTGAAAAACAATAACAAATCTATCCCACGGAAACCGTTCATTTTTCCGGGATAAAAAGTAACCTATGTGCTATTCCAGACTATAATTTATATCTGTGATAAATTTCATCCAGATCCGTTCAGCCGTTTCAGCGTGAAAGAATAAAATAAAAAATAAATATGATCACCACTGTAATTCCCGGGTAGATATCTTCCTCAGATCTCTAGTTACTTAGATCTTTGAGGATATCTAAAGAGGGTAGTCAGAAGCACTTCCAAATATGATATTTGGGACATGCCCATATTTTGCACAGTAGTTAGCGTGAAAGAGTAACAAACATACATCCATACATTCTTACAAACTGTCGCGTTTATAATATTAGTAGGATATAGAACAGTTGCTAAAGGCATGTTTACACTCACCAAGCTGCAGTATCCCCATCAGCAGTTCCACACATCCTGACAAGAACGCCAGCAGCACAGCAAACTCTGGGCCTAGTCCGTGCAGATTCTCTCTCGTGAGGATAGCTGCTATCGCCGTTGGGCCGATAGCGGAGTCTTTAACCGAGCCGAAGACCGTGTAGACAAAGCATGCCATGAACGAAGAGTACAGGCCATATTGGGGGGGTAAACCGGCGACTCCCGCGTAGGCTATGGCCTGGGGGATCACTGTGAGGCCTACCGTTATACCTGGAAGAAAAAAAAGGGATCAATTTGGTCTGTTCGCCGGGTGCCCATTTTCTCTCCGCGCCCGACTAACCTTCACACCGCTCTGTCACACTGGTGTTACGCTCAGGAAATAATTTTACTAACCACCAGCCATGTATAGAAATTGTGGATCTTTGCCCCCTTTTTGAACTCTTGTACTATTGATTAGTTTATCGCCCACTTTTCTTTGATGGTTTGTCAATAATACGATAGGTAGAACTATAGATCTATTTATCTAGAAGTGGACAGATATAGGTTGATGCTGGCGATAATTATGAGGTTACAAACAGTTGAATCTGACTGAATGTCAATGCATATCCTTAAAAGTCTTTTAATCTTTTCAAAGAGAACGATCTTAATGGTGTCGAAGAGAATGGTGGAAGTCTTTGAAGGACAGAGATAGTTGGAAAGATTAGGGAAGATTTGGAAGCAATTAGGAAATATAGGGTGTTACCAGACAATAAGAAACCAAAACAAATAGCTGTTATACATTTTAGAAAAGTAGGTACGCATTTAATTTTTGTATGAAACAGCTGATTTTTTTCGCGCTCACAGTGTTGGTTTCTTAGAAAAAGTTGTTTATATTGATGGGTACTTTAACCCCCTGAAGTTTTCGGAAGTAGTCTGGTAACACCCTGTGTATTTCACCACGAGAACTGAATTACGGTGTATCTCCTAAGTAGATAGTTGAATCCTATTCTTATATTGGAACGGTATGGTAATGATACAGTTATGTGAAGGTAATGGCTATCTATTAAGACAAACCTGTCATTTAGTGGATAGTGACGTACGCCGGATGAATTGCCTGTCACATGTGGGGTCAGAGGTTCTACCATGAGTTTTCACAATCTACACTCGCTAGTGACTGTAGTTAAAAAAATGTATGAAAACTTGGTACAGTGCCTCTAGCGGATAGTTGGGTACTAAAACCCCACGTAGCTAACTATCCTACGTCACAGCGTACTACAGCAACTGTAGTTTGCGCTTATTAATTTGCTTAGAACTTGGTACCATCAGTAACAATTTTGACAGATGTCATAGTAACGTACTATTGCTACTGTAGTAACGTCAGCCGGTCTAAATGTGACAACTCATGGTAGACATACAGTAATTACAGTAGACAGATAATTACGCAAAAACAATGTCTTCAATTACAACTCAATGGTATCATGATCATGACTCGTCAAACCTCACTATTATCAAGCATACTTGCATTTCACTGAGCAATGGTGGTTTAGTGGTAGTGGCCTAAGGTCGCGGGTTCGAATCCAGTCGTGCACCAATGGATTTTTCTGTTCGAAAAATGTATCGCTATCTACTCTTAAACGGTGAAGGAAAATATAGTGAGAATACCTGAGAAGTTCGAAGACATGTGTCAAGTACACGAAAAGAGTCGCACTTTAATCCTTTCACCACACTGGTTCAAAAAGAACTAGTGACAACATAGGAAGAAGACGACTTAGGGGAATTACACTATTTTATATCTTCAAAGGTCTGAAGAGATCTGACGAGTTGTCTATCTACCAAAAACTATCATAAATTTTTCGTAGCTTTCAATCCTACACTCTTGAACCTGGCCATTCTATCTCTTGTCAATTTTGACATATCTTGGAATAATCTTGGAAACGGCTCCAACGATTTTCATGAAATTTGTATGCATAGGATTTCAGGGGCGATAAATCGATCTAGATGGGTATAATATTCGAAATAACACGATTTACCAAAAAAAAAACCGAGTAAGGCTCGGTCAATGGTCATCCAGGTATTTCTTATGAAAGTGTTGTCAACGTCACAGAGTCAAACACCGAGGTCATTACCAGTAAGACCTCATTCTAAACTTCGAATCTGAATCCGCTGTGAGTTTCTTGATTGACATTCTAAAAACTCGGTTGATAATTCGAATTTACACTAGCGCCACTCTTGCGAGCGTGTCAGCGAGTTGAACTAAATTGACGGAGAGATTTTGACAGATAAAGTATGAGATGACGTAAGAAGTGGCATTCTATACGGTAATTCCCAAGTTCGACGCTCGCTTCGCACTCAAACCCGATTCAAACTGTCAAATAAAAAGCGTCTTAAGCGAAGTGAGAGTGAATAGCGATGTGAGATGCGAGTTGATGTTTGAATTTTACAGAATCGACTGGTCTGCTTGTACCGGTGTGGTGTGACAGCTATTGTTACAGGCGACTCACTGTCAGGGTCGCGTCACGCCTGGCCGACCACCGCTCATGTTACGTGGTTGCGTTTCTGGACGTTACTTTATCAGAAACTTGATGCTAATACGTTACAATCTTGGAAAAACTGGCGTACCTACCTTAATACCTGTCAAAACACAGATAGACAGACAATAGGCTGTTTATATAATATAAACTGAATATAACCTTATTATTAGTATTAACTCCGCCATAGACGGTCCCAAGCCCGGTTGCGAAAGGAGGAGGGTTGGCTGGTGAACGGTGTATACCCAAAACGACCTGGGAATAAGACCGCTGTAAAATACACCAACGCCGAGCAGTAGGCGGCGGTAAAGTAACCTACTCTATGACAGGCTACGGAGGCCATGGGGACTAAATACCCCCAAAACAAACCGACGTAGAAGGTAATGGGAACCCACTACGTTTAAACTCCCAAGAGAACTCCATGAAGAAAGTCAACGACAGAAATTTTAGTACGTCGGACGATCCGACTGACCCTCGGCGCTCGTCGATTTCCGGGTTGACGAGTGTGAAATATGCGACCGAAGACTCTTCGATAGTGTGTCACCAGGCTACCGAAGCAGTTAATGCTACTGAAGACACCAAGAAGCCGTCAGTGCGTATCAAGCAAAGATTTGGAACATGGAATGTAAGAGGTTTGCTGAAACCAGGAAAACTCGCAATTGTAGAGAAAGAGATGAGCGAACACAATCTTATATTGCTAGGAATATGTGAAACTCACATGAAGGAACAAGGACATTTCACAACTTCGAGTGGCAATCTTATGTTGTTCTCCGGTCACGAAAGCGAAAGCAAAAATGGCGTAGGTATACTAGTTTCACGTAATATACGTAAATTCGTCACTGGCTACAACCCCATAAATGACAGAATTATGACCATACGCATTAATTGCACCCCACTTCCTTTAAATATCATCCAAATCTACGCCCCTACATCCTTGTCATCAAAGGAGGACATTGATCATTTCTATGGAATTCTGCAAACAACAATAGACAAAATATCCAAGCGTGAAATTCTAATCATTCAAGGAGACTGGAATGCGAAAATAGGAAGCACTGAACAAGATGACCACATCCGCCACATACTTGGGAAACACGGACTTGGCACCAGAAATGAAAGGGGTGAAATGTTCATAGATTTCTGTGTAAGCAATAATCTAACTGTAGCTAACACGTGTTTTAAACACCACAAGCGAAGATTATATACATGGACTTCACCCGGTGGGAAATACCGTAATCAAATTGACTACATCACGGTCGCAAACAGGTGGAAATCGTCCATAACGAACACCAGAACATATCCGGGCGCGGACTGCGGCTCTGATCATGAAATGCTAGTGGCAGACCTACGAGTACGCCTAAAGCTCTGCCGGAAGATAGCAAAACCTTTAACTAGGCTCTCAAAACCGGAATACGATTTTTTCCAGAAGAACACGGAATCAGAACTAGCAGAACTCACTCCTAAAATCGCACATATGAGCTCAGAAGAACAATGGCAGCAGTTCAGCCAAAAGATTGTTAATGTACTGGATTCTATGGTCATAAAACCCATAGATAAAAAAGACTGGATGTCAGCGGAGGTTTGGTCTAATATAAAACTACGTAAAGAACTAAAAAATAGCGTAAGACCAGAAAATTTCGAATCAGAATACTCTCGATTATCCAAGTTAATCCAAAGACAGTGCAGAAGAGATAAGAACCAGTATTTGGAGGATATCTGTACCGAAATAGAACATCATGCGGACAAGTATCAAACTGCTGATCTTTTCAGAAAGGTCAAACAAATTACGCACAAAATCAAACCTAATTATAATTGAATAACGGGTATTTATCACGTACCTATTTTGTTTTTATTCCCGACGTTTCGAACACATTACAGCGTTCGTGGTCGCGGGCAGACTCCCCGCGACCACGAACGCTGTAATGTGTTCGAAACGTCGGGAATAAAAACAAAATAGGTACGTGATAAATACCCGTTATTCAATTATAATTATGTCATCAAATCACGGAAGTTTAAAAAGTTTAAAATCAAACCTTCCTCGTGGGTGATAGATGACAAAAATGGAAATCCGATACACGAGGTTGCCGACGTAGCAGAAAGATGGAAAGAGTACTGCGAAGAACTCTACCAAGATCAATCATCCCAATCCAGCTTGTCAAACATAAGCATAGAAGACAAAGAGCCCAGTATACTCCGCTCAGAAGTCGAAGATGCGATCCGGAAACTTAAAAAGAATAAAGCACCAGGACCGGATCGAATCACAGCGGAAATTCTGAAAGGACTGGGCTCAAATGGAATAACTTGCTTACATAATATATGCGAAAGAATATGGCATACAGGACATTGGCCATCGGACTGGGCACACTCCGCAATTCTTCCTCTCCATAAAAAAGGCTCAGTGCGCAACTGTAATAATTACAGAACAATCGCACTAATATCACACGCCAGCAAAATTCTCCTATACATCGTCAACGCCAGACTAAGATCTTACCTGGATTGGCAAATACCCCAAGAGCAAGCGGGTTTTGTAAAGGAGAGGGGAACGAGAGAACAAATATTAAATCTACGACTTATAATAGAAAAATGCTACGAATATAACACCCCAACTTTCATGTGTTTTGTGGATTACCAAAAGGCTTTTGACTGCGTCAAGTGGGAGAAACTATGGAAAGTACTTTCCGAAACAGGGGTACCCAACCACCTCGTAATTCTAATTCGAAACCTGTATGAGTCAGGCTACGGCACGGTAACAGTAGGAGATAGAACATCAAGCCGGTTCAAATTTCAGAAAGGCGTTCGTCAAGGATGCGTAATCTCTCCCATACTCTTTAACATCTACGGAGAATACATCATGCGTCAAACGCTTGAAGACTGGGAGGGTGGCATGAAGATAGGTGGAGTCAAGATATCTAATCTCAGATATGCAGACGATACCACCCTTTTTGCAACATCCGAAAACGAAATGGCGGAGCTGCTACGTCGTTTAGAAGCAACCAGTCTGACTATGGGACTTGCGATCAACAAGTCTAAGACCAAGCTCATGATCATTGACCGGTTTGCAACCATCCAACGCACAGACCTCTTACAAGACTACGAGACCGTAAACCAATTTCAATACCTTGGCTCAGTAATAACCAACAGGGGAAGTTGTGAACCTGAAATACGTAGACGGATTGGCATGGCAAAGACAGCGATGACCCAACTTAACAAAGTTTGGAAGGACCGTAATATAAATTATCGGACCAAAATACACCTGGTCCGGACTCTTGTCTTTTCCATTGCTTTATATGGCGCAGAAACGTGGACTTTCAAAGCGGCCGATAGGCAAAGAATCGACGCTTTTGAGATGTGGTGCTGGCGCCGTATGCTGCAGATACCCTGGACAGCTTTCGCGGTACTTTGGCCACGTTGCACGCAGAGAAACTAACAACTTGGAACGCCTGATGGTTACTGGAAAAATTGAAGGCAAAAGACCCAGAGGCAGAAGTCCAAAACGATGGTCAGACCAGATAGCGGAGGAACTAGACTGTCTGTCAGTGCCGCACTGCACCAAGCTACGGAACGCAACCGATGGAGACAACTGGTTGACGAAATCAAAAGGAGTCACGATCCTCAGTAGTGAGGGAACGATTGTGGAGAGAGATTAGTATTAAACGGGTATTTATCGCGTTCTAATTACCATTATTTTCCCGACGTTTCGACAGGTTTACACGCTGTCGTGGTCACTAGAACTAGGTGGTAATTAGAACGCGGTAAATACTCGTTCAATACTAATAATATGTGTTCAGATCGCGTAAGTTTAAAAGTATATATGAATATAACCTGTTCCATTTGTGTGAGCTCAGAATTGAAAATGTGAGATTTAGCTAGTTATTTACTAGCTTCCGCCCGCGGCTTCGTCCGCGTGGTACCCACATATAATATAGCCTATGTTCATCCTGAAAGTTCATTCTCAACGTTGGTAAAAGAGTTTTTCAAATCGGTCCAGTAGTTTCGGAGCCAATTCAATCCAAAGAAACAAATCTATATAGTGTAGATAGATTAATTCTGAAATTATTGATATCGGTTAATTGGGTTTCTATGGAGTGCAAAAAGAGGCGGTCACCCATCCAAAAACTGCTGCGCCCAGCGTTGCTTAACCATGCATTCCTCATACAAACTTTCATTCCCTTTTGCCCTTTTTTCGCATTAAAAAGTAGCCTTTCTTAAGCTCTAGACCACCTTTTTACCAAATATCATTTAAATCGGTTCAGTAGTTTAGGCGTGATTGAGTAACACACAGAGTTACTTTAAATTTTTAATCTGGGCTTTCGCATTTATAATATTAGTAAGGATTATTTTTTATCTACACTATCAATTAAACACGAAACGTTCATTTTTTTCTGTATTAAATTATCTGTAATTAGTGACAAAACATTGAAAAACAATAAATGACATATTTTTCAAGTCCTGAGGTTAATTAAATTCCTGGCAGCTTGATTGCTAGAATAATTTATTTCTAGTAAATCATTGACTTTGCTTCGATTTATCGATAAATCTAGTTCACATCGATATCTTGATTGTTATTTATAAGCCGTGAGATGTTTTGAGAATTGCATTTAGAATTGTAAAAATGGTAGCCGATTCGCTCAAAGATATAAATCGTAGATATTGCCAAACGAAATGAGATAGCTCGCTCATTTGGCACACCAAATATTTTCAATTTCAGGGTACAAAAGGAATAAGTTAATTTTTTCACGAAAGATCGTGCAGTATAATTGCACAATAAATCGTGAAATAACTGTTTGGTTCATTTTTGACTAATCATTAGTGTGCCTGCATCGGCATTTTGTTAACACAGCCAAGTAAAAACAGTGCCACAGTTTTTAGCGTCCGGGCATATCTACGATTTAAATCTTTGGATTCGCTGCCATTTGTCGTAACTACGTAATCCCCAGGCTCGGTAAATACCTAATCAGATCTCTAGTGACTTAGATTTTTAAGGATATCTAAAGAGGTTAGTCAAAGGCACATCCGAACATGACATTTGGCACATGCCCACATTTTGTACAGAAGTCAGTATTCCGTACGTGACAGGTTGCAAGCCCATAAGAATACTAACTTATGACACACGCCTTCGAATTTTTGGTTCTTTGCGCGCATAAATTTTTCGAATGGAAAAACTCATTTGTGCACGACCAGGTTTGAATCCACGACCTTCGGATCGTGAGGCAGAAGTGCTACCACTACACCACCAGCGCTCTTTGAAATATGCAAATATTTGATAGCCATTAAAACTAGAAAGTGGTAGTGTACCCTGGGAGTCAGGCCATCAGACTGAGAAACGGCGAAAATGCAAGGCACAACTAGAAATCGTCTCTTTCCTAACACAAGTTGTGAAACAGTCAGACAAACAGTGGGGGACAATTCTGTTGTTCCGCAAACCAACTAAAAAATGTTAAAAGAGGTTACGATCTTATTTCGTTCTAGTAAGAACAAATTAGCGTAACATTTCTAAATGACAGTTTAAAAAAAGCTAATATTGATAATCTAAATTTAATTAATTTTCCATCATATCTTTAATTTTATTGTGCACTAGCTGACCCGACAGATGTTGTCCTATCTATGATTCATTATTTTTTTCTTTCATAAGATCTTTCTTGCAATGCCTAACAAACAACAAAAAAAAGGAATTAGCGAAATTGGTCCAGCAGTTCACGCGTGACGCCGTGACCAAAAGAAAAAGGCATTCATCTGTAATTTTTCATTGTTTGTACCTACACATAATCGATGGATCAAAATAAATGCTAGGAATAAATGGAAATAAATGTTTTTTTATATATTTAGTCAAATTAAGAACTGTCATTTAAAATGTATACGCTAATTTAGTCTTAATAATGGAGGTGCCACTATCGCGTATATATGGCCACCCTATAATGTTATTCCAAATCGTTTTGATACTTGATGATTTTTATAATTTTTACGCCATCTTACGACACAAATTTTGAAAGAGTAGCCTATGTATGACGTTAGACAAGTGGCAGGAGTCACATGGAACAGAGTGGCTCAAGAAAGAAAGGAATGGAAAAGGTTGGAGGAGGCCTTTGCCGACTGGCAAACAGATCTAGGAAACATAACTAAACAACAAATATTAGTTTAAAATTAATATCTATTAAGTGTAAGATTTTAACATTAGTTACATAAGTTTAAAAATTAAATGTACTAAGAGATCTGAATAAAAGGCTATATTATTATTATTATTTATTATAGCCTATGTAGGTGTTTAATCAAAATTCGTTCAGCTGTTACGGAGTTAGGTAAGTAAAACATAAACACAGACTTTCAAACCTTCTCTCTGTGGTTCAACATTTTTTAAATTAGTCCACGGAACGAGAGAATTACCACCAATATCGTCATACACTACAATAGCTTCGTTTCACGCTTCAGTTGCTGCTGTGGACAGAACGTTTTTGTGCCGTAATCCAAGGCCGTAGAGGTCAAAATCCCGCATTTTAGCACCTTTTCAGTCTTGATTGTAAAATGTTAGTGTCATACAATAGGTAAGTATTCTTTTTTTACCCGACCTAATTTTTACCGATATTTAAATGTATTGGATATTATGTATGGGAGTTCTTTGGCTGTCGCTGTTGCCTGTACGGCTGTACGGATTTTGATGAGAATGGAAAAAAAAATGATGAAGAGATGTACGTCTGGATACATACGTCTGGATCACATGACATGAGTGACTTAAGCAAGCTGTACAAAATGTCAAAAATTTTAATATGTCGGCCAGTCAATGTTACAAAAGTTCTTTGTAATAAATGGTAAGATAGACAAAGAATCACTAGTAGACACATATAGCTGTATGGTTATCTATCACGCTGTAATCTAACATGTGCGTGTACCCGCGAAGTACCGCGGGCGACGCCGCGGGCGGAAGCTAGTCTAAATATATATAACTCAAAGGTGACTGACTGACTGACTGACATAGTGATCTATCAACGCACAGCCCAAACCACTGGACGGATCGCGCTGAAATTTGGCATGCAGGTAGATGTTATGACGTAGGCATCCGCCAAGAAAGGATTTTGATTAATTCTACCCCCAAGGAGATAAAATAGGGGATGAAAGTTTGATTTTGTTTTTCAAGGCACCACGCGTGCGAAACCGTGGGCGGAAGCTAGTTTAGTATACGAACCTACCAGCTATGACATCAGCGAGGCCACTTCTGAAGGAGTATTTTGGGAGCCACTCCACGATCGGCAGCCTTCGCAGCAGGGTCTTCGTAGAGCAGCACGCGCGCGCCCTCTGCTGGAGACTGCGCTGCCAACTCGGCTTGGTGTCCTCAGGCTTGGGGGGGAAGCCGTTGATGTAGGTGCCATTTGAATCTGAGGACAAAGTCAAGTAAAATAATACAAAATTTAAAGTTTTAAAAACCCTCCGTCATCTAAACCTTACCCTAACATATTATATTTAAAGTCATGAAATATGATAATTCAAAAAATAAAACTATCTCACGGGAACCGTACATTTTGCCGGGATAAAAAGTAACCTATGTTCTATTCCAGACCATAATCTATATCTGTGCCAAATTTCATCCAGATTCGTTCAGCCGTTTCAGCGTCAAAGAGTAACAAACATACATCCACACATCCATAAATTCTTACAAACTTTTGCGTATATAATATTAGTAGGATAGTAGGATTATCGTTTGCAACTCAGGCTTTGGTCTATCTTTATACCAAATTTCATCAAAATCGGTTCAGTAGTTAAGGCGTGAGACACAGACAGAGTTACTTTCGCATTTATACGAGATTAGGATTAGTAAGGATTTATTTATAAATAAAACATCTCAATCAAATAGCAATTTTTATGATTGCCGTTACAAATAGATGTAATACCATTAAAACAAACTTTATAATGTAGCAATTACGTATTGTAGGTACCTTATATACAATTGTGTACCTACATTTTAACTAATACATTATGTATGAACTGTTATTTAGTAAATGGTGTAAACTATTTATCCTACTGTTTGAAATTAGTCAGACAGATATATAAATGGCCTTCGGACGTGGGAAATATTTTGACAATAGTCTACTATTTTATTTATGTGTAAGTGTGTAGACACAGAGCGTTACTAACGGATTATCTCTTGTTCCATTCTACTCAACGGTTTCCTCATTGTTCTCACTTTTATCATTGTTCGCAAAACAATTTTTGGTTATCTCGTAGAATATCAGTTAATTTTAAATGTAGGTACCCTTCGTGAAATAACTTATTATCAACCAATCTTTTATTGCTCCATCTTCATGCTGTCAGCTCGAAAGACCAAAAATCAAGGTTAAAAAAGTTTTTAAAATAGCGGTTAAATATCAAATTGAGTAGAATCGTCCCTCGAAATTTAGTAGTTAAATCTAGTGATAAGATTTTTCTTTGATTTCATGATACTAAAGAGATTGTCACAAGAAGAAGAAATGATAAATGGTGGTGCTATTCGGAAAATTGTTTTTGATTCGAATCTATAACGCTATAAAGCTTCAATAACGTAGGTACAACAAAGTGACTCATTTGCATACCAACTGTACAAAACTGTACTTCTTCTTCTTCTTCCTGCCCTTTTCCCATGATATGTGAGGTCGGCACAACACGTTTTCTTCTTCCATTTCGCTCTGTCATCCGTCATCTCAGTACTCACTCCTTTCTTACCCATGTCATCTTTCACACAGTCCATCCATCTTTTCTTTGGCCTATCTCTATATATTCCTGTATCCATCCACATTCATACCTAACACTCTTTTCATCACGTACAAAACTGTACTTACGTGATACATAGACAGATTTTTTTGCAGAAAAGAAATTCTGTCTCTGCTGAACTATCTAAATAAATATAGATAAAGCCTTCGACTTAGGTACTTGCTGCGATTAGGTATAGTGAAAGTAATAGGACTGCGTTCCTCTGAGAACAAAGAGATGCTATACTATATATCAATGGCAAGGACAATAAAAGATGAAAAAACTAAACAAAATTAGTGGAATCAAGTTATTTAAAAGTTTAGTTTAATGGTACGAAATACTAAGCAAAATGGCATAATGCCATATCATGTTCGGACGTGCCTCTAATTACTCTCTTAAAGCACTTATTACACTTCCCTGAATTCAGGGACCCTTACCCTAAATAAGAGTGGTGTAATAAGAGTCAGGGCGTAAGGCGTAGAGGCTAGGAGTTAGGCTCCCTTACTACCGGGCCCTGAATACCGTGTAGTGTAATAAGTGCTTTAGATATCCTCAAAGATCTACATAAAGTCACTAGAGGTCTGAGGTGATATCTACCGAGCCTGGGGATTACAGATGATCGTGATCACGTTTTTTTTTTGTTTTTGCAAAGTTTTAAAAAGCAATATTTTCAGACATTGTCTGGGCCTTACCAGAAGCTCTTACAAATTATCATGTTTCAGAAACGTCAAAGTTTCAAGCTTGAAGTAACACTACTTCAATACAATTTGTATGTCATGGTACGAAATACCAAAGTTATATTACTTTGATATTGCCTGAAGAGCTTTTAAGGCCCCTGATTGCTATTCACTCTCTTTAATATTAGGTAATGTTGTAAGATTTAATTAAATATCATAGCCCATCTTCAGTTAGTAGGAGACTTTACCCTATTGCTAGTCAAATAACGTCCGCCATTAATCACGTGATGCGCACACGCAGCGGAATTCGCGTAAAGCCAACCGCTTTCTATTAACATTTTGTGGATTTCTTTAGAAAACTAGTTAGTGACGAGGCGTGAATATTCTTTCTTTATACATATAATAAAACAATACTACCGGTGTGTCTGTCTGGACATTGAAGAAAGGGGGTTACTTCAATACAATACTTATAGGTAATAAACATTGAACACGACTGTAATCCCCAGGCTCGGTAGATATCTTCTCAGATCTTAAGTTACTTACCTAGATCTTTGAGGACATCTAAAGAGGGTAGTCAGAGGCACGTCAAAACATTACATTTTACACATGCTCACATTTTGCACAGTAGTTAGTATTCCGTAAGTGACAGGTTGCAAGCCCATCGCAGCTAATACTAAAATTTTTGGTTCTATAGTATGCCGGTTTCCTCACGATGTTTTCCTTCACTTACTTTTACGAATGGATAAACTCATTGGTGCACGACCAGGTTTGAAACCACGACCTTCAGATCGTGAGGCAGGGGTGCCACCACTAGACCAGTGCTCTTTTTCTCAAGTTTTCCTCCAGCACTATTGGATTTGTTTTGCTAGTTCCGAGTAGGCACAGAGTGTCTTCACAGACTTCTTCGAGGAGTGAACTCTGAGGTTATGGCAACAAGCGATTCGATTTCAATAACAAGACGCAGCGACTGCAGAAACAGAAACCGCATAGCTTTACATTACAACTCAAAATAACAGTAGGTACCTACGTCTACCATGAGTTGTCACATTTAAATCGGCTGACGTTACTTCAGTAGTAATAGTACGCTAATGACATCTGTCAAAAGTGTTACTCGTGGTACCAAATTCTAAGCAAATGAATGAAGCGCAAACTACGTGACGTTTTAGTACCTACCCAACTATCCGCTAGGGGCGCTGTACAAGTTTTCATACATTTTTTTAACTACAGTCGCTAGCGAGTACCTATAGATTGTGAAAACTCATGGTAGACCTACAGCTTAAGGCGCTGTATGACCACGATTGGGTGATTAATACCTACTCAGCAAGCAATAACAGGACCTTAGGTGGTCAACTTATTCATTCCGCGACTGTACAATGTTGGGTTCCGTAGCGATTACGGTTTATTCCCATTTGTCCCCCTGCTCTGTCCCCTTGGGGTGACAGATGGGACTAAAATGATCATGTATATTCTACAGGGTGTAAAACAACGACTAAACCCCCTGAAGTTTTCGGTAGGCGTCTTTTTACACCCCGTATAATCTTTCAGACTATGGGAAAAGGGCAGGAAGATTATGATGATGATGATGATGATAATCTTTCAGACTATAATCTACCTACCTCTATGTCCAATTTCATCTAGATCCGTTCAGCCGTTTCATCGTGAAAGAGTAACAATCATCCATACGTACAAACTTTCGCGTTTATAATATTAGTAGGATTACTAAATCTGACAGTTTGAAAACGGTAGGTTTGCGTTGGTTTCTTCTACCAAAGGAAAAGAGACTTTTTATGCCCACTTGTGGGAAAATTAACATTTTAATGCGATTGACTGAAGCAAACGCTTTAGTCATAGTAACTACTTAGGTCTTTTAAGAAAAATATTTGTAAGTAAAATTAGGTATACATTACAATGGTCATGCGTTGCATGAATTTGCATGCTTTTCTGATACAAAAGGTACTTACTTAATAACTTAAATACCATACTAATTGCCGAGCAATCTTTTAGATTTTGTTTTTTTTTATATATACTTTTATTGTGTTGAGAACTATAGGTGGAAACGGTAGATAGAAACGATTATCATGCCGGACAAAGAGATTAAAACTGTAGATATTATGAAAAAAAAACCAAGGTTTCTCCTAGTAATATTAATATATCTATGGTTTCATTTAGTTCGTCTAAAGAAATGTTTTTTCTGAAACAAACATTTTTTTGAACCGAGTCTTAAAAAAAGTTACCATCAGTAGTTGGGTACTTTAGTCCCCTGAAGTTTTCGGAAGTAGTCTGTTTATACCCTGTAATAAATAGTGCATTGCTTAGGTATACTCGTAAGTTAGTATACTATTTACAGAAACTGCAAAAAAAATGAAATTTTATGTACTTACGGTAACGCTATAATTTATTGTTTACAAAACGCAGATTAAATTCCACTATGCCACCAGTTATGACTTATTGTGAAGCCAAATGCAATAACATTTCATAGTGACGTACCACGTAAAAAGTATCGATAAAAACGTCACGATAGTGGAGGAAGCGGCACTTCACTGGCTGCCTTGACCGTGTAATTACATGAAAAACTCAATTACCCACTCTTACCAATCAGACTCAGGAAATTAATTTTGTATAAAAACATATTAATTCTATGTATAGTTAACCCATTGGTAGAGGGGCCATTCTACTCAACGGTTTCGTCTGCTCTCACTTTCATCATTGCTCTAACTTTTATCATTGCTCTAACTTTCGTCATTGCTCGCAACAAACAATTTTGGTTATCTCGTAGAATACATATTTACTAATTTTAAATGTAATCTTCGTGAAATAACTTATTTTCAACCAATCTTTTATTGCTCCATCTTCATGCTATCAGCTTGAAAGACGAGCTCTAAAATCAAGGTTAAAAAGTTTTTAAAATAACGGTAAAATATAAAATTGAGTAGAATCGTTTTATTATCATACCTATATCTTTCTTGTGGTGGGCGACTAGTATTTATTGCAAAAAAAACAGACCGAACGTAACTGAAAATCTCTTTAAAAAAAAAGAAGTTATTGACTCTTAAAACATCAAAATAAAGGTTAACTATTAAATATTTATATAAAATTATTTGAGTAATAATTTGAAACTAATTCAAAATTAGTGTTTAAATCGGTGCCAAAATAATGACGTGAATACCTACTGGAAAAGTACAAGTGTCTCCACATATTAATTATAATATAAGTGAAGCGATAATGGATATATTGATATTTAAATCTGAATACAATTATTATAAAACAGCTGAAGAACCAGATCTAATTTATTATCATACACAAACATGGAATAACAATTAGCAAAAACAGTTACGAGGTTTCAAGTTGAAAATACCCTTTACACAAAAACCTTTCAACACAATGGTTCGATAGAAGATAAAGATACAATAAGAAATACTGCAGTTAAAAAAATTACAAAAATTTGAATTTATTTAAGCCAAAGAATTACCTACTTTTACTTTTATTGATTGACAAAATACTTAAAATAAGAAATGAGTATATCAGAGGAAATTTGAAAGTGGCGTTGGTGACAGAAAAGATGAGGAGTAATAGGTTAGCGTGGTATGGGCATGCTATGAGGAGGGATAAATACAGGGGTAGAGGTAGACCAAAGAAAAGATGGATGGACGGTGTGAAAGATGATATAAGTAAGAAAGGAGTTAGTACTGAGTTGACGGATGACAGAGGGAAATTGAAGAAGATCATGTTGTGTCGACATAATGAGGGAAAAGGGCAGGAAGATGATGAATTATTTTAATTAAATAAAATCACAGCGACCATTTTGAATCATCGTTCTAGCCCTGACCCAAAACTTAAAAGAAACAGACAACTATTAGTTTAGTTTTTTGTATGTATGAATGCTTTAACTCACCTATTTCAATCAACTTTATGCAAATGATGTCTTTGTAATCAGCAAATTAAAAAAGCAGCTAAACACGTTATCTTTGGACATTACAATGGCCTGCGATAGACTGCCTTCATTAATGAAATCAATTAGCAGTGATTGGAAATTAACGGTTTGAAGGGTTTATTGCCAATTGATATGCAAATGCATGCTATTAAGGCCCAGAATACTCGTCACACTATTCCTTACGTAAAAGTTACAAAAAAAAGTGACATAGGTCCGTATAGCAACGCGGATCTCCGCGGAATCAGACATAGCACGAAGCGAAATACCCAAATGACAAGTAAGTAGAGTGCGGCATGATAATATGGCTGCTCTGAATTATATAATGAAAGCGACAATTTATAAAAAATATAAATATGTTCAAGTAAATAGCTTATTTCAAAAAAAGGGCTTATTTATATATCCATGTGAAATAGAAATTCAAAATACCTTACTGTTCTGGATAAATGAGGGAATTTCTGAATTTTCAGAGGTGTTTTTGACATGATTTTTAACCAAGGTTTCTAACTAATTCGTGTTTTAGCTCCGGTTGATTTATCACTTATATCCTTGAGTATCGTGTAGTTCAATTTCAATGTAATCTATTAAGCGGTAATAAAATGATTAGGGTTGAAATACTTGCAATTTTCAAAATTCTGGGCCTTAAGCAACAGAAATAGCTGGCAGATTTTGAGCAAATAGTATTTTAATTATATAAGTATTAAAAAATAAATCAAAGCAAAACTTGAGTTGGTGGTATTATTATCGTTTTACGCTAGATATATTGCAATAAATGAAAATGCACATAAGTAGTATCTAGCTACTATTAGTCAATCATCCTAAGGTACCTAACTAAGGAAATAATAAAATCACAAATTTCGTATTGAATGTTTGTCATCATCTTCCTGCCCTTTTCCCGCATTTTGTGGGTTCAGCACAGCATATTGTGATCTTCTTTCATTTATTGTAAGTATTTAGTATACTTATAATTTTTAATTTATTAAATCTTTACTTTTTAATTTTGTACAATACCATCGTTTATGTTTATTTGAATGTAGTATCTTACCTCCTTATATTTACCTACATATTTAAGGTGCTTTTTAATTTTCTCCTATCGTATAAGATTTTGGATAAAAAGGATGTTTGGACAGGAACCGAATGGCCGAGCACGTAGTGACGTATTTGAATCGGTATATTTAATCGATACAAATCGCACAGTGACCTTGAACTAGTGTAAATAGCGGGAACGTGGTAACAAGGAATATTTTATCACCAAACTAAATTCTAAGACATAATAATTCAAGTCATAACAATCGTAAGCGATTTTTCTAAAAATACAAAAATAACGTATTTTTTTGTTGCTTGGTAAAAGGTAAAACAAGTTAAAGCAATAAGCGGATTTGCCGTTATTATGAACTAAAGAACTTCAAACCAGTCCAATTCCCGTCCGAATTTCTAAGGGCTAGTCAGAGGTAACTTAGTTCTATTCCCTGTGTCAGGTTGTAACCGCTTCATATTTTTGATTCCAGGGCAATGCATTCATGTTACTGGTTAATACTGGTTACAATATCCAGCTGGAATCAAACTTGCACGGCTGTGGTGACTGGCGAGGTCCCAGGAAGTGGTATATATCTAGTTAGAAGCAGCGATGCGGTAGTCTGGCTGAGTCGCGGCTAGAGAAGCGACTAGACTGTGACGAGGTCCAAAGTTAAATATTACAACTTTAGTAGGTTAGTTACCTACTAAAGTTGTAATATTTAACTTTGGCTGATAACGATACTCGCGACAGGTTTGCAACAGGCGTAAGTAAATCTCGCAATTATTGCTGTCAAACGTCAATTTTGTATTAGCTAACAGCAATTACAACGCCAACAGCAACCAGACACTATGTGTCCCTCTGCCAGACAATCGGTGAACAATATTTGTTTCCACCAATTGCTGTTCTGTCGCTAGTGGCGCTAGTGTTCAAAGGCAATGTGCATTCAGCAACAACTTAGCGATAGGCGGGTGACTGCCTTCCGTGATACCGTTTATGATA
Organism: Cosmorhoe ocellata; assembly: GCA_963675405.1. Taxonomy (NCBI): domain Eukaryota; kingdom Metazoa; phylum Arthropoda; class Insecta; order Lepidoptera; family Geometridae; genus Cosmorhoe; species Cosmorhoe ocellata. The sequence goes on along the minus strand of OY776254.1, from coordinate 488,949 downwards.
ACAACTTGCAACCGATCGCGTAGCGGTCGCTGTCGCGTTGCTGCTGCTGTCGCAACTGCAAAGTTTTAAATAGTAAGCCTGCTTGTTTACCCACCGAGGCATGCAGGTGTCCTACGTGAAGGGGGCTAGCCCGTTAGTGACACTGTCTGTACACGGACGATTCTTAGGTAACTTATATTCAACAAGTAAAAGCAAAATTTAAAATTTTTAATAAACCCACGACTGTTAACTATGTCTGCTGCAGCGCTCCCTGGTGAGTTGTCACCGTAACACTTATCTAATGGCACCAATTAAACCCGAACCGATAACTGAAAACCGCCTTAAAATCGGACCAGAATCGGTTTTGGAGAAAAATGGCAACATGGATTTGCACAAAGATACCCCAAACGCATATACCGCCTTCGTTCCGTCGCGGATAAAAAGTCACGACATTATATTGATTAAAATGTAAATCAAATGTTAATTACTGTGTAACAACATACGTTTTGTAACACGTTTGGACGTATCTATGCGAAAACCGTGTTCTTGTGAATTTCCATTATTTATTTAAGACTCTAACTCCTTGTGACTTTGATCGCGTATTATATCTTATGGTTTCGAGTAGGTAGGTACAGTAATTTTATGTCATTCAGTAACAATTATAAATGATTAAAAAAAAACACTCACACGACTGTAATCCCCAGGCTCGGTAGATAATCTCAGATCTCTAGTCACCTAGATTTTGAAGGTTTTTTAAGGGGGTAGTACGACCACATTTTGCACAGTAGTTAGTATTCCGTATGTGACAGGCTGCAAGACCATCGCCGCTCATAAGAATACTAATTTATGACACACACCTTCGATTTTTTTTGTTCTAGGTTATGCCGGTTTCCTCACGATGTTTTCCATGATTAGATAAAAAAATAAGCAGTATTATTTCAAAGTCTTGTATTATAAAAGAGATTTGAAACTATTTTTAAATTAGCAGTTTTAAAAGCGATCTATCAGAAATCCCAGATACCATCTGCGTAAATATTTATCGATAATGCTGAAGTGTTACAACACTAGCGGTGGTCACGGCACGCGACTCCCCACGTGCAGTGAAATTACAAGATTGTAACTTGTGTAATAACTAAGTAAATACCTACTTTTTTCTATCTGTTTTTATATTTTCACAAGACACACTCATTCGACATTTCTCAACGCGTTGATTTTATTTGTCTCTCACTAAAATGTGTCAGCGTTTCGACTCACTACAATTTTTTTTACTAAGTACCTACTTAGGTACTAAGTATTTTTGTAATTAAAATTATGTATTTGATAGGCAAATAATTGAAAACTGATTTAGATTAAATATTAGATCTTCAAGCTTAACATTCTATTATTGCAGGTAGGTAGGTATTAAGTATTTGGTTGACTGATAATTTTGTAATTTTGGCCACAGGGTCACTATCAAAAGGGGTCAATCTAGACTCAAGCTGCTAAGGTATTAAACCATCGTATCTACATAAAATATCTTAGAAGGTAAGTAGGGATGAGAAATGTACTGTGCACCACCGGTAGAAATAAATCTACCAAAAAGCACATATCCCTACCAGTAGGAATAGCTTGGTAGGGATAAGAATACTAGTCGAATTAATTTAGAATCTCATTTTAAATTTTATAATGTTTTTAATGAGTTGAGTCGCTTTAAAAATAATAAAAGTAAAACATCTCATATTTCTAAAAGGAGGTAGGTATGTTAAGATAACTCGGGCATGTAGAAAGGATAGATGAAAGAAGAATGACGAAACAGGTGCTTATAGTGCGTGTGAATGAGACAGTTGCGGAGATCTCGGCGTATCTCGGTTTTGAAATAAATATAAAAAAAATATTTCGTTAGGTACTGCTAACACTAAAAAGCATTTAAGAATTTGCGGATTGACTTATACGAGACTAGATTCACCATGCTCTGATACTTAAACTAACAGCTTGTTAGCCTTTTAATCGCGTTAAAGTTGTTTTTACGTAAAATAGATAACGATGCTTTAACATTCTTGTTAATACTTGCAAAGTTAGTCTACGAAATCTCATGATGGGCTAATTACTTTTGCCTTAAAGATACTAGGTATCTATTGTAGGCTGTTTACAATGATCTATTGGGTGAGTTTTAAACAATGCATCAAACAATGGCTCAATGACAAGAAAACAATAAGATATTTTACAACAACATCGGCAACAAACGGTGGCACTACGGCGATTATTGACACCAATGTTGTTAGTTAAATACCATAGGTACAACGTTAGGACAAGGCTTTTGTCAAGGTCTGGGTGAACCTGGAAAGTGACCGCGAATTCACCTTTACAGTAAGAATCCTGTAAAATATAATAAAGAATGAGTATATCAGAGGAAGTATGAAAGTGGCGCCAGGGGTGATGGAATTGAATGTGGATATAAGGGTAGAGGTAGACCTAAGAAAAGATGGATGGACTGTGTGAAAGACGATATTGTGTAAGAAGGACTGAGATGATGATAGGGGAGAGTGGAGGAAGAGAACCTGTTGTGCCGACCCCACCTAGTGGGATAAGGGCAGGAAGATGATGAGTAAAAATCCTGCGAGAGTAAGAGAAAACCTCGTTATAAGCATTATGTCTTGACTTGTATTTGTCTAGATACTTTCTATCTAAACATTAGCTTTAATTTATGCGCGACGCGAACGATTTATACAATATTTATACTTAAGAGTTCTTCAATTATAGAACATGTTAGGTAGGTTTTTAATTAGTGGTCTTATCTGTTAAGCGTAAAAACAACTTTCTTATTCACTCAATAACAAGCTGACAGATGAACGGTAGCACAACAGAACAGAAACCCAGAATACTGATGTTTTGCTTTGCGACTAATTTATATTCTTCAGAAGGTATAAAAAACCGCTTATCGAAAGACTGAATGCCACACAATTTCAATAAACATAAAAACTACTAGATAAATCTAACGGGATTTCTTTTTCTGACGTCAAATTATAAAGCTGAAGAGTTTGTTTGTTTCGTTGAACGTGCTAATCTCAGGAACTACTGTTTCAATTGAAATTATTGTGTTGTATAGTCCATTTATCGATGAAGGCTGCTCACATCACGCTACGACCAATATAGGAGCATGGAATCAATAAAAATATTTGGAAAAACGGGAAAAATATTATATTACTTAATATGCGCAGACATAGTTTCGCGAGAGTCAGCTAGATTCAGATAACAGAAAGCCTTTTTAAAAAAAAATTACAAAATTTTGAGCAAGCATAGTTGGAAGCTGTCAACAATCATCAAAAATGAATTAGCAAGACTTACTTGGGAAAACAGTGGAACAGGTAGATCTATGACACGTATGGCAGGGATCTCTTCCATCGTTTAGTCCCAGGGTCGGCGTCAGGCTCGGCCGGGGGCACAACTTGCAGCCTCCATTGTACTTCTCACAGAGGCACACCTCCAGACTTTCCACCTTCAGCTCGTTCAAACCGAATCTATCGCACTCCTGCTTAACCAGCGAAGCAGATAACTTATCAGACTGAATTAGAAATTTGCAGGAGTGCGGACAGATATGACATTTCTTAGCTGCGTCCAGGTTTCTGTTAGATTCCAAGTTAACGTTGTCGTTCTGGTTGGAGTCTAACTCTCCAGGGTTGATCCTCGTGTTGTCTGTCCCCATATACCCTGTCAGCGTCACCTCAGATGGCGAACGCTGCGTATTGTTCAACTTATATTTCGTCATTTTGTTAAAATATCGTTTTGAAATCGGAAGCTCGTGACATTTTTTTCATGCAATATTTTTTTACATCACAGCACTTTTATTTCACAGAGCAGTTATTGCCATCGCGAGTTTGGTGAGACTTTTTAAGAAAGATATTCGTAGACGGCATGAGCGGCCGCGCGCGCGACTACGAATGGCGTGGCGAGTGATATGGCGCGAACTGCCGACTGTAAAGTACTACACAGCAAAGCATCATCCACCTGAAAACAGTTGTTAGAACCGTGAAAATTGTAAGTTTATTAAACGAGTTTTCTTCTTTGTTATATGGGTTGAATGATACTTTCATTTGGTAATGCAACAGTTTGAGTGACGTAGGCCCTTTCTACCTGCTCAACGTTTCGTCATTGTTAGAAACAAACAATTTTGTTTATCTCGTAAAATATTAGTTAATTTTAAATACCTTTTTTTAAATAAATCATATCAACCGATCTTTTATTTGCTCCATCTTCATGCTATCACTTTAAAATACCTACGAGCTCTAAAATAAAGATATAAAAAGTTTTGAAATAACGCATTATCCTAAAAATCCATTCCACTTAACTTTCGTCGGATTTCTATTTACTATCTTATGTAACTGCTAATTTTATTTGATGAAAATTGCAATTTCAACCTTATGCTGGTTTGGCTACGATCACTATTGGGTACTACTAGGTATACCGATTTATCAATAAAAATCCGTATTCCGTTTTACGTATCGGCCCTTCCCTAGCAATAATTAGAATGGAAAATATCCGTAGCTACAAAATAACATGCCTTGTGATAAATAAAAAAATATTTTCTTATGAATCATCATAAATTGTAGGCAGTTACCAAAATAATAATTAAACATAGGTTACCTTTTAATGAACATTTGAGTATTTTAAAGTAAATTTTTGAAGTCATCGTATAATTTGAAAAAAAAACAACTAAAGCAAAAAGTGCCGCCCGAACAGGGACTTGAACCCTGGACCCTTGGATTAAAAGTCCAATGCTCTACCGACTGAGCTATCCGGGCTTTGAACCTCGAGATCGAAATATCGGTACTGAACATAAATAGTGTTTGTTATTAGGTACGTCATACAACTTCAAACGGTAAATGAAACGGAAGGATGACTATTATGATATAAAAACTTTAACAGTAAATGCGTAGCCGAATGGTGTTTTTCAGGTAGGTATACTCGTATAACACCATCGATATAGTAGGTACCTACCTAAATACATAAATAGTGTATCACCTACCAATTACCTACGTAAAAAGTGGTAACAATAATGTCCATTGCACGTATGTTAACATAATTATTTTTTATTATACATACCAGGGTGTAATAACAAATAATATTGCAGTAATAGTACAGAATAATGCCGTAATGTATTGCGTAGTAATGTACTTTTGATCTGTCAATAAGGGTGGGATAGAACGACGTAATATGCAAACTCAAGGTCACTACACCGGCTTTAGGGGTGGGACAGAAACACCAGAACCGGCTTTCTCTATGGTCTTTGATGATGAACTATGATAACTTCCTAACTTGTAGGTATTTCGTGCAAATATTAAAAAAACCCACTTAAATGAGAATTAATTGAGTTGTTTTGTTATTTTGTATAACCTACGGTCTGTCTATTCAACTATAAACGGCTTATTCCCAAAGTACTCCACGTTTTAGTTTCAAAGTACTCCAAGAAATATTCTCAAACTACTCCACGAATAAAATATTGTTTATTTAGTTAAATTCGACTCCGCCCTACTGGTGTCCAAAAATAATTATCTCATACATTCGTTCTCAAACTACTCCAAACATTTAATATTAGTCTTTAGCATACTGATTTATTTCGCATTTTACTCCACAAGGTAACTGACGTACAGTCAGCTTAAGAAATACATATTTTAATAGTATAATAAACCTCAAAGATCTAAGTAACTAAAGATCTGAGGAGATATCTACCGAGCCCGGGGATTGCAGTCGTGATCATATTTATTTATTTATTTATTTTTTACAATAAACCTATTTTTCTTCTTTATTATTTTTGAGGACAGGACACGGGGACAACGGGAAGTCATTTTAAATAACTAATATTATAAAGAGGAAAACTTTGATTGTTTGTTTGTTTGTTTGTTTGTTTGAAATGAATAGGCTCCGAAACTACTGAACCGATTTGAAAAATTCTTTCACCAATGTGTAGAATGAACTTTCAGGATGAACATAGGCTATATTTTATGTAGGTACTTCGCGGGCGACGCCGCGTGCAGAAGCTAGTTTTAAATATTTAATTAAAGTACCGCTGTCTCCGTTAGATGGGAACACAGAGTTCGGGGCCAACGGGAATACACGGTCTTTCTTTGTGATCCAGTAGCAGTGATCTGTAAAAGTTACTTCAGTAGATTCCAATTGTCAAAATCCAGCGTCAGCCAAAAGAACTCGCATACATACATACTTACATATAACCATACACTACAATCCAAACACGTAATCTACCCTCCTTCGCAGTCGGGTAAAAAATAGTTTTACAGCCGCTTTCTTCTTCTTCTTCTTCTTCTTCTTCTTCTTCTTCAATTATGGCATCTGTCTCTTAGAGAACAATTTTGCCAGTGTCAAGTGTACTTATTTATAAGTATTGTCAACGTCACAGAGTCATAGTCAAGTAGTCAAGTCAATTTTAAACAAAAGATGGCTGTTTTGTTGAAAATTTTCGGGATTTCCTCCGATGGAATTTGACGAGAACTATTCACTCTAATTCACATACTTTACACTCGCGTCAAGAACCCGGGCTTTATTGGCAAAATAACCACCAAAATTACGCAATAAAACTCAAAATAACACGAGAAAACATATAAAAACCAGAGCGACGTAGTTGTCAGGCAAATACATCGCAGAAAATCCTACAGCCGCTTTATTAGAATTTATGACATTTTGTACAGCCTACTGTCAGTTATGTGACTGCTACGTCGAAAAGTCGGGCATAAACGGACAGAGGTAAAAAGCCGGATAAAATAAAAAGACGGAAAAATAAAAACCGTTCTCTTCCCTATGCAGTTAAGGGAGAGGGTTCGGCCAAGGTCATCTTGTGTAGGTATACGGCTAGCTTTGTTTGTAAGAGCTTAGGGGTGCAACTATTGCGTTGCACCTGGCTAGAATTACATCGAAAGCACGTGGTCAGGTTAGACTGGTATTTAAAAACTTCACGATATTTAACCTGTGGTATGCCGGGATTCCAGACATAATAGAAAATCTATTATGTCTCGCGTGGATCTGCGTTCCGGCATGTCACAGGTTAAGGCTTTATTTTAGACAATTCTGACAGTTGGTAATTCTAAGTAAGGACCTACCTATTACGCAGACTAATTTAAAAGATGTTTGTTACTCCTTCACGATGAAATTTAGCACAGAGATAGATTATAGCCTGGAATAGTACATAGGCATTATCCCGGAAAAAATACCCGTATTTTTGTAAACATAAATCATTAACTTTTTTTTTAATAACTACCTACACAGAAACAATAACGCATAACAAACATCAGTGTTTATCACAAAATGTTTGCCTTGGGTGGGGATCGAACCTGCAACCTACAGCGTAGAAGACAGAGCTACTACCAACTGAGCTGTGAGGCCAGTCACAAAACATGTCGTCAAAATGAATGTCAGTTTTATCACTACGCGTCTTGGCCATTCTACTCAACGGTTCGTCATTGTTCTCACTTTCGTCATTGTCCGCAAAAAAAAATTTTGTTTATCTATATCTATATAAGAGCTTAACCTGACTGACTGACTGACTGATTGATCATCGCCGAGCCGAAACCGCTGAAGATAGAAAGCTGAAATTTGGAAGGTGGCTTCCTTTTATAACAAAACCACCCACTAAGGCGGGATTTTTGGAAATTCCACCTCTAAGGGGGTGAAAAAGGGTGAAAACGTTAGTATGAAACTTTTTAACGCGTGGAGCGATTTTCATGAAACTTTGTTTGTGCACTGTAAATACAAAATGAATGAATACTTGTTTCAGGATTGTTCAATATAACCTTCAAAAAAGGGTAAAATGGGGTGTCAAAGTTAGTATAGGAACTTTTTAACGGGTAGTGCGATTGGTCTGAAACTTTGTTTGTGTACTGTAAATGCAAAATGAATAGACACCTGTTTCAGGATTTTTCAATATAACTCTTAAAAAGGGGTCAAATGGGGGGTCAATGTTTGAATGGGATTTTTTTAAAGGGTAGTGCGATTGGTTTGAAACTTTGTTTGTGTACTGTAAATGCAAAATAAATGGACACCTGTTTCAGGATTTTTCAATATAATCTTCAAAAAGGGGTAAAATGGGGTGTCAAAGTAGTATGGGATTTTTTTGAGTTGTCAGTTTAGATTTTTTATGGTTACGAAGTCGCGGGCGGGACAGCTAGTCTCCTAATATATAGTTAATTTTGTAAAATGTAACTTATTATTATCAACCAACAATCTTTTATTGCTCCATCTTCTCGCTATCAGCTTGAAAGACGAGCTCTAAAATCAAGGTTAAAAAAAAACTTGAGAGGTGTCAAGGGACACCCGGATGGAACGAAGTTCCTTTCGATTAATTTGTGAGAGAGAGAGACAGACAGAGAAACACGCGCACGCCGCACGGCTTACAACTATAGCAAAATGTGTCGTTACAACTTTTCGTGAGATTTTTTTCCGTCTAGCCCCCTTTCACAACGCGCGATAAGGAACTTCGTTCCAAAAGTTTTTGACAAAATGACGTTAAACTATCAAATCGAGTAGATAGTCCCTTGCCTCATCACAATCTGTTCGTCATATCATGAGAACGCATGTTACTAAACACCATGTTTAATGGTTGGACAAGCCCCATAATTCTCCCGCACTGGTCTCTAATCATGTAATGACTCACATCCTGAAGATCCACGGTAAATTAAATACTTAGCTGAAAAGGAAGTAGTTTCTAGAAGTTTTAGAATGATGAATGGGTGATGGAAGATGTTTGAATATTCAATGAAGCTAATAAGTAAAGGGTGGATTTGTCTTGTCTAAGATCCTCAGATTATTATATTGTCAAATGCAAAAATCAAGAATCAAGAATGTTTATTCTCTAAATCTATACTTAATATTATAAAGAGGAAAGTTTTGTATTTTTGTATTTTTGTTTGTCTAAACTAATATTATAAAGAGGAAAACTTTGATTGTTTGTTTGTTTGTTTGTTTGTTTGTTTGTTTGTTTGTTTGAAATGAATAAGCTCCGAAACTACAGAACCGATTTGAAAAATTCTTTCACTGTTGGGAAGCTACACTATCAGCGGGTGACATAGGCTATATTATATTTTCAAAAAAATTAGGGATCCTTACTAAAACTTCAATAATGTAAGCCAAGGTGTAAAAACAATACCTAAAATATTCTTTATATCGCGTGCGCTGCGAAAACTATTGACGATAGAATAAAATAATGTACTACGACTTTGTAGAACACATCATTATTTACAAAAAGTGTCGCGATAGTATATGTCCAACTATTATAGTTATGCCACAATAAGAGTTCTTTTATTTTAAAATTTTAATTGAAAGGCTACTCTTAGAAAAATGCTCTTTATTTGTATCTTAGTATTAATCCTTATCAAAATAAATCACATCATATTCTAGACTGCTTCAATACCTTTATATAGTTTTTTGAATTACTCAATTCGGACATTCCATTCAAAAGATACCATTAAATTAAAAATGTAAGCAATAGAAAAAAGTTGTGTGAGAGCCGCGCTAGCTTATGCACTGTAGGCGTCACTGGGTGTACAGAATGTGTACAGGATGGAGTCAATGTGAAAAAATAAATAAAAAATATAAACAAAAAAATACATTATAATAAAAAAAAAGTTCATTAAAATAATAATACTAAAACTTTCTATACTTACAATTTTCTTTTTTTAGTAACCTGACGCAGGGTATGATTAGACGTGTGTGTATTATAAATATTGAATTTTGAAATTTTTGTTAAATTTGAGAGCACTGGTGGTGTAGTGGTAGCACCCCTGCCTCACGATCTGAAGGTCATGGGTTCAAACCTGGTCATGCACCAATGTGTTTTTCTATTCGAACAATTTATGTGCGCAATGCCTGTGTTCTTAAACGGTGAAGGAAAACAGCGTGAAGAAACCGGCATACCCTAGAACCAAAAGTTCGAGGTGTGTGTCATAGGTTAGTATTCTTATAAGCGGCGATGGGCCTGCATCCTGTCATGTACGAGTACCTACTCAAAGATCAAAGTAACTAGAAATCTGGGAGATATCTACCGAGCCTGGGAATTACAGTCGTGACCATTTATAGGTATATATAAATACCCGTGCGAAGCCGGGGCGGACTACTAGTAACGAATAAACTCAAAAACTACTCCGATTTCAATAATTCTTTCACCATTAGAATGCTGCGTTATCCCTGAGTAACATAGGCTGTATTTTATGTAGGTACCTCGCGAGCAAAGCCGCGAGCGGAAGCTAGTAAGTAATAAGTTGGTCTTAAATTTGATAATGTACTTAAAACTTATTCACCCTTGTAAATCATTGCAAAAAATTATATAGGTAAGTATGTATCTCGTTCACAAAAACTGTAGTGACTGATTGACTAAAAATGTACCTACACTTGCTTTGGCTGGCTTCACAGCTCAGTTGGTAGTAGCTCTGCCTTCTGCGCTGCAGGTTGTGGGTTCGATCCCCACATAGGACTAACATTTGTGTGATGAACACAGATGTTTGTACAGTGTCTGGGTGTGATTATATATTCTATGTATATATTTACAAAAAAAAGTATATCATTAATCTATCAGCTATCTAGTTCCCATACTCAGAATACGGAAAGGTATTCTGAGTTCCCATAGTACAAGCTTTGCTTAGTTTGGGGCTAGATAGCGTTGTGTAAATTGTCCACCAATATTTATTTATTTATTTACTTACTTAGGTACCTAGACAATTTAATGGTAATAGATAATAATATTATTGAGTTGAAATTTGGAGGTAAGGCAGATTTATAAGTACTTATGAGATTCTGGGGTCTAGAAAACTTTTGAAGGCAGCTAGGTCGTTCAGAAACTCGTCGGCAATGAAGTTTCATTGGTGACCTGGATATTGAGTTTTTGGTATCAATCCGGCCTTTATCTACATCTACACTTATATTGTAAAGAGGTAAGTAAAGTTTGTTTGTCTGTTTGTATGTAGAAAATAATCTTCGACTCCTCATCCGATTTTAAAAATTCCATCACTAATGTTTAGAATTAATTTTCAAGATGAATGTAAGCTATATTTTATGTAGGTAGGTTGCCTACATCGCTAACGATGCTGCGGGCGGAGGTATAGGTTGTAGTAATTATAACAAGTCAGCTTGCTGGTCAAAGACCTTGAAATAAACAGTTTTTGTGAACGAGGACTCTGTAATAGGTATTATTACTGAGTTATACTGGAGAGATAAGAGCGCTGGTGGTGTAGTGGTAGCACCCCTGCCTCACGATCCGAAGGTCGTGGGTTCAAACCTGGTCGTGCACCAATGAGGTTTTCCATTCGAAAAATTTATGTGCGCAATGCCAGTGCTCTTAAACGGTGAAGGAAAACATCGTGAGGAAACCGACATACCCTAGAACCAAAAATTCGAAGGTACGTGTCATAGGTTAGTATTCTTATAAGCGGCGATGGGCTTGCAACCTGTCACGTACGGAATACTAACTACTGTGCAAAATGTGGGCATGTACCAAATGTCATGTTTGGACTTGCCTCTGACTACCCCCTTTAGATATCCTCAAAGATCAAAGTAACTAAAGATCTGAGGAGATATCTACCGAGCCTGGGGATTACAGTCGTGATCATATTATATTTTTTTTATACTGGAGTGTTTGAATGTGGATGGATAGTAATAATGATAGTGGTAGACCTAAGAAAAGATGAATGGACTGTGTGAAAGTCGATATGTGTAAGAAAGGAGTGACTAGAGATGACGGATGATAGGGGAGAGTGGAGGAGGAGAACCTGTTGTGCCGACCCCACCATTGGGATAAGGTCAGGAAGATGATGACTGGTGTTAAAGCCTAATACTAGAATATTGTGTGTGTACTTCCTTCCAATATATTATTATATTGAACTTACTAGCTGTCCCGCTCGCGACTTCGTTCACTTAAATTATCTATACTTACCTACTGAGTTTTAAACAAATCACAGTAATAAAAAAAATCCATACATAACTTTGACTTTTACCCTTTTTAGAGGGTTATTTTGAAATATCCAGAAATACGTGTCTATTCATTTTGCATTTACAGTACACAAACAAAGTTTCACACCAATCGCACCACTCATTAAAAAGTTCCCATACAAACATTGACCCCACATTTGACCCTTTTTTGAAGGTTATATTGAAAAATCCTGAAACACGTATCCATTTACTTTGCATTTACAGTACATAAACAAAGTTTCACACCAATCGCACCACCCGTCAAAAAGTTCCCATACAAACATTGACCCCACATTTGACCCCTTTTTGAAGATTATATTGAAAAATCCTGAAATACGTGTCCATTCATTTTGCATTTTCAGTACACAAACAAAGTTTCAGACTAATCGCATCACCCGCTAAAAAGTTCACATACAAACATTGACCCCACATTTGACCCCTTTTTGAAGATTATATTGAAAAATCCTGAAACACGTGTCCATTTATTTTGCATTTACAATGCACAAACAAAGTTTTATGAAAATAGCTCCACGCGTTAAAAAGTTTCATACTAACGTTTTCACACTTTTTCACCCCCTTAGAGGTAGAATTTCCAAAAATCCCGCCTTAGTGGGTGGTTTTGTTATAAAAGGAAACCACCTTCCAAATTTTAGCTTTCTAGCTTCAGCGGTTTCGGCTCGGCGATGATCAATCAGTCAGTCAGGTCAAGCTCTTATTATAGATATAGATAAAAGTAAAGTACCTGGATGACTGAGCTTTGCTCGGTTTTTTGGTAAATCGTGTATTTTGGAAAATGAAACCTATTATAGGTATCTATAGGTACAGGTAAAGTTTAAGATAAGATCGGTCCTCAGTTTGACGTAATCTAATTTTAGGTCACAAAAATAGGTCTTATGGACTTTGTTTTTGCGTTTAGCGGAAGTGCCAAGGCTCCGTCATTTCCGCGGTTTCTGCCAATTTGTCCATGAAATGGCGGTGCCGCTACCGTGACTAAAGTTAGTTTCCCCACGTATGTTCGGACGCTATTATATTGTAATTGAAATTGAAACAGGAAACCTGAACTCATGGGAAAATTGGTAAACCTAAGCAGAGTAATTTTGTATGTAGGTACCAAAATTATTGCTAAATTACTGTGATGGAAACCATAATTTTGTCATACAAAAGAGTTCAACGATTCTTTGATTAGGTATTTTGATCAGGAATTTCAAATTAAGCAGGTAGGTATGTACTAAGGTTATGATCACGATCACGACTGTAATCCCCAAGCTCAGTAGATATCTCCTCAGATCTTTAGTTACTTAGATCTTTGAGGATATCTAAAGGGGGTAGTCAGAGGCAAGTCCAAACATGACATTTGGTACATGCCCACATTTTGCACAGTAGTTAGTATTCCGTACGTGACAGGTTGCAAGCCCATCGCCGCTTATAAGAATACTAACCTATGACACATACCTTCGAATTTTTGGTTCTAGGATATGCCGGTTTCCTCACGATATGTTTTCCTTCACCGTTTAAGAGCACTGGCATTGCGCACATAAATTTTTCGAATGGAAAAACTCATTGGTGCACGACCAGGTTTGAACCCACGACCTTCGGATCGTGAGGCAGGGGTGCTACCACTACACCACCAGCGCTCTCATTAAAACATGTAGGTACCTACTTATATATTAACCTAGTTAGAGTTGGTAATTCTGTTGTACCGCGGACTAACTAAAAATACTAATATAAGTAGGTACGCACGATATTATTTTGTTCATCCCAAGGACCAAATAAGCGTATTTTTTTTAACTGACAGTTGACTCTAGCAGCAGACAGTGAATTTTGGTCTTTACTTCCTATTCATTGTAGGTAAGTACTACTACATTTAAGTTTGTTTTAAGTGCCATCTAACGGGAAGTATCTAAATGAACATGTATTTTAAAAATAGTTCTATCTAGTGGCGAGTAATAAAACTAAAAAGGTTTTCGTTTGGTTGTTATCTACCTTACGAATTAGTTTCTAATACTGTCGCTAGATGGCAGGCTTAACTTTTTTATCAGGGTTGATTAAATTAGCTATAGGACGTTAGAGTTATTACCAGGTTAAATCTACTATTATTTGAATTAGAATCGGAAAATTTTCCTAGCATTTTGCCTTCATTTTGAGACCAGTAAGTCTAGGCAGAAAAGGTACTCATTTATCCAATTCACGCAATCAAAACAAGAGAAACCTTGCATGCAACCTTCTTGCGAAGGCGTTATGGCTACTTACTCATCAGGTACCTACTGTGATGCAGATCATTATTTCAGTTCTATTTAGCTGAACACCTTGTCGTGATCTTCAAGGCTTTAACCTAGATTTTTTGTCAAACTGGTGTGCCTTAAAATTATGATACCTAGGTTAATGGAGTACAGTCTAATCTGGCTAAGAGTGAATGCGGACCTGAATAAATAAATAAATAAATAAATAAATAAATAAATAAATAAATAAATAAATAAATAAATAAATAAATAAATAAATAAATAAATAAATAAATAAATAAATAAATAAATAAATAAATAATGCTGGACAATCCACACAGCGTAATCTAGCCCCCAAGTAAGCTACTCAAAGCTGAAATTGAAATTGAAAAAATATTTATTCAATACAATCACAAGGATCACTTTGAAACGTCTTACATGCTAGGTGAATCTATGTGCCAATTCCAACCTAACCCAAGTACGAGAAGAACAGGCAAGAAACTCGTCTCGGTCCTAGCGCTCTTTAGTATGATCCTTCTTACTTAGCTTGTGTTATGGGTACTAGATAACTGATATATTTAATGCATTATATACATAGATATATATATATATATATATATATATTATACCTACATAGAAAACACCTGGGTGTTTTCTATGTAGGTATAATATATGTCTGGTTGGTCTGGACCAACGGAAGAAATTTCTGCAGATCGTACACAAATTTGTTCCGCGACGGGAATCGAACTCGCAACCTCTTGCGTCGCAGGCGGACTTTCGCCCGCTGCGCCACTGAGGTCAACAAAAAAAAAACATGATCATGACAAATCCCCAGGCTCGGTAGATATCTTCTCTAATCTCAAGTTGCTTAGATCTTTGAGGATATCTAAAGAGGGTAGTCAGAGGTAAATACGTCCAAACATGATATTTGGCACATGCCCACTTTTTGCTCAGTAGTTAGTATTCCGTAGGTTGCAAGTCCATCGCCACTTATTAAATACTAACTTTCACCTTTTAAGAGCTCTGGCATTGCGCACATAATTTTTTCGAATGGAAAATCTCATTGGAGCACGACCAGATTTGAACCCACGTTCTTCGGATCGTAAGGCAGGTGTGCCCAGCGAATTTCTTGTCAGTTCTTCTCGTAGGGGATAGGGATAGGACTGGAATTGGCACCTAGACTCACCTAGTATACAATGTAAGACGATTCAAAATGATCCTTGTGATATTACTGAATAAAGATTATTGACTATTGACTATTGACTATTGGCTACCAATAAGCCACCAGTGCTAAAATACCTTCTTTTTAATTAGTGTTTCCGTTATCGGACACCACTTCCAGTACCCTAAAAAAAAACCAGATTCTTCGAAATCACTGTGCGTAACTAAACACTAACATATTCTGTCCACACTACACAATCCTCGAACGGAATACCTTGGAAGAGCCACCTTCCGTAGCGCAAGTTCTAGGCCTATCTTCAGAAATTACGATGCTGGTCATAATTCCAGCTCCATTTATCTGAACACCTTGTGGTGACCCTCGAAAGCCGCGGTCGTGGCCCCTACCGTCTGAGAGGCGCATCTTAAGAGATGTTTAGTAACCACTGCACGGTGCAAGGGAAACCGCTGGCGTTAACTTAAGGACTGTTTACACTATAGCAGTTTAGCCTAGGTAAACCCAGAGACTCAAAAACTTCTGTTATTCTGTAGCGATCACTAGATAATAAGAAAAATGTATCAACTCGTGTAGTGCTTCGAGTGAGTTAGAAAACTCGTATGTATTGCAAAAAATAAAAAAACCTAGGATATAAGATAAGGGATCTTCTACGCTGTCGTAGAGCATCTACGCAGGTTCTACGTGGACTCGTAAAATAACTAAGTATATTAAGTAGAAGAGAAAAAATCGATTAAAGTTAAAAAAACTATATCACTATACCAGTAGGTACAAAGACTAGATCAGAAAATTTAACAAAAAATAAAAAGGTTGAATTAACATAAAAAAAAACTTACCTCTATACCTAAGGGTGTTACAAGACTACTTCCGAAAACTACAGCGAGTTAAAGTATCCATCAATACACTAGAAAACAAAATTAGAAGTATACTCGTAGAGTGAGAAAAAATATTTTTATCTATAATTAAAAAATAAAAATAGGTCGAATAAACGTAAAAATTCCCTCTGTATGATCTACATTAGAAAAATATATATCAAAATGTTTTAAACATAAACAGTATAAGTGATATAAAAACTACAATTGAGGCGGTCGCAAAATCACGTATACAACCGCCTAGTCACTATTTTCTAGTGATACGAACTCTTATCATAAGGATAATGATTATGTAACATAAGGAACGCCTTACAACAAGCTTACAAACCATCCCATCATGTTTCAAAAACGTTACATTTCTGAATTAACACTACTTCAGTACAATTTTTATAGGTCATGGTACGAAATATCAAAGTTATATTACTTTGATAATGCCCGAAGAGCTTGTAGATAAGGCTCTATATTGAAAGAACACGAGAAGTTTCCGTGACGTACTTGCGGGTAAAATTATTCAGTAAGTATTACCTATTCATCTATATCTATATAAGAGCTTGACCTGACTGATTGATCATCGCCGAGCCGAAACCGCTGAAGCTAGAAAGCTGAAATTTGGAAGGTGGTTTTCTTTTATAACAAAACCACCCACTAAGGCGGGATTTTTGGAAATTCCACCTCTAAGGGGGTGAAAAAGGGTGAAAACGTTAGTATGAAACTTTTTAACGCGTGGAGCGATTTTCATGAAACTTTGTTTGTGCACTGTAAATGCAAAATAAATGGACACATGTTTCAGAATTTTTCAATATAATCTTCAAAAAGGGGTCAAATGTGGGGTCAATGTTTGTATGGGAACTTTTTAACGGGTGGTGCGATTGGTGTGAAACTTTGTTTGTGTACTGTAAATGCAAAATGAATGGACACATATTTCTGGATATTCCAAAATAACCCTCTAAAAAGGGTAAAAGGAGGGTCAAAGTTATGTATGGAATTTTTTAATTAGTGTGATTTGTTTAAAAATCAGTTTAGATACTTTAAGTGAACGAAGTCGCGAGCGGGACAGCTAGTTAGTACTATTCGGGAAAAATGATTGTTGATTTAAGAACACCCCTGCCTCATTATCCGAAGGACGTGGGTTCAATGAGTTTTTCCATTCGAAAAAATTATGTGCGCAATGTCAGTGTCCCACAACAGAGAGACTACGTGCGAACGAGTAGGTAGGTATTTTGTAGGTAAGTACATATAATGATGGAGTCACTGTACCTAATCACTAATTAAATGGAATAAAAGCTCCATATCGGTTCGTTGGGTCACTGGTTATTCCATTCGATAATTATTTTGTATTTAAAATATGGCTTGGTATTGTTTCAATGGTTTTTCAATAGTTTAGGTATAAGTATATTGGTTACTAGCTGTATCCCCGACTTCGTCTTAGTAGAATAGTGACTTTCGGCAGTATTTTAGGCTAATTATTTTGCAAAAACACATACATACATTAAAATAAGCTATAATATACAGTATCTTACTACAATTAATAAAATGATGCAATTTCAATAAAATGCGAAATATGTACGTCTTCCATCAATTCTGTTAAAAAAGTTTATGCATTTGATGTAGATTGGATCAAGGAATCACGTTGTGTTTGCTCCCCTTTTTCAGCCCCTTAGGGGTAGAATTTCAGAAAATCCTTTTTTATCGGATGCCTACGCCATACAAACTCATACTCTTTCCAAATTTCAGGTTTCTACGATCAGCGGTTTAGGCTGTGCGTTGATCCGTCAGTCATTCAGTACAAAGCCTTTTATAAGTATAGATTTAGTATTTTTTTTATAAATTTTTGTAGTAGTATCACGATGACATTTGTTCTTTCGAACCAGTGCGGTGAAAGGTTAAATGCATCTCAAAGACACTATAGAACGTGGTCGAAGTCACGGTAGCTACATAATAATGTTATTTGTTCGATATTTTATTTCGTCATGCATTGTTTATTATCTTTGATGTATGAGTTCACTTTAATTATTTTTAAATACTACAATGGCTAAGGTAAAACCAGAGCTACAATGCAAAAATATCATTTATAGGCTCTTAAATTGAAAACAATAACTGCCCAGTATTCCCGTCCAAAACGTATCGAATCGAACCAGCTCCTTTCGCTTTTTAGCTAGGCAGTCATATTTTTAAAAAATTAACATCCATTAATAATAAATAAATAAATGTTGGTGGACAGTTCATTCAACGCCATTAGGCCCCAAACAAAGCAAAGCTTAATTAGATAGCTGATAGATTAATTATACTTTTAATTCCTAAAATTCAACCTCAAAGAGTTTTACAGGCTGTTCCAAACCTACAAAAAAATTAATTCTTTTTCGGTGAGAATTAATCAGTCTTGACATATTATTTTCAGGACACCCTGTAAAGAAATATGTTTTTGACCTAAAACTGATCTCCTTTTCTGTCACCATGGGCTTATGGCATTACAACAGATAACTGCATTACATAAGGATACAACAATATAAAACCACATTACATGTTACATTTCTATATAATTCATTACATGGCTTATTTTAATTATATTATTTGTTGGCACTTTCCCTATAGTTAAACTGAAGTTTCATCAAACTGCAAAGGTTGGTTTACTTTGACCAAGTTACGTAAGCACTTTCTTCTTCTTCTTCAATTATGGCATCTGTCTCTTAGAGAACAATTTTGCCAGTGTCAAGTGTATTTATTTATAAGTATTATCAACGCCACAGAGTCATAGTCAAGTTGTCAAGTCAATTTTAAACAAAAGATGGCTGTTTTGTTGAAAATTTTCGGGATTTCCTCCGATGGAATTTGAAGAGAACTATTCACTCTAATTCACATACTTTACACTCGCGTCAAGAACCCGGGCTTTATTGGCAAAATAACCACCAAAATTACGCAATAAAACTCAAAATAACATGAGAAAACATATAAAAACCAGAGCGACGTAGTTGTCAGGCAAATGCACCGCAGAAAATCCCGTAAGCACTTTATAAGTTGGACTAACCTAGAGAATGACTCAAAGTCAAATTCAAAATATAATTTTGTTTCAGGATCACTTTGACCCATCTTACATGCGGTGAATTTGAAGTCAGGTGAAAATATTCAGTAAAAATTAGAGGAAGTCTACATTTTTGAACATTTATCCAAAATCGTACCGTCAGAGTGCATTTGATTTAAGACCAAATGTCCAGTGGTTTAAATTATGTAGACCAAATTTTTGTTAATATTTAAGTACTTATTTTGATATTACGGTGCAGGTTAGGTCGTCAAGTACATGAAATAATAAATAATAATTATAATAAAATTGTTGTTCGGTTTATAAAGCTTGCGTCATTCATGGCTACCATCGGTTTAGAGATAACTCGTACTAATTAGCGGGAATAGGTACACTATCGGCAAGCGAGCTAATAATACATTAATGCCGTGTTGATTCCACTGTGTATACAATACAAGTAGCCAGAGTTAGTTTTATTTTATTTTAAGTTCAACCCCTTTGTGTAACCGGAACAGGAGGGCAAGCGCGATTTTTTAACGTTACCAAAGTCAAGTCAAAGTCAAAACACATTCGTTAACGTTACGTTTGGGATGCTTCAACCACTGTCAAACAAACAGTTTTGATGTAGTTGGAACGGGTCGCGACTCGTGGTCCCACTAATTTGACCCACTGGTGGGACAGCGTGTCGATTTAATGGGCTCGTGGTCCCACTGTTTAGAGGGACCATGTCAACTATTACAGAGACGTTGAGCAACGTTTGACGATACGAAATGTGCATAATATAACGTTTAAGAACATGTTAGGCTTTGGTAAATACTTGGTGTTTTATTTGACGGTTGTAAAAAGCTTTATAGTATTTGATCTTCTATTATAATTTAGCTTATGAGTCTCCAAAATTATTAAATACCCTATTATGAACTTACAAAAAAAGTTTGTATTACATAATTTAAATAAATAAAATAAAATAAATAATGCTGGACAATCCACACAGCATCATCTAGCCCCAAAGTAAGCTACTCAAAGCTTGTGTTATGGGTACTAGATAACTGATATATTTAATACATTATATACATAGATAGATATTTTTTTATTAAACATAGAAAACACCGAGACCAACGGAACAAATTTCTGCAGATCGTACACAAAGTTGTTCCGCGGCGGGAATCGAACCCGCAACCTCTTGCGTCGCAGGCGGAATCTCGCCCGCTGCGCCACAGAGGTCGTCAAATTCATCAATCGTCAATTTCATTTCCATGCTCCATGGTTTTCTTAGTTTTGTGCTAGATGGCACTGTGCGACTGTCCAACAATTTTTTTATAGGTCTGGTACGGACTGTCACTGTACTAATAAAGCTTCTAGTTAAACAAACTTTAAACCTTAGCGTACGCTCAGTCAAGGGTTCCAGTTCAATTTCTAGCAGGTTTACTTGACTGAGGAGTTACTCGTACATACTTCCCTTCAGGCATGACACTGACGTCAGCAAGACTTTTGACGTAAGCAACAAAAATCTGGACTATTACATTCTCGTACTGGGGCCTTACCACGAAGTCTTCCAGAACGATTCCCTTTTAGAAGCGTCACATTTAAAGCTTGAAGTAACACTACTTCAATGGAGATATCGGTTGCGTTTGAAAACTCTTCGTGAAAATTATATTATTTTAATTGAATTTGTTTGGCTGCTTGAATGCATTGCTGTTGCAAAATTTGGGGCAAAATTGCTGATATCTTTTTTGTCGAAATTTTTTTTTTGATAACCTTTGGAGCTTTTATTTTTAGTTTGCAGATGTGAAGTGTTTAATTTAATTTGTTTGATGTATACCACCTAATCCCATATTCGCTCAGCGAAGAGATTAAAAAAGATTAAAAAAAAAAAAATTACTTCAATACAATTAGCATAGGTCATGGTACGAAATAACAATGTAATATTAATTCGGTAATGTATTATGAAATCGTGGTGATGCCCCTGGACTTAGTGCCAAGAGTAAACGATGTTCCCAGATCCCATTGTATTTAGTGGTGCACTGGTGCTATTCCTTATTATTTCCTCTTTAATTACAATCAGGAATTTCCGCATTTAAAAATAAAATTGAATACCTAACTATCTTATTTTTATGACATAAACAAAATTAAAAGGAAGGAAAAATTTTACATAAATAATGATCTTCTTCTTCTTCTTTGAAACTTTTCACTTATTTTAAACCCCCGTTAAAAACTAGGGCTTTATTGGAAAAACAACCACCAAAATTACACAATAAAACTCAAAATAAGACGAGAAATAATATTAAAACAAGAGCGACAGTCAATTGCCGAAAAATCCGACGTAAATAATGTTATCGAAATACTAGTATTGCGTCAAATTCTACCTCATATCTCCGGTAGGTCTTATGCTACTTTGATGTTTTGCGTTTTAGATGACCCGCTCATGAGGGAAAACGACTGTTTGTGAGACGAGTTTCTTGCCTGTTCTTCTCGTACTTGGGTAAGGTTGGAATTGGCAGATAGATTCACCGCATGTAAGACGTTTCAAAGTGATCCAGGGATGGATACAGGGGTAGAAGTATGCTAAAGAAAAGATGGATAGATGGATGGACTGTGTGAAAGATGTTATGAGTAACAAAGGTGTGAGTACTGAGATGACGGATGACAGAAGGAAATGGAAGAAGATCACCATTGACCTCACACAGCATGGGAAAAGGGCAAAAAGATGATGTCATAAATATGACAGATGCCATAAATACAGAAGAGGAATATTTGGTGCCACCCAATGAAAATGACGAATGCCTCTGATCAGAAATGATAGTGGGTAGGTTACTATGTATGACAGAAACAATGAGCTGGTGTCTAGTCATAGCCTCATTCATGTTAAAATGTACATTCAAAGAAAGCCACGAACTCACCACACGATATGACGTGGGTAGATAAAGTACCTAAATGCCTATTCCATCCACATTCGAGCTACAGCTCACTACGAGTTGAATTAAAGCCGCTGGGTTTATCCAAATGAAAGTTTTGTACTTATTGTGGTATCTTAAAGTTTGAGGAGAATTTTAAGTAGGGAGACGCGCTGGTCGTGTAGTGGTAGCAACCCTGCCACACGATCCGAAGGTTGTGGGTTCAAACCTGATCGTGTACCGATGAGTTTTTCGATTTGAAAAATTTATGTGCGCAATGCCAGTGCTCTTAAACGGTGAAGGAAAACATCGTGAGGAAACTGACATACCCTAGAACAAAAAATTCGAAGGTGTGTCATAGGTTAGTATTCTTATAAGCGGCGATGGGCTCGCAACCTATCGCGTACGGAATACTAACTACTTTGCAAAATGTGGGCTTATGGCATGTCATGTTCGGACGTGCCCCTTACTGCCCTCTTTAGATATCCTCAAAGGTCTAAGTCACTAGAAGTCTGAGGAGATATCTGCCAAGCCTGGGGATTACAGTCCTGATCATGTTTTTTTTTTTAGTCTTGGTTTAATCATTTAATGGATAGCGAAGTCAAATTCAATGAGTAATTATGATCTCAAACTAGCAATATGGATCTATACATAGAGTTATCAAAGTTTAGACAGAACAAACATAAAATAAAATAAAAATAAATATAATCACGATTGTAATCCCCAGGCTCGGTAGATATCTCCTCAGATCTTTAGTTACTTAGATCTTTTGAGGATATCTAAAGAGGGTAGTCAGAGGCAAGTCCAAACATGACATTTGGTACATGCCCACATTTTGCAGAGTAGTTAGTATTCCGTACGTGACAGGTTGCAAGCCCATCGCCGCTTATAAGAATACTAACCTATGACACATACCTTCGAATTTTTGGTTCTAGGGTATGCCGGTTTCCTCACGATGTTTTCCTTCACCGTTTAAGAGCACTGGCATTGCGCACATAAACTTTTCGAATGGAAAAACTCATTGGTGCACGACCAGGTTTGAACCCACGACCTTCGGATCGTGAGGCAGGGGTGCTACCACTGCACCACCAGCACTCTTGAAACTTGAAACTTGAAAACAAGCATGATCACGACTAATCCATTTGTTTTGGTAGACATCTCGATTCAGTGGTCAATAGATCTCTAGTTACTTAGATCTTTGAGAATATCTAAAGATTATACTCGTAGTCACTTCTTTGTTTATATGGCATCTGTCTCTTTTGAGGATCAATTTTGCTAGTTTCAAGTGTTTAAATGAGTAGTATTTTCAATGTCACAAAGTTATAGTCAATTTGTCAAGTCAATTTTAAACAAAAGATGGCTGTTTTGTGCAAAATTCTTGGGATTTTCTCCGATGGATTTAGAAAGGAACTTTACACTTTCATTCATATATTTTACACTCGCGTCAAGATCGTGCTTTATTCCAAAAATAACCAGTAACTCCTATTTGTTCTATAGAACTGTGGAAAATAAAACAATAAAACACAAAATAACACGAAAAAAATATATAAAAACTAGAGCGAAAAATTTAACAGTCGAATACATCGCAGAAATATTTAGTATTATTTAACCAAACGCATGCTTACTTTTTGCACAGTAATTAGTACTCTGCACGTGACAGGTTGTAAGCCTATTGCCGCTTAGATAATTATCATGCAGTTGCAAGCTTGTCTTACCAAGAAACCGATGCAAGAAACGTAAGTAAAAAACCGGCCAAGTGCGAGTCGGAATACGCACGATGGGTTCCGTAAAAACATCAAAAAAATCACCTTTGTTGTATGGGAGCCCCTTAAATATTTATTTTATTCTGTTTCTTAGTATTTGCTGTTATAGCGGCAACAGAAATACATCATCTGTGAAAATATCAACTGTCTAACTATCACGGTTCATGAGATACAGCCTGGTGAGAGACGGACGGGGATTTTCTGCGGTGTATTTGCCTGACAACTACGTCGCTCTGGTTTTTATATGTTTTCTCGTGTTATTTTGAGTTTTAATGCGTAATTTTGGTGGTTATTTTGCCAATAAAGCCCGGGTTCTTGATGCGAGTGTAAAGTATGTGAATTAGAGTGAATAGTTCTCTTCAAATTCCATCGGAGGAAATCCCGAAAATTTTCAACAAAACAGCCATCTTTTGTTTAAAATTGACTTGACAACTTGACTATGACTCTGTGGCGTTGACAATACTTATAAATAAATACACTTGACACTGGCAAAATTGTTCTCTAAGAGACAGATGCCATAATTGAAGAAGAAGAAGAAGAGACGCACGGACGGACGGATGGACGGCGGAGTCTTAGTAATAGGGTCCCGTTAACTACTAACTACTACTACAACTAGAGATGAGTGACTTTATATTTACCTGTGGCCTAGCTCCGCCATTTTGGAAAACTCGTCACTCTAAAAGTAATGTTAGAATCTTGCTGATTATCACGTCACGGTATTCATGGCTCCGAACGAGTTAAACTCGTTGCTCGCTGAGTTTTTTTTTTCCAAATTTTGTGCCGCGCAATGTTGAGACTTGTGTGAATGCGTAGTAACTTCAGCTTAATTTTTGAATAGGTAGTTACCTACTGAAGCATTATTTATAAGCAGTTTTATTGTTTATAGCATTGTAAGAGTAATAGTAGCACCTTTGCTTCACGATCCGAAGGTCATGGGTTCAAACCTGGGGCCTCACCACGAATTTATAATACACTAGCTTCTGCACGCGGCATCGCCCGCGAAGTACCTACATAAAATATAGCCTATGTTCATCCTGAAAGTTCATTCTACATATTGGTGAAAGAATTTTTCAAATCGGTTCAGTAGTTTCGGAGCCTATTCAATTCAAACAAACAAACAAACAAACAATCAAATCTTTCCTCTTTATAATATTAGTATAGATTACCGAATTAATATTACATTGTTATTTCGTACCATGACCTATGCAAATTGTATTGGAGTAGTTTTACTTCAAGCTTCAATTGTGACGTTTATAAAACGGAATCGTTACGGAATCGTTCTGGAAGACTTCGTGGTGAGGCCTCTGATCGTGCACTAAATGGGTTTTTCAATTCGAAAGATTTTTTGTGCGCAATGCCAGTGCTCTTTAACGACAAAGGAAAACATCGTGAGGAAACCGTATATAACTTAAAACCGAATATTCGAAGGTGCGTAATAGGTTAGTATTCTTATAAGTGGCGATTGACTTGCAACCTGTCACGTACGGAATACTAACTACCGAGCAAAATGTGGGCATGTGATATGCTCAAAGATCTAAGTAACCAGAGATCTGAGGAGATATCTACCGAGCCTGGGGATTACAGTCGTGATCATCTTTGTTTTTGTTGTATTACTGGTTTGCAAAGTGTTTTGCAAATTATTATAACAACATTTATCAATATTTTTTTGCCACTGTTTGGTTCGAGTATTATAACATAGTTTGTAATTTTTTTGCGACTGTTCATTTCGACTAGCTGAGTCTAGAGATCAGGTTTTTAGACGGGTTTTGAGTTATGGACGTTTAGATGCTATCAAGTCAGATCAATAGAGGGCGTATGTGACGTAGTCACAGCTATGCGTAGTACCTACTATGCCATGTTCATTATTCTTATTCTTTGCTTATCAAAATTATTTATTTATTTACTATTTTATTTTTCCCACTAGAGATAGAGCACTGGTGGTGTAGTGGTAGCACACCTGCCTCACGACCCGAAGGTCGTGGGTTCAAACCTAGTTGTGCACCAATGAGTTTTTCGTTCGGTGGGATCCACTCTGTGGATCTGTTGTGGTGTCTGTGGTCTTCATTGCATTGAATTATTATAAAAAATTTAAAAAAAATCTTATCAAAAGAATTACTACTTTGCAAAATGTGAGCATGTACCAAATGTTATGTTTGGACGTGCCTCGTGCCCTCTTTAGATATCCTCAAAGATCTAAATAACTAAAGATCTGAGGAGATATCTACCAAGCTTGGGGATTACAGCCGCGATCATATTATTTTTTTATGAAAAGTGTGACGATAAAAAATAACAGTGAAACAAGAAGCGATAAGAATGATTGCATTATTATAAGTATTAGACGGGTATTTATCGCGTTTAAATTACCTTATATTTTCCCGACGTTTCAACAGGTTTGCACGCTGTCGTGGTCACGGGTAGACGACAGCGTGCAAACCTGTCGAAACGTCGGGAAAATATAAGGTAATTTAAACGCGATAAATACCCGTCTGATACTAATAATAATGTGCTCAGATCGCGTAGGTTTAAAAGTACAGAATGATTGCAGTGGGAAAATTCTAGTTCATGTGATCACGTATGCCTTAGAAACTTTATAAATCTTGAAGATAGCATCACGATGACATCTCGAAAAGCTATGGCTCTATGCCAAAGGATTTGGCGACATTCCACCAGGACAGCATAACCCTGGCGAAGTTACAAGAAGGGCGTTTTGTGAGGTCATGACTGATCGACGGAGCAATGTTCTGTGAGGAATCTTGGATGGGTGACCGGGCAATTCCTGAGCGCGTCCTTGCTCCAGCTTTCGAGGAATCTACGTAGACCGTTGCATAGAGTAAAAGAAACGAAAAAAAGCGTACCCGTATGTATTCGTTACAATAACTATTAGTACTCGTTACTATCGTATCGTAACGTTACTCTTTACTTTTGATACCTCATAACATGCTATGTTAGAGCAATGTCTATGATCTATTTACATTTCTCTCTTCCAACCTATATCGCAGTAAGTCTAACTAACGTAATACCTACTTCGCACTATGACGTCATAACTCGATTTAGTCCTTCTAGCTAGGCATTAGGTAAAGGCGACCAAGAAATTGGTTTACCACTCTAAGGTTGTATATCATTTGCACGTACAAAACATCAAGGGCTATTTTCGCTTGACAGATTAATAACTGCTACGTCAGAATCTGTCATAGTAATCCTTAGCGAATAATTATGTTACTGGGAAATGTCATCAAAAGTGGTAAAACAATTTCTTGGTCGCCTATACACCAGTCTAAAATGAACGAATCGAGTCGTATTGCATACGCGTGCCGTACAGTATGACGTAATGCGAGTAACGAGATGCATTCGTGTGTAACGTTTCGGTACTAGGCGCACCCGTTACTCAGTACCGAATACATACGGTTTGCTATGGCTAGGCTACCGTTGCAGCATAGTATAGGGAAGGCCTATTTTTTTATTCAGATAATGATGACTGTATTCTGTCTTACTGTTTTGGAGTACTTCCCCGAGCGAAGAGTCGTACGTGAACTGAATTTAAGTACTTACCTAAATTCTAGGCCTCTTCAGTCTGACATCACAAGGTAACGTGGTTTGTATATAAAACATAACACGCGAGCGAAGTCGCAGGAGTTCCACTAGTCTTGAGTATATAAAAAGCGCTGGTGGTTTAGTGGCGGCCCGGCCCTTCGATCCTAAAGTCTTGGGTTTGATTGCAGTTATATATCAATGGATTTTTCTGTTCAAAAAATGTGCACTCTCAAAAGGTGAAGAAAAACATCGTGAGGAAACCGGCGTGTCGTAGAAGTTCGAAGACAATCTTAAAGTGCACGAAAACAACCTTTATAATGCTCTGTCTCTTTCACCACACTGGTTCAAAAGAATTACTGACATAATAAGAATTACTCGTATATAAAAATTCAAAACTCAAAACCCACTCGCAGGTAGTCTGACGCGCATTGACCTTCGTTTTCAAAACTGGTACCAAATTGTTAGGTACTTTATAAAATCATGGTTTTTTTTTTCAAAACCTGTTCAGCTGCGTCATCATCAGTACCTGATGGCACGTGTACCTGACTTGGCAAGGTCGACTGTGTTGTGTTTTTTTATTTGTCTGTCTTGACTGGACATAAACGCCCGGTTTCCACCAAAGCAGAGAGGAGAGGAGACAAGAGGAGATGTGCTGCAAAGCTGGCAGGTTATTTCCACGAAAGCGGAGAAAAGTGTAGCGGAGAGAGATAGATTGATTGGAGATGTGAGCTAGCCGAGTGTGAGTGAGCACGACTAAATACTTCTCCACTTTGTCGCACCGCTTGCTCGCTCGCCGCACAAAATTCTATGGGAAAATGAGACATCTCTCTTCTCCGATTGATCCATTTCCACCGAAGCTAAGCGGAGAAGAGAGAGGGAACTAACAAAATCTGATTGGTATATTTAAACACATCTCCTTTCGTCTCCTCTTGGTGGAAACCGGGCCAAGGTACTTATCCATGGTTCAGTGAGTATGGTGTGAGGACTCCATGTCTACACGAAGGTATACTGGGGTCTTACCACAATCTCTTACAAACCATCATGATTCAGAAACGTCAAAGTTTCAAGCTTAAAGTAGCATTACTTCAATATATTTTTTATAGGTACGAAATATCAAAGTTATCTTAGTTAGGCTTTTCACTTCCACTTTCTGCTTCCTAAATTCGTAGGTCATCTATTCTAGACCTAGTAAAATCAAGAGCAGATACAACTAGACACCTAGCTAGTAGATAGTTTACGAAAACTGTTTTTCGAATAGTTCCTTTCATACATTTACCTCCATCGAAAATGTTAAGGAACTAATATAAGGTCGATATCGTGAAAACTTGGTTTGAAAACCATTGCTGGGACTGCCGATTACATATTTTCGATATTATCAACCTTATTTTAGTACCTTATCATTTCTGATGAAGGTAAATGTATGAAAGGATAATATTCGAAAAAAGATTTCGTAAATTTTCAAAAACTAGGGGTAACTGGTGTGGTACGCAGATCCTACTCACACTTGACTGTTTATTTTACTGATAGGTACGTGTAAATTTAGGGATGACTTCATATTGCCTACGTGTTGAAAAAAATCGGTTATTAATTTAATACAATGCTTTGTCAACAATTAATATGAACATGTTATTCAAAATTAATATTTATAACCCATGGCATAGAGGCATGTTATGAGGAAAACAAGATCATACGTTCACCATGGATTAATAGGGTATTATTGTATTCATATTAATTTGGTATTATTTATTATGTTCTGTGTCTGTGTGTTATTACTTATTATGTATTCTATGTATATATTTACAAAAAAATAGTGTGCAGGTAATTAATCTGTCAGCTATCTGATTGTTATAGTACAAGCTTTGCTTAGTTTAGGGGCTAGATGGCGTTGTGTGAAATGTCCATCAATATTTATTTATCTAAAGAAAAGCAAATAAAAAAAATATTGATATAAAGAAAATAAAAACGGAAGGCTATTAAAAGGTTTTATACATAAACAACATATCCAAACAATAAGATACTTAAAAAAGTGTGTAGTAGATAGTAAAATAGTAGATACATAACAAGAAAAAGTAAACAGAAAACCAACACGAAAATTACAATTAACTTAGTAGGTACATAGTGGAAGTATATACTAATTTCTCATTATTATTAATTGAGCGCTCATGGCCTAGTGGTAGTAGTGATCCCGCCTTCAAATCCCGTCGTGCACCAATGTGTTTTTCTATTCGAAAAATGTATATGCCCTGAACCACGATTCTCAAACTTTAAATTATATGAAATTGAAATGAACTTGTGAAAATAATTTGATTTTCCGTTGGCGTGAACGCGAACAGAAAATGGACCTTGTTTGGACCTCTGCTGAACCAAAACAATGTCACTTTAAGTGCAGATTGTGATCGCAATACTCCTCACAAGGTCAGACATGCGTGCCTACGGTATTTTGTTTGTTACTACAATTTAAAAGTGGTTTAGTGTAAAGTTCACCTACAATAAACAGATGGTTAACACAAAAGTTTACCGTGTAAATCTCATGTTTTAGAGCGCTGGTGGTATAGTAATAGGCAAGGCAACCCTGCCTTGGTTTAATGATCGTGCATCAATGAGTATTTCTATTCGAAAAAATTATGTGTACAATGCCAGTGCTCTTTAACGGTGAAGGAAAAGAGAAAAGCGGCATACCCTAGCACCAAAAATAGACAGTGAGAGCAATAAAAATAAGTTTCCACTTCTTCATTTTGTTATTTTTCCAAATAAAAATTACGTTCCACCACCATCTTAGATCTTAACCACATCTTTCCGCTTCCTTTCTTCCGTATCACTCATTCGGTCTTTCCATTCAACCTTTACGTTCGGATACAACCATACAATCATCTGTCAAACTGTCGCATATTCGGATACATACCATTTCACACCCTACATAAAAAAATTAAGAAAACCCCCGACACAAATTTTGACCGCCATTTTGTGGTGTCGGCCATCTTAGATTTGAAATTTATCATAGTGTATTATTATTCTACTACTCAAGCCCTTTTATTTGATACCTATATTGAGGGAGTTGTAAAAATTTGTAAACCGCCATTTTGTGGCGGCGGCCATCTTGAACCGATGTTGACCGATCAAACTTAGCTAAGAACACTCCCGACTAATTCACCATTCAAACAAAAATACAAAATCAAAATCGGTTCATGCGTTCGCGAGCTACGATGCCACAGACAGACACGCACAGACACGTCAAAATCATTTCGGATGGAGGTTTTGGAAGCTAAACGTTCTTGGTTGCACATCGACTGTAATATAAAATGCTCTGACAGCAAAACGTCCTTAGTTTCATCATCAGCCTATAGCAGTCCACTGCTGGACATAGGCCTCCCCTAATGAGCGCCATTGCGCCCTGTCTTCAGCTCGACGCATCCAGCCTCCACCAGCAGCCTTTCGCAGATCGTCACTCCACCTAGCCGGAGGGCGTCCTACACTACGTTTGCCGAGCCGCGGTCTCCACTCGAGAACTCGTTTACCCCAACGGTTATCGGTTCTTCGACAGATATGGCCAGCCCACTGCCACTGCAGCTTGCTAATTCTCTGAGCTATGTCGACAACCTTAGTTCTGTGTCGGATAGTCTCATTACGGATTCGATCCTTCAGAGAAACTCCGAGCATAGCTCGTTCCATAGCTCGCTGAGCGACTTTAAACTGGTGAACTAGCCCTACCGTGAGTGTCCACGTTTCGGCTCCGTATGTCATGACAGGTAGGACGCACTGGTTGAAAACTTTCGTTTTCAGACATTGTGGTATTGACATTGTCCTTAGTTTAAAATGGTTTAAATAAAATCCCGTCGTTTTTGCGTCGGGGGTTAAAAATTTAAACATTACACATAATTGTCGTGTTAGACGTTGCGTACTAAACATATCCAATTGTGCTATTGTTTTATATTATTGGTGTACTTGAGTTCTATAAACTATTCTCAAGGTAGTTGTCATCTAGCTCCTTATCTTCAAGGGTGATTAGAAGCTTTATTTACGAGGTCGCCAGCGAGCAGTTCCCGGGAACCTTGTGACATCACCTCTCAGTGACATTGTCTAACGTTATCAGCAAGACCTCTGACCAAAACAGGACCAAGAAACAAGAACTTTGGTCTGATTATCTTTGATTATATTATCCCACCAAAAAAATGTAAAACTAGCTTCCGCCCACGGCTTCCTTGGTACCTTTTAAAACTAAAACAAATGTATCCCGCGGGAACCGTACTTTTTTCCAGGATAAAAAGTAGCCTATGTGCTATTCCAGACTATAATTTATATCTATGCCAAATTTCATCCGGATACGATAAGCCGTTTCAGCGTGAAAGAGTAACGAATATACATCCAGACATCCTGACATCCTTATATCCTGACATCCATACATCCACAAATTCTTACAAACTTTCACGTTTACAATATTAATAGGATGTTGCTAAGACGAGATTTTATGACTCGTAATGTCAAAAAGTTCCGGTAAAAAGTCAAATCCCGGGTAGAGCCAAGCTTCTAACTCTGCACGCCCTAACTCTACAGGACCTAACTTTACAAACTCTACACCTTAGTCGAACGTGTAGTTTGGCAGTTTCGTTACTACAAGAACTCATCATACGCCTGTGAATGTAGCGAAATGGCCAAGCCACATGTTTTGACTAAGGTGTAGAGTTTGTAAAGTTAGGCCTTGTTTTGAATTGAAAAACTCATTGGTGCACGACCAAGCTTGAACCCACGACTTTCGGATCGTGAAGCAGGGGTGCTACCACTACACCACCAGCGCTCTACAAAATAACATTTGATAATACTGACAAAGCGTATAAAATTTGGAAGGACTGGTATACTGAGTATACCTTTCCAAGGTCCGATGGTAGGTACCTGTGTGACGCTAGGTATGTGACGTCACGTCATGATGAAGGGAAAATACAGACGTGGCCGTTGGGGCAGCCCCGACCTCGCTATTGGACAGGCGCTTAAGATGTGTTAATATTTTCCTTGTTTTTTATGACTGTTGTAATTATGAATGCCAGTCGTGTCTGGTGACAGCAATTGTTGTGTCTGGGGTACCACAAGCTTTTAGAAACTATCATGTTTCAGAAACGTCACATTTCAAGATTGAAGTAACACTACTTATAAAAAAAATATCTTTATTAATAATTTCTACAATATTTCTCAGAGTAGACTCTATTGAAACGATACCTGAATAAATAAACAAAACAAAATCAAATTATGATCATGATTGTAATCCACAGGCTCGGTAGATATCTCCTCAGATCTCTACAAAAGCTTAGATTTGAGGATATCAGAAGAGGGTAGTCAGAGGCACGTCCAAACACGATATTTGGCACATGACCACATTTTACACAGTGATTAGTTTCAAGCGTGATAGGTTGCAAGCCCATCGCCGCTTATAACAATACTAACCTATGACACACACCTTCGATTTTTTGGTTCTAGGATATGCCGGTTTCTTCACGACGTTTTCCTTCACCGTTTAATCGATATTCTCATAGTAAAAGCTTTGCCTAAATGGGCCTAAAGGCGTTGTGTAATATGTTCACATTTACTTAAAGGTATGTATAACTTTACTGTAAACATGTCTATTCCACATTACTTTTTATATACATCTTAAATGGGTAGTTACCGCCGAATAGAAATATCACCTTTACTGTAAACATTGCTTGTTACACATTACTTTTTATATACATCTTAAATGGGTAGTTAGCGAAACTAGAAATATCACCTTGCTGATGTTATCTGTAGCGAGGAACTACGTGATTCGGAACTTAGACCTCGGATAGGTGATCTTTAGAGGTTATAATATTTTAGTTTTTATTTTTTTTGTATTTTTTAATGTTTTTAGTCGTCAAAGGGTTAACGGTTAGGTTAAAGTTAGGTTAACGTTAAAAGTTAAGGAAGTTTGAAAGTGGCGCCTGTTATTGAAGAGATGAGGAGTGCTAGATTAGCATGGTACGGACACAATATGATGAGGAATGAAAACCATGTCACCAGAAGAGTTATAAGTATGAGTGTATCTGGGTACGCAAGTAGAGGAAGGCCGAAGAAGTGGTTTGATTGTGTGAAAGATGATGAATGTAAGAGGAGTAGACTTAGAGTTGACTAATGATAGAGTGAGTGGAAGAAGAAAACATGTTGTGTCGACCCCACGCGTGGGATAAGGGCAGAAGAATGATGATGGTCGACAAAGGGTTAGTAAACAATTCAAAATACGAGTTTTATGATAATTATGACACATTATTTTGTTCGTTTTCTTCCATTCTGTATCCTCCTTCTTCTTTCTGCCTCTTTCCCACGTTACGTGAGGTTGGCACAACATGTGATCTTCTTCCATCTCCCTCTGTCATTCGTCATCTCAGTACTCACCTTTCTTACCCATATCATATTTCACACAGTCCATCCATCTTTTCTTCGGCCTACCTCTACCCCTGTATCCATCCACATTCATACTTAACACACTCCTTGTCATATGCATTTATGTAAAATCACTTTCATGTATACAATCTGTATCTATTCATGTAAAATTATCAATCACTCTTCAGTACTAACTGGGTCAAATTAATAATAACCTACTTTAAATTCTGGTTGACTACCAGGTGATGACGCTAAACGTCGCTTAACTCACTTGATCTTAGGAACGACTAAGCAATAAAACGTGCTGAAATGGATGCCACAGATACGCATTGTTTTTGTTCATTCTTTATTTTCATTCATTGAAACATTTTGAATGTTTCTGAAATAGGTAGGTGCATATAGGTAAATAAATTTTGAATGTTTTCAAAATGAGGTAGGTACCTAAGTAGCAAGCAAAGCCAAGGCCAAACATTAGTATCCTGCGCAAAAACAGCGGATACATAGCGATTTTCAAAGGCAAACCGGTATGCCGTCACTTGCATTAGTTGGTTGGAATTTTGATGACTTTTGGTTTTTTATGTATATGTTATATGTTTTGTGTACGGTCACAGAATAAACTAACAGTAGGTAATGGTAACCACGGTACAATTATATCCTCAGAGTGGTAACTCTGGATATCTTGGGTAGTAGTTTTTCTTTAATATTATTATTTGCTTAACTATGCGTTCCCCTTACTGCACACCGCGCCATACCTACACCTTTTTTTTTTTTTTTTTTTTTTTTTTTTTGACGAGTAGGAATCTGCAACCAGATTTCCGCTCGCATTGAGGGTGCAAGCGGAATATGTGAGGTTGTCCGTCTAAAAAACGACGGAGCACTCACTAAACCTCCCCGGTGACCAGCCTCGATGCATGTCAAAGGGATCCGGGATCTCCATACGGAACGCACCGGTTCCCTTCTCGCAAAGTGCTGCAGGCCGCAGCCCTTCCCCGGAGTGGCAAGCCACTCCAGCACCCTCCCGGTGCGTACGGCAGAACACGTCACTCATGTTAACTGCCGCCCTCCCTGGGTTCGTTGTACGGGTAGCCGGGAGCCCTCACTCCGACTACCCACGAAACTCAGTGCGCCGCTCAGTCCCACAAGAGTCTCCCCGACTCTGCGAATACCTTGCGGCGAGACGCCGGCACTGAGATCCCATCTCTAATGCCTGCTTGGGTGCGTGCAGTGGATTACACTCGCGGAATCCACCTTCCCTTTCGGGCACACACACACCAAGCACGTCCCCGCTTCAACCACTGCACCCTCAATGAAGAGACTCGTGGAAGAAGCCCCCATACCCTCCTCCACTCGGTCCCACAAAGGTCTCCCCGACCCAGCGAATACCGAGCGGGCGGACGTTTTGCAAGGAGGGATAAAATCCCTTCTTGCCTGCTGGATGCATACGATGGCCCCCCCTCGCAAAAGGGCCGCCGCCCCTCCTGAGATCCCGGGAGGTAGGACCCCAGGATCATTCGGTCCCACACGAGGATCTCCCCGACCCTGCTAATGTGGTACCAAACGGCCGAAAGCTGGCGCGGGAACGAGGCGAGTGTCCTTTGCCAACTAACGACTGGGAAATGCACACCGAGCACGTCCCCGCCTCGTCTACTGCGCCTTCTGCTACACCAGAAGGACGCGCAGAGAAGCAACCACCACAACGCCTCTTGCGTTGGGCCCCCCCCCCCTGGTGTTTGGTCCGCGCCGGTATACCGGTAGCCCCCATTTCTGGAGGCCGTTCCCCTATCCGCCACCTGGGGACGCGCTACGTCGGGGTTCACCTCCCCGCCCACTAGGACAACCTAGCAGGTCCGTGGTGCCATACCTACACCTAGAATGTGGTGACACCGCTATGCCTGTGTGCATAGCTATTTTTTAAGCGTGTCTGTAATTTATTTAAGAGAACTCTAGTGTCTAGTTAAACCTAATTTAGGATTTAAGACGCTAAGCACCATTTAATGTCATGTTTTTTAACAATAAATGCTATCTATCTATCTATCTATCTATCTTACAAACTTTCATCCTCTATTTCGGCCTATTCAAGATTATTTTTTGAGACAAAAGATAGCCTATGTCCGTCTCCGGGCATATTATATCTCCTTGCCAAATTTCATCACGACCCGTTTAGCCGTTTAGTCGTAAAAAGCTAACAAACAGAGTTACTTTAGCATTTTTGTTATTAGTATAGATGCTACGCAACAATGGCATAAGTCAAAGTAGCTACAGAGTTATTTTTTTTATATAATTTATGCTCGGTATTTCCTTATAGACATTATTGAATAAAAACTCTACAGATCTGATTGATAATAATAATTATAAGATACACGAGACGTGAGAACCGTGTCTGACGAATAAAATGCGGTTTTCGACCTTATGTCTAAGAAATAATCACGTTATGTTTACGAAGTTTTGAAAAAAATACAAAGAATTTTTACATTGAGTTTCTTTTGTTCATAAATCCATCAATCCATAGCTCATCAAGATAACTCAGAGACAATCATTTACACAGAAAATCTCAAAAGTGCAGTAGAAGAATTAAATAACTAGTTAAAATGCAGAAATGCATGTGTACCTAATTGGGTATTCTATAGAAACAACGCGTAACAAAACAAGTAAGAAGTTAGATATCATTACATTCGCTCATTCATTAAAATATACGCCATCTTGGAAAAGTTTTTACAAAAGATGGAACGCGTTCAAATCTTTTGTACACGCAAGATATCTGCGCAGTCTCAAATATTTATTATTTCACAAAATATTGTTTTGTTCATTCAACATTACGACTTTTCAAAATTTAAAAAATATATTATACTACTTTAATAACATAACTATCCGAGAAAGTTCAATATTTTCCTATATATTATGTAAATCTGAAATATATTATTTAAATAATTAATTTAACGATGTACACACCCACTTTCATTTATCACACCTTCTTTGCCCCTCCATATCTTAAGAAGGGTCCAGTTACCTACGAAGATTAAAAGTGCCAATTCCAGCCAAGTCCGAGAAGAACTGACAAGAAACTCGTCTCGGTCCTAGCGCTTTTTTGTGATCCTTTTTACAAAATAATAATACACCTAGCTATTGTCTTTAAATAAGGAACAATAAAATAAGGAACAATAACTCCAAACGAGCTGCATGTAGGTACTCCTATCACCACACTAGTTCTTGCATAATCAAAATCCCAGCGTTTAAAACCAGCATTTTTATGATATAAAAAAAATATATATGATCACGACTGTAATCCCCAGGCTCGGTAGATAACTCCTCAGATTTTTAGTTAAGTACTTAGATCTTTGAGGATATCTAAAGGGGGTAGTCAGAGGCAAGTCCAAACATGACATTTGGTACATGCCCACATTTTGCACAGTAGTTAGTATTCCGTACGTGACAGGTTGCAAGCCCATCGCCGCTTATAAGAACACTAACCTATGACACATACCTTCGAATTTTTGGTTCTAGGGTATGCCGGTTTCCTCACGATGTTTTCCTTCACCGTTTAAGAGCACTGGCATTGCGCACATAAATTTTTCGAATGGAAAAACTCATTGGTGCACGACCAGGTTTGAACCCACGACCTACGGATCGTGAGGCAGGGGTGCTACCACTACACCACCAGCGCTCTTTATGATATTGTATGTACTTAATTACGAAATCATTTAAGGATAAAACGTGCACCTAATTTGTAGGTTCATTAAACTCCTATAAAGTAGTTTTCGATTATTTACCCCATGCGTGAACTTTGCTAAACGGCTAAGCCAATTTGAATGTGGTTTTCCGCAAATATGATTCCCGTTCGACCGTGTTACTGCCAACGCTGGCCTTGAATCACAGATCTAAATGGCCAATGACTATAAATTATTTGTTTACAAGTCATCTACCTTCTCTCTAGTGGGCTGACTGGTTGCGCGAGCGCAGTATCAGAAATCTCTAATAATACGCCCATAAAAGGCGTTTGGCCATACCGGTGGGTGTTGCCATCTTGAGAGCTAGATTACTTACGTTTTAGTTATGATTTCACCTTGGGTTTCCAACGTTGCGAAACTTACAAAATATAATCGGAAATCATATATACGCAATTACGAAAACCTGTTCAGTTCGAAAAAGCGGACTAGCACTGAATGTCATCGCGTGCTGAGCACGCGCCGGCCGCTAAAATGTAGCTTTACTTGATTTGCATACCACGAATTTTGTTTATCGAGCTACAACTTTTGCATGTGCTTAGATTCAAATAGCATGTTTTAAAAAGAAAATGTTTTTGACTTTGTCTTTGACTTTTTTTGGATGTAGTCTATGACCTCGTTGTCAGAGCCGTGTTAATCGTGTAAGTAATATTTTTAGTTTTTTATTGATGTATTTATCTACCTACTGGGATCAGTCAAAAATGACCTGTTATGTATTTACACAGGTACATAGTAATCGGATTTGACGACAATAGTAATCTTTTGGACTTGGTAAAAACACTTGTTCAAAAACTTGTTATTACAAGTGCTAGTCCCAAGTCTCGACTTATTATCCTGATGCATCAAAAAAACTGGGTTAAATTGAAATTGGACTTCTCTAGTAGTTAAATAAGTTAAAAAATTGTAGGTTTATTGAATACATTTATTTTGACGTTGACTTTCGTGAATTATAGCATTTTCTATGAATTTATGTTTTTTATTATTGATTGAGCGAGCGAAGCGAGCAAGATTTCAGTAGCATGTAGGGCGATTTGGCATTGTAAGTTTGTGTTTATGTTTCTTAGCGCATAACTTAGGAACTGTTAATCCAATCTGCATGAATCTTGTTATATTTATGAAAAACTGCAAATAGCTAAAAATTTATATATCTCCGATTGGCTGATTTTCCCCCGGCGTCATTTTACCACCCCGCATTACGAGCGGGTGGTAATTCCCCCCACTGCGTGTGTTTTCCACTACGCACGTGTTTCCCTGACGGACAGATAGCACTACCACTTGCATCTAGTCATTGGGTAGTTGCAACGGGTCAGTGAACTGGTTACGCATAGATTAGAGAATCGGTTTGTTCTAGTTATTATCCTAGCAAATGTCGTTAGATGTGCGATATCGCCCGATAGATTGCGATTTTGAAAGAACTCGTGTCACATACATAGTGCCCTTGCCTCTGATTACCCTTTTTTGACATCGTCACCAGGGGGCATCTACAGTCGTGAGTACTTGTAGCCCACAATCATAGATCACGTGATCAGTCCCACACTCCCACCCCTTTCCCCCACTTTTATTAATCTCAAAAATAAATAAAAATAAATATGATCACTACTGTAATCCCCGGGGTCGGTAGATTATGTATCTCCTCAGATCTTTGGTTACTTAGATCTTTGAGGATATCTAAAGGGGGTAGTCAAAGGCAAGTCCAAACATGACATTTGGTACATGCCCACATTTTGCACAGTAGTTAGTATTCCGTACGTGACAGGTTGCAAGCCCATCGCCGCTTATAAGAATACTAACCTATGACACACACCTTCGAATTTTTGGTTCTAGGGTATGCCGGTTTCCTCACGATAGTTTTCCTTCACCGTTTAAGAGCACCGGCATTGCGCACATAAATTTTTCGAATGTAAAAACTAATTGGTGCACGACCAGGTTTGAACCCACGACCTTCGGATCGTGAGGCCGGGGTGCTACCGCTGCACCACCAGCGCTCTCAATAATCTTTAATATCAGGTTATATAAATAACGAAGATCTGTGGGCTCTTGCTCTATTATAATTAACTATTTGAAAGTACTTTCAGCTTTCATAATAATCAACATACTAATATTAAATTATCATTATTTTCCGGTCAAAAGTATTTTAAAACGAGGAAAAATTAATGCAACGATGCTTGAAATATATTGATAATATATTTTTATTTATTATTCATAATAATTTAAATTAAATTATGGTTTTCCTTTATCGCACTAAACGCCTAATTTGTATTTGTTTTCCCGTTTCAGTCGCGCGGATCTAACTAGTGTTACTATTCAAGGTGAATGAAGGAAATAAGTACTATCTATTCTTCAATAAAATAAATAAACAAATATGATCACGACTGTAATCCCCGGGCTCGGTAGATATCTCTTCAGATCTCTAGTTACTTAAATCTTTGAGGATATCTAAAGAGGGTAGTCAGAGGCACGTCCAAACATGATATTTA
This sequence comes from Cosmorhoe ocellata, assembly GCA_963675405.1. NCBI lineage: Eukaryota > Metazoa > Arthropoda > Insecta > Lepidoptera > Geometridae > Cosmorhoe > Cosmorhoe ocellata. The sequence continues at coordinate 448,981 of OY776254.1, read as the reverse complement.
GTACATGCCCCCATTTTGCACAGTAGTTAGTCATCCGTAAGTGACAGGTTGCAAGCCCATCACCGCTTATAAGAATACACACCTTCAAATTTTTGGTTCTGGGGTATGCCGGTTTCCTCACGATGTTTTCCGTCATCGTTTAAGAATATTGCGCGCATAGATATTTCGAATGGAAGAACTCATTGGTGCACGACTAAGTTCGAATCCACGACCTTCGGATCGTGAGGCTGGGGTGCTACCACTACACCACTAGTGCTCGATTCTATTGGTTGATTTTACACATATTTTCTCCAGGGCGGAAGATGATGCCTAATGTGGAAATCCCGAGAATTTTGAACAAAACAGCCATCTTTTGTTTATAATTGACTTGACAATTTGACAATGACTTTGTGAAATGTCAAAAACACTTGACACTGGCAAAATTTTACTCAAAAGAGGCAGTACCATAAAAAAAGAAGAAAAAGTCTTAATACATATTGTAATCTGTGGTAACGAATAACATTATTACTATTACAACGTTCGCCCGCGGCTTTGCTCACGTTGTAAATAAATAAAGAAGTTTATGCTCTTTATTAGGACACAAAGTAAGCCTACTGGTTAACCCTGAACTCAGTTCAGGTTATAGGTCACCTGAAGGCCTCCGCCGTTAGCTCTTTAACCGACTTCAGAAAAGGAGGTTATCAATATTGAGGTTGTAATTGTTATAAACATTATCAATAACATAAAAGATTGATGGACTGTGTGAAAGATATGAGTAAGAAAGGTGTGAGTACTGAGATGACGAATGATAGAGGGAAATGGAACAAGAAAACGTGTGCCGATCCCACAGCGTGGGAAAAAGGCAGTAATAAGAAGAAGAAGAAGAATAAAAGTCAGTTTTTTTTCTTCTGTTTGTTTGTCCGATTTTGAAAATTCTTTGACTGATCTTCTCACAGTTTTTTCCGTATGAATATTAGTGCCGAGGATTTGCTACTTTTTCCGTAAGACGTCATCATTTCGTGGAATTTTGACTTGCATTTCTTGTGAACGATTTTTCTTTGTTTTTTACTTCTTCGTGTCACTGTAGTCCGGTCAAATTAAACAATAAAATATGAGTGAAGTTACATTAAATCACAACAAGTGTTACAAAAAAAAGTATGTAATTAATCTATCATCTATCCTGGTTCCCATAGTACAAGCTTTGCCTAGCTTGGGGCTAGATGGCGTTGTGTGAAATGTTTACCAATATTTACTAAGTATTTTTTTTTAGACGTCTAACGTCATTACTACTTACCTCTGACATTATTTATTTTGGTTTTTTCATGTTTCACTCTGGTTTAGCCTAATTTTTTTGAAAATATAATATAGCCTATGTCACCCGCTGATAGTGTAGCTTCCCAACAGTGAAAGAATTTTTCAAATCGGTTCAGTAGTTTCGGAGCCTATTCATTTCAAACAAACAAACAAACAATCAAAGTTTTCCTCTTTATAATATTAGTGTAGATTATATTTCTTTAACTTATATCTAACATAATCTTCTTTGTTTGTTTTTCTTTAATTGTATATCTGTTTTTAAGTTGAGAGGCGTAGTGGGACCACGAGCGACTGCATTACGTTGACTGATGCTCCCACCAAATAGTGGGACCACGAGCCCATTAAATCAACACATTGTCCCACCAGTGGGCCAAATTAGTGGGACCACGAGTTTTGACCCGTATATTCTGACGTCACAATATAGCATAGCCATCAAGTCTAGAGTTCAGATGCCTATAGTTCTGTTGGGAAACACAATATTGGTCATTTTCAATCTTATTACGCGAAAAACCGCAGTTTGCAGAGTGATTGTATTGTTTTTGTAGGCATTTCATATAGTACCTACTTTATATTATACTAGCTGTCCCGCTCGCAACTTCGTTTACTTAATTAAAGAATCTAAACCGAGTTTCAAACAAATCGAACGACTCATAAAAAATCCCATACTAACTTTGACACCATTCTACCCTTTTTAGAGGGTTATATAGAAAAATCCTGAAACACGTGTCCATTCATTTTGTATTTACAGTACACAAACAAAGTTTCATGAAAATCGCTCCGCGCGTTAAAAAGTTTCATACAAACGTTTTCACCCTTTTTTCACCTTTCAAATTTCAGCTTTCTAGCTTCAGCGGTTTCGGCTCGGCTATGATGAATCAGTCAGTCAGTCAGTCAGTCAGTCAGGTTAAGCTCTTATAAGAATAGGTATAGATTAATTTAACTTATGCAATTGTTATAAACAGGTGTTTGAAACAAAACAATTTCTCTAGATCACTGAGTAGATGGAATTTCATTTAGTGAGCTAGTAAAATAAAAACATGCTTACGACTGTAATCCCCAGGCTCGGTAAACATATTTTCAGATCTCTATTAACTTAGATCTTTGAGGATATCTAAAGAGAGTAGTCAGAGACACGTCAAAAAATGATATTTGGTACATGCCCTTATTTTGCATAGTAGTTAGTATTCCGTACATGACAGGTTGCAGCCCATTGTTTGCCGCTTATAAGTATACTGACCTATGACACATACCTTCGAATTTTTAGTTATAGTCTAGGGTATGTCGGTTTCTTCACTACGTTACAAGAGCACTGGCATTGCGCACATAATTTTTTTGAATAGAAAAACTCATTGGTGCACGACCAGGTTTGAACCCACGACCTTCGGATTGTAAGGCAGGGGTGCTACCACTACACCACCAGCGCTCAAAATGGGTTTTATATATTTTAATATTCTCGTTAGGTAGATCTGATGTAATTATACAGTATACAAGCAACTACTCGTATTACATATTATCCTTATATAACAAATGCAAATTACCTTATAGCATTTATTTTGACCTGTATAATAGTAAATGTCTGTAGTTTCTACCCGAGCAATAATTATAAATATTCTGCAGGATTATTATTATTATTATTATTCCAAAAAATGTCGCCCGTTATTTGAATGTTTCTAATATTAATAACACCCAGAAACAGAAAACACATCTATTCTTATTATGGATGGGGATCGAACCCGCAACCTACAGTGTAGAAGGCAAAGCTACTACCAACTAAGCTGAGAGACAAGTGAAAAAAAAAACTTATAAGGATAATATAAAGTACGTAAATACGTAAATGTTAATAATATGTAGTTTACCGAGTCTAGAAAAATTATACAACCAACATGCTTAATAATTTTTTTTGTTTTTAATGCGTTATCAAAATAATGTCGCAAAATGTACAAATCATACATTATTACGTCGTATTTTTCCTATTGTAACGTCCGGTTTTCCATAACTCAGTGGACGAAAATCGGAAGTGGGCGAAAAGCGACCTTTTCCTCATAAAGTTATCTAGAGAGCACAATTAGGTCACGGCTACACCAGCCAGCGCAAAGACTTTTATCTCCTTGTAAACATGACATGTGTCTCGCGTACAAACTGCATAATCCGCGCCGGCACCTGAAGCAGCTCTCCTTGATCTCCTCGCCTAACATGACCGACAATTATGTAAATACAGCCTAATAAATTTTAATAAAAAAATTACGCATCACGTCCTATCTCCACAGAAATCGCGAGCCCCACGCATGGCGCGGCATGTAAACAAAACAGAATACCGCGAGTGGATAGTAGTGTAGCGAGCTCGGAGCCGCCAGTCATTCCGCCGCGAGACGCCGCCCGCGTCGCACGTCCGCTCCGCCATGATCGATTACGCGCGCCCCTACGAGCAGAACATGTGCGACGTATACTTCCCCCCCACGCCGCCCGCCCCGGCCCGCCTCGACGACTTCCAAGTGTTCAGGAAAGGCACAGCCTCCCACATCTACGGGAACTATTACTCCACCCCGAGCTATGATGCGTACGCCGACCCTGAGGATAGCAGCGTTAACGTTTATCACAACATGGTATCGTGCCGGGATTACTACCGCGACGATTGGAAGAAGAAGTTCGTGGGAGAATGGAGTGAGGAGGATTCCGTGGCTTGGATCATCGACGCCGTACAGTGCATGGGCATCAGCGAGTTCAATGTCCCGTACCATAACTTCAGGATCACCGGCTTCGAGCTGCGGAACTTGAAGCGAGAGGACTTTCAACAGAGAATGGCGCACTTGAGCATAGAGCCGTCCATATCGCGACGGATCGCGGATAACATATTCGAGAAGCTCCACATTCGCGTGAACGATGATCTGATGGCGAACGCGTCTTACGACAGATCCATGTTGAGATATACGGAGTCCACGGATCCCTATCAGCAGGAGCCGGTCCAAACGGTCTTAGATTTGGATTCCATCGATCACAAGAACCGAGCCTACACATCTGACTACAGGCCGAATGACAGCCGTTTGCTCGCTTGCGACTCGAGCGACGATCAGGAAGACGTGTTCCGATCGTCAGAGAACGCTTCACCGGAGTGCTCGTACGGTAGCGATTTCAGCAAGTCTGGTGATGAGGATGATAAGAGGAAGACAGCCAAGCGGCCCCCGGGCAGGCCGAAAGGCAGCGGGAGGAAGATGGTGAAGCGCCCGCGCAGCGTGTCGGTACCGGAGTTCCTGCGAAATCTTCTCCTGGACCCGAAATACTGTCCGGCCATCATCAAATGGGAGGATCATACGCTTGGGAAATTCAGGTGAGTTTATACGTACTAAATATTGGTGGATATTTCACACAACGCCATCTAACCCTAAACTAAGCAAAGCTTCTGCTATGAACCATATAATAACACCCAAACACAGAACAAACATCTGCGTTCATCACACAAATGTTAGTCTTGCGTGGGGATCGAACCCACAACCTACAGCGCAGAAGGCAGAGCTACTACCAACTGAGCTGTGAGGCCAGTACGTTCCGGTCTGCATTTTCTGTGTCAATTCATCTGGAAATATAACTGGCCCAATAATGTTGCAAATAAACAGAAGTCGTGACATGTCGTGCATCTCGCTCATGCATTATTTATCACGTCCGAGGCACGTGGTGTGACACTGGATGCAGTTTTATGGCTAAACCATTGAAAATGCAGTTTCTATGATTATCTATCTACATAGTCTGTGTATAGTTTACACTATGTTTACATAAGCTAGTATATGTTTGAAGTTTATTTACAATCTTAATGTGTTATCTGTAGTTACCATAGTAACATACACTTAAGTTTATGATACTCGAACTCAAGTGAATTTATAATTTTCCAATATTTCGTACTTATTTAAGAGTTCACGGCTTATTATGCAGAACAAAATTTACTAAATAAAGGGAATGAATATATAATCCTTTTGAACTTCCCATCATGGCTCGCCACGGGCCGTCATGGGAATAACTTCCTTATAAAAATTACCATGATAGTTATAAAATAAGTATCTATAGGCTAAATTGTCTTATAATCTAATCTGATAAGGGTTAACTGGAATTTAATACGAAATATAGAAAAACAATATTTTTTTATCTTTTGAAATGTTATTGTTTATATTAGGTACTTACTTAGGTATATCCTTGTTAAATCTATTGTTTGTTTTTTTTAAATGGCCGAAAATTGGAATGGTGCCACAAATTCATCAGTTTCAAAAAACACAAGTTAAAATATTGAGTTGAAAGCGTTGAAATATTCAATTTATAATACCTTTAGTGATCTAATTATCGTCCACTCTGAATGTTATTTATAGAATCTATAAGTACCTACCTATAAGATATCTAAAACAGTTTATTAACTGAGGAAAGGTCATAATATCCAGAGCAACCTAACACGCGATTGACTTAGCCATTTCTACGTTAACACTCGACCTAGAAGTCGATAACTGTTATTACGAAAGACAATCATCTATTACCATAAAAATACTGTTAAAGTGGAAAAGAATAATTTCATTTCAAAGTTTATAAATGAAAATACCTAAATTAATTCGTGCCCCACCGTGTTTTGTCTTATCCTACTAATATTATAAATTCGAAAGTATGGATGGATGTTTGTTACTCAATCACGCTGAAAAAGCTGAACGGATCTGGATGAAACTCGGAATACGCGTAGTTTATGACCTGGAACAACACAAAGCTATTTTTTATCCAACCGCCCGCGTTCGCTAATTTTTATTGTATAAAACTTTATTTTTCAATATTTTTACATATAGAAATTAATAACTCAAAACTTGAAATATTGATAACTGGTGTACTTATAGAATATTATGAACATAATATGCGGAAAGCATACTAGCTATCTGAAATATCAGTGTTATTCGTCGAAATTTTATAGTTCACAATCGAAATAATCGATATTTAATATTAATCGATATTCAAAAATCGATTAGTAAGTTTAAATAGTAAGTTTATATCGTAAGTTTGTAGTAAGGGTTACTCAGGGTGATCCTTTGTTTTTAAACATAATTTATGTTGGACATTATGTATGACATATATTATTATGTATTGCTGATAATGTTTCTACATTAATTACATCTAAGGTCGTCCAGTTAGCCATTATCTGAACCGGTATAGTTAAGTTGCTAAGCAATTAGTGGACGAACCAAGGTATTGTCGGTTTTATTAGTCTTGAATCTCATGATGCGCTGGCGCAACCTTTTGATAGATCTCCCATCTTAATGTTGAATGCAATGTTATTGATCTACAATATCATTAAAAACAATAATATCAATATTCTACTAAGACTTATTAGTAGTGTGTTAAGTGAATTTTGAAAATAATATTTGCACACCTTAAAAGGATAATATCAAGTCAAAGCAAATATTATCGCTTTACGAACAAAGCAAGGGTAATAGGCCTTTAAGTACTTACCCAATTTTATACATAGTTGAATGAAAAAACGTCAGTAATAAGAGTTTTGAAACTAAATATGATAATACTGCGGACGCTATTTAACGGTCGTAAGAGACGTGATCAATAGCACTAACGAAATAAAAGCATAAGTTAAAAGGTCGTTAAGTTTTTTCAACGTTACAGTACTTACTCATCAAGGCACTACCAGTAATGGCCAAGTTGAAATCACAATCATTGCACCTGCAATTAAAACTGATACTAATTGCAATGATAATAAAGATCAGAACAACATAACTACCGGTATAACAACTGCAAATGATGATGCTTCAGCCGTGGACGATGGAAATGGCAACTTAGACCTTAGAGGCGATGCGAATAAGGTTAAAATTCTAAAGTTGATTGAGTAAGCAAGGCCAGAGTCGAACCGGCTGCAAGGTTAAGGGAGATAAAAACAAACAAGCATGAATAACTTATTATGGTGTTCAAGAACCTTAATATTTTGCACTCAAATAAAAACATGCAAAGGATCAGGGACCAGCGACGAAGGGTTAACGAACCCAGGACAAAGATTTTTGAGACCCTTATTTTGAATGATTGCATGATTTGTGTGAAAAAAAGACGAAATATTCACACGGATCCGGTACCTATAAGACCTTATGCGTTAGCTGGACCACAGTCTTTTTGTCTTGAAGATTTCACACTCGAAATAATAAATGATGTTTTATTTCGCAGTCACAGTGCGTCATAAATGGTGATAAACCAGTTTTATGTATACACTTGGTATTATTTGTATGGGTATCTATACTGTATCGATCTATACAATCGATCAAAACAGACATATTACGAGCCGCTTTACCATGAGCACCAGACCCGGTTTTATTTAGAAGCAAGAGAAGATATAACCACGTCTGTGATGGCAGAAGTGACGTTTTTGTTTGGCTAAATCACAGTTCTTTTAGAGTAAGGTTTGGATCAGTCTCTAGTTTGATAAATCAAGAATTTGACGTGTCTTTATTTTGACAAATAAAGAGAATTTTCAAATCAATAATTTGACGACTGTCTGCGTAATCAAAAACGCTACTTGCGGTTCTCAAGTATGAATGTAGATGGATACAAGGGTAGAGGTAGGCCGAAGAAAAGATGGATGGACTATGTGAAAGATGACATGGGTAAGAAAAAAGTGAGTACTGAGATGACGAATAAAAGAGGGAAATGGAAGAAGATCACATGTTTTGCCTACCACACATAACGTGGTAAAAGGGCAGAAGATGATGACTCGTATTTTAAACAACTCTGAGGATTAATCTTGGAAAACTAGTGTGGTGAGAGGATTAGAGACTGTAGTCTGTAATGCACAATGATTGAACAACTGATGTACATATTACGCACATATCTGAAAGTTGCATGCAATAAAACGTGAAATTTGGGATTACCCAGAGGTCAACTTAACTTTGAGAGCTATTCAACAACAACTTGGAGGTATATAACAATATTTTGATATGTGAAACTCTTCCGTTGTTGACTGACTGACACATCAAAACAGCGCCTAAATTTTAAGTTCTAGGGGGCTGAAAGAAGGCTTTTATTTTTGAGTAAAGGGGTACACACACTAAGAATGAAATATCTGAAATTAATGCTCAATGAAATGTGTGAAACAATATTTTGTTTATGTTGTCAGAGTACATGCGCAAGAGACAAGAGTTTTATAGTCACGTTGTGTTTTCAGATTTTTTACTGAGTTACAAAAACCAAGGTCGTTCGAGGCAAAAACATAATCAAATCAAACATTACAGACCGTCTATACATACATATAATAATATCGTTGAGAAATCGGGACTGTTCTTTTAATATTTTCAATAAAAATTAGTGTTACCTAAAAAGGACATACTACTTAGCCTAAAACAACAGTTTTTGAAAAATTTACTGTTTTTTCTATGCGTTCGTTGGCGCTTATCTCCACAACGGCTGAACCAAATCGAATACAGTTTTCACTAATTTATTGAAATAAATTTAGATTAAGCTTTAGGCTTTATTTCATCGAAATCGGTCAACAAATAAATGCTTAGTTGACCGAGCTTAGCTCGGTTTTTTTGGTAAATCTTGTTTTTTGGAAAATGAAACCTAGCTAGATCGATTTATCGCCCCCGAAACCCCCTGCATACTAAATTTCATGAAAATCGCTGGAGCCGTTTCCGAGATTCTGATTATATATATATATATATATACATATATACAAGAATTGCTCATTTAAAGGTATAAGATTTACTTATTTTTCGCGCGCGCTGAACGCTACGCTTAAAAACTACGCAGTGAAGTCACAGTTCAGACACAATACCGGCACAGTGCGAAATATTCTTTCATACATTCTCTATGGACGCACCCCCACTTGTCAGTGTCAGTGACGACACAGTGCCCTTAGAGAATGTAAAAGTAATCTAACGCATATAAAGTCGCGGGTAATAGCTAGCACTGGAATAAAGTTTTAAAAGCAATTTAATACCTGGAAGTTGCATTAACTGATTTTATTGTTTTCGAGTTATTTTATCGCCATATGAAAGCCTTTGAGGAGTATTAAGTGGTTTGATTTTTTATAGCTACCGATTTTGCCGAAATTGGTACAAGTAATTCAAACGAAGCTCTGATATTACATGTCGTTTTGCGGCATAGCCATTATGATCAAAAAGGGTATGTAACACATATAATACATATATATATATATATATATATATATATAATGATGCTAGCTGTTACCCCTGACTTCATCCGCAAATAACATATTAATTATTTTTATGGAGTGCAAAAAGATGTGGTCACCCATCCAAAAACAGACTGCAACCAGCATTGCTTAACAAAGCGTACCCATACAAATATTCAACCTTTACCTTTTCACGACTAAACGGCTAAACGGATCGTGAAGAAATTTAGCAACGAGATAGATTATATCCTGGAGATAGACATAGGCTATAATGAAATAATGTGTAGATAAACTTATAAAATTTATAAAAAACAAATAAAGAAATAAATATGATCACGACTGTAACCCCCAGGCTCGGTAGATATCTCCTCAGATGTATTAGTTAGTAAGTAGTAAGTAGTTAGTAAGGATATTTAAAGTTTATCTGTAGTTTAGGATATCTAAAGACCCCCTTTAAAGGCACGTCCAAACATGACATTTGGCTCATGCCCACATTTTTCACAATAATTAGTATTCCGTACGTGACAGGTTGCAAGCCCATCGCCGTTTTATATCTATAAGTACTAATATTAAAAAGAAAGTTTTTTTTTGTATTTTTGTTTGTAACGAAAAAACTCAAAAACTACTGGTCCGATTTCAAAAATTCTTTCACCGTTAGAATGCTACGTTATCCCGGAGTAACATAGGCTATATTTTATGTAGGTACCTCGCGAGCAAAGCCGCGAACGGAAGCTAGTAATATATAATTGGGCCATGGGCCCGGGTTGAGCCGTTGATACCTTAGTTGTGTAGAAGGGAAATTAAAGTACCCCCGGCACACTAGTAGGGCATAGCAATTGTGCCGTGGGGCTGGAAGGAAAATTGATATTAATATATTTTTTTTTAGTTTATTCCAATCTAGTTTTACCAAATTCTATAATTCCTTTCCAATAACGTTTCCAATAATCCTTGAAATAATAAAATAACTAAGCAGAAAAAACGTAGAGTAGTGACACACAGATCCTCTCTCTCGGCGTAGTGGGGTTGCCTCCCTTGCATCTACTATTATAGATTTTTTTCCGGGGTTGCCAGGGAGCCAAGGACGGCGCTTCCGGTTACAGCCTACACGTGGCGGGTGTAACTAAGATTTTATTTTTGTATTTAGAACGTTTTGGTTGGCTGAATTGGGTACAAAAGAGTTTTCCGATGAATACGTTTGTTATCGTCAAAATAGACTTATTTTTAGAGTGGCATTATTTTTTGGTTAGAACTTTATACAGCGCGAAAGTGTTTATAAAAGTATACAGGGTGTATGCTAACACGAATGGGCAATTCTCGGCACTTTCGGGAACAACAAATTCTTAAACTTTTGTGAATTTGATGGTTTTCACTATAGAAATTGCGTAAAAGTGAATACAGGGTGTCTCGGAACTAGTATGTTAACTTGAAGAGGTCAATACTCGAACAAGAACCAGAAATGCTGTATAACTTTTGTAATATTGATGATTTTTATCAAAAAAAAATACAGGGTGTCTCGAAACTAACTAGTAAGTTTTAACTTACTAAGTAGGTACTTACGGGAACAACAAATGATAAAACTTTTATGAATTTGATGATTTTTATCAAAGAAAATGCGGCAAAATTATTTTAAACCGATACACCATGTATAAGTTTTTTACCATACTTCAGAATATAAATAAATAAATAAATAAATAATGCTGGACAATCCACACAGCATCATCTAGCCCCAAAGTAAGCTACTCAAAGCTTGTGTAATGGGTACTAGATAACTGATATATTTAATACATGATATAGGTACATAGATAGATATTTTTTATTATACATACATACCCAGACCAACGGAACAAATTTCTGCAGATCGTACCTACACAAATTTGTTCCGAGGCGGGAATCGAACCCGCAACCTCTTGCGTCGCAGGCGGACTCTTGCCCGCTGCGCCACAAAGGTCGTCCGTGGAATATCCCGTGGACATTCGAAAATTCAGAAATTGCCTTTTAATGTAGGTACTGTAAGTGTTATTACTTACTATTGATATCCAATCAATAAGACCTCTTAATACAATCGCATCAATTATTGCCATAAAAAGTCTAGTTACAGAATCATCTAAAGTACATCAAAATGTTGTCACAATGGCAACACTGAATGAAAGTGGCCTATAAAACGTGACCTTCTGCCCTGAAGGTTTACGAGCGATACAACGCATCACTACATATAAAAGAAAACCCTCCGCCGCGTCTGTCTGTCTGTTCGCGATTAACAAAAACTACTGCACCGATTTTCACGCTGTTATCACCAATGGATAGAGTGTACGAGGAAAAATAAGATCACGACTGTAATCCCCAGGCTCGGTCGATATCTTCTCAGATCTCCAGTTACTTAGATCTTCGAGGATATCTAAGGTAGTCAGAGGCACGTCTGAACATGACGTTTGGCACATGCCAACATTTTGCACAGAGTGGTTAGTATTCCGAGTACTCGAAGAATGTTAAGTATAAAATTTGTCAATTTTTTGTATACATTGGCTAATATATAATGATAGCAGTTACCCGCGACTCTGTCTGCAAAAATTCATCAAACTAACATAAACTAAAAATAACTATATTATTATTGGGAATTGCAAAATTGCGAAATTTTGGTGGAGTACAAAAAGAAGCGGTCACCCATCCAAAAACTGATTGCGCCCAGCGTTGCTTAACCTTTTATTCCCCATAAAAACTTTCATACCCTTTTTCAACCCTTACAGCCAGTTTTTCGCATTAAAAATTCGCCAATGTTCTCTCTCAAGCTCTAGACTATCTCTGCACCAAATTTTATTTAAATTGGATTAGTAGTTTAGGCGTTATTGCCTAAGATGCAGACAGGGTTACTTTCGCATTTATAATATTAGTAAGGATTTGTTGGAGGTAAGTAAAAAACAAGCCATGTTCGCCACGCGGGCGAAGCCGCGGCCATTAGCTAGTCTACTAATCTTACTAATATTATAAACGCGAAAGTTTGTAAGAATGTATGGATGGATGGATGGATGGATGTATGTTTATTACTCTTACACGCTAAAACGGCTGAACGGATCTGAATGATATTTGGCACAGATATAGATTATGGTATGGAATAACACATAGGCTACTTTTTATCCCGGAAAATGAATGGTTCCCGTGGGATATGTGTTTTTGTTCTTCAAGGTATAAAGCGGGCGAAGCCGCGGGCGGAAGCTAGTGAAGTATAATTCGACCGATACTCGTCACTTTAATATGACTAGTTATGACGTAGGCTCAATTATACATTTGTGTTTTTACCCTTAAGAAGGGTGAGTGTTTATGGTGTATATTATGTTGGGGGTCTTACCATAAGCTCTTTGGACAATATCAAAGTAATATAACTTTGATATTTCCTACCATGACCATAGAAATTGTATCGAAGTAGTGTTACTTCAATCTTGAAACTTTGACGTTTGTAATAGCGTGTCCTTGTTCTTATGTCTGTCGCTGGAACCTAAATGGCTGGACAGATTTTGACAAATGTGTTGTCGTTGGCTTCGTCTGGATTACAAAAGTGACATAGGGTATAAAAAATGGCAAAAAATCCAATATGGTGATCGTGAGAAGCTATTTGCAATTACTTTCTGTCGCGTAAAAATCACTGAAGAATGTATTATGTACATACATATATGTTTTTCGTCACCGTTTAAAAACATTGTGTTAGTTTTTGGGGTTTTTTATATATTTTAGTAGGCGCATTGTATACATAATAATCAAAATCTTATCTCCGAAACTTTCTTTTCATTTTATCTAACTTAGGTTCCCATAACACTAGTTATAATCGGTATCGATTTCTCACGAACCCGATGCTAGTATCACGTGACAAGTAATTAGACAATTTTTTTTATTCTAATATTGGCTGGATAGATTTTGCAGTCGATTATCTATAAGAGTTTCAGAAACTAGTGCTATGGTAACATCATTATGGAGATTCCCGAAAAATTGCAGAGCTGTTATTCTGGGCAGCCCCGCCGTTGCCATGGCGACGGGCCCGGGAAGCTTCCAGTCACGTGTCGTAGCGAACTTGTTTCCGCGTTTTTCTTTTTCTCCCGTTTTTTTCCCCTCCCTCCCCCCCACCGCCGCCCCCTCTAGTTAGGGGTGCAGGGGGCGGGGTGCAGCCCCCCTCCACAGCTCGTGTACGCGGCTTAATTGCGTCTGTGAGTGTGGTCCAGAGAAATAAGAGCGAGGTTAGCTGGAGGACAGAGAGTCCGTTTGCTTCTTCTTCTTCTTAGTTTTTGTGACTTAATAATGCCACAGTTCGATCTATGTCTGTATTATGCAAGTGTTTTTTTCTTATATTTTGTCCTCTGTGACCATAATAATGTCACAATTCTGTCAATATCAGTATTATGTGATTGTTATTTGTTCACTTGTCGCTAGTTCAAATCAATGTGGTGATAGGATTGAAGTGAGTCTCATAGGCTCCAACTGTACACTAAAAAAATATATTAAAAAAAAAATGATGTGGTGTCGTGGGACACCAGGTAGGAACGAAGTTCCTTCGGCTAAGAGGGAGAAAGAGAAAGGTATAATACACTACTCGCTTGTGTATGCGACTGTCGCGCCTGCGCACGTCTCATTTAACGGTTTTATTCCACGCACTTTTTCTTACGGTTTTACTATCACATTTTTTTCAGTTCGGTCGCGCAGCAAAATCCCTATCCCCTCCAAGCCTGCCGTAAGGAACTTCGTTCCAAAAACAAGTCAATTGGTTTTGGAAAATTTTGTTCTCGATTCTCAGAACTACCTACTTCATTTTTGTTTGGCATTCCAATTAATACGGTTCGTCTTATTGGTTTGGTATCGATTGAGATACTTACATGCTCTAAACAAAATAAAGTTACAAAACAATTAAATTATACGACAATAATTTTATAAATGATTTCGTATTTAGTCGCGAAAATTCTATGTCTATTAATAGTAGTTGTGATCAAATAGGAATTTTCGGTGATACATTACCTACCAGGAAAAATGATCATTTTCAAATAAGGTATAATTATAGTAGGCAGAAAATGATCGTATTTAACAAAATACGAGTAAATTTAATTTATGGTACTTACTTACTGATAAATGATTAAATTGCATTTAATTTAAAACCATAATATCTTTACAACCGTTGTGATTTCTTGTTTATTAAATGGTATCTTAAAACCTCTGATATCTGTAACCACGTCCCTATATCGGCGAAAAACTATTTTCTTTTAATAATTATAAAAACAATTTATTTGAAAGGAATTGAAAGAAAATGTTATTTTTTTATTGATCAGAGTACGTACTCATTACTTTCCGATAAGGCCCATAGTTGACCTTGTTCCCAAATGGTTTGTTTACGAGGTACTGCACTAATTGGTTATTGTTAGAGTTAATTAACAACTAAAATGATATTAAAATAGGTATAATAATATTTTTGTATCTTAGTGGCACGGGCTATAGTGTACTCGTTGTTTATGGTTTATTAAATAAATGCTCTTGTTTTTATTTAACTTGTAATGACGTAAATTAGTTTTAAATAAAAATATGTACAATATTGTTTGTGCTTCCATTGAAAATGTTTTTTCCTTAGCAGCTCGTATCACACTTCATTCCTCAGAAAATGTAGCCATTGCTACGGTATTAGAAAAAGTAGTAAATCCATAATGCATGGTTACCATGTAACCCAAAAATAACAAAAAATATGAGGTATTCCCACGAAAGGTTGTGCCGTTCTTCTGTACACTTTTAATTCCCATTTCTGCACAAATCAAAATTTCATTTTTTGCCGTTCGTGGGAAAAAAAAAGGAATTTAATTATGAAAAATCTCATTAAATGTAAGTTTATTATGATTTTTTGAGATAATTTATTATAGTGTACCTCTAACAACCCGTTTCAAAGTGTAAATAAGATTTTTATAAAAAAAGTTTTTTAAAAAAAATATTAAGTCATGTTTTCACCCTTAACCTATTCCCACGTGTAAATAGTCTCCACGCTCGTAACGTGGGTTATCCACAAAAAACAACAGAATCAACCGTATACAATATTCAAGTCGCGTTGTCTCTGTCACGAACATTACACTACGCAAGGCCTTGCACCAAATTCTCTGTAACATTTCTTTTTCGTGAAAATCTATTTATAACTAGGGCAGGCTCGCGGCCCTCCCCGCCGAACTCCGCTCTGTTCCTAAGCTGTTACGGTTGCTTTTCGCGTGTCCCGTTCACGTTGGTACGTATATTTTTTTCGTAGTAGCTCTATTATATTGATTAGTAGGGGTCCCTCCTTCCGGGTGGCGTCTTTGTGAAGATTTTTCTTATTTTTCTTTGTTTTGCGCAATTCTAGTTGGTCCTTCTAATTAGATCGCGCTGGAGCTATGTTGGGTTCAGTTGCTTGGAAAATTCTTGAAGTCACTGGCGGTTTTAGTCATTGGGAAAGTGTGTCAAATTAGGGTAAAATGTTGCCAGTTAAAAATATATTCGGGTAAAACTACCCAAAATTTGTGGCAGTTCCGAATTTTTTTTATCCATCTTTTATATCTTATCTGCTTATAACTTTAGACAAAAAAATGAATTCCAAAACAAAAATTTATGACATTTATAACATTAAAATAAGATTCAAATTCGAATAGCCAAAACATATAAAAACTAATCATCAATAAAACATCGGCACAATTTCTTACACGAGTTAGCTCCACCCAATTTGATCTCAATATCACTAGCTATTGCGTATGGTTCCACTTGGATCCGGGTGGAAAGTATTATATTATAAGGGTGTTTTCTATGTATAATAAAAAATATCTATCTATGTATATCTTATACCTTTGAACGAGCAATTCTTGTATATATATATATATATATATATATATATATATATATATATATAATATACAAGAAAATTATATATATATATAATCAGAATCTCGGAAAGGGCTCCAGCGATTTTCATGAAATTTAGTATGCAGGGGGTTTCCGGGGCGATAAATCGATCTAACTAGGTTTCATTTTCCAAAAAACAAGATTTACCAAAAAAAACCGAGCAAAGCTCGGTCAACCAGGTACTAATGTATTAAATATATCAGTTATCTAGTACCCATAACACAAGCTTTGAGTAGCTTACTTTGGGGCTAGATGATGTGTGGATTGTCCAGCATTATTTATTATTATTTATTTATTATACTGGATACGAAAAATAAACTACCATTGAGATAATCTACCAAATTTCATGAAAATACTTAAGTACAGCCAACAGTAACTATATTTTATTCTATAAGAACCCTTTTCATCACGGTTTTTTCCCGGGATAATAAATGCCTGTAGTGTAATTAACATTCATACAAATTTCATCCAAATCCGTTCAGCCATGACAGGTATAAACATAAACACGAATTATTCTTTTTCAAATTTAAATATTCAAAATAAACATATTCCATGTACAGATTTCGCTTACAGTTTTATTATACTTACTTAATAGATTCTGGCCTCAATTTTTGTATTCTTTTGAAACACCAAAAAGTGTAGTGGTAGCACCCCTGCCTCGCGATCCGACGGACGTGGGTTCAAACCAGGTCGTGCACCAATGAGTTTTTCCATTCGAAAAATGTATATGCACAATGCCAGTGCAGTGGTGATGGAAAACATCGTGAGGAAACCGGCATACCCTAGAATAAAAAAATCGAAGGTGT
Organism: Cosmorhoe ocellata; assembly: GCA_963675405.1. Lineage (NCBI taxonomy): Eukaryota > Metazoa > Arthropoda > Insecta > Lepidoptera > Geometridae > Cosmorhoe > Cosmorhoe ocellata. Next base: position 431,854 of record OY776254.1, on the reverse strand, counting down.
GTGTCATAGGTTAGTATTCTTATAAGCGGCGATGGGCTTGCAACCTGTCACGTACGGAATACTAACTACTGTGCAAAATGTAGGCATTACCAAATGTCATGTTTGGACGTGCCTATGACTAACCTCTTTAGATATCCTCAATGATCTAAGTTACTAAAGATCTGAGGAGATATCTACCGAGCCCGGGGATTAGTCGAGATCATCTTTATTTTTTATTTTATAAAACGCGCAGACAAAGTTGTGCGAGAGTCAGCTAGTATAATATAATATACTAGCTTCCGCCCACGGCTTGAAAAACAAAAACAAATCTATCCCACAGAAACCATGCATTTTTCCGGGATAAAAAGTAAATTATGTGCTATTCCAGACTTTAATCTATATCTGTGCCAAATTTCATTTAGATCCGTTCAGCCGTTTCAGCGTGAAAGAGTAACAAACATACATCCATTCTTAAAAACTTTCGCGTTTATAATATTAGTAGGATAATACGAGTGTATATGTATATAAAATGTATATCAACGACGTTTGCACGCTGGGAATCCCCGCAGCCAATATTGCGTATGTGTGTAACCAACGAAACCCACACATGTAAGCCACGTCGCAGCCTGTTATGCTAATCAGCCGTAATTCCAAACGTCTAGTTTTTATAACGGTGGTCACGAATTACCAGGAAAACAGGTGAATCTCTGTAATTTATGACCTTGACATTTCAGTTATTTATTAATCTGGATTAAATATTGACAAAATCAAATATTTCTCTCTAAATCTATTTTCTTTTTAAAAAATAAAAAAGTTATGATTGTAAAATATAAAATAATATTTGAAGTTTGTTGTTTGAAACAAATCGTCTTTCGGCAAACTTAACCTGTCATAATTTTTAACACAGTTATTCTACAAATAGTTTTAAAATTATGTCAAAAGCGTCATAAAATACATTTAAATTAGTAAAGCTATTAAAAGACTGTTACTTACAAACTATAACCAGACATCAATTAACCGATCTATTTCAATCACTACCAAAAGAGAGAAAAACTTGACAAAATAAATAAACTTAGGTTAATTTGATAGTTATTTACACGTGACATGTTGACGCAACGCGTCGCAGTCATCGACGCGTGCGCAAGAATTAATGAGTCGTAAGCTGAAATCACTTGAGTTATCATTCCACTTAATATAATTGACACATTTTGTTCTATCTGTTTACAGCTTGCTATCTATACCGGTATCATCTAGGTATATAGGTTGGATCCATCCACTATAAGTATATATCTTGGAAAATATCACAAAAAAATATTTTATTGTAATAAAACTAAATATTTTACTCTGATATAGATCATATTCTCGGTAACCGTTTTTATCATAGTTCCTATAGTTGGTACAAGGTTTTCTTAGTTTCGAGGCTAGATGGCGTTGTGTCAAATGTCTACCGATACGTATTTATTTGTAAGTACCATTATTATTAAAAAGTAACTCAGCTATATGATCGGCCAATATTACTCATAGTAAATTAAATTGTCCATGTCATTCTGACAGTTAAATGATCACGTGATAACAGATAGTTGAAATTGCGGAACTCAGACAAGTCGGTCACGCGATTACATTAACTATTCTTTGTTTAAGCACTTGCCAGGGCTAGATTTCTCTGCGTCAATAGAGTCCTAACTAGAATCACTAATTATTAGCACTTTGTGTAATTTATCTTGATGATAATCAGTAAATACAATATTGATAGTGATAAACGCAGTAACTACGATCTTGAAATAAAAACTGCACTAAAATATTGTTTAGACCAATATCTAAACATATAGATATATTGATTATTATTATAAATGTCCTGCATTTTTTCTACTATTAAAATATACTACTATAAGTTATTTTATACCATTGAACTTGCAACACTGTATCGTTCATTCCATATTTTGTGTTATGGCAATAATACCTTCTTCTGTTTCTACGACTGATATAGCGAGCAAGTTCCGAGTGTTAAATATTGTAATTTAATTATAATAAACACCAATCAAACGTTCTCACGCATTTTATTTCGTACATGCGTGCTGTGGTCCTTCGAGAAGTAATTAAAATCAGTGCCGGGCAGTATACCGCGCGAGTTTTCGTGGAGTTCCCTGTTGGACGAGGACGGCTTGCCATACAAGTCGCCAAAGTGGGGCTATTATTCCTGGCCCGCAACTTCGTTCTATGCTATAATAGAACGAAAATACAAGAAGCATCATCAAGAAACGGCAAGAAAATCATCGTTTTATCGTGTGATTACGATAATCTGATCATCGAGTTTGGCTTTTATTCAAACACCCTCATTCTAAAATTGAGAGGTTTGTACGAGTGTGTTGGCTGCATTGGAGATTGGTGGTCATACTCCTGTCAATGTCAGTGAGCGACTTGCCCGAGCTGTCAGTCATTCACTCTTCGAAACTGTCAATGTCAGTGAGCGACTTGCCCAAGCTGTCAGTCATTCACTCTTCGAAACTGTCAGTGTCAATCTGTCAGTCAGGTGTCATAGTGAAATCGGTTGGTTGTTTGTAAACAAAGCTCCGAGTTATAAAAGTTCTTCAAAGTGCAAGTTTTAGCTTATAAGAAAGTGCGGGGGTGTTCGCAAATCGTAGAAATTAAGGCGTTTCGTCGTAATTACGTTCTACAATGGCGGAGTCCAAAGAAATACTGCGTAAACATCGTCTTCTTCTTGGCCAGTGCAAGGCCACGATCACGCGTATTGAAACATTCGTCGATGACCCCATAAGTTTTGCATCTGCCACGGTGGATATACTGGAGGCGCGTAAAGAAAAGCTTATCAGTGCGCTCAAAAGCTACGAGGCAGTGCAGTTGGACATACTAAGTATTGACGAAAGCGACTGCGAGCAGGTTGGTCCCATAGAAGAAAAATATTATTCTGTGCTTGCTAAAATCAATGCCTCTCTAAAGCAAATAGGTAAAAAATCTGTCTCGGAATGTCACAATGTTTCTACTTGTAAGTTACCAACTATTGATATAACCCCGTACGATGGAAAAGATTTCACAAAATTCAAGCCTTTCTATGACTTGTTTATGGCTGTTATAGATAATAACAGATCTTTGTCCGATGTTCAAAAATTGTTCTATTTAAGAAAGTATGTAACAGATGATGCTTTGGCTGTCATTGTTAACTTGCCGCTAGTAAATCAGTCTTACAGAGAAGCATTAGATTTATTGAAAAAACGTTTTGATAACAAATCACGGTTGATTGGAAGTCACATCAACATTCTATTAGATTTACCTACAATGCAAAAAGGCACTGCAGCCTCTATAAGGTCTTTTGTGTCAGAAGTGCAGCAACAGTTGCACGCATTGAAAAATTTTGAACAACCCATCGATAAATGGGACATGTTGCTGATTTCCATTCTATCCAGAAAATTAGATCAAATTACAAATAGGGCTTACCAATTAGATAGAAACTTAGATAAAATGCCTTCCATGGTAGATTTCTTAAGCTTTCTTGAAAAGCGCGCTATAGCGTTAGAAGATAGTTTGCCCCCTAAGAGTACTTGCTATGAAGGTACAGGTAGATTCTATAAATCTACACCCTCGAAGGTGACCAATGTTGCCTCACAAGTTAAAAAATTGTGTGCAAAATGTAACAAAGGTGAACATCCCCTTTTCAGCTGTCCGGAGTTCAAAACAGCAGCATTAGAGGACCGGCAATCATTTGTGCGGGACCATGAGCTATGTACCATATGTTTAAAAACACACAGTGGAAAATGTAAGTTAACTTTTAAATGTAAATTATGTAAACAAGGACACAACACATTATTACATGAAGAAAAAATCAGTCCGCCTAGTGCGACGGCTGTGACTTTGTTGTCAAACCCTGTTTCCAATAATATCTTACTACCAACTGTAAAAGTTAATGTGTTAAATCAACTTGGTGAAAAAATCTCTGTCCGAGCATTGCTAGACACTGGCAGCCAGGCATCCTTTGTTACAACAAACCTTATAAACAAACTAGGGTTGATTGCTATAAATCAACACCATAATATTATAGGTATAGGTAATAACCCAACACAAATAAACAAACTTGTGAAATTAAGTGTGCTTTCATGCCACAGTAATGTAAAATTTAACTTGAAATGTCATGTAGTAGACAAAATAACTTCAAAGTTGCCCCAACAATTGATAAATGTATCCGAGTGGAATTTACCCAAAAATATAAAACTTTCAGATGATGAATTTAATATCCCGGCTGAAATTTCTTTATTGCTGGGTGCTGATATTTATTTCAATGTTTTATTAAATGGGTGCATAAAAATTCATAACGGTCCTGTGTTACAAAATACCCTATTTGGTTATGTAGTTGGTGGCAACATTCCTGAAAAAATGTGTAATGAAGTAAGTAATACTGTTGAAATTGTATCCAATTTTGCCATACATGATAACATAAAATTAGAAAAAGTAATGGAAAATTTTTGGCTTTCTGAAAAATTACCCGAACCTGCAAAACCGAATTGTGATGAGTTACAAAAGGCTGAAGAAAGTTTTCAAAGCTCAATGAGGCTCAAAAATAGTCGGTTCTATGTTGACATGCCTCTCATCACTTCTCTGGATGAATTGCAGCTCGGTGACTCATTTTCAGTTGCCTACCAGAGATTTCTAATGTTAGAAAAAAGATTTAAAACAAAGCCTTTGTTACTAGAGCAGTATAAATTATTCATAGATGAGTATGTACAGCTGGGACATGCTAAGGAGGTGGATATTGCGAAATATGATATTGAAAGAGATCCTGTTTATTTTCTAGCACATCATGCTGTTATCAACGAGGCTAGTAAGACAACCCGACTTCGTGTTGTGTTTGACGGGAGTATGAAGTCTCGAAACCAGGTGTCCCTCAATGACGTCATGCTGAATGGCCCCGTGGTACAGAGTGAGCTTTTTGACATTCTAATATTATTCAGGACATACCTATACACATTAATTTGTGATGTTCAGAAAGCGTTCCGGAATGTTTTTATTAACAAACATCACACTTGCCTTCAAAATATTCTGTGGCGAGATGACCCGAGAAAGCCTATCAGCTGTTTAGAGCTACAAACTGTTACTTATGGACTAAAAGCTTCTACATTCTTGACCACTCGATGCCTACTTGAGTTAGCTCATCGCTATAAAGGTGAATTCCCACTAGCCGCTCAAACAATGAGTAAAAATACGTATGTTGATGATGTCTTGGCTGGAGCTGATGATGTAGAGAAAATTCATGAGCTGAAATTTCAGTTGGTAGAGCTCCTCAAGTTAGGTAGTTTCTCTTTACACAAATGGTGCTCAAACTCACCCATGGTTCTAGCTGACATTCCTGATGAGCAAAAGCAATTTGAAAATATAGATATGAGTAGAGATAATTTAGTCAAGACTCTAGGTTTAATGTATAACATTACTTCAGATACATTCACTTTTTCAAGCCCTAATTTAGATGAAGGGCATAAGTTAAATACAAAAAGAAAAATACTGAGTTTTATAGGAAAAATATTTGACCCGCTCGGCTTGGTAGGCCCAATAGTAGTGGTAGCCAAAATATTCATGCAAGAGTTATGGTCTATGCAAATAGGATGGGACTCTATAGTACCCAATGACCAGTTTCTATACTGGACCAATTTCCTAAATAAACTAAAGCTTATGGGCAACATTACAGTAAATAGGTGTGTAAACAGTAAAGAAATTTCTTCTGTAGAGTTGGTGGGGTACTCTGATGCTTCTATGAAAGCATATGGTTGCTGCCTATATGTAAGAATTCAAAAAATTGATGGTTCAGTGCAGACAGAGTTACTCTGCTCTAAGTCCCGTGTTGCTCCGCTAAGTAAAAACCTTACAATTCCCCAGCTTGAACTCAATGGTGCTCTTCTTTTGTCCCAACTGGCACATAGAGTCGGTAGAGCATTGATGGGTAGGTTCTTCAAGGTAGAGACATTTTTATATAGTGACTCGCAAATCGTGCTAGCTTGGATAAAATCAGGCAATGTGAAGTCCAATGTTTATGCTAATAATAGAGTCAATCAAATTATAGAGCTGACTGGTAAAACCCAGTGGGGTTTTGTTAGGACTGGTGACAATCCTGCTGATTTATTGTCAAGGGGAGTCTTGCCGCACAAACTGCAGCAAAACCAGCTATGGTGGCACGGGCCAACCTACTTATTAGATCAAAAGTATACACACACTAGCATAGAAAATGTTGTATTGGCTGATTCACCCCCACTTGTTGTGGAAGAAAATGATGAACAAATTATATCATGCAATGTTTCAAAGGTAGAGTCATCCTATTCAACAAAATTATTTGAAAAATATTCTAATATTTATAAATTACAGAAAGTGATAGGCTTTATTTATAGGTTCTATAATAACTGTTCAAAAAATAAAGTTACAATAAAAGACAGAGACCTAAAGCCTCAGGAGCTACGTGACTCCATG